>CM026392.1:25615717-25705717 GCA_014843695.1 Archivesica marissinica | reverse complement strand
AAACAAATATTTCTTCGCATGTACGGGATTGTGAGGGTACACGTGAATGAGACTTATGAAAATCACAATTTACATGTTTTCGAAATAAAAATGTGAATATTGATCAGATTTTGCTCATTTTGCGATGATAATTTTAGCGTCTACCATCTATATATAATGCAAGTACCTGCTAATGACAGCGATGACGTCATTTGCAAATAAATTCTAAAACAGGTGGTATCCAGAAATAGGGCGATTGACGATATAAAGCTTTAAACATAAATATAACGCTGCTTGGCGTAGTGACGTCATGGCAATTTAGTGACGTCATGACAGTTTTGCGCTAAAAATTGTCACCAAAATAACTAGCAGCGATATTTTTTGCATATATATGATTAAAAATGCAAACGGCTCGTTTAATAGCAAAATTCCAAAACTCGTTTCATAAATTATGGTATGAAATCACCACTTGTGTAATAAGATCCTATATATCTGAACGACTTAATTCCATGATTTGGTCTCTTGTTTTATTTCAGATTGTTAAAGATGGCAACCAGTGCTGCTGGAGAAACATACGCATAAAGTCAATTCGTTGGTGACAAATGTGGGTGATGTATGTAGAAACATCCTAAGGATGAACATAAGTAAAAGTGTGTTCCCAAGTCTCAACGCTTTCTTAAACGCGAAAGAGAAAGAGATATCAAAGTATGTTGCGAAAGAGATATCAAAGTATGTTAAAGGACTAGATCGAAAACCACGTATTTTAAGTGGTGATCAATACAATACAATGTTTCCAAGTGCTGCTACGTCATATTCTAAATTTGACATCACGATTACGATGTTTCTTCTGAGAACATTTTTCTACAGTACTAGTAATGTGTGGTTTAATAAAACGCTTGAACAGATAGATCAAGAAGACATGACAATACCAGCTGAGTTGTTTAGGATACGTTGTCACAGAAATAAGGTATGTTCATACTGTGTTCTGTTTCGATAACACGCACCACGCACGTACACACGTACGCACGGCACATCTACTACTAAAGGTTTATTTACAAACTTGATTTGTATATATATTTAGTGTCACATGGTATATCAACTTTTGCTAAATGAGTTCTCCCGTACGATAAAGTCTTTATTATTATTATTTTATTGTTTAACGTCGGATAACATTAACTATATTCATATTTCACATTACTGGTAAGTATATTAACCAGCACCTTAGGTATAGATTTGATCATGTGTACCAGTATTGTCCACTACGTATGTACCAGTATTGTCCACTAGGCATGTACCAGTATTGTCCACTAGGCATGTACCAGTATTGTCCACTAGGCATGTACCAGTATTGTCCACTAGGCATGTACCAGTATTGTCCACTAGGCATGTACCAGTATTGTCCACTAGGCATGTACCAGTATTGTCCACTAGGCATGTACCAGTATTGTCCACTAGGCATGTACCAGTATTGTCCACTAGGCATGTACCAGTATTGTCCACTAGGCATGTACCAGTATTGTCCACTAGGCATGTACCAGTATTGTCCACTAGGCATGTACCAGTATTGTCCACTAGGCATGTACCAGTATTGTCCACTAGGCATGTACCAGTATTGTCCACTAGGCATGTACCAGTATTGTCCACTAGGCATGTACCAGTATTGTCCACTAGGCATGTACCAGTATTGTCCACTAGGCATGTACCAGTATTGTCCACTAGGCATGTACCAGTATTGTCCACTAGGCATGTACCAGTATTGTCCACTAGGCATGTACCAGTATTGTCCACTAGGCATGTACCAGTATTGTCCACTAGGCATGTACCAGTATTGTCCACTAGGCAGTTTTGTCATAGCATGTACCAGTATTGTCCACTAGGCATGTACCAGTATTGTCCACTAGGCATGTACCAGTATTGTCCACTAGGCATGTACAAGTATTGTCCACTAGGCATGTACCAGTATTGTCCACTAGGCATGTACCAGTATTGTCCACTAGGCATGTACCAGTATTGTCCACTAGGCATGTACCAGTATTGTCCACTAGGCATGTACCAGTATTGTCCACTAGGCATGTACCAGTATTGTCCACTAGGCATGTACCAGTATTGACCACTAGGTATGTACCAGTATTGACCACTAGGTATGTACCAGTATTGACCACTAGGTATGTACCAGTATTGTCCACTAGGTATGTACCAGTATTGTCCACTAGGTATGTACTAGTATTGTCCACTAGATATGTACCAGTATTGTCCACTAGGCATGTACCAGTATTGACCACTAGATATGTACCAGTATTGACCACTAGGTATGTACCAGTATTGACCACTAGGTATGTACCAGTATTGTCCACTAGGTATGTACCAGTATTGTCCACTAGGTATGTACCAGTATTGACCACTAGGTATGTACCAGTATTGACCACTAGGTATGTACCAGTATTGTCCACTAGGCATGTACTAGTATTGTCCACTAGGCATGTACCAGTATTGTCCACTAGGCATGTACCAGTATTGACCACTAGGTACCGTATGTACTAGTATTGTCCACTAGGCATGTACCAGTATTGACCACTAGGTATGTACTAGTATTGTCCACTAGGCATGTACCAGTATTGTCCACTAGGCATGTACCAGTATTGTCCACTAGGCTTGTACCAGTATTGTCCACTAGGTATGTACCAGTATTGTCCACTAGGCATGTACCAGTATTGACCACTAGGTATGTACCAGTATTGACCACTAGGTATAGTTCCGATACATTTAAGGTGTCCCGTCCCCGTAACTGTATGAAACGAAACCAATACATTATTGATATGTTGCCATAAGTCAACGAGACCTTTACATACAATTACAGTTACACCACATTGTTGACACAAAGCATTGGCTGACAAAGGTGGAATTTGATGAGATGTGGAGCACATTTTCGAGTGTACGTATTATTTTGGTTTCTTGCAGACACTATTTAAGAAATAAGTATCAACCGTAGTATATCGCAGAATAACCCGAGTTTGTCGTTCTTATGCGTAGAAATATATCACTCAGGCCGATATTTCGATTCTAACACGACTTACTTCTAATAATTTTAGACGCGAATCAAAGGAGTATATTCTTCAAACGCCGTGCTACACCGCTGCATTTGGCTTTCGAAATTTCCTCCCGCGTAAGGGGTGATGCCGTTATATTTTATGGAAAATATCAATCTAGTGCATAAATGAACAAAGGTTGTAACTGATCAATAATTTTATTTATTTTGTCAAATAAAACTGTACAGAATAGTAACTGAAACGTTACTTAACAGAAAAACAAGACGGACAAGAGATTATCTGATACTAAAACTAGCTCACTTCCGCGAATTCCCACGGTATTATTTTTACAAACATCACGTGACTTTCATTCATAAAAACTTTACACGCATTGTATAAATGGAATAGCCAAAACACGGTGCGCGCGCAGCATAGTTCAAGGTAGGTATATCGCAGAATAACCCGAGCTATATTTTACTCTACAAGTATGTATGTTATTAGCTGGGTCGTGTTAGAATAAACATTAGTTCCCTGTGCTCAGCATTGTATACAGTTGTATACCAGTATATACAGTTATATTCAAATGCATCAATCTGAAAGTGTACATTAACTACTGTAATCACGTGATATCATAATTTTCGAGTAACTTCGTTATTGATGTCTTTATTCTAGATTAATTTGAGTTCGAGCCCAGTCAAAGCCACGTTATTAGTGTCTTTATGCTAGACTACTTTGAGTTCGAGCCCAGTCAAATCCACGTTATTGGTTTCTTTATTCTATTCTACGTTGAGTTCGAGCCCACCTGTAGCCACGTTATTGGTGTCTTTATGCTAGACTACGTTGAGTTCGAGCCCAGTCAAAGCCACGTTATTGGTGTCTTTATTCTAGACTACGTTAAGTTCGAGCCCAGCCAATGCCACGTTATTGGTGTCTTTATGCTAGACTACGTTGAGTTCGAGCCCAGTCAAAGCCAGGTTATTCGCGTCTTTACGCTAGACTATGTTGAGTTCGAGCCCAGTCAAAGCCACGTTATTGGTGTCTTTATGCTAGACTACGTTGAGTTCGAGCCCAGTCAAAGCCAGGTTATTGGTGTCTTTATGCTAGACTACGTTGAGTTCGAGCCCAGTCAAAGCCACGTTAATCGTGTCTTTACGCTAGACTACGTTGAGTTCGAGCCCAGTCAAAGCCACGTTATTGGTGTCTTTATGCTAGACTACGGAGAGTTCGAGCCCAGCCAAAGCCAGGTTATTGGTGTCTTTATGCTAGACTACGTTGCCTATTCTCTCTCATGGTGATATATTACATCCAGAATGAGTTGTCAGGAGTGGTTAAACTAACTTTTAGAAATAAATTCCATCGAAGCAGACGCCGGTTAATCACATTTATCATTCATGTAACGATGAACCCTGGTTATTAAGTTATGGAGAGAGGGGATATGTGCATTTAGTAGTATAAGATAGGAAATTCATTCTTCGAACAGATGGAAGTGTAGTCCAGTGGTTAACACGCTGGACTGATACTCCAGGTATCGCAGGTTCGACCCCCCGTCTGACCCTAATAAAATGAACAGTCTTTCAGATGGGACATTAACCCGAGGTCTGGTGTCGGTGTTTTACACTTTAAAAGAACCAGAGGAGACTCTGGAATGGGTCTCTGTCTGTATCATTGGACTATCCGCCAATAATCTAAAATGACTAATCTCTTCAGGAGGCGGCGTTCATATGGATAACCGGTAGCGACGATAAATAAACGTAAAACACACAACCTTCGAATGATCACAGTAATTTGTATTTCGGTGATCAAGAGATGAAATAAAATGCTATCTTACACAATTCTTCCTTTTCGTTTATGTTATCTAATAATGTTGGTTAATTTAATATTTGTTATAGAGAACATTAGGTTACTGTCTTATAAATTTTAATTTATTAGGCGAGTCGGAGAAAAAATACAAGGCGAGGCTCTGTGGAGCCTTGTATTTTTTCGGAAATGAGCCTAATAAATTAAAATTTATAAGACAGTAACCTAATATTCTATTTATCCTACATTCTGAGTGTGCACCCGACACAAATACAAACAAACTAGCCATGACAGCTTACAAACTCGCTACGCACTTGGTAATAGGTTGCGCATTGATATTTCTAGATAAATGATAAATGACATTTCCCTGACAGTAGTTTCCAGAGGGGTCTCATCGAGTGCTGTTAATTCATCACAAACAACCTGGAAGTTTGCCTGTACACGACTGTCTTCTTGGGACATTTTCCAAACTCAGCAGACAACACAATGTGACGAACAGACGCTTTGTTTATTTACAAACCGTAATCTGGGTCATAAAAGTAGTCCGTCACGAAAGCTTTATTAGGCACTGACTAGTAGGCCGTTTTTGTACGTTATTTCGCATGAAGGTAGGATACAACATTTTATTAATTTTGTTTGCCTCTACTGGGGGCCCGATTTCACTGCAGAACATTTTTCTTCAAATATATGGCTGCTGTTATTATGGTAATATTCAAACAAACAGGATCTTACACTCGTAATGATTTCATACACTATTTTATGAAACAAACACGTTTTAAAATTTGGATATTAAGCTCGTCAAAAGACTCGCTTAATAGGAAATTTTACAGTCTATATCCGTTATGTCAAATTCGGTTATGTCGAATTATCCGGTTATCTCTAAGTCCCGTTTCAGACATCATTTTACATATAACTGGATCCGTTTATATCGATCTTCGTTAAGTCAATCTTCGGTTATGTCGAAGTATTTTGTTCGGTCCGACGGAATTCGACATAACGGACTGTTATTCTAATAACATAGTGTAACTGTTGTACGATCCTATAGAAGACACAGTTTGTTAGCGGTACATTGTCTGTCAACATATTACCAGACGTATCCATGTAGATTCTGCTTAGACTCGGTCCTCGCTTTCAAATGTACACGCTACAGCCCAAGATAAACGAACTACTGAACAAACCGTTTGATGTGGAGAGAGAACATACATTAGAAGGTGCAATAAAGGAAGTAGATAGAAAAGTTGACACTATCATCAACACATTGGACGAATGCTCGTCTAAAGGTAAATATATTCGCTTCAGCGTTGATATATTCTGGTCAGTCATATAAATATATTTTAACACCGATACCATTAATTGGGTCGTATTGAGTTTGATAATATCAAATTGTCATTTTGACAGAAATAAATTAGTGAAAAATCGACAGACTGGAACCCATGTTAGGTTTTGGTGTTTAAAGTCGACCGCTTGGGTGGCGACTCCGGCTATTATTTCGCGGAGGAAGACCCTAGGTGCTCCGAGGTGTAGTTCAGGTACTGACGGGAGCGCTTTGTTGATACCTTCTAATCCTAAATTCGCACCAGGAAGGACAGGTCCGGTGTTTGTGACCCGCTGAAACCCTTACAATTTTATACAAATTTAGCTCGATTGTGAAACAAGTTCTTACAACTTATTTCAATCACTCTCGAGACCTCATTCCTGATGGAATACATCCCCACGAGGGAGAGAGAAGAGGCAACATGGAATTTAAATGCCTTGTCTAAGGGCAAAATAATGGCTTCAGCGGGGCTCGAACTCAGGACCTATCGCATCTGAAGCGAACGTGTTACCACTGCGCTATCACGACCTCCACGAAGTCGTTACGATTTTACCCTTAGGCAAGACATTTAAATTCCACATCGCCTCTTCTCTCTTCTCCCCTCCTGGCGATGGATTCCACCAGGAATGAGGTCTCGAGTGATTAATATAGATATCGTGTTATAGAGATATGTGCCTTAAAGTTTAAACTTTATTTATCTTACAACGATTGCGAAGCAAGATTTAACAACTTATATTAATCACTCTCGTTGGCGCGGATGAAAGCGTATATGTGGTCATGTGTGTGGGAGGAAACCGGAGTATCCGGAGAAAACCCACCTGTCCGATCTGGTGACCATCGTACCATCGCACATACTTCACGGTCCGAGAATCGAACCCGGGTTGCATTGGTGCGAAACGAGCGCTCTAGCCACTGCGCTAAGGCTTAGTTGCAACTGAAAACTTGTGCGCAAATTGTAAAACGTTAATAAAGTGTTCATTTGCATCCAATAAATCTTTATTCACACATGGTGGATGAAGACCCCCGGGTGCCCTTCCGAGCAGTATTTCAGGCACCCTGGCATCCGGGTAGAACCACCGACCTTCCGCAAACAGGTTGGATAGCTTCCACAGGTGAACGAATTAGACACCCCAGTGGTATTCCATCCTACATCGGTGATGGACAAGTGATTTGAAGTAATCGTCCATAGCCTTATCTTTGAACAGGACGAGAAATCGGTATAGGATAATATTGAATAAGCAGAAAATTGTGTTTTATTTTCTTTTTTCAGAAACAGAAATTGATATCTTCAAAGGTAATATAATATGTATATTATGTTGTACTTTGCCAAAATAGTCAAACACTAAATAGTCTTACAAAAAGTAATATTAGTATTTTTAGACAGAAATATCAATTTTGATTAAAAAAAACTGGTCCAAATATAATTGATAGAGGATCTTACATGAGTGGCTTTCCATATTGAATTTATTAAAAGAGTTGAATAAAATGATGATCATTTTTATTCAACGAGTTTAATAATTTCAATATGGAAAGACACAAATGTAAGATTCTTTTTATCACATAAACCAAATACGCAGTAAAAGTATGTCACGATTGAACACACTTCCCCTTTAAAAGCAAATGAAAGCCAGAGTAGTACTGCGGTTTCTACTTAATGGGCCAAGAAAATAGTGCGACACTAAATACTCCATTTTTTTATTTTCTTCCTTTGTAAACAGTTTTTAAATTATCACAACATATCATGTGCAACAATTCAATATTAAACACTTTTAAATTATTTTCAAACAGTCTTTTTTAACAAATACAAAATGTACACGATGTTTTGGCAAATGACGTCACAATCAAAGTTACACAGCGCGTGCTAGTTGATGTAAAAATGTATGTCACTGCGAATCGCTATCACTTTCAATGATTCTTAGACGTTATCTTGGTGGATTAGATGGGGATACAGTTTTAGGGTTGTTAATGTATACATTAAAAGTACCACCATGGATTGAGCCAGACAGACTTTGGAATCCACCGGTCAGATTAATATTGGAGTTGGAATTGGTATTCATAGAAGTTGCCACGCTTGGTGACGAATATGTGTTAACCTGGTTTGGATATGCTGTGTAATGTGCTTTATCAGGCCTACCAGGATTTGGATGTACAGTTGTGACTGTAGTTGTTGATAGACGATATATTTTGTTGTCCAAAACGGACGCTCCGCCATGTTTATTTACTTTTTTGACAGCGCGTATGAATATACAAATAGTGATTCGCCCAGGCATTTGCCTCATTTGCATATTTAATACACTAGTGTATTACCGAATTTATAACATGGCTTTATTAAACTCCCGCGCCGTAGTTTGTGATAAATTAATTTATTGGTCTAAAAATATCATGCACCAGTTGAATGTTGAATGGGTTAATACAAATTTATTTTAGCTCGATTGCGAAACAAGTTCTTACAACTTATATTAATCACTTTAGATACCTCATTCCATTGCCACGACATAAAAGAGGCAATGTGGAATTTAAATGCCTTGCCCAAGAGCACACTCGTAACGGCTCCGGCGGGGCGCGAACGCCAGGACGCGATACCACTGCGCTATAACGACTTTCACTTAGAATGTAGTGTTAACATGGCTTGACGCAAGAGTGTGTATGTTTTGCGATTATGTTAGTAGAAGTCGTGATAGCGCAGTGGTAGCGCGTTCGCTTCAGGTGCGAAAGGCCAAGAGTTTGAGGTCAGCTGTAGTCGTTACGATTGTGTCCTTAAGCAAGGCACTTAAATTCCGCATCTCTCTTACTCGTGGCGATGGATTCGATCAGGAATGAGGTCTCGAGAGTGTAAGTTGTAAGAACTATATATATATAACTGTTGGCGATTGTCAGAAAGTAGCTAAAGTACATCTGACCGCGGATGACTCTCTCTCTCCCTCTCTCTCCCTCTCTCCCCCTCTCTCCCTCCCTCTCCCTCCCCCTCTCCCCTCCCCCTCCCCCTCTCTCTCTCTCCCTCTCTCTCTCCCTCTCTCATGGTGATGCATTCCATCATGAATGAGATCTCGAGTGCGATATATCTAATGTTGTGAAAACGTACATATTGTATAAATCATTTTACTCTTGTGCTTAAAGTATTGTTGGAAAGTATAAATGAAATGTATATTTTAAAATATTAGAGCGATCCAAACATGAACTCGAAGATGTGCTGGACGATCAGACCTTTGTGGAAACAGAGACATTCAAGAGAGCTGAGGAGATTTTGAAGAACACTAGATGCGTTGTGTTGAAAGGTGCACAAGGTGAAGGAAAGACAACGATTGCAAAAAAACTATTGCAAGGAAACGGGAATAAGTGTTTCAAGGTAAATACATATGCCGACTGGGAACTAGTTGGTTGTGCAGATACGCGTGGCGTATATGTTTTATTTGATGATATGTTTGGTTGGGGTGTATGTGATAAAACAGAGAGCAGAAAATGGCGCAAGGCAATACATTCCATAAAAGCTTCGGTGGACAGTAATTACATGAATGTAATTATTACGTCACGAACGTACATTCTCGACGAAGCCTGTGTAAACTTATATTTCCAACTTCTGATTAATGATCAAAATACCGTTACAGTACGCTCAGGTGATCTGACCGAAAATGAAAAGCGCAATATGCTTGCCAACCACTTAAGACTAAATGAAAGGATCGAAACTGAGGTATTAGTCTCAGACTGTATTAAAGCGAGTAACAAATCAGATGCGCTTAAAATAGGATTCCCAGAGTGTGTGAGACTGTTTGCAAAACATGATGCTCTGTTTGAGACAAAAGAAGAGTTTTTCAACTCACCAATGATTCACCTAAAAACATGTCTTGCAGAGCTGTTTGAGGACGAAAATTCTCTCCTTGCATTTTTTGTGCTTTGGTCTCAACCCACTCAGACACTTTTCCGTCGTGAGATAGAACTATCTGTAGATGACACATCAACATCAATACTGAATCCAATCCAAAAACTACAATTTCACCCAGACAATTGCCTTAGAAAGATTCTCCCATCTCTTATGAAACATGCACAGAAGGGCGGGTTTATCAGGTATGAGGATGAAACAGAAATGATCAAATTTAGTCACCCTGTTGTGAGTGATGCTGTTGGATTAGTAATCAGTGAGAAAAATAAAACAGCCATTTTAGAGTTTTGCAATACGGGGTTTATAGAACGGTACGTGGATATTAACACTGACACCGCGTCTGATGGCCATGACAGCAAGGTACATGTCATTAAATATCGTTACGATCAGCTGTGCACACGAATATGCCAATTAATGCTCAAGGACGATTCCAAAAAAAGTGGTTCTAGCACATCGATAGCCGAAGCATCCACTGAACATAAAGGTAACCTGTACATGTCAGCTGCCCTTTTAAAACACCAAGTATTTCAAGACAATGAGTTCTGTCGTACGTTAATGAAAAATGATCTGTTGATTAAGCTACTGACACTTCCAATCATGACAGTTGGAATTTATTTGCAAGACGTAACATGTCTTGATAAAAGTATATTCGCATCTGAGATTCATATGCCAGCTTATTTGGTTTATACCAGGAAGTGCGTGTGTTATTTGGCAGAACAATGTTTCAGATTGTTAAAAGAGTTAGACAACAGTGCTGTTGAAACGGAGTTGTTCATGTCAATGCTTATGGCAGCTAAATGCGGAAATGATGCTACGATTCAGTCTCTTCATGATCTGGGTGCACCAATAAATAGTGATATTGTCTTCGTTGCTATTGAAATGGGCTGTAGTACAACTCTAAGTTTGTTGTTGAAAGTGAGTGAGAAAAATGTCAACCAGTATATGAAAGGAGATATTAGCCCACTGATGTTCTTTGTAGAGAAAAATAAGGAAACCGCAGTAAAGTTATTGCTGACGAATGTGGATATTGATGTAAATTGCCGCAGTTCTCCAACAAATGGAAATCAAACTCCATTGCACAAAGCATGTAAGCTCGGTTTCCAGCCTATAGTAAATTTGCTTATTCAAAATGAATCAATTGATTGTGCGGTAATAGACACAGACGGACAATATCCGATACACATTGCCGCTTTAAACGATCAAACAGAAATCGTCAAAATTCTTTTGGAACATGATCGCAAACAGGCCGACTATCCCTTAACCATGTCCGGTGCAAAATGTCGCATGCTTCTATTTCATATAGCAGTGATGCGGCAAAACAGAGACATTGTTGGGTTCCTTGAAGAAAATGGTATATCTGCATGCTGTTTTGATGGTAACGGTCAAACTCCGCTACTATTTGCGATTAAAGGCAGAAAATACAAAATCCTAGAGCAGATTCTAGCGGTTTCAATTAAGGACAACGCACATGTACGGTTTGATTACGCAAGAAACACGCCGTTGCATAGCATTATGATGCAGTTTCCCAAGTTAACAGATACAGAAAGCAAGAGAGTCTATAGGAATGTATTCATACAGCTTTATCAGAAAGGTGCAGACATAAGCGTTAAGAATGATGAAGGAAAAACTGCTGAGGAAATAGCAAAAGATAACATGATACATCCTCTATACACAGAACTAATTAACGCACCAACACTTTCACTGAATGAAGAAATCAGTGCTGCGAGACCGGAGGAAGTGCAAAGAACTCGTCGTTCGAATGCACAGAAAAAGAAGTGGAAGAAAAATAGAAAAAGATACAAATAACTCACACGATTAAATTAACATCATAAAACACATATCCGCTATGCATGACTGTTGCATTTCCACTATTTTCTCCCCCCAGCTGGGCAGGGGTTAGAATATCCCAGCTGTCGCACTACAGAGGGGTACAACCCCCCCCCCCAATGTGCCTGCCTGTTTGCCGTGGGCGGAGACCTGTGTCGCCTGATGAGAGGATCCGGGTGGTTGAGTAGAATCAGTGTTGGCAAATAATACCCTGTTTCCACAACACACCACTTCGGCCTTAAGTTGGGTTAAACGGGAGGTCAGGAAAGCCCGTCCTTGATCAATCGGCTGGTCATGCCGAGCCCTAGGGCATCGTTAATCTTAAAACACATATTTTCAAAATTTATCTTGAAAACAAATATTGATTCTCTAAATATTTATACTCTTTCATTGTCTTCTTTTTGATGCCCTAGAAGGCGGTGGCTCATGGGCTAATCGGGTGAAAGTTTGATGTTTGATTGACTTTTGTAACCTCCAAAGGATAGTCTAAACTTGGTAGGACCTTCTGTGGGAATACACTTGTCCAGTCTAGTCCTTTCATTCTGAGTATATCATTGATGTATCCCTGTCATGATCTGCGATGGATTTCCCCAGATCATGTCCCCTTGTTGGGCGCTGAGACGGGTGGGGAGCATTGACGATGAACTATATATTACTATTATGAGTTCCACTCAAAAAAAAGCCAAGCGTGCACTAAGTGAATCTGATGATGATTCTGTTGAACAACAGAGAGTGAACTTCCCTCGCTTCATTCTCATTGAGGCGGTAGACAGTTCAAAACCTATCACAAAAATTTCCCCTTTCGTCATTGAAAAGCAAATGAAATCTATCCTAGGTACACCTAAATCTGTTAAAAGTCTTCGAAATGGAAGTCTTTTGGTAGAAATTACTTCAAAAGCTCAATCTCAGAATTTATTATCAACGAACACCTTCTTTGGACATTCTGTGAAGGTCAGTCCCCACAAATCTTTGAACTCATCCAAAGGTGTCATCAGGTGCAGGGAATTATCTTCCTGCTCTTTGGATGAGATCAAAGAAGATTTGTCAAGTCAAGGGATCATTGACGTGAAGAGAATATCTATAAAACGTAACAACGAAATAAAACTCACAAACACATATATAATTACATGTGACACACCAGTCATCCCGTCACGTATCAAAGTCGGCTACCAAATTGTCACCGTCGACATATATGTACCTAACCCTCTTAGATGCTTTAAATGCCAGAAGTATGGTCATCATGAGGATAGGTGTCGGAACGAGTCTGTATGCTCCAAGTGTGCTGAGACTGCTCCACAACATCAAGAGAACAACTGCCCCAACACAAATAAATGCGCCAATTGTGGCGCTGATCATATATCCAATTCTAAAGACTGTGTCTCCTGGAAAAAAGAAAAAGAAATTGTTAAAATCAAATATTCGGAAAACATTTCATTCCAGGATGCAAGAAAAATTTATGAATCTCGGTACAAATCCGAAAATCAGCCAAGCTATGCAAGTGTTGCTAAAACAGCTTCTGTTGAATGCAAAACTTGCAAAAACTTGCAAAAACTTGTTGACCAAACTTTGTCAAATATTTCCAGACAAAAAAACAGAAATAATGCAGTTATTCCCTGGTTCTGATAGTTCTTCTCATCTTGACCGGCTTACAAATCAAAATATACCACAAACACCTAAACCTACGCTTACAAATCAAAATACACCACAAACACCTAAACCTACAGCAGACAAACAAAAACAAGCAAAAACAAACATACACAAGAATCCAACAACAACAAACACACGAAACAGCAATACACAAGAAAAACACATTCAACCGAAAACAACATCAACTTCATCAAAACCAATACCTACTAAAAGAGAATCTACAACTCAACAAACATCAACTCCAACAAATAAGCAATCTGCCGTCACTTCCAGACAGCAGAAAAATAAACATATACAATCGGATAAACAATCAGATAAACACACATCCAGTCCAGTGTCTACAAGCAATAGATACTCGGATTTGGACACGGACGATGACAATCTGGAGGGCGAGGCATCAGACTCGGACAAGTCCGAGTCTATGACCTGGCAAGATGGCGAGGGTGGCGGGAGCAAGAACCTCCAGTCGTTGCAGGATGCCACTTAATATTTTTAACTTTATATTTTATCTATGAATAATAATTATGTAAATATCGGTATAATATTTTTAATAATTAATCTCTCAATAATGGCCAATGGAATTATCCAGTGGAATTGTCGAGGTTTAAAATCTAATTTTGCAGAGCTTTCTCTTTTAGTGCAAGAACATAAACCTGCTGCGTTATGCCTTCAAGAAACATTTTTGAAACAAAATGATACAATTTCTATAAAACATCACACCATTTTCAATAAAATATACAGTGATGGTGATAAAGCCCAGGGTGGGGTATCTATCATCGTCAATAATAGTGTTCCACATAAGGAATTACTGTTAAATACAAACTTACAAGCTGTTGCTGTAAGACTGTCATTACATAGCACTATCACACTGTGTTCACTATATATTCCCCCAAGTAAACCAATTGAAGAACATAGGCTGAATGATCTTATAATACAATTACCCACTCCATATATTCTAATAGGTGATTTCAATGCACATAACATCATCGGGGGTTGTAATAATACAAATCAAAGAGGTCTCCAGATAGAGAATTTCATCTCTGATAATTCTCTTTCTTACATGAATGATCCATCTTCCAAAACATATTTACACCCAGGAACAGGATCCTATTCTGCAATAGATCTTACACTATGTAGCCCAGTCATACTTCCAGATTTCTCATGGAAAGTCGATGATGATCTCCACGGAAGCGACCACTTCCCCATCCTCATATCTGAAAATCAGCCAACAGCTTATAGTCAACCCAGAAGATGGAAATTTTCTAAAGCAAATTGGACTAAATTCCAACAACTTTGTGAACAAACAATTTCATATGAAACATTCAAGGATTGTCGTGACCAAACACAGCTATTCACTACATTACTAATAAAAGCAGCAGAACAATCCATACCTCAGACGTCACCTAATCCAAAGAGACCATACAAACCCTGGTATGATGATGATTGTAAGAAAGCCATCCAAAATAGGAAATCGGCCATAAGAAAATTCAATTTGAGACCCACCACAGAAAATATAAACAACATTCGCATATATAGAGCAAAAGCACGACGTACAATACAAAGCAGCAAACGCAAATGTTGGAAACAATACATCTCAAGACTAAATAACAGAACAACAACTAAGAAAACGTGGGACATGATCAGAAAAATTAATGGCAAAGGTACTTCACCTATTAGCCACCTCACTGCAAACAACAAACAAATCACCACACCTCTGGAAATTTCAAACATTTGCACAAAAATCATCAGCAAATAATTATTCACAAAAATTTCAGAAATTCAAAAACACTAAAGAAAAGAAAAAACTAAACTTCAATTCAAAGAACAAAGAACATTACAACAAACTATTTAATCTTAAAGAACTAAAGTCTGCTTTGTCAAAAGCACATGATACATCCCCAGGTCCAGATAAAATCCACTATCAATTCTTAAAACATCTACCTAGCTCCTCCCTCTTTCTATTATTGGACATGTTTAATTCTATATGGCAAACTGGTGAATTTCCTACATCTTGGAGGGAGGCTTTAGTCATCCCAATACCAAAACCAGATAAGGATAAAGAGGATCCAAACAACTATAGACCCATAGCGTTAACGAGTTGTATATGTAAAACTATGGAAAACAACCGGCTTGTATGGTTTCTCGAATCAAATCATTTAATTGTTAATGTCCAGAGTGGCTTTCGTCAGCAGCGAAGCACACTGGATCATCTAGTTCGTTTCGAAACATTTATAAGAGAGGGCTTTGTCAATAAACAACATGTTGCTTCAGTATTTTTCGACCTTGAGAGTGCTTATGACACAACCTGGACATATGGCATTTTAAAAGATCTTCACGACTCTGACCTCAGAGGACGCCTTCCATTATTTATTTCTGCATTTTTAAATGAAAGACTTTTTCGTGTTCGTGTTTGTAATACCCTATCAGATGCTCGGGAACAGCAGATGGGTGTACCACAAGGTTGTATTTTGTCCGTTACATTGTTTAGTATTAAGATAAACAATATTGTTAAATCAATAAATCCAGGGGTTGAGTGCTCCCTTTATGTAGATGATTTTGTTATTTGCTTCAGGTCTAGTAATATGAACATAATAGAACGCCAACTCCAGCAATGTCTGAATAAACTTCAGACTTGGTCGGATGAAAATGGTTTTTAATTTTCTAAATCAAAAACTAAATGTATGCATTTTTGTAATCTACGTGGACTTCATCCAGACCCAGACATTTACCTGGATGGCTCACGTGTAGAAGTAGTCTCAGAATACAAATGTTTAGGTGTTATCTTTGATAAAAAACTCTCATTCATTCCTCATATCAATAATTTAAAAAAGAAATGTCAAAAAGCTCTAAATATTTTAAAGGTTGTGGCACATTCCGATTGGGGAGCTGATAGAAAGGTACTTCTACGGCTCTATCGGTCATTGGTTAGCTCTAAGCTGGATTATGGTTCGATAATTTACGGATCTGCACGAAAATCGTACCTGAAAATACTTGATCCTATACATAATCACGGTCTACGATTAGTCCTTGGAGCTTTCAGAACTTCCCCTGTTAAAAGTCTTTATGCTGAAGCAAATGAACCCTCTCTGTATGCTAGACGACAGAAGCTAGCTCTTCAATACCTACTGAAACTCAAGTCAAATCCTCTAAACCCGGCTCACAAAGTGGTCTTTCAACCCCAATTTAAAGTGCAGTTTCAAAGAAAACCGAGAGCTATTGCCCCACTAGGTATACGCATGGAACAATGTCTAGATGACCTACATATTAACATGAAATCTATTGCACAGTATAAAATCCCAGAGGCTCCTCCTTGGACCCTTAAAACTGCCGAGTTTCGCTTTGATCTCACTTCTGATAAAAAGTCTATTACAGACAGGAGCCAGTTTCAAACAAAATATCATGAAATCAGGGAATTTATTCTGACTTCAAAGCCATATACACAGATGGTTCAAAAGCTGGTGACACTGTTGCGTCAGCAGCAATCTTTGGGAATAAAAATCGGAAATGTAGACTTCCAAACAAGTCCTCAATTTTCTCTGCCGAACTGAAGGCCATAGATCTCGCTCTAGATCTTGCAGTGGAATCACACTATGTTCAATATATCATTTTCTCTGATTCCTTGTCTGTTTTACAGGCTGTGTATTATGAAAAGTTTGAAAATCCTATTGTTTGTACTTTGCTTGAAAGGATTTCTTCCCTTTCAGAAACAAATACATTTGTGTTCTGCTGGCTTCCGAGTCATATGGGAATAAAAGGAAATGAAATGGCTGATCAGAATGCAAAGCTGGCTTTGTCATTGTCCATTTCTAGGATTAAAGTGTGTTATACTGATTTTAAATCTACAATTCTTACCTTAATTCAATCCTCTTGGCAGGCCCAATGGGATGATGAAATTTTTAACAAACTTCATTCGGTCAAACCAACACTTGGCGAATGGTGCCCAATTTACAGGCCTATTCGTCGAGAAGAAGTCATACTTGCCCGTCTCAGGATTGGTCATTCTCGAATATCACATTCATGGCTGTTGTCACGAGATGATGCACCAGAATGTATCCCATGCAATACTCCATACACGGTGGAGCATATCTTAATACACTGTGTTGACCTTCAACCAATCCGGTTGCAGTACTACAATGTGGACATCATTAAAACACTCTTCGACTCTATCAGAGTAGAGTCCATCATATCATTTATCAAGGCAATAGGAATTTATAATAAGCCGTGATATCAATTGTTAATCATGCCTTTGTAGTAATCATTCATTCATATATTACCTGTAATTAATCTTACGTCTTTATAGCTTCTTAGTATTAATTTTTACGTAATGCATATACTTATATAGAATTTTATTTCATACACTCGACACTAAACATAACTTTAATGCGCGCTACATGACCTTAGATGTCGATGCGCCGTAAAACACCATTCATTCATTCATTCCACTATTTTCTGTGGAACTTCCACAGTCAAAAAGAGTTGGTGCAACTGTCATGCAAACTATATATGTTCATACTAAAGAACACTCCGATACACTTATCCACACGTCTCTACTTAGTTTAGACTGTGCTACAAAGTTACTTGGTTTTAACAAAAGCTCGGATTTTGAGGATAGAGGGCCATGTCCTTCAAAACACTGACGTTACAGTCGGTACAGTGCTCGCATTGAAACAGTATGCATACACGTGCGGCAAGTTCAACATACATACCGTCATACATACCGTCTCCGTGGTCTAGTGGATAAGGCGTCCGCCCACGGAGCGGGAGATCGAAGGTTCGAATCTCGTCGGGGTTTGTTCTGATATGACTGAGCCGCCGCCTAGTTAACTAATGGTTACCGATTGCCTTACCAGCCTGGCCCCTGGCATACAAGTATAGGATTCGGGAAGTACTGATGTTCAGAAAAAGGTGTGTGGCATAAGTCAGAAATGGCTGGCCCTTGATAGGGGCGACGCTATAATTAACAAACACATACAAATCGTTCTAAAATATAATAGTTCCGTAGAATGAGTGTTGCTACGTTGTTGAGATACATGTTTTTTACGCAAGTTAGTTCCATGGATATGGTGCTCCGAATTTGTTCAAGTTAATGCCATGTGTTGGGCGCTCAGACTAGTAACTTTGCACAATGTAGTGTCGTGGGCTGGGTATTCGGAAGAGTAACTGTGATCATGTCAGTGATTGGGTTGGGTGCCTAGAATAGTAACTTTGGCCAAATCAGTTACCTGGGTTGGGTGTCTCAGATGTGAAACCTCGCTCAAATTAGTGCTGTATGTTGAGTGCTCAGATGTGCGAGATATGTAGGACTTAAACTGACTGAGTGTGTAACCATTACCGTTAATGCTTTATGTATATGACGTGATCAGTGTTGATTGTGAACTGTGTACAAAATATTGTAAATACCTCTGGATGTATAGATTAATATGTGCCATGTTTCGTTACATTCAAGTATGCACACAAGTTATGCATCAATTTTATTGTATACACTTACATTTTGTTGATGTCCTGTTCAATCGATTAACAGCCAAATCAGATTCTATGTGTCCGCTATTTTGTTTGTACTGGGAATGCTTGGTTTACGTTCTCTGTTACTTAGTAACGGGGTTCGACCTATCAAAGTACTCTGATCCAGACTCTTGCAAAGACATTATGACCGGCCTGTGTCACATTCCTTTACCGACCTTTGGGTCCAACCAATATAGAAGAAGAGTACTACGGTATAGGTTATGATTACAGACGGGCCAGTAGTGCAGTGATTAACACGTTGGGCTTCGAATCCAGGGATCGCAGGTTCGATCCCCCGTATGACCATAATAATATTAACAAGTCTTTCAGATGGGACATTAAACCGCGATCTCGTGTCGGTGGTTTACACCGTGCAAGTAAAAGAACCAGAGGAGACTCTGTAATGTTTCTTTGTCTGTATCATTGCACTACCCCCTCCCCCCAATATATAAAATTACAAATCTCTTCAGGATGTGTCGCTCATACCGGTAGCGACGATACATAAACGTAAAATACTAGGCGCGTAGTTACGCCACAACGCCCGGGCTTGCAGATTATTTCCAGGATTTTTTAATTTCTTTTTTGCTGGATATAGATCTACAGTATGCACCAGGTTTTAAAAAAATCGACAGGTAGAAGGCCCCCAGACCACCCTACTGTGTTTAATTTAAATTACACCGCTGAACACACATGGTTGTGATTATTAGTTGTAATAAGGTGTTTGCTCTGTGTGAGTCGGATATCCAGTGTGAATAACTAAATATACCAGGATACATTGTTAGTGTTCTTGGACTATGCCGACTTCAATGAACTAGTGACCCTGGATTTAATATGAATACGTCAAAGCACCAACGTGAGCTCGAGCATATAATCATTTGGAATGTATCTAACTAATCGCAATCGTTGTAAAATAAAAATAAATAAAGTATAAAAAAAACAAAAACACAACTAAAGAATCGTTATTTAAGTGATCACGTGTCGTAGCCGGATATAACAATACCTAATAGGTTTTTTGATGACATTTAACAATTAAAAGTTTGCCTAACCATGAAAGCAACCAAATTACAGCATGCGCAATAATATCAAATTAAAATAGCTCCAACAATAAATATATTAATGCATAGGGCATTTGACATAGTCGGGGCATTCTAATGACTAAGCTGTGATTTACTCACAAATATAAATAACTTTTAAATGAAAAAAGAAAACGAGGAAAAATGCCCGCACTGGGAATCGAACCGCGGTTCTCTGGGTCTGTAGACCAATGCTCTACCACTACCCCATTGTATAGAAACGCATGCTAAATATATATATATTAGCAGGTGTATGCGTTCGTTCTTCCCAACGGAATATTTAGAATAGTCGAGAGGCCATTTTCTGTCTCGATTCGAGAATTTATATCTGATATTAGATGCGTTATTAAATTCATTCAATTGGCATATATTTGATTTTTTTTTACAATACAATATTTATTGCATTAAACATTAGCAGATGCTTATAGCATCGCATATATACACAGCTTACAGAGAAGCATGAACTATAACAGTATAATAGCAATGTAAGGAATGATGGTAATGATCTATTGATTTCTTGTGTGATTTGCATACTCAATATACTTAGCAAGGTTTAAGATATGTGTTTGTGACTGACCAGTCATTAAAGATAAGAATTTATGCATGTTAGGCCAAGAACAAAAATAACGTTTTAAATATTTTCTTCTTAAATCTTTAAATTTCGGACAGACTAAAAGGAAATGAAATTCATTTTCTATCATGTTGGTATTACAGTTGTAACAAATTCGTAATTTCTACTTAAATTTGAGTATCTTCCCTTTTCAATTGCTAGGTCATGTGATGATGTTCTAAATTTAGATAAGGCTATTCTGAATTTAGCTTCCGTTATACTGTTTAGATACGTTTCGACTTCAAATTCATGTTTAAAAATAGGCGAGTCGAATTATTTATTGCAGAATACCAACTTTGGTGATATATATCTAATATTCTTTGTTTTATGAGATTATAATTTACCGAAACATGTTTATACTGTACCGTAATATTGCATTTGTTGAATTTAATCCACTATCATTAAGAACGCGTTCGGACTAATCTATCTCGTTGAGAAAGCGTTCGGACTAATCTATCTCATTGAGAAAGCGTTCGGACTAATCTATCTCGTTGAGAAAGCGTTCGGACTAATCTATCTCATTGAGAACGCGTTCGGACTAATCTATCTCATTGAGAACGCGTTCGGACTAATCTATCTCATTGAGAAAGTGTTCGGACTAATCTATCTCATTGAGAAAGCGTTCGGACTAATCTATCTCATTGAGAAAGCGTTCGGACTAATATATCTCATTAAGAACGCGTTCGGACTAATCTATCTCACTGAGAACGAGTTCGGACTAATCTATCTCATTGAGAAAGTGTTCGGACTAATCTATCTCAGTGAGAAAGCGTTCGGACTAATCTATCTCATTAAGAACGCGTTCGGACTAATCTATCTTATTGAGAAAGCGTTCGGACTAATCCATCTCATTAAGAACGCGTTCGGACTAATCCATCTCATTAAGAACGCGTTCGGACTAATCCATCTCATTAAGAACGCGTTCGGACTAATCCATCTCATTAAGAACGCGTTCGGACTAATCCATCTCATTAAGAACGCGTTCGGACTAATCCATCTCATTAAGAACACGTTCGGTCTACTTCAATCTATCTCATTAAGAAAAGCGTTGTCGGATATATCGGTCACTAGGTTCGGTCATTATTCCATTCACTTGAGAACGCGTTCGGACGTTATAATCTCATTCATACATAGTTGTACTAGAACGTTTTCGGACTTTCGAACATTCTATTAAGAACACGTTCGGGACTAATCCATCTCATTAAGAACGCGTTCGGACTAATCCATCTCATTAAGAACGCGTTCGGACTAATCCATCTCATTAAGAACGCGTTCGGACTAATCCATCTCATTAAGAACGCGTTCGGACTAATCCATCTCATTAAGAACACGTTCGGACTAATCCATCTCATTGAGAAAGCGTTCGGACTAATCTATCTCATTGAGAAAGCGTTCGGACTAATCTATCTCATTAAGAACACGTTCGGACTAATCCATCTCATTAAGAACACGTTCGGACTAATCCATCTCATTAAGAACACGTTCGGACTAATCCATCTCATTAAGAACGCGTTCGGACTAATCTATCTCATTGAGAAAGCGTTCGGACTAATCCATCTCATTAAGAACACGTTCGGACTAATCCATCTCATTAAGAACACGTTCGGACTAATCCATCTCATTAAGAACACGTTCGGACTAATCCATCTCATTAAGAACACGTTCGGACTAATCCATCTCATTAAGAACGCGTTCGGACTAATCTATCTCATTGAGAAAGCGTTCGGACTAATCCATCTCATTGAGAAAGCGTTCGGACTAATCTATCTCATTAAGAACACGTTCGGACTAATCCATCTCATTAAGAACACGTTCGGACTAATCCATCTCATTAAGAACACGTTCGGACTAATCCATCTCATTAAGAACGCGTTCGGACTAATCTATCTCATTGAGAAAGCGTTCGGACTAATCCATCTCATTAAGAACGCGTTCGGACTAATCCATCTCATTAAGAACACGTTCGGACTAATCCATCTCATTAAGAACATGTTCGGACTAATCTATCTCATTGAGAAAGCGTTCGGACTAATCTATCTCATTGAGAAAGCGTTCGGACTAATCCATCTCATTAAGAACACGTTCGGACTAATCCATCTCATTAAGAAAGCGTTCGGACTAATCTATCTCATTAAGAAAGCGTTCGGACTAATCTATCTCATTGAGAAAGCGTTCGGACTAATCTATCTCACTGAGAACGCGTTCGGACCTCGTTGCGACTCCATGTGCTCTTTCCGTACAGTCTCGCTTAACTATTCTCACACAATTTATTATCCAGTACGAAGATTTGAATTTAGATAACATATCGACACTTTCATCTCAACTCGCGTTTCCGTAAAGCTCGCTGAGCGATCTCGAGTGCGAGCTCACTTAGAACCTTGTGGTTACATTTGAAAATCAAACTGTTATAATTGTAGAAATAATGAGTTGTGTTTATATATATATATATATATATATAGTCTAGACATGAACGCATGATGAACGAAAATGTACTTTATGCAACAAACTGGAAGACGAGTATCATTTTATTATTGAGTGTGGAATGTGTTTAGATATTAGCAAGCTGTATATGTAAAGGATATATTGGTGTAGATCAAGCATGCATATAGTCATCGAGCTTATCACTTCAGGAAACAAGAATGCAATTATGAATCTTGGAAAGTTTGTTTATAATGCAACTACACTTTTGTATGTTAATTAGATACACTGTTTGGAAGTGGGCATTGAATAGCGAGGGGACTTTCTCTGAGTTAATTAGTTTCGTTTCGATAAGGAGGATTAGTAATCCTAGACTATGGTCTGATCGGATTACTGTCTGCAGCATATACATTAAGTATTCTAGAAAGACGTGATGCAACACTGTTCTTATTCCGGATACGGTATCACAGGTGTAGCGGGAGCCTCGTAGGTAGGGATTGACCCAATCACTGGACCGGCTACACTGTTTGATACACTGTGGAAGTAGGCACATATTTGGTATGTAATTTTAATCAAATTTTAACCCGTTCCAAAGATTAATTTGAAAGTGTAATTCAATGTCCGCTAGGCTGTCATCTAATTTTGTGTAGAGTAGTAGTCTTGGTCTACGGATTACTGGTGTAGCGGGAGCCACGTAGCTAGGGATTGAACCAATCACTGGACCGGCTACACTGTGGAAGTAGGCACACATTTTGTATGTCATTTTAATCAAAGTTTAACCCGTTCAACACAACATACATCTAGAAAGGCTTACAGAAAGTGTAGATCCATATGAGCCGGCTCGATGCCATTCGCCTCATCAGGATCTGCATTTTTTTGCCAGTAATATGAATATTTTTAAACAAAATTACCCATTTTGATAAATGAACTGGTCGAAATGTAATTTTCTTATTAATTTATTGGTCTAATAATATCATGCACCAGTCCATGTCAGTTACTTGGTGTTGAATGAGTTAAACTATATTTGAGCTGATGTTTATATAGATACATATTACTTTATATTTTATTGAAACTGTATATTATATGAATGTGAACATTATCCAGGTAACATGTTACCTTATTGTAATATAATTTGATGCATGTTTTTAAGAATGACCCAAGGCGCTATAATAAACTTTTAACTTATATTAAGAAATAATAAGTATCAACCGTGGTATATTGCAGGGTTATTCTGCGATATACCACGGTTGATAGTTATTATTTCGATTCTAACACGACTTACTTCTAATAATTTTAAAGGAGTATTTTCTTCAAACGCCGCTGCATTTGGCTTTCGAAATTTCCTCCCGCGTAAAGGGGTGATGACGTTATTTTTTATAGAAAATATCAATCCAGTGCATAAATGAACAAAAGTTGTAACTGATCAATAATTTTATTTATTTTGTCAAATAAAACTGTACAGAATAGTAACTGAAACGTTACTTAACAGAAAAACAAGATGGACAAGAGATTATCCGATTCTAAAAATAGCTCACTTCCGTGAATTCCAACGGTATTTTTTACAAACATCGCGTGACTTTCATTCATAAAACTTTAAGCGCATTGTATAAATGACGTAGCCAAACACGGTGCGCGTGCAGCATAGTTCAAGGTAGGTATATTGCAGAATAACCAGATATTGGTTTTACTCGTATGTATGTTATTAGCTGGGTCGTGTTAGAATATTAATTATACCACGGTTGATATTTATTATTTCTTAAATATAAAATATCAGGATACTATTTCTACACCATATTTATTTCAGTAGTTTACACGTATGCTAGCCCCACTATGTGGCTCTAGTTACATCCCCTGACATTTCGTCCCCAGATAAGGAATGTTAAACCAGTAATGATAACGATCACGTGTTGGACTACTTGTATGTATGCCGTGTTATGTGTATGTATATATATATATACAATCGGGTAAGGTATATATACACGCTCGCCCATATGGTTCGCTGGAGGCGAGGGTAAATAAGCTCAATCATCATCGTATATATACATACACATTGTACTATACGTGCAATTATTGCAGACACATTGGAAATATTATTTCACTAAATTTTTCGTTATTAATTTAAAAGTAAAACGCAAAGTAATATTGCCGGAAATAAAAAACCAAATGTTATTGGGTATCAAATTACAGGGCCTTCTCTTCATTTGTATGAACTTGTTTATGAAAATGTTCACTATAACTGTTGTTTCACTGTTCGCTATCTTGTATTATGTACATGTTGACCGCATGGGCTTTTTAGCCTAATATATTTGAAATAAACTGTTAGTCAGATTGTGTTTGTTTGTTTGTTCGAGTTTTACGCCTGCATCAACACCATTTTGGGCTATATCGCCGGCAGGCAGTTTACCTAACACCTTTTTCGGGACAGGCTCCAGCGGTTAACCAGTACTTGGTGTACCAACCTGCCAATTTTTTTATATAGAGAGACACGACCTGAGCATAGGCTGGAACCTGTGACCATCAGTGATGATAGGTTACATTGGTATACAAGTCAGCGACCTTAACCACCCGACCACTGAGACGGACCATTGTGGTATCTGGCTCACACTATTTGACTGGGGGTGCCGGATTCTTTCATGTGAGGAAGCTATCCAGTGGTATTATCTGGGTAACCGTCCGTGCCAGAAAACTACTGTTCGGCGGGTCACCAGGGGTCTTCCTCTACAAATAACGAGACGGAGAGTCGCATATGACCTAAAAGAATCCCCCCAAACAAACATTGTTCTATTAACACGAAACACAGTGCAAATATAGTTCGGTCGCAGTACTTAATTTGAGACGTGACGCATACCTGTTGTTAGTTCGGGTTTTACGCCTGCATCAGCACCATTTTGGGCTATATCGCTGGCGGGCAGTTTACCTAACATCACCTTTCCTGGGCAGGCTCCAGCGGTTAACCAGTACTTTGATGCACCAACCTCCGTAAGTAACTGCCAACATTTTCATATAAATGAGACACAGCCTGAGCGGGACTCGAGCCTGTGACCATCAGTTATGATACGATACAGTGGTATGCAAGTCAGCGAACTTAACCACCCGACCACGGAGGCGGACCCGTGACGGATAAACAATTACAATGACATAGTTTGAAACAGGGAATATCAGGACTAAATCATTTTCAGTGATTACTTTAGTTGCCTATCAAGCTCTTATACGAAATACATAATGGTATAAACATAACTATATTGGCTTAATGGATAAGCCAGGGCTTACGGTGCGAGGGGCTGGGATTCGAATACTTCCAGAGTACTAACGCATAACACTTTTGGCAAAGTAACATAGCGGTAGAGCGAGCTGGGGAGCAATTTATTATTGATGTGAGTGACGAGGAAGCTACTGACACGGTCATTGACTCCGAGGAAGCTAATGACATGACTAGCGACTCCGAGGAAACTACTAATACGGCTAGCGACTCCGAGGAATCTATTGATACGGCTAGCGACTCCGAGGAAGTTAATGACACGACTAACGACTCCAAGGAAGTCAATGACACGACTAGCGACTCCGAGGAAGCTATTGATATGTCTAGCGACTTCGAGGAAGTTAATGACACGACTAGCGACTCCGAGGAATCTATTGATACGGCTAGCGACTCCGAGGAAGTTAATGACACGGCTAGCGACTCCGAGGAAGTTAATGACACGACTTAGCGACTCCGAGGAAGCTAATGACACGACGACGAGGAAGTTAATGACACGACTAGCCACTCCACGGAAGCTATAGATACGGCTAGCGACGACGAGGAAGTTAATGACACGACTAGCCACTCCACGGAAGCTATAGATACGGCTAGCGACGACGAGGAAGTTAATGATACGACTATCGACTTCGAGGAAGCTATATATACGACTAGCGACTCCGAGAAATTTACTGATACGGCTAGCGACTCCGAGAAAGTTACTGATACGGCTAGCGACTCCGAACCAGAAACCATTTCGGACATTGAATACATTTGACATTTGGAATGAATAAAACTGACCAAGCCACATTAAATATATAATACAAAAGTCAACATACATTGTACCAACTATAAGCAGCAATAGATCTATACATGTAGTTGAACTTGGATTCGAACTAGCAACAAAAGAATCTGAAAAATCAAAATGTCGAGTCTTAAACCACTACACTATTCTGGTGATATACCCCAGACGTTGTAAACATATACGGGATTTATTATATTTCCGCCCCACATTTTAACTTGTTTGTGTGTTAGTTTTGGGAGTTAGTCGCACCAACAGCATATGACGACTCCATAGTTATTAAGGAAGACCCAGGGTGGCCTTCCGAGCAGTATTTCAGGCACAGGCGGACAACCTGGTGGAACAACCGACATTCCACAGGCCAGCTGGATAGCTTCCTCACTTAAAGGAATTCGACACCCGCAGTTGGTTTCGAACCTATAGCGGTGAGTGGCACAGTATAATTTATTTGAAGTCAACCACATTAATCACTCACCCATTTTAGACATTACTTTTCTCAGTAAAATAACTGTGAACTTCCAGTGATCTGTTGGTTTTATGCATGGTTTGTGATTACCGATTGTCAAAAAAGCATAGAACTGGCTCAGATAGTGGATACATAAGTACAATATTCACATATATTGACGAAGCAGCCCGAGGGACTCGCTCATAATTGGGATTTGACCATTCGTACCCCACCCACAACCAATCTTATTAAACATAATATCAAGGATATTACCAAAGTGATCGAAGAGATGAACTGCAAATATGTCAAAATGCATTGAGGAAATGATGCTCTATAACACCAACACAGCGGGAACTAGACGAGTTAGGTAAATAATGACTTAGCATGTGTTGAGATACAATGCATATCGGGGATTCAAGGAGATACTGGTGGCCACAGTGAAAACATGATAGACTCAATTCATAAACCGGTCGAAAACGTAAAATTGAGTGATGTGCTAAGTATGCTACCCTCTGTTTTTAATGATACTATATACAATATAAACAGGACATTTATTCATTAAATGCCACATAGACAATCTACAGTATGAAACAACAAATACACGAGGTTGAACACCATACGTTTAAAACCATTAAACCGACACTGAGATTAGTTTGTTATTTACAAATCTTCCCTAAGC
Organism: Archivesica marissinica; assembly: GCA_014843695.1. NCBI lineage: Eukaryota > Metazoa > Mollusca > Bivalvia > Venerida > Vesicomyidae > Archivesica > Archivesica marissinica. The sequence continues at coordinate 25,677,485 of CM026392.1, read as the reverse complement.
TTAAAACCATTAAACCGACACTGAAATTAGTTTGTTATTTATAAATCTGCCCTAAGTTTAAAACCATTAAACCGACACTGAAATTAGTTTGTTATTTATAAATCTGCCCTAAGTTTAAAACCATTAAACCGACACTGAGATTAGTTTGTTATTTATAAATCTGCCTTAAGCTTAAAACCATTAAACCTACACTGAAATTAGTTTGTTATATATAAATCTTCCCTAAGTTTAAAACCATTAAACCGACACTGAGATTAGTTTGTTATTTACAAATCTTCCCTAAGCTTAAAACCATTAAACCGACACTGAGATTAGTCTGTTATTTATAAATCTGCCCTAAGATTAAAACCATTAAACCGACACTGAGATTAGTTTGTTATTTATAAATCTGCCCTAAGATTAAAACCATTAAACCGACACTGAGATTAGTCTGTTATTTATAAATCTGCCCTAATATTATAACCATTAAACCGACACTGAGATTAGTTTGTTATTTATAAATCTGCCCTAAGTTTAAAACCATTAAACCGACACTGAGATTAGTTTGTTATTTATAAATCTGCCCTAAGTTAAAAATCATTAAACCGACACTGAGATTAGTTTGTTATTTATAAAGCTGCCCTGAAAGTAGATATGCGTTATTCAAATACGTGTAACTCGATAACATTCTATATATCAACACAAAAAGGGGTAGCCAGGTATAGTCCCAATTATACCAATAGCTGAATACACACATTGAAATACGAATACTGAAGATGCGCTGTCGTATGATAAATTAATCATAGACATATTTACACAATTTAATTTAAACGTTAAGGTTCGTATTCTAAATACGTTTCACAAACATGGCAATCCTCGGTGAATAGTGTACGGCATAGCCACGACAACTTACGGTCGTTCGTAATACATTCGGAATAATCTAATTTGATCTAGAATCAAACCCAACGATGCGGAGGTTCATGTAAGTTGTTTTCTGCTATTTGTTGCTGAATTATTTACCCGGACATACGGACGAACCGAGATAAGACATATATACATACATACATACAGATGGATGGACGGACGGACGGACGGACGGACGGACGGACGGACGGACGGACGGACGGACGGACGGACGGACGGACGGACGGACGGACGGACGGACGGACGATCCGTTCAAAATCTCCTCGGAGCTTATGTTAAAATTTTGTAATACATTAAGCATATCTTACAGACTCGAAATAAACCTTATCTTATATTAGACCTGCGTCGAATATAAGTGTGCAAACCTAATGCAACATAAGTTGGATGGGAAGAGAGAGAAGGAAATATCAACAGAATATAATTTCCTATTATATAATTATTGTGTATCTTTATTTCTAAATATGTCAACAGAAAATAAATGCAATGATTATGCTAAAGTAAATACATTATATTTGAACTATACTCACATCATAGCAGCACTTTAGAAATAGAAAGATCAATATAGAGTCCAGCATAACAGAATAATATTTTATGAAAATATGTATGGGCATACATAATATGTGTGCAACCCTCACAGAATGACACGAGGGACAGCTTCTCTCAGGGTCACGGATACCAGGATGAAATGTATGCACAAAGACTTAGCAAATTTACAACATTTAATATACATAAATTAGCACTTCCAACAATACTCAAGAATCTGAAGCGTATGCGTGTCCGTAGTTGCACCTTTCACTGATGGTGGCTTAACTTCAGAATGTTGTTCTAGCTGCGGCCTGTAACGCCGTTAACGTATTATGACAGTTCCTATGCCGACTGCCTCGGCTCTAATGCACCTTATACTTGAAGAGAGTGGCAAGTATTGCCCTCACTGTGCTATACTGCACTTATAAATTTACACTAGCACGTATGGCCACCACAGTGCTTTAATGCACCTACAAGTGCTCACTGGCACGTATGGCCACCACAGTGCTTTAATGCACTTACAAGTGCACACTGTCACGTATGGCCACCACAGTGCTATGATGCATTTATTAATTTAAGATAGTGGCAAATATTGCCATCACAGCGATAGTTCACTAGATTTACAATGCACAATGGATAATGATTAACTTCCTACGTCCTAAGGACCCTGTCCACTGACGGCGGACCCGATGCTGCCTCGCACCCGCTGATACGCTCCAGTCTATGGAGGCCACCAGCTCACGCCGGCATACTCTCCCAGTCGGCACGTGTCCCAGATCGTCTAAACTCGGATATCCCTGAGCTACTCATCCACGGTTCCTGATTCAGGCGTGAAGCGACAACAACAATAACAAATATAATACCACCTTGCTACATGTACTAGAGACCCAAATCAGCCCGTATTATAAACTTGTATCATACTATTGTTGTACCACAAACAGGACAAGAGTTACCCTTATCCTTGTATAATATATACACACGTCTATCTTTCCATATGGAATTGGTACACATGGTGACCTTCATGATCTAAATATACAACGACTCAGTATCAATCCTGATCTCATATGGTCTAACTATGCACATGCTGAGAACCACTCATGACATTCACGGTCTAAAACATATACAAACTGATTGAAAGTGTTCCGTCACCCGTTACCCGGCTCCTGCACCGTGAGTGTACCTGATACCCATTTCAGACAACAGCATATAACAACTCTATCCCAGTAATATATTAAACTATTTAGTCAACAGTAGTTAATTATTATGTATGTATCTCTTTAGTAGACGAATATGTACTTTAGATACTCCTCAGTGTAAATCACTAGAACAACCTTGGATACTAATTTAATGCAACTATGTTCTGGTAGTACTGGAATTGTTGCCTTTAGAGGACTTGTCCGGATTAAATACACCTCTGGATAACACTTATTACAACAAACAATATAATATGTTACATACCCAATCTGTCGCATGTACAAAAATGTAACGACCTACACTCTAAGATGTCCTGGGAGTACTGTCTCTCCTCTGTGCTTGTGTCGGTTTATGCAATCTCAGGTGGGTACGAGCACGATCTTTTCATGCGTGTATCTGCTTAGATAATCGACAGACACTATTTAATGCGGTCCTATCAGGCCCTGGAGATTAATTACACTGATAAAGGGAACAGTGATTCTAACAGAATAAAGCCAACTCGCTCAATAATAGTCGGATTTATATCAATTAAACGGGACTTTCCCTTATAAGTGATATATACTAATAGACCAATGTTCCTTATCGGGTATATATACATTCTTCCCAATTTTAGGATAAAATTACAGAATAAATGATGCAATGGTATACGACATAATGTTCGTAAATCCATTGATAAAGAGGCCCCAACTACACAGTAGTTAATATGGTCACTTTCATTTTGTTACAGCAACCTTGCCTCAAAATCTAAAATGCACTTAGCATGAACAGTTAATATAATTATGTAAACTTTATATAATATCGAACAGGAGGAAGTCATTATTTGGTATTCTGGAACTGTGTGTAGTTCCTTTCAACTATTGGTACCCATTCATAAACATACTGATATCAGCGTCCACTCTAAGCATTCTGTGAGTTTTATTAGTAGCCCTAGGTGGTTCTATTATTTTCTGAACGTCTTTCTTGCCTAACCATATCTTATCATCACGTCTCGACCACCTGTATGCTATTCCACTGTACCACACTCCTACATGCACGTTACTTCAGTTTCGTTATCTTCCTCATCAATATCGACTACCCTACTGGTAATGTAGCATTTCGTTTCATATTCAATAACTACATAGTCATTTTCCTTCGAATTTAAAAGCAGTTCATGAGCTTGCTTCTTCATTGGTATTGTCCTCATTGGTAGTTGCTTGTATAGCTTCGGTCTTTTCACATATGGCTACTTCTACTCTGGTGTAATTTCTTACTTCTGAGTCCTAGCCATACAATGATTTACCCAAATACATTTGGTAGACATAAATACAGTTGGTAGAGTCATTGAATCCATTGACGTGGTAACAGTCTTCATATGTACATGCTGTTTCTCTAATGCGAATGTTCTCAGGCGAAATGGCGACAACACTATGCACTTTGATTGTACCATTAACTTGTTTTAGTTCTGGATTTCTGCGTATAACTATATCATTGCTACCATCAAACTCTTCTTGAGTTATTTTCTGATATTCAATTTGACTATCGCATTCACTTGCCCACTTAAAAAGTCATCTGCATTTTGAATGATGAACCTTCTTTGTTCAATCGCATTGTTCGCATTGCGTTTGGTGGTCCCCTCCTATGCCGTCGCAAGGACCGTTACCGTGACCTGATTCAAAGTACTGCCAATAGCCTGTGATTCCATATAGTAAGTCCAGTCTGCTAATGAAATCAAATATTGTTTTAGTCCGATATTGGGACGTCGGCGAATCCGCCCAACAGTGCACTCCCTTCAGATAATCCTTGTATTGTTTTGCAAATTAGTTAAGATTAGTGCTATACCAGGCCATGGGAACTTGGGCTCGTAACTGATTTCAAAATTGCGGACACACACACAAACGTACTTATTTTTAAAAGTACATGTCCCGTTTAGCTAAACGTATTGTTTCCAACACATTTATGGCACAAACGCTATAAAAAATATTAAATAATCTTGAAATTGTGCTCTAGTAGTAGAATATAAGGGTTGTAACACCGTACACTTGTCGCGGGGACAAGCTATTTTACTACCTCCTATGCTATTAAATTGACTGCTTGATCATTTGAAGCGTGTGACATGTTGGATATAATAATGATGATTTGAAAAATGTTATATTATGACCATGAGTAATAAATTACTACATGAGTATGGTGTATTGATGGTCGAGGACAGCATATGTCGCACTTAAGCAAGACCGAGTCACTAATGTTACACACTTATTTATTATCTTGATATTAGAATATATCTTGAATATATATATAGAAAGAGAGTGTGAGAGAGAGAGAGAGGGATATATATATATATAGAGAGAGCCAGGGAGAGAGAGAGGGCGAGAGAGGGATATATATATAGAGAGAGAGCGAACGAGAGAGTGAGATAGAGAGTAAGAGAGAGCGAGAGAGAGAGAGAGAGCGAGAGAGTAAGAGAGAGAGATAGAGAGAGGGATATATATATATCCCTCTATATATATATATATATACAATTATCTATTATCTTGATATTAGAAACGATAATAGAAACGATATAAAGATATACATATATATATATAGAAAGAGAGTGAGAGATAGAGAGAGAGAGTGAGAGATAGAAAGAGAGGGATATATATATCCCTCTCTCTCTATATATATATAGAGGGAGCAATGATATCCATGAGCTATGATGCTATGCAATATATTTACTTGCAGTGTATACCAATTTGCTTTGGTGATATCCACTTGCGCTATACTGGCATTAGTAGTGCATTGGCAGTCAAGGACCATTATGACAGAGCCTCTGCCGGTACCCATAGACAGGATTATATTGGGAAGCACATATGTACAACGGTAAATATGCATTTGGTGGAATTAAAACTCTAACTGTTACACATATTACACCTGCAGGATATATCATTTCTATAAAATCTCAACAACAGTTTCAAGCTTTCTGATTGGTAGAGCTGAGTGTTCATTAATCCAATCCCTTAAACTTGATATGAGTGAACTTTTATAATCTCTGGACTAGTATAGATGTAACTATATAGATTCAGGTCAATTATTCTATGACCGACCTTCCACTTCCAAGTCACATTTCTCCGTGTTATGTTTCACACGAGGACTCCGTGGCTAAGTGGTTTAGGTCGCTGTCTTATAATCACTTGTTTCCCATCTCTGTATGTTGGAATCCCACTGGGCATATCGGATGATTACATGTGAGGAAGCTATCCAGCTGTCGTGCTGAAGGTCAGTGGTTCTACATGGGTGCCTGACCGTCTGATATATACAACTTCAATATCGCGATTCTGATTGGTTGATTCAGCTCATGTGATCGTCGTTCATAACCGGATGGACCGCAATATAATTATATTCTCTAAGTATCAACGGTGATTATTAACGCACGACGGGTGATATAGCGTAAAGCTTTATATACGGTATGGACATGGTGACGAATAAAAACATCATCCTGTTTTGGTGACGAATAAAACATCATCCTGTTTTGTTGAAGAATACAAAAATCACCCTGTTTTGTTGACGAATACAAACATCATCCTGTTTTGTTGAAGAATACAAAATCATCCTGTTTTGTTGACGAATACAAAAATCAACCTGTTTTGTTGACGAATACAAAAATCATCCTGTTTTGTTGACGAATACAAACATCAACCTGTTTTGTTGACGAATAAAAATATCAACTTGTTTTGTTGACGAATAAAAAAATCAACATGTTGTGTTGTTTGTACAATTTTAGTTTTAATTTGAACAATTGAATGTTCTGTCTATGCTTTTTATCGAGTTATGAAATGTCAGGTTTTTTCACCTAAGTTGTTCATAAAATATTCTATAAATGGACCATACGTATTTTGCATATATTTCTTATGTAATTCCAAGTCATGCATAGCGTCATTATTATTAAAGATAAAAAATACAGAATGTCTCTTACACGATTTAAAACATCCTCACATAATCTAGCTATCGAACGTGGTCGTTACATACACCTACCATGAAACGAAAGAGTATGCATTTATTGTAATTCTAGAATATTGGGAAATGAGTATCACTTCATATTAATTTGCCCACATTACTCAAACCTAAGATCGAAATTCATTAAAAGATACTACCATACGTGGCCGACTGTACATAACTGTATTAATCTTTTGTCATGCAAATATAAAAAAACACCATAATTGGTCTTTACAAATTTATATATTTTGCAAATAAGCAACGAAACTAACGCATATTTTACACATATATTTGAACTTGTTATTGTGCTCTTTTGTAAAGTTCCATGTCACTGCCTGTGGTTACTTAATTGCTACAAACATGTATAATGTTTTATGCAATAAACTTATTGTATTGTATTGTAAACTAGTGCAGTTTTATTCCAGGTATATACCCGGAAACAACCATAAGGACTACGACAGTGTTGACCCACATGATCCAAAATTTTACAACATAATCACGGAAGAGGAAGCATTGAGTTTCGAACCATGTCAAGACATAAGAAAGGCGGCATCTGTTGAGAATTCGAAATTTATTTTGACTGGTTTGTTTTATTTTTGTAATATCACAGTGGCGGCGCGATTTTAACGAACACATCTACATTATTGTTTAAATTATTGTGTAAATTATTGATATAAACTGTTCGTTAATAATGGTCCATACCCGTTACTTAAGATAATACATTGTTATAGAGATAATTAATTGGTAGTATATTTTTAAGCTCACGTTTCTATTTTTAAGAATAACATTAAGTTAGACAATGACTAAGGTAATATCACAGAAGCGTCGTGACAGTGCTTAAATTGATGGTTTATTTCCGTAGTTTGTTTTGCGCGACTATCTAGTAGTTCTTAAGAGTTAATGTCCCCCATAATAATGTTAAAAATCTCTGTCACAATTTCTAAATATGTTGTTATCATGTAGTTGTACTCAGTATTGATGTGAGTGTGTTTTACGTTTATTTATCGTCGCTACCGGTTGCCCATATGAGTGACACGCACGCCGCACGCACGCACGCACGCACGCGGCACGCGACACACACACCAACACCACACCACACCCACACCCAACACCACACAAACACACCACACACACACCACACACACCACACACACACCACACCCACACACACACACACCACACACACACCACACCACACACACACCACACACACACACACACACCACACACAACACACACCACACACACACAACACACACACACACACACCACAACACAACACACACACACCACAACACACACCACACACACCACACACACACAACCACACACCACACACACACAACACACCACACACACACACACACAAACACACACACACACACACACACAACAACACACACAACACACCAACACACACCACACCCACACACACACACACACCACACACACACACACACAACACACACCCACCACACCACAACCACCCACCAACACACCACACCCACAAACACCACACAACCCACCAACACACCACCACACCCACCACCACCCACACCACCCCACCACACCACACCACACCACACCACACCACAACCAACACCACACACACCACACCACACCACACCACACCACACCACACCACACACACCACACCACACCACACCACACCACACCAACCACACCACACCACACCACACCACACCACACCACACCACACCACACCACACCACACCACACCACACCACACCACACCACACCACACCACACCACACCACACCACACACACAGTTGCTAATCGTTACTTTAAAAATGTGTTAAATGAAAATAATATTAAAACACAAGTATTTATTTATCGTTAAATTGTTACGGTGTGCCTTAATCACAATACGGCGTTTTCAAAATCCCAGTTCGTCTCCCTCTAATCTAAATTTATCTCATCTTTTATAGAGAAGTATGCTTGAACATGTATTCCAAAAAATGTCAAGCTATAGATGGTCCAGTAAACATGTTTGGTATAAATGTCACTCAATATATCAATTCGGATATATTGGTTTAGTGCAAACACATGCTTGTATGGAAAATAACAGGGTAATCTTTTGGAATTGTACATTTCTGATGTAATAGCACACATGTGTTGGGAAAACCTTTAATATGCTGATCAGGCCGATACCCAATACTTTATTACGTCCAAGGTAATAATTAATTGTGTTATAAACCACAGTTCTACATGTCATCTGTTAATATATGATATGCTATGAATGACACTTATAGGTATAACATCAAATTACACAGACGTGTAAATGCATAAATATATATGATATGCTATTTGGTTGTTTACATATCTCTACCTAAAGGCACGATCCGAAGAACCCTCTCTTATAACTATCCTGACCGTAGCCTAGAATGCCTCCCTTCCTTAATATCGAATATTATAGTACTTGTTTGCTCTCCACTTTCATATGTGCCACATCCACCTATTCGCCTTCCTCCTATATCTTGGTCCAAGTTAACTATCTATCTTTCTTTCCTACTATATCTTGGTCCATGCGAACTCTCCTATACTTTTATTTTCAATCGTACTATATCTTGCTCCTTGCTTCATTTCGTCTCTATCGAATATTCTATTACTTGTTTGCTCTCCACTTTCATATGTGCCACATCCACCTATTCGCCTTCCTCCTATATCGTGATCCATGTTATCTCTCTAAACCTCCTATACTTCGATATCTCGGTCCATATTATCTCTCTAGCACTCCTTCCACCTATATATCTGTCCATGTTAACTCGCTAGCTCTCCTTCCTTCTATATCTCGGTCCATGCTATCTCTCTAGCTCTCCTTCCTTCTATATATCTGTCCATGTTAACTCTCTAACACTCCTTCCTCCTATATATATGTCCATGTTATCTCTCTAACTCTCCTTCCGCCTATATCTCGGTCCATATTATCTCTCTAATTCACATGTCGCCTATATCGTTGTCCATGTTAACTCTCTAACTCTCCTTCGTCATATATCTTCGTCCATGCGAACTCTCCTATACTTCTATTTTCAATCGTACTATATATAGTTCCTTGCTCCATTTCGTCTCTATCGAGTATTATATTTCTTGTTTTCTCCATATCTCTTCATCTTCATATGTGCCACATCTGCCTATTCTCCTTCCTCCTATATCGTGATCCATGTTAACTCTCTAACTCTCATATACCTCTATCGTCTCACGTAATTCATCTCACCTAGTTCATACCTCCATATACCTATTTTCATTCCGAGTTCCCTATCTATATATTATAGATATATTGACGACGGTAGGCTTTCTAGGCTACGGTAGAGCTATCTGTGGTTTCCTCTATCTGTTCGTCAAGATATTTATAAAAATATTGTTCGTACACATTTACCGTTATATCTCATCCTGTGCACCAGCTCGTAATTATTGTCGGACTGGCCTGAAATTACTGACATCTAAACGGCAGTATCCACTGTATAATACGATTGAATAATAGGCAATTATCCCTTTCTGGTTAAGATTTTGTCCGGATATTTCTGTTGTCACTTTTGTGAGTTTGTAGATCGCATAAACATCGTTTAACAACTGATGACAATTAATTATTCAAATTATTTCGGTAGCAGCAGTGGTATTTGTACGTGAAAACATGCATTGGTTAGTTCTGCTTTGCATTTCGAGATTCATTTGTTTTTCAGCTGGTCACAAACGCTTACATATGTCCGCAATAAAAACTATTTTCTTCCAGGAGGGTTAAATAAAACGTATGCAATCGGAGATACTGTCCATGCTTTAGTGACTGTCTATGATGGTTATGGAATTCGAAAACATACAGGCGGTGATCAACTAAGAGCAACCATAGAAACCAGTACATTGCGCGCCTCGGCTCCTTGTGTGGTAACTGATATTGGAGATGGCACACATGCAGTCCAAAGTGAAGCCATGTGGAGCGGAACATTAACTCTTGTTATTAATTTGGCTTACACCAGGGAGACCGTATCCAGCATTTATCGAATTCGAACAAAGGTAGGGTATTGGCCTACACTATATAGCCTGTATCAGTGAAGTAGTTATCATATAACGGAACTAAGGTAGGAAGTGTGGCTTACATCAGATACCGTACCCAGCATTTATGGAAACCTAACAAAGGTAGGGTCTTGGCCTACGCTATATAGCCTGTATCAATGAAGTATTTATCGTATAACGGAACTAAGGAAGGAAGTGTGGATTACATCAGATACCGTGCCCAGCATTTATGGAAACCGAACAAAGGTAGTGTTTTGGCCTACCTATATATACTGTATCAATGAAGTATTTATCGTATATCGGAACTAAATAGCATGGTTGATGTACACGAAATAGGCGACAGCCATTATATATCGAATCAGAACTAACCTATAGGTAGAAACGTTTGACGTACATCTGACGCGGAATCCAGAATTTATTGAATCAGAACTAACTTAAAGGTAGACACGTTTGATTTACATCTTACGCGGAATCCAATATTTATTGAATCAGAACTAACCTAAAGGTAGAAACGTTTGACTTACATCTGACGCGGAATCCAGAATTTATTGAATCAGAACTAACCTAAAGGTAGAAACGTTTGACTTACATCTGACGCGGAATCCAGAATGTATCTAATCAGATCAAATGTAGAAAGCATTGGTCTATTCAGGTTTACCTTGAATAACAATATTATATAACTTTAACAACAGACCATTTCTATCAATAGAATCAAAACAACGTTTCATATCAACATAGCCGACATAAAATCTTTTGTTTTCGTTCAGACATTTCTTAACAATACTGTGTAATATAAAAATAGCATCGGTAGTGGAACGTCCTTTTCTAAACCCGAATTGAGAGTCTGATAAAATATTATTATTATTACAAAAGGTAACGATTCGTTTATTTAAATTGAGGTAAACACCTTGGATAAATAGCTTACTAAAGTAATACCACGATAATTATTTAACATAGTTGCATCGCCCTTTTTATATAAAGGAATAATAGTGCCCTCAGTCCATTTATCCGGGAAGTAACCAGAGTCAAGAATTGCAAGACAATAATTATATCATTACTATCTACTAAAATTAATTATATTCATTTAGTATTGCATTACTACCAGCCGACTTTTCACGCTTCAAACATTTTATAGCATCAATAACTTCTTGAGCAGAAATATAACTATCTAGCTCATCAACATTACAATTTAAATCATTAAAATCCTATGTATTACACAAATCTTCCGCCTCAGCATTATTACATGGTAACGTATCTGCGCTCAAACCGGCAAAATAATGTTCAAAGTCCTCGAGCGAAATAGATTTACTAGTATGTGTACATTTCTTTTTAAAAAAAATCCAAACTTGTTTTGGTTTAGCATGTTTTAGCCGCTCTATATCATTAATATTTTTGGCTTCAAATAATTGACGTTTACAACGGCATAAGTCCTTATAATCGTTCTTATATTTACAAAACTGTTCCCGACTACACTCAGATTTTAATCTATTAAAAACATTTAGAGCGTTTATATAACGTCGCCTAGCAACCGTACACTATATCTAACATTCATCAACTCAGAACGTACGCAGGAGAGTTCGGCTAAACCAGAGAGACGATATCCAATATTTATCATATCACAGTAAAGGTACGAACGCTTTTCTTTCAAAATTGAGATTGTAGCCTGCATTTATTGAATCACAACAAAGGTGAGTCGATGTACACAGCATTTGCCGAATCACAATTAAGGTAGACATGTTTTCTTATACGCTCTATATCATTCGAAGAAATTGTATCTCTACAATACCCCGGTATCCTTTTAAACTTAATTGAAATTCGAACTAGGTTTTCAGATTATTGTTTCTTTGTTTTTCGGGTGTATCTGATGTAATATGGCGACTCTCCAGCTATTATTGGTGGGGAAGAAGAACACGCTCCCCCTCCGAGCAGTATATCAGATCACTCCCCACAGTGGTGAGAGGCAAGTGATTTGAAGTCAACGACTTTAACCACACAGCACTGCTTTCCGATTATACACCGGTATACACAGCTGGATACACGCCAGAAATTATGGCTACCTGATCACGCTTCTTTATTTTCAGCAGAAGTAGAAGATATTTAGTTAGCCTTGAATCTTGCTGATGCGTCACTTTGTATAAAATGTATGATTTTTCAGACCATTTGTCAGTATTACAATCAATATGCGCAATGAACATTAAATATCTCAATATTCACAAATCACTTATTCAACATACATATAATTTTTATTACATTGACCAAGTCATATTTGTTATTCATGGCAATGGAATGGCTGACCAAAGTGCAAAAGATGCACGAAGATACCATACATAGCTGCTAGACAATCGATTATTAATTACATTACCATAAAACATGGAATTGCATATAATACAAAACTAAGTAATTAAAGAAAATATTGGCGATCTGTTTATCGCTCTAATCATAGATACGAAACTGTAATATTACGACTGAGACTGGGACATACCCTTTTTAATAATTCATTTACCAATTTGACTAACTCATTTTACTGACAAAACAGGATCTACCATGGCGTTTACCATGGCATTGCCCTATAAATATGGAACACATCCTGATTTGCTGTGTCGATTGATCAAGAAATATTATACAGTTACAATGAGACATTTTTCGACACATTTGATTTTAAATGTATCATTGAATTTTTAAACGAATCACACTTTTCCCATAGAATATAGATTGTACTGCAATAAATATTGTATTTACAACTGACGGACAGTTTTGTCGTTACAATAATTTTATTAATTTATAAATCTATAAATTGCAATACACCTGACACTTTGGCAATACATTTTTACTACTCATTTTACATAATATATTCAACCTGGTGCGATAAACTACTGGCCTGAAATGTGCCGATGAGCAGTCAAGCTATATTCACTCACTCACTCACTCACTTACTACAATGACTCACTGACACGCTCCTCACTTACTCACTCTCCCATACATTGTATGTGTTCATAGTGCGAGGTAATGCAATAGTAATGCAAATAAAAATGTATTTGGGTCCTCTTAAGTAGTTGTATCTGTTATTATCGTTGTTTCCTTTGCAAATCATGCTATATATTTGGATCCATGTTCTAAATTGTTCAATTACTATATACACCTCGAGTTCTCAACAGATATACAACAATATATCCAATGTATACCTATATATATGTAAAGAGTTGTGATCAATTAATCAATTAATTAACATGATTTTAGTAAAATCACAATTATCATACCACAACATTAAAAATCAAAAAATGATTCCATAGGATCGATATACATTTCGGGATAAATCAGACTTTATCTTCCAAAGTAGGTAATAGAAAGACATACGAAGTCGCTAATTCCATGCATAAATGACATTAAGTACTGCATAGCAAATACTTTCTCTCTTTGGTGAAACAATCCATCGTAGTTTCTTGCACACATATATTAGTTTACATACTAGATACATTTTCAGATACTAGCAACCAGAATTATCCATGGATTGTACAAAGGTAGTACATTGTCCGAGGAAACGATCTGCCATCCTAACCAGACATACCTTGTACAGATGCAAACTACAACGACCTCTGCAACATGACCAATATGAACTCTGGGATGCCATATTATTGCGGGAAACCACGTGATATACATTTATCGTGTCAAGATTGGCTACAAATCAAGACACCTGAACCATATCCCGAACGTCCAGTCACAGAATGTGAACAAAGCTTACTCAAGACGTAAATAAATGTATATGTTTTTATGTACTGTTAATCGGACATTTCAAAATCGGGGCATGGACACGAGTAGAACCACCGACCTTCCGTAAGCCAGCTGGATAGATTCCTCTTATGAAATAATGTGTCAACCACAGTTTGATTCAAACATACAGCGGTGAGGGGCAAGTGATTTGAAGTCAATCACCGTAACTATTCGACAATGGGTACCCATATTAATACATGTTAACCTTGGTAAAATCAACAACCTCTAAGCTTTCACGTGTAAATGCGTTCACTTTATTACTTGTATGCTTACTGAGGCCGGTAGAACTCTAATTACTACATCTAGACTCACATCCGACCCCGATTTTGAACTGGTTTAAACAATATTTATTGCAAAACATAAATCACATGAAACGACATACATAATACTCAATGCCAAGGATCAAGTACTTTTAGGAAGTTAGCTTTTATAAAAACCTTAATCTTTGAATTTGAATTGTCAGATTAACTATTCAGCAACATGGTAAACCAACAGTTCATGCAAGTCAGCGTAGATGTAAGATCCATGCTCCTCATTGACTGATTCAAACTTTTCATCGGCATTCTTTCGATATTTTGTCTGATAATTAAGTCACTTTACGAGAGAATCTCTGATCCAACCCGGACTGGGGGCTGAATGCTGCCATATACACTTCAAACAGAACACATGTATCGTATACCCCTAATAAACGAAACACAGGTTTCTTTTTTTATTTATTTGATTTTGAGATTTCAGGGGACAGAAGTTGCTAAAGCAAAAGCTTAATATAAAGGTATTAACCAGACCCAGTCCTAGTGACGGAAAGAACATATCTATGGTAGGCTTACCTTCTACACCATGCTCACAATACAACGTATCAAGGCTATGGAGCGCAAGGGAGCCGACAGGATTCTTCTATGGAGGAAAGTGGAAGCTAAGACATTGCTTAGGTAAATAAAGACAAATCACATCAGCACATCGAAGCACATATTTTAATTCACTTGCAGTAATACTTCTCTCATTTGTTTTCATAAAATCAATGGTATGCAATTATAAGCGACACAATTACAATTTTCGTCTTATATGAAACATGATTGTTGATTATAAACACAATGCTTTTGTTCTGACCTTTTTCGTAAGTAGAATCAATGTTTTTATAGGAATTTTACAAGATCGTTTCCATAGGATTTTCGAATACAGAATACGTAAGTTTGCTCACCATGACAACTGTTATAACGTAAGGGGATTGTGTAACTTTACAAAAGGCAGCAAATGTTTCAAAATTTAGAAGTTTAGTCTTTAAATATTTAGATCGATAAATTCATATTGGTGATGACTTCAATACTGTAATTTACATAAAATAGACACAAAGAATGACAGAATAATACACATAAAATTGCATATAAACAATTAACGAATTAATGAATTAATGAATAACTATTCCTTGATAGACATTTGGAGAACATTAAACCCAACACAACTCCAACATACATGGCACTCAGATACAAAACTCCAGCATATGTAGTACACTATATTTCTTTCACTTATCTGTCGTAAATATCGCAAAGCACAGTAAAATAAAACGCCGTTAGAAAACCGATCATTCTATTGTTGAATTAAGTAGTGAATATCTAAATGAAAATAAAGACACATATAGGTACAATGTAATCGCAAATATTCTATGTGAACTGTTTAAACTTTATTTATTTTACAACGATTGCGAAACAAGTTGTAACAACTTATATTAATCAGTCTCTTTGGCGCGGATGAAAGAGTATATTTGGTCATTCGTGTCGGATGAAACCGGCGAACCCGGAGAAAACTCACCTGTCCGATCTGGCGACAACCGTACCCTCTCACATACCCTCCGGTCCGAGGATCGAACCCGAGTTGCATTTGTGAGAAGCGAGCGCGCTAACCACATAACTAATCGGAGAGCCTATAGGAACTTATCAAAGGGAATATGCGAACTGAAACTATTAAATATTAAGAAAACAGAAGAAATAAATAATGAAGAGAATTCAAACTCAGATATAGAAATGTTAGAGCATAAATTAATACAAAATGTTGAAACTGTAGAGTAACTAAAAAATAAATTGGATGGAAATATTAACAGAATAAGCATTTGATCGAAAGCATTAAATGTAGAAGGAAATGATAAAACATATTAGTAGTTTTCTAACGAATTAAAGTAAAGTGATAACAATAAATGTGAAGGTTTACTGACAGAAATACAAATGTTCACAGGCATTTAAATAAATGAAAAATCCAGAATTAATGCAGAATTTTACACAAATGTTTGGATGATATTAAAACATATTTCATTGATTCGATCAAGTACTCGTATAGCACAGGACATTTAACACGTCTACAACAACACGGACTAATTTCTGTACTCCCAAAACCAAATAAGGATTTATTGTCGCTAGCAAATTGGCATCCAATCAGTCTCTTAAACATAGACTATAAAATAATTACTAAATCGAACTGATTAAAAAGAGTTATAACTCCCATGTACACACTGGAGTTCTCAAAGGTAGATAGATATATTTGCGAAAATATAATTTTCATTTTTGAAACTGCAGAATATCTTAAAGAAAATGACGAACCTTGATTATTACTTTTCGTTGACTTTGAAACGGCATTCGATAGTATCGTCCATGGCGTTGTGATTAACTGTGTAACGCATTTCAATTGCGATAACTCTATTAGTAATGGGTGAACTTTTCTAGTATCCTTTATTAACATCGGCTATCTATAGGGTGATATTCAAATCCAACGTGTCGTACGGCAAGGCTGTCCGTTATCATCTTCACTATTTATACGTTTCATAAAATCATTATCCATTGTATAGCTAAAACACAGCAATAAAAGGTATTGCTGTAATGATTATTATTTGCAAACGATGGAACCTTCTTAAATATCGTCGGGTAGGTACATTAGGAAACATAAAATTTGGCGCGATAAAAGATTTACTTGGACTTCAGAATCAATAAATACACTTATAATTGCATTCACTAATTATTTGGAACAAAATATACTTCTATTTTTAGAACAAAAACAATAAAGCTTTAAAAACTGTCGTAAAAAGAAGTGGATGCATAGAAAAAAACTTACACTGCTTGGAAAAATTACAATAATTAAAACGTTTGCTTTACTAAATTTAATTTACCCCTCCAATCCCTCAAACTAATAAAGAAATCCCCAAATGAATGTATGGTTTTACATGGGAAGATAGTCCTGAAAAGTTAAAGCGAGATTTATTCATTCTAGATTTTGAAATAAGAAGGTTAAACCGATTGATATTAAAAAGTTCTTAGCTGCCATAAAAGCATGTTACGTGAAACAAATGGTTGATACAAATAATATAAAGGCTATTGGAAACGTTTTGCTAACATAAACCGTTACATACCATGAGCAAAATTAGAAACTTAACTAAATCTTAAAAGTATTTGCAAATGCAAGCAATCTTACCGTTAACCTTTTACCTGTTTGACAAGGTACATCACTACTTGTATTTAGTGACACACGTATATTCTGAATACATTATATACGTGTATTGCTAACACTGATACTCATGAATATATGTATGTATATTCTCGGACACATACTGGCCAATACACATGCTTCCAGCTAGGTCCGAATGAACATCAAATGGTGTTGTGATAGTGATGTTTTGAATTATTCGTTTTGATGCTTAAAGCAGAAGCAGAAATTAATATATTTAATCATGTAAATCTGAGAAAATTTGAATCGAGAACATATTTTCTATTTTCAATAGTTATACCATTTCCACTCTGAATGATACTTATCTATGTTATTATTGCAATATGCATAGTAGCCTGGTTACAGACGTTGACATATTTGCCTTTTCCGTCATATATATAGTATACACCCAATCCGCTAACTGAGACATATGGGGTTTTAATTAATATCAAGTGATACATCGACATACTGGAACCCAGGCTATATACATAGGTCTACATGTAATGTCAATTAATTAAAAACAAATGCAGTTAGTAATAATAAGTTAAGTGTTCTGTGTCATCGTTGTCAATTAACTAAGGTAATATTGTATGATTACAGGTTTGGAAGATAATCGATACTGCAATGCTTGAAAAAAGGAGATTATATTTGATTGGTGATTCTACACTGAGAAGCTGGTATAGTCAAATAATCGAACGCTTCCAATGTCAGTCTATCACGGAGAAATGGAGCACAGAAAAATGGCATAAAGCCTCTGAATGCGTCAATAAGCAGAGCAATTTTCGAGTTGGTTGGTACCCGCATAGTCAACCGTTTTACGTGGGCAAACATTGGGACGTTGTAAAGTACACGTTATACTCAGCTGCGCGGCGCATAGACAATATACCAAGTTCTGAGCGAGCTATTGTCGTTATACATTTATATATGCACATTATTGCCTTCCATCATAGTGTGTTTAAAGAACGGATGGAAATTATACATCGTAGTGTCGAACAATTTTTGGAGAGAAATAAAAAATCTGTCGTCATGATAAAAGCTCCTCATATATATGAAAGTACGCCAGCAGGAGACGTGAGACTAAGCGATTATTTTGGTTATGTGTACAGTAACATTCTATGCGAGGTGTTTGAAGGTCTACATGACAAAGTGGTACTGCTGAATAATCGAGACACTACAACAGCACTACATATTAAATGGAATCACCCACCAGAAGAAGTCATTACAGTTATGATTAATCAAATGTTAAGTTATGCTTGCAACTAGCCGTGGTCACTGATACTATACGCATGCGCCACTGCAGAGCTTCCTGGTACGATCTTCTTCTGGTATGAGATTAAAAATCAATTAAATGTTCATAAATATACCAAAATGGGATCAGGTCAGCAAAATAATCTGTCACTGTCCAAAACGGTATATCTTTACTAATATATGTGCCAACTTTGGCCTGAACAGAGAGCTTGTTTCAATCCAAAGTTACGACAATTTGAATAATGGACTTCACGCCATTAATATTCCGAGAAAACGGCTGTCAAAGATTTGCAAGAATATTGACCTATTTTAACAAAAGTTAGAGACGCAGTGAAATCAAAACACCATAGCAACCAATATGTTCTACATGACACAACTAGTCATGTTTGGTATCAAATTAAAGGTAAATGCCCATTCTTTAAAATGCAATTTTGACTTTGCTGAACTTAGTAGTATCAGCTGTTAAATATAATAATAATAATTAATAAAAAATATTTAAAAAAATAAATCAAATAATTATTTATCATTCTATAGATCTCGATCTGCCTTATCGTCAACATCCCTGATATCGGCCCTCGCCTGTTTTTGGCCTTTCTGTATTCACGTGATTTTTGCTTACTTTCGGCATGTGAATTACATCATTGCTCTCAAACAGATGCTGTGGTACTTATGGGGTTCACATATTACTTATTGATAGACCAAGCTGCGCGTAAAGCAGATACATATTCATATTTTATTTGAAGGTATGCACATGGTGATGTTGTCATTTATCCCATGTATGTATAAAACAAACGCGATATTGATAGTGATATACCATTACACTATGTAGGTAATCCGCCTAAACATACTCGGAAATCAATATCAGCGGGCTTTGGAAATGAAATTAACATACAGCTTATTATGTAGGATATTTTTTATAGTCGAGTTGTATCGCTGGCGTATGGTATCTAGCAGAAAATTGAAGGTTCGAATCCTGTATGACTTTGTTTGGTTCATACATAATCTATTTCACATTTGTATGAATGTTATATATTTATTTTATAGATTTAAAGCTTAGTTGATTTTGTATTTTTGTGATATTTTGTCATTTATTAAAATCTTTATAATATTTTATCTTTTTTATTTATTATATCGTTCATATATATTATTATAAAATCAAGCTATAATTCATGGCTTGTTACTCTTGCAAATCTCTATCATCCCAGTCTTCAGCATTGTTGAAGTATATGGAATGTGCTGCCTATCCAGCCATGTCTGAATCTCCCTCATCCTTGTGATATCTATCAGTTCTTCCTGCAGCATTGTTGAAGTATATGGAATGTGCTGCCTATCCAACCATGTCTGAATCTCCCCCTTCCTTGTGATATCTATCAGCTCAGCCTTCAGCATTGTTGAAGCATATGGAATGTGCTGCCTATCCAGCCATGTCTGAATCTCCCCCTTCCTTGAGATCTCTATCAGCTTAGCCTTCAGCATTGTTGAAGCATATGGAATGTGCTGCCTATCCAACCATGTCTGAATATCCCCCGTACGTGTGATCTCTATCAGCTCAGCTTTCAGCATTGTTGAAGCATATGGAATGTGCTGCCTATCCAACCATGCCTGAATCCCCCCTTCCTTGTGACAACTATTGGACACGTGTCCTCCTGCACATTGTGGTATGCTGCGTTATCTACGATAAGTACTGAGTTTCGAGGCAGGCTTTGGATCAGTGTATCGCTTAACCATTTATCAACGTTGGCGCTGTTCATTTCTGCGTGGTAATCGCAATGGCCAACCCAGCGATGAATATCAGAGATGCACCTTTTGATGAATCCGCTTGACGACCAGGCGTGCACTAAAATCAAACGTTCACCCTTACTGAATGGTATCGTCACATTGATGTCATCTGATTGCCAGCATTTTTTCATGTTGTGAGTGGAGTGGATAAAGGTCTCGTATGTTCATATTACGAAGACAAGTAATATAGGTGTTTGCATACTAATTATCTAGCGTGAATGGCAGTAATTATCTGTGTAAAGATACAACAATATATGATGGGCCTTAATTGTAACAAACAAAAATTCTAAATTCTTCGGAATTTAGTAAGGTTGAAAACAGTTACTTATTAGTTATGAAATTGAAGTCTCTATGCATACATTGACTCCCTTATTGTATATGCAAAATGTAAAATGTAATAGAAATGAACAGGCTAAGAAATGACTCCCTTATTGTATATACAAAATGTAAAATATAATAGAAATGAACAGGCTAAGAAATGAACATCAATTTGGGATTGATAGCAACAATACCCTGTATATGGAATCGATAGTTTATAATGTATATTCACAGCTGCGTACGGTCGTTCAGAATAATTCTATTTGATATAGAGACAAACCCAACGATGCGGACGTTCATGTAAGTTGTTTTCTGCTATTTATTCAAGGTTATTTTTAGAGCAGATAGTACTATGACAAGACACATTTAAGGAGTTATCATCGATAATATCACAATAGCTAATTAAATCAAGTTGCTCAACAAAGTGTTTATATCTGTACAAATAACTCATCATCTGTAAATCCATCGTGTCAGCTTACTATAAGTCATTGAACAAATATTCCTTCTAAGTCATTGAACAATTATTCCTTCCTAAGTTTTCTATTCAATGCGAAGATCTATAAAAGTGCATATAGAATACTCGTGTAATTGTAGTTTTACTTACGTCACACTTATAGTAAATGCATGAAATCATGTGTAAATATTACTTTATAAAGGAATGCGTAATAACCCCCACGCACCCAAAATGGTACAACATGTACATGTACCTACGTGGATATACATGAACAATATGTTAACTGTCTAGTGGTCTATTGTTATGTGCAACATGGCATTAATTTAACAATTTAATAAAATGAATTTATATTTGAAGAATATATTAATACGATTGTTAGTGATGATTTACGAAAGTGTTTCACATGCTTAAGATTATGTTCACACACTTTAGAAATTGAATTTGGTATATATAATGCTATAGCAAGAGAACATCGATCATGTAAACTATGTAACCAACAGTCGGTTGAATCGGAGTATCACTGTTTGCTATGTTGTACGAGATACACAAGTTTAAGAACTAAATAGCTTATGTACAGAAATTCAATACTATCATGTCTTCTAATAATAAAATAGAATTGTTAAATATATCTAAGTATATAAAGGAATCTATGTTTCTAAAAAAAAATACCCTAGATAATATCAATGTGTATATATGTATGTATGTAATTATGTATTTGTGTCTTTGCTATAGTTTATACTTATGTAAATGGTCAAAGGCAATGTATTGCTGATAATGCCAATACATATGAAACTTGAAACTTTAAAACGTGTCAATAAATTCCGTTTATATGGCTATGAGAACAAAGAAATAGCCACTTATTATACAATTTCGGATACGTCCGATGGACGGATGGATAGACGGAACGACGGACTGGTGTACAAACATTGAGGTTTGTGAGCTAAAATAGTGATAGTGCTTTAAAAAGGGATGCTAGTAGGCTACTAACCGTAATGACTTGGGAACATTTCAACAGTTTTCAACAGACAGCCGTTAATCACAAATTGTTTGCCCGGACATACGGACGAACCGAGACAGATAGACATATATACATGCATACGGATGGATGGATGGACGGACGAGGATGGACGATCCGTTCAAAATCTCCTCGAAGCTTATGTTAAAATTTTGTAATACATTAAGCATGTCTTACATACTCAAAATAAATCTTATCTTATCTTAGACCTGCGTCGAATATAAGTATGCAAACCTAATGCAACATAAGTTGGATGGGGGAGAGAGAAGGGAATATCAAGAATGTAATTTCCTATTGTATATTTTGTATCTTTATTTTAAAATATTTCAACGGAGACTAAATAACATACATTTAATGAAACTGAGATTGTTAATAATAGTTTTCGCTATTGTGAGATAAGACACTCGATGGGCATTTAGCGGCGTAGCAGACGTTTGGTATCTCGGATTACACTAGTGTTATATTTTTATACTTTCGAGAGCTGCAGAGTTCCAGCAGGACTTTGAGTCAAATTTCATTAACTTGAGAGAAAGTTATAACAGCGATAAACAAGTTCATTTAGGGCAAACGTTAGTAATGTGTTGTTACTTAAATTAAAATTAAAATTTCGCTTGAAAAGAAAGGTCATGAAATATTGCAAGTATCCTATGATACTAATGTTACACAATTATCTATTATCTTGATATGATATAATGAGCTAATAGAAACGATATATAGAGAGAGAGAGAACGATAGAGAGCGAGAGAGAGAGAGGGAGAGAGCGATGGAGAGAGAGGAGAGCGATAGAGAGGGGGAGAGGGAGAGAGAGGGAGGGAAAGAGAGAGGGAGATAGATATCAATGATATCCGTGTGTTATGAGGCTATGCAATACTTTTTCTTGCAGTGTATGCCAATTTGCTTTGGTGATATCCACTTGCGCTATATTGGCATTAGTAGTGCATTGGCAGCCAAGGACCATTATGAAAGAGCCTCTGCCGGTACCCATAGACAGGTTTATATTGGGAAGCACAGATGTACAACGGTAAATATGCCATTGGTGAAATTAAAACTCTAATTGTTACACATATTACACCTGCAGGATATATCATTTCTATAAAATCTCAAGAACAGTTTCAAGCTTTCTGACTGGTAGAGTTGAGTGTACATTAATTCAATCCCTTAAACTTGATATGAGTGAAGTTTTATAAACTAGGATAAACTTAACTATATAGATTCATGTCAATTGTTCTATGACCGACCTTCCACTTACCTGTATTCCAAGTCATATTTCTCCGTGTTATGTTTTACACGAGAACTCCATGGCTAAGTGGGTTAGGTCGCAGTCTTGTAATCACTTGTTTCCCATCTCTGTATGTTGAAATCCCACTGGGAATTTCGGATGATTACATGTGAGGAAGCTATCCATCTGTCGTGCTGAAGATCGGTGGTTCTACATGGGTGCCTGTCCGTATGACATATATATATATAGTATAGCGAAGTACAACTTCAATATCGCGATTATGATTGGTTGATTCAGCTCATGTGATCGTCGTTCATAACCGGATGGACCGCAATATACTTATCAACGGTGATTATTAACGCACGACGGGTGATATAGCGTAAAGCATTATTTACGGTATGGACATTGTGACGAATACAAACATCAACCTGTTTTGTTGAAGAATAAAACCATCAACCTGTTTTGTTGACGAATAAAAACACCAACATGTTTTGTTGACGAATAAAAAAGTCAACCTGTTTTGTTGAAGAATACAAACATCAACCTGTTTTGTTGACGAATAAAAACATCAACCTGTTTTGTCGACGAATAAAAAACTCAACCTGTTTTGTTGATGAATAAAAACATCAACCTGTTTTGTTGACGAATACAAAACTCAACCTGTTTTGTTGACGAATAAAAAACTCAACCTGTTTTGTTGACGAATAAAAAAATCAACATGTTTGTACAATTTTAGTTTTAATTTGAAAAATTGAATGTTCTGTCTATGCTTTTTATCGAGGTATGAAATGTCACGTTTTTACATCTAATGTGTTCATAAAATATTCGATAAATGGACCATAACTATTTTGCATATAATTCTTATGTAATGCCAAGTCATGTATAACGTAAACCAGTGCAGTTTTATTCAAGGTATATACCCGGAAACAACAATAATGCCCACGACAGTGTCGACCCGCATGATCCAAAATTTTACAACATAATCTCGGAAGAGGAAGCATTGAGTTTCGAACCCTGTCAAGACATAACAAAGGCGGCATCGGTTGAGAATTCGAAATTTATATTGACTGGTTTGTTTTACTTTTGTAATATCACAATGGAGGCGGGATTTTACCGAACACATACTAAATTATTGTGTCAATTAATGTGTAAATAGGTTGTTATCATGTAGTTGTACTCAGTATTGATGTGATAATATTGTGTTGCTCTATATGCATAGCAATTACAAATAGATAATTAGCAGATGGGTTGGGCCACAAGTTCAAACAGCATTAGTGATTCCCCCCCCCCACACACAGAAAGGAGTTTCACACGACATAATGTAAGTGGAGTAATTAATGCTGAAAACATGGACATGATGCATTTTGCAAGATTGAATATTTTAGTCTGTGACTTTTTGTCAAAGCAATGTACTAGGTTTTAACAATGCACTATCCAATTTCCGAAGAATTGCAGCCCATGATCAATCCTATGTCTGAATGAAAACGAGACCATATAAAACACAATTCTTACCCAAATCTTAGTAAATAAAATGAAACAAAAGACAAACTAAATGTATTGGTAAATAATAAAATCTTTTTTCACTAACCAAGTCATGGTTAGAAACATATTATCTCGAAATTGGACGTACGCTGTTTGGCTTTTACCGCTGCCATTAACATTCTAGTCACGTGATCTAAATTTATGTAAGTTCTATAGTTCAGCCTTGGAAGATTATATCATCGGTCGTTTCCGTAGTTTCTCGAGTGGCATGGCAATGGCGGGGATTGAAAAGTTCACACTTGTGTACCAAGTTCCACCAGCTTAGTAAATCACAATAGCGAAGAAAGGAATGAACGTAGATCATTTTAGCATGTCCTATTCACATTGCCAGTATATATATAGGGACACTGGCATACAGTGCAATTTTTACAGACGGATCTGTAGTCCAGTGGGTAACATGTTGGACTGGTAATCCAGTGATTGCATGTTTTAAAACGAAGTCTCGTGTTCACTGACTGCACATAAGAGAACCAAAGGAGACTCTAGAATGGGTCTCTGTCTGTATCATTGCACTATCTTTCAATATCGAAAACGACTATTTTCTTCAGGTGTCTCAGATTTACGTAAAATACATAACAATTTTGACGATCGATATTTCATGCAATGGGAGTATTGTTGATGTTGCTGTTGAAATAGTTGTAAAAGACATAACAATGGGAATATTGTTGATGTTGCTGTTGAAGTAGTTGTAAAATACATAACAATGGGAGTATTGTTGATGTTGCTGTTGAAGTAGTTGTAAAATACATAACAATGGGAGTATTGTTGATGTTGCTGTTGAAGTAGTTGTAAAATACATAACAATGGGAGTATTGTTGATGTTGCTGTTGAAGTAGTTGTAAAATACATAACAATGGGAGTATTGTTGATGTTGCTGTTGAAGTAGTTGTAAAATACATAACAATTTTGACGATCGATATTTCATGCAATGGGAGTATTGTTGATGTTGCTGTTGAAGTAGTTGTTGTAGCCTATTTGAATGTGTTATTATTGCATTGCTTTGTATAGATTCTGTATTGGCAGTAGTAACGTATGTCACATGTGTTGGACATGCATCATTAATACCTGTAACAGATTGTGTAGTTCATTATCAGTATATTTTCCATATACAATTATGCACATAATATCCCATCTGCAGCTGTGTTAAGATGTTCATTGATCCTAATGGGTTGCTTTGACTACCCTAAAGCGACACTACATCGGTTAAAACGCAAATATAAATCTTATAATATATAGTATAACATTTTAAAAATATTTTTCTCAAAGCTAAGTATGTCAACCATAACAAACTAATGTAATTACGATAAACGTCAATGCGTATTTATTTTATTTTTCTGATGTAATGTCGCATTAAAAACCCGCATTGTATTTATTGTAACACAAAATAAGAGAAATGAGTTAGTATTAAATGTCGCAGACCGCCGACGAGCACTAAGGGTGTGTGTGTGGGGGGGGGTCAAAATCAACACTTTCCGGCATAACATCAACGTACACAGACGTGTAAATGATTTAATACATATATATCTGATACTCTATTCTGTTGTTGACAGATCCTTACATAAAGGCATGATCCCAGGAACCGTCCGTTATAAATATCTTGCCGAAGGGATAGACGGAAATCCAAATAGCTCTACCGTAGTCTAGAAAGCCTCCATTCGTCAATATTGAATATTTTATTTATTGTTTGCCCCCACTTTTATATGTGCCACACCCACTAACTCTCCTTCCTCCTATATCTGTGTCCATGTTATCTCTCTAACTCTCCTTCCTCCTACGCTTAACCAAACTTCTAACGCCCGTTTGTTCAATATTGATTATGTCTTTATTTACTCGTTATATGGTGTCGCCTATTCTCCTTCCTCATATATCGTGATCCATGTCTAACTCTCATACACTTCTATCGTCTCACGTAATTCATCTCTCCTAGTTCCTACCTCCATATACCTATTCATTCCGAGTTCCATATCTATATATTATAAATATATTGACGACGGTAGACTGTCTAGTCTACAATAGAGCTATCTGTGGTTTTCTCTATCTCTTCGTCAATATATTTATAAAAACTATTTTCCGTACACATTTACCGTTATGTCTCATCATGTGAACCTGCTCGTGATAATTTTCGGACGGACATGAAATTACTGACATCTAAACGACAGTATCCACTGCATAATACGATTGAGTAATAGGCAAATATCCCTTTCTGGTTGAGATTTTGTCCGGAAATATCTGTTGTCACTTTTGTGAATTTGTTGATCGCATAAACATCGTTTAGCAACTGATGACAATTAATTATTCAAATTCTGACGGAAGAATGTGTAGCAGTAGTGGTATTTATAACATATGCATTGGTTTTTCAGCTGGTTACAAATGCTTACATCTGTCCGCAATAAAGACTATTTTCTTTCAGGAGGGTTAAATAAAACGTATGCAATCGGAGATACTGTCCATGCTTTAGTGACTGTCTATGATGGTTATGGAATTCGAAAACATACAGGCGGTGATCAACTAAGAGCTACCATAGAAACAAATGCATTGGACGCATCGGCTCCTTGTGTGGTAACTGATATTGGAGATGGCACACATGCAGTCCAATGTGAAGCCATATGGAGCGGAACATTAACTCTTGGAATTAATTTGGCTTACACCAGGGAGGCCGTATCCAGTATTTATCGAATCCGAACAAAGGTAAGGTCTTGATCTACGCTATATAGCCTGTATCAATGAAGTATTGATCGCATAACGGAACTAACGTAGGAAATGTGGCTTACATCAGATGCCGTATACAACATTTATCGAAACCGAATGAAGGTAGGGTCTTGGCCTACGCTATGTATACTGTATCAATGAAGTATTTATCGTATAAAGGAACTAAGGTAGGAAGTTTGGCTTACACCAAATAGAGGACAAAGAGCATTTATCGAATCCGAACAAATTTAAAGGTAGACACGTGTGACTTACATCTGACGCGGTAAAATGTAGAAAGTCTTGGTCTATACAAGATCGACTGATGCAATAGTTAACGAATCATAACTAAGTGGTAGACGTGTTTGACTTGAACGACATAATTATACCGTACGAACCAATTATCTAATCAGAACTGTGATGTACGTTTGGCTTAAGCAAGATAAACAGAATCCAGATATTATCTAAAATAGGAGATTTTTATGGAAGTCGCGATAGAGCCGTGGTAGCTCGTTCAATTCGGGTGCGAAATGCCCGGACTTTGCGCCAACCTGTGGCCGCTATGACTGTGCCCTTTTTGCAAAAGGCATTCATATTACAAATGGCCTCTTCTAACTACCCAGTGGCGATGGATTCCACCAGGAATGAGGTATCGAGAGTGATTAATATAAGTTGTAATATCTTGAAATTTGTATTAACTAACATTTTAATTTTATTTATAATTAGAATAAAGATAGGACCATTTAGCTTGTGCCATATAGATTATATCAAACATTCATCAACTCAAAACGTATGTAGGAGAGTTCGGCTAAACCAGAGAGACGATATCCAATCGCCTGCATTTATTGAATCACAACAACGGTGAGTCGATGTACCCAGCATTTGCCGAACCAGAACTAAGGTAGAAATGTTGTTTTCTTGTACGCTATATACTATACGAAGAAATTGTATCTCTACAATACCCCGGTATCCTTTTAGACTTTTGTTCAGGCCCAAAAAGAGGGAACGCCATTTATTTGCTCCGTTCATTGACTAGTAGGGGTCGGAGCACATTCCATAGTAGCCTTGCATGCTTTATATATACTTATCAACAATGTATGGAACCGTTCTGATTTATAATGATGCATAGTTACATTTGAGCAGTTAATCCATATTCACTCACTTACTCACTCACTCACTGCAATCACTCACTAACACGCTCCTCACTCACTCACTCAATCACTCACTTTCCTTTGCATCTATATATTTTCATCCACGTTCTAAATTGTTAAATTACTATATACACCTCGAGTTCTCGACATATATTCTACATTATATCCAATGTATACTTATACATGTATATCTGTAACGAGTCCGCCTCCGTGGTCGAGTGGTTTAGGTCGCTGACTTATACCACTGTAACCTATCATCACTGATGGTCATGGGATCGAGCCCCGCTCAGGCCGTGTCTCATTTATATGAAAAAGTTGGCAGTTTCTTACGGAGGTTGGTGCACCCAAGTACTGGTTAACCGCTGGAGCCTGCCCAGGAAAGGTGTTGTTAGGTAAACTACCCGCCGGCGATATAGCCCAAAATGGTGCTGATGCAGGCGTAAAACCCAACATATAACAATATATCTGTAACGAGTTGCTCTCAATTAATTAACATGATTTTGATAAAATAACAATTATCATACCGCACAATCTTGTTAGCGAACAACAGTAATAAAAAAGGATTCCATAGGACCGATATACATTTCGGAATAAATCAGACTTTATTTGACAAGGTAGGTAATAGAAAGGCAAACGAGATCGCTAATTCCTTGCATACATGACAATGACATTAAGTACTGCATAGTATAGCAAAGACTTCTGTCTTTGGTGAAACAATACATCGTAGTTTCTTGCACACATATATTAGTTTACATACTAGATACATTTTCAGATGTTAGCGACCAGACTTATCCATGGATTGTACAAAGATAGTACATTGTCAGAGGAAACGATCTGCCATCCTAACCAGACATACCTTCTACAGCTGACAAACTACACCGAACTCTGCAACATGACCAATATGAACTCTGGGATGCCATATTATTGCGGGAAACCACGTGATATACATTTGTCGTGTCAAGATTGGCTATATATTAAGACAGCTCAGCCGTATCCCGAACTTCCAGTATCAGAATGTGAACAAATCATACACGAGACGTAAATACATGTATACGTTTTTATGTACGATGCATGGATGTGCACACGAGTAGAACCACCGACCTTCCGTAAGCCAGCTGGATAGCTTCCTCTTATGAAATAATGCGTCAACCACAGTTTGATTCAAACATACAGCGGTGAGGGGCAAGTGATTTGAAGCCAACCACCGTAACTATTCGACCACGGGTACGCCTATTAATACATGTTAACCTTGGTAAAATCAACAACCTCTAAGCTTTCAAGTGTAAATGAGTTCACTTCATTACTTGTATTATTTTTGATTGAGGCCGGAAGAACTCTAATTACTACATCTAGACTCACATCCGACCCCGATTTTGAACTGGTTTAAACACTATTTATTGCAAAACATAAATCACATATCACATGAAACAACATACATAATACTCAATGCAAAGGATCAAGTACTTTTAGGAAGTTAGCTTTTATAAAAACCTTAATCTTTGAATTTGAATTGTCCGATTAACTATTCGGCAAAGTTGTCAACCAACGGGTAATAGCATGCAAGTCCATGCTCCTCATTGAATGGTTCAAACTTTTCATCGGCATTATTTCGTCATATAGTCTGATAATTGAGTCACTTTATTAGAGAATCTCTGATCCAACCCGGATGATATTGTTCAATCGCTTGTTAGAAACGTAATGAGACTACGGATTAAAATCAACCTGCGGTGCGTGTATTGTGTTGCATAAAGTGTGTGGGGGCCTAAGGCTTCCATATACTCTTCAAACAGAACACATGTATCGTATACCCCTAATAAACGAAACACAGGTTGCATTTTTATTTATTTGATTTTGAGATTTCAGGGGACAACAGTTGCTAAAGCCAAAGCTTAATATCACTGTATCTACCAGTCCCAGTCCTAGTGACGGAAAGAGCATATCTATGGTAGGCTTACCTTCTACACCATGCTCCCAATACAACATTTCAAGGCTATGGAGCACAAGGGAGCCGACAGGGTTCTTCTATGGAGGAGAGTGGAAGCTAAGACATTGCTTAGGTAAATAAAGACCACTCACATCAGCACATCGAAGCACATATTTTAATTCACTTGCAGTAATACTTCTCTCAATTGTTTTCCTAAAATCAATGGTATTGATTTATAACCGACACAATTACAATTTTCGTCTTATATGAAACATGATTGCTTATTATAAACACAATGCTTTTGTTCTGACCTGATTCGTAAGTAGAATCAATGTTTTTATAGGAATTTTACCAGATCGTTTCCATAGGATTTTCGAACACAGAATGCGTAAGTTTTGCTCACCATGAAAACTCTTATAACATAAGGGGATTGGGTAGCTTTAAGAAAGGCAGCAAATGTTTCAAAAATTAGATTTGTAGAGTTTTTAAGTCGATAAATTCATGTTGGTGATGACCTCAATACTGTAATTTACATAAAGAATGATCGAATAATACACATAAAAAATGCATATAAACAATTAACGAATTAATGAATAACTATTCGTTGATAGAAATTTGAAGAACATTAAACCCAACAAAACTCCAACATACATGGCACTCAGATACAAAACCCAGCATATGTACTACACTAGATTTCTTTCTGTTTTCATACACTGTCGTAAATATCGCAATACACAGTAAAATAACAGACGGTTAGAAAACCGATCATTCTATTGTTGAAATAAGTATTGAATATCTAAATGAGAATAAAGACACATGTCATGTGAAAATAAATAACAGTATTTTAAAGGACGATAAATATCAAATACATTTCAAAAACGGCATAACAGAGGAATAAAATAGGTGCATATAGGTAAAATACAATCGCAAATATTCTATGTGAACTGTTTAAACTTTATTTATTTTATAACGATTGTGAAGCAAGTTGTAACAACTTATATTAATCACTCTCGTTGGCGCGGATGAAAGAGTTTATTTGGTCATTCGTGTGGGATGAAACCGGCGAACCCGGAGAAAATTCACCTGTCCGATCTGGCGACCACCGTATTATCTCACATACTTTCCGGTCCGAGGATCGAACCCGAGATGCATTTGTGAGAAGCGAGCGCGCTAACCACATAGCTAATCGGACAGCCAATAGGAACTCATCAAAGGGAATATGCGAACTGAAACTATTAAATATTAAGAAAACAGAAGAAATAAATAATGAAGAGAATTCAAACGTCATGTGAATGTTCACAGGCATTTACAGAAATAAAAAACCCAGAATATCCTTGTTCTTAATGCATACTTTTATAAATTATTTTGGGATTATATAAAACATATTTGATTGATTCGATCAAGTATTCGTATAGCAAAGGACATTTAACACGTCTACAACAACAAGGACTAATTTCTGTACTCCCGAAACCAAATAAGGTTTTATTGTCGCGAGCAAATTGGCATCCAATTAGTCTCTTAAACATAGACTATAAACTATCTAATAAATATGTTGCGAACTGATTAAAAGAGTTATAACTCCCATAATAAACTATGTACACACTGGGTTTCTTAAAGGTAGATGGATATAATTATTTGCGAAAATATAATTTTAATTATTGAAACTGCATCTTAAAGAAAATGACAACCCTTGGCTATTAGTGTTCTTTGAAACGGCATTCGATAATATCGACCATGATGTTGTGATTAATGGCTTAACGCATTTCAATTGCGATAACTCTATTAGTAATTGGTGAATTTTTCTAGTATCCTTATTAACAACGGCTATCGCTATGGTGATATTCAAATCCAACGTGTCGTCCGGCAATGTTGTCCGGTATCATCTTCACTATTAATTCGTTTATAAAATCATTATCCAATTGTATAGCTAAAACACAGCCATAAAAGGTATTGCTGTAATGAATATTAATTGTAAACGATGGAACTTTCTTAAATATCTTCGGGTAGGTACATTAAGAAACATAACATTTGGCGCGATAAAAGATTTACTTGGACTTCAGAATCAGTAAATACACGCAATATTTGGAACAAAATATACTTCTATTTTTAGAACTAAAACAATAAAGCTTTAAAAACTGTCTTAAAAAGAAGTCGATGCATAGAAAAAAAGTTACACTGCTTGGAAAAATTACAGTAATTAAAACGTTTGCTTTACCAAATTTAATTTACCCCTCAAATCCCTCAAACTAATAAAGAAATCCCCAAATGTATGTATGGTGTTACATGGGAAAATATCCTGAAACGTTAAAACGGGATTTATTCATTCTAGATTTTGAAACAAGAATGTTAATCTGATTGATATTAAATAGTTCTTAGCTTCAATAAAAGCATGTTAGGTGAAACAAATAGTTGATACAAATAATATAAAGGAGATTGGAAACGGTTTACTAAACATAAACCCGTTCATACCTTGAGCAAAATAGAGAAACTTAACTAAAGCTTAAAAGTATTTGCAAATGGAAGCAATCTTACCGTTCGCTTTTTACCTGTTTGACAAGGTACATCACTACTTGTATTTAATGAAAAAAGTATTTTCTAAATATATTATATACATGTATTGCTAACACTGATACTCATGAATATATGTATGTATATTCTCGGACACATACTGGCCAATACACATGCTTACAGCTAGTTCCGAATGAACATCAAATGGTGTTGTGATAGTGATGTTTTGAATTATTCGTGTTGCTGCTTTAAAGCAGAACTTATTTTTTTTAATATGTAAATCTCAGTAAATTTGAATCGAGAACTATTATTGCAATATGCATAGTGGCCTGGCTACAGGCGTTGACATATTTTGCCTTGTCCGTCAAATATATATTAAACACCCAATCCGTTAGCTGAGCCATATGGAGTTTAAATTAATATCAAATGATACATCGCCATACTGGAACCCAGGCTATATACATATATCTACATGTAATTTCAATTAATTAAAAACAAATGGAGTTGGTAATAATAATTTAAGTGTTCTGTGACATCGTTGTCAATTAACCTAAGGTAATATTGTATGATTACAGGTTTGGAAGATAATCAATACATGGAATGCTTGAAAAACAGGAGATTATATTTAATTGGTGATTCTACACTGAGAGGCTGGTATAAGCAAATAATCGAACGCTTCCAATGTCAGTCTATCACGGAGAAATGGAGCAAAGAAAAATGGCATAAAGCCTCTGAATGCGTCAATAAGCAGAGCAATTTTCGTGTTGGTTGGTACCCACATAGTCAACCGTTTTACGTGGGCAAACATTGGGACGTTGTAAAGTACACGTTATACTCAGCTGCGTGGCGCATAGACAATATACCAAGTACTGAGCGAGCTATTGTCGTTATACATTTATATTTGCACATTAGTGCCTTCCATCATAGTGTGTTTAAAGAACGGATGGAAATTATACGTCGTAGTGTCGAACATTTTTTGAAGAGAAATAAAAAATCAGTCGTCATGATAAAAGCTCCTCATACATATGAAGGGGAGCAAGCACGATACGTTAGACGAAGCGATTATTTTGGTTATGTGTACAGTAACATTCTATACGACGTGTTTGAAGGTCTACATGACAAAGTGGTACTGCTGAATAATCGAGACACTACAATAGCACTACATAATAAATGGCATCACCCGCCAGAAGAAGTGATTACAATTATGATTAATCAAATGTTAAGTTATTCTTGCAAATAGCCGTGGTCACTGACACTATACGCATGCGCCACTGCAGTGCTTTCTGGTACGATCTACTTCTGGTATGTGATTAAAAAGCAATTCAAATGTTCATGAATACAACAAAATGGGATCATGTCAGCAAAATAATCCGTCACTGTCCTTTACAGCTCTGAAACTTCTATAAAACAAAAGCCAGTATATGTATACTACACAACAGTGAGCGTTCTACATGTTTATTAATATGAACTCAAGCATTACTTCAAATGGGAATCGATCATCAACAGATCCTTATAAGCATATTACTCTAATATACAATACAACTGTGTATCTCCAAGGAGAGGACAACCATAGGCTGCATAGCTTTCTGTCAAATTCCTTATTTTAATTGTTGTAAATAATCATGTACATGATAGAAAATACATATACCTAAACTAAATGTAGATATATTGAACATATGTTGGGCAGATACATTTTTGTAGCGGGTGTTATTGCGCATCTCCGAAGTCTTTGCCAGTATAATCAGTTAGATGAACATTTAGTGGGATGGAGCTGGGTCCTCTCAGTCGTAAATGGCCAAAAAAGGCAAAATGAGAGATATGCTCATGTCAAAATCGGTCAGAAATGCTAATCGGTTAACAGGACATTTGTTCGGTCGGTTATCTTTATATAGCTTTAAGTTTGAAAATTGTGCATAACTGTTTTTCGTTTTAAGCACAATTTGGACACTGTTAATGCAAGTTTCTAGTTATTACACATACAACTGATATAATCGGATATGTGTTTATGCAACATGACATATATGCATCTACATAATTTAATATATACAATGTTCAATACAGTTCACAGTGCAAGCACTTTGTCATTGCTTTTGACAAAACGCTAATTAAGAGTCCTAACAATTTGTCAGATTAAATATGTTCTTGTTAACAAATGACATAGAGGATATGTGTGCTGATTAGTGTAATACTGGTATTTATTTAATCAAGTTAGCACGGAAATTTGTTTTTCCTCGAATGAAAAACATATTTCGATAATCATGAGGTGAAATAAAACCTATCTTACATTAATAAAAACACATCTTTTTATTTTATGATTTCCAATGATTTTATTTAGCTTAGCTGTCCCTGCTGGGTGTGTCATGTCAATACAATACACTATAACCCGTTAGAAGATGGGGTGAACATATATGTTAATAATGTTCATGTTAGTTTCTGTTAGAAAACGACAGAAAAAACAGATTCATTAGAACAGATTATTTTTAACTATCTGTTCATGAGTGTCAGAAAATAGCTAAAGTGCAAAGTACACGCGGTTGCGGAGGAATACAAAGCACAAGCAGTGATGCAGAAAATGCCACCCCACTGTTTCATAACGGTGAAAGACAGCATTTTCTTTCACTGAGAAAACTCTTAATCAACAGTATATAAACTGAAAGCGCTGCTGAAAATTCGCGCAGAAACCATAGACAAAGGGACATTTGACTTCAGCTCCCAGTGATCATCAAACAAAAGCTAGTGTCATGAATATGGTGTTCTGTCACTGAAAATATGATGGTAAGCATTAGGCAACCACAGTAAACAAGTCATATAAATGGTACATTATAAAGCAGGAGCATAATGCCATGTCCATGGCCAAGCTGGGTGAGAGAGAGAGGTCGTGGTTTAGACAAATGCACACACAGACAACACATTGAACGGCTATTTCAACAGTACATGTAATTACAACTGCGAACGATTAATGGTGACTTTTGTATCAATGTGGTTACAAACGTCTCCCCAGTTGCTGACATCACATTGCACTATATCCACCATGTATATTATATAGTAAACCATGTGCTTCAACACTTTGTAGAAATCAGAACATTGAAATATGTTGTAATTCAAATGGACAGTTTGACAGTCAACTGTAACGCAAGGGAAGCATCGATACAAATACAACACCAATTATCTGTATATGTATATTACATAGTAGAGTCCACTACTGGTATTTCGGTGCAGGAAGAGGTACATGCTTAGGCGAGGCTCCGAAGGCCGATCTTCAAGGATTTGGCTAGTTGCTTACATTCAACCACAGTTCTCATAAAGGAGCTTATTACAATACCGTCCAAAGGTACTGACTTTCTGTTACATGTTTATGTACATGCAATGGCCGAAATGCATGACTTGCAAATTAATTTTCGTAAAAGTACGAGATCATCGTTTTTACAAATGTTTGACCTGAGGCACAGGTACGAATAGTCAGACATACGATGTACACAAGATCACCCCCATTTCTGAACAATGACAGCTGTGATGAGCGAGATGTGTTAATATGGTGTACATTTATAAGAAAATATATGGAAAACCTGTGTCTTGTGCATGAGATACACTTGTCTGAAGCCTTTTGGCATACACTTGTGTGAAGTTATTTGTAAAACGATTAAATTGTTTCAAAGATGTGTAGTACGTAGCGGGTCACGATATATCGACACATGTGCCAAGCAATATACTCCATTCTCTCATGTCTTCGAAACTTGGCAATAAGGGTGTGGCATGTCTAGGGTGTAATGTTCAACATAGGTCATATACTGAATTATTGGGGAAAACAGACATATTTCCGTTGTCCTTCAAGAACTGTGACAAAGTGAATCAAACAACCAACACAAATTGTACAACATATGTAACTTCAACCCACAACTTCCCGAACACTATCCAGACACCGCCACCAAACTGAGCAGACACTTAAACACAGCTTATTGACATAATTATGATCCAGAGATGGTAATGGGTTCCAACAGGAAGGCGTTCTAGAGAGCGATTACACTTAATCTAATGTTTCGCAACTAAGCTAAATTAACTATACACAGGTGTATGATTTTATCGTTCTTAAATTCCAAA
Source organism: Archivesica marissinica (assembly GCA_014843695.1). Classification (NCBI taxonomy): domain Eukaryota; kingdom Metazoa; phylum Mollusca; class Bivalvia; order Venerida; family Vesicomyidae; genus Archivesica; species Archivesica marissinica. Next base: position 25,639,708 of record CM026392.1, on the reverse strand, counting down.
CGTGCTAATGTACACGCTTTCTCAATCCATTGGTAATACACTTAACATTGTTACACATTAGATACAGATATATATGACAACCCATCATACGCACAATGTTGTTTGGGGGCAAAGAAACGACTTCATTTGTAAATAATAAAGACAAATAAACTTGCAATAGTTACCAGTAATATCACTTTATATCAGCTTTTCTTTAGCAATTCGTTTCGTAAAACATGTGGTAAGACGCTGTTATTAACATAGTGGTCTCGGATTGGTTGAAAAAGTGCAGGGACACCCTTAAGAGTTATTGATACATGGACTGATTAGGTCTTGTCACCAATTGTGAAAATGATTTCTAAGAATTAAAATACAATATAAGAAATGCATTTTGGAATATTTTAGAATATTGGCATACTCTTTGGTGACATATAAACACCATATTATAAATGTAGGTATCAATGCAACATTCATCACCAAATTACCTTTAGAGTAGTGCGTGGGTGCCTTTAATTTGGAAAATCAACGCAATCGGCCAACGCTATATACTCGGATGAATATACAAAACAAGGTAAGTTGCACGTGTGCCTCGTGGTCCTTGCAAAAATGTCATCATTTATTAAATGTTGACAGTCGGTCAACATGCTTAGCATAAACACACAGCATGAGCTAAAGCGGTCGGTCGTTTGGCAGGTGACACGGAACAACGAGTTGTAAGACATAGAGTATTCATTTTACCATTACAGATGTACATTGTCATTATTTTCATTTTCTTTGTCCGTTATTTGTAATTTCTGTATTCATTTGTGTTATGAACATGAAAACTTGACGTCAATTTATCGTGCTGTCCGTGCATCTGTCCGTACACATGTAGTCAATCTAATATTAATCAGCCTTGGATATTTGACTACAATTCCATGAAAATGCATCGGATTTATTTTTAATTTGGCAAATATAATGCACTACTAATCACAATAGTGCTAGCAAACAATCAGATTGGTACGGAAACGGTCAAGGTAAATGTATATGTGTCCAACACTCGTCGGTAGAAACCACAAATGCACATTCTGTTCAATTATCACAACATGATTTGTTTATTTTGTAGGTTGCTAGAATGTGCATGCCAGTTCCATCAAGCGGTTATCCCGTAAATATCGCGCGTGTTGTTGATTTACCTAGGCAGCATCGAGGACGAGTTACCACACGTGCACAAGATCGACACATGATCGTGTCCCACTTTAGGAATAGGCGAACGAAAGCAACACATTCAGCACATGCCACAATAGGGTCGCATGGTCATTCAATCAGTGACACTACTGTATGTTCACGTTTACGTCATTATGGTCTGCGAGCAAGATGACTTGTAACAGGCATTAGGGTAGCTCCTCGCCACCGCCAAGCACGCTATACATGAGCAAGAGCGCATCTGCGTTATACCAGAGCAGACTGGGTAAATGTGTTCTTCACCGATGACTCGCAGTTTAAGGTGAGAGGTAATGAACGTGTGTACAGGCGTGTTTGTGAGATATACGCAGATATTTATGTCATTAAGGCAGAGAGGGTTGGTGGCGGTTCTATGATGATATGGGCCAGAATAACTTATCACACAAATACGCATGAGATGATTATTAACGGGAAAGTCGATGAAGTACCGTTACAAAATCCTTGAACAAGTAGCCGTACCCCAACTGCAGGCGAACCGTTGTATGCAACTTATGCAGGACGGCCCGTGTTACCCAGGCATATTTAGCAACGAACAGAGTGAACATTCTTCATGAGCCAGCTGTTCTCTGGACCTAAACCCGATTGAACATTTATGGGACGTACTATGTCGGGCCATCCGGAGAAACAACATCAGAAACTTAAATGAACGTCAGCAAACATTTCTTGCAGAATGGAATAACATTCAACAGAACATCATTTATTAGGCCGTACATTGTTTAAATGCGGGGTCGATGTTTGGCGGTAGGTAGGGGCATGTAGGCTATACGCGGTACTAGCTGAACGTTCATTTTACTTCAGCTATAAAGACATTGACACTGTTTGTGATTTATGAGTGTATTTTGTTGATTCTGACAAGTTATTTCAAGGAAAATATAGAAGAATAAGAATGCTTAAAACTTAAACTTTACAGTTTCTCGTCTGTTACCTTTAAAGCAGCATTACATCGTATGATATAAAATATATATTGAAATTCTAACATTATACTTTATATGCTTATGTTCACTCGAAACCGAAAGTAGGACTTTCCGAGTCAATCGGTCACGCACTTGTTTACAACCGGAACGCATCGTACACACTTGTTTGCATTCGGAATGCATCATCCCCATTTGTCCCACGTTGTCTTTTTTAATTAAATTACTTGATATGTTGATTCATACCTCTGTTAGTTAAGTGTTTTAGGGACATTTCTACATCCCCGCGAGGGCTTCGACATTAGAGGAAGATATATATATAGTATTTTATGTTTAATATATACCTTATATCCTTTATTACGATCTAATGCTGCTATAAACATATTTGCAATATATATATAGTATAATATTATGATATAGGCACTCATGATGAGGATGACAACTGATGTAATGATTATGGACATACATGGAAAAATAATGACAATGTCATGATGGATTTTAGACTATGCAAAACATGATCATGATTGTAGTAAGAGTTTAGGGAGTATTCAACTTGTAACGCATATATCCTAAACATGTGAATTACGAAGGGATAAGGCTTAATGAATATATTTACTAAAGTTAACCGGCTTTATATCTATAAAAGATATCTTATATAAACGTGTTTAAACTACAGCGTTGGTATGTTGACTTTCACCTAGTAAATTCGTGAATTTTGTGTTGTTGGGTCGTGTCACAGAACCAACCAATACCAAAAGGGTGGTGTTAAATTTACACCCAAACTAGTATAATTCTTTCAATTACACAATAATCATGCATTGCTCCAAATTTCACTCCGATATGTTTTCAAACATTTTAATTATACAAATATATATACCAAGGGGCGTTAGAAGTTTCGCTAAGTGTATAATGACACTGTATATTAGTTATAATGGTGGCATACGGAGATTTCAGTTGCGATGTCTGACCAGGTATTAATCAACCTAGTGGGGAGGGTTCCATAGAAATACCGAAATACACAGAAATACCAAAAGACTGTATACATGCACAAAGTTGAACAAGTTTTACATCGGAATTGCTACTGTAGCTGGACATGGATGTTGAATAATTCAGTGATTGGGTAATATTTGTAGCGTTAGTACCGCTCGTGCAGGATTGATAGTGTTTATAGCTGGATGATGATTTACTGTGCCACTGGAATTATCGATGTCATACTGTTTGTTTATTTTTTAGTAGAGCGTATGAATACACACCCTGATAATTGTCATAGTTATTACACTAATGAAATACGAAAGCTATGTAACGGCGATATTACCCGTCTGCATCACAAATTATGTTAAACATTATTTCGTTTATGTACTATATAGTGACTGAGTGAGTGAGCATTTGGTTTAAGGGCGCATCAGTACAGTTCAGGCTATATCGCGCCTGGTTAAGTATATTGTATACATTGTCAAGATATCTACAATAAAAAATATTATGTAGATAACATATTATATGTATTAAAATTGTAATGACGAAAGGTCAATTGCAACAAAATGTATCAAGCTGTAAAAATGATAATAAAACGTCAGTTGTAAAACTTACAATTTTATGGAAAAGATGTGATTCTTTTAAAAATGCAATAATGTATTTAAAACCAACAGTGTCGAAAAGCTCATTCATTGTTATAAGTATATAATATTTTCGATGACACAGTGAATTAAGATGTGTTCAACATTTATAGAGGAATGGCATGGTATACACCATGGTGGATCCTCTCTTTTCAATAAGAATGAGTGTGTAAGACGGGTATGTTCAAGTCTCAACCGTGACATTACAGTTTCCTCTCTACTGTCGGAGTGATAAATAAAATATGATTTGGAAATGTGTGGCTTAATTGGTTGTAGTTGATTGAATTGTATGTTATTCCAAGTGGTTTGCCACTTTGAAGTATTGTAAGAAAGAATCGATTGCCTAGCATCAGTGTATGGTACATGTATTTTAGAATTTATACAGTCTAGTTTAAGTGCACCTTTTGCACTTTGATCAGCCATTTCATTGCCACGAATACCAATATGACTTGGTATACAGCAATATATATCATGTTTAGTCGATGTAATATATGTGTGCTTAATAAGTAATTTGTGAATAAAGTTTTTTTAACGTTCATGTTGTCTACTGATTGTAGTACAGATAAAGAATCTGAAAGGATCAAAAATCACCTCTGCAGTCGTAATTTAGAATTATGTAGTTTACTGACAGCAGCACAGCCAACTTTGTTGCCGGATTTAGATCCATCTGTGTATATTGGTGTATACTCTGAAAAGATGGTTCTGATTTAATTTAATGTTGGGTTTAATCAGGTCAAAAGGAGCTATGTCTGATATAAAAGTTTCATGAACATTGTCAATGTTAAAATCTACGTAATGAATAGCTTCCTCGATGCGAAGCGTAAGAGGACGTATCGCCTTTGGCTTCGCCTCATAGGAAGTTTTATTGTCTAGATCAAACACGACTTTGTTCGCTGAATTTCTTGGGTTTGATCTAAGCTTAAAGGCATATTGTAGAGATAATTGTTCACGTCTGAGGTAAAGGGATGGTTCATTTGCTTCTACATATAAACTAGCTACTGGTGATGTTCTGAAAGCTCCGAGTGCAAGTTGTAAGGCTTGGTTATGTATTGGGTCAAGTGTTTTGATATATGATGGTTTGGCTGATCCATACACAATTGATCCATAATCAAGTTTAGAACGAACTAGCAGTCTAAGGAGGACATTTTGATCATCTCCCCAGTCCGTATATCTACTACTTTGATAAGGTTAATTGCCTTGAGGCATCTTGCTTTCAAGTACTTCAAGTGAGGAATAAACGAAAGTTTTATATAAAAAATTACTCCAAGAAATTTTGTCTCCGGACAAACATGAATGGGGACTCCATCAAGAGTTAATACAGGGTCATTGTGTAATTTTCTGGACTGACAAAAGTGAATACAATTTGTTTTGGCCTTCGAAAATCGAAAACCGTTATTTAAAGCCCATACCTGGACTTTATTTAAACAAAGTTGAAGATGGCGTTCAATAGTAGCCATAGACTTTGATCAATAACATATAACAACATCATCTACATATAAAGAACACTCAGTATCTTTGCCAAGGCATTTCACAATGTTATTCATTTTAATATTAAAAAGTGTAACAGATAAAATACTGCCTTGCGGGACACCCATTTCTTGTTCGTGATTGCTAGATTGGGTAGAACCCACTCTAATTTTAAATTGTCTATGCACGAGAAAGTCAGATATAAATTGTGGCATGTGTCCTTTAAGGCCTAACTCGTGTAAGTCTTTCATAAACCATGTTTCCATTTTGTCGTAAGCTTTTTCATGTCGAAAAATATAGAAACTACGTCTTGTTTCTTGATAAAAAGCATCACGGATAAACGTTTCCAATCGTATTAAATGGTCATTGGTACTTCGTTCATTCCGAATTCTACTTTGGAATTCGGAAATTAAATTGTTGGACTCCAGATACCAAACTAGTCTTGCGTAAGTCATGCGTTCCATAATTTTACAAACACAGCTCGTTAATGCGATAGGGCAATACTTGTTTGGATTAGTGTTATCTTTTCCTGGTTTTGGTATTGGGATTACAGTGGCTTCTTTCCAGGAATCGGGTAATATTCCGGATGTTCATAGTTTACTGCAATTAGTGAATACGTTGGCAAATGTTTCAAAAATTGATAGTGTATTTCATTAACACCAACAGCGGTATCATGTGATTTATTTATTGCATCACTCAGCTCATTGATAGCCAATATCTGATTGTAATTTTCTGAGTTATCAGAGTCGAAAGGTAGTGTTCGTTTTTCCTCTCTCATTTTAACCTTTTGAAATCGTTTATCATAACTTGTGGAAGAAGAGTTTTTGGAGAATGAATCTGCTAAAGTGTTTGCAATATCTTCCCTTGATGTGATATATTTAAATGTCCTAAAGAGTTGAATTTCGAATTTTCCTTACCATAGCCAAACCTTTTTAATTGAAGTCCTAGAGTTAAGTTTAGACACCTGATTGTCACTTCCGGTCAATGTCGACTACTTGTTTACTTTTTTCTCGATAATATTATTTGCGTTGTGAAACTAATTTTATAGTGATTGTTGGATATATTTTATATTTGTAAGGACGTGATGAAAGGTACTTTTGAAATTCTGTGATTGTGAATAGTGACTTTGTTTTAGATGACTTTTACCGTGTGTATATTGAGTGTTACTATATTTAGTAACAGGTACATGCTTTAACATTCCAGATTAGTGTTCTCGGTTTGTAAAGATCCTATATCAAGAAAAATTCGTCCCGCATGTGAGCATACGTTTAATCGTTGGACATCTGTGATAAAGACCGTGAATGTAGAGGTAATATTTGATCGTTCACATAGATTGTGCGGTCTGTTGGTGCGCGCTAGAAAGTAAATAAAGGCACAGTGAGCCCATTGGCTTTGACTTGTTAGCTATCTATTCAGTATAATGTCTACGCAATCGACCCGTTCAAGCGTTGTATCGGAGGCTGCGGAGGCTGCCGACTATGTGCAGTCTATTATGTCGTCGCAGTTAATATCACGAGTGGACACTCCTAAGGCTAGTAAACGTAAGCGCCATCGGTCAGTGTCAGGTACTTGTGATACTGCGTCCAAGAAAGCCAGAAGTAGTACTTCACCGGGCATACTTACCGAACGAACTCCTGTTAGAGCCAAGCGGAACTTGTACAAACCTGTTGCTCCACAGCCAGCACCTCGCAATATTGTTGTTTCACAAGCAGAATTGCACGTCAGTGCTACACCGACTCTTCAACAGATGTTTGGCAAGCTGTCCGCTGACGTTAATATGTATATGTCACTGAATGAACGTTTTGACGATCGGCAAGCCTCATTAGAGAATCGTATTGCAAACGAAGTTTCTCAAATTCTTGACAAACGTTTTAATAGCGAAATAAGTAAAATCAAACGTGATGTGGACGCAAAAATGGACTCTAGATTTGAATTTTTCAAACAATCTACGAAAGCAGAACCTACTACTGATCTTACTGATATATGTGATCATATATCATCTCTTCCAACTTCTTCTACATCTTCCACAGGACACCACTCATCTTATGATCAGACATTGAATATTGTTATTCGCAACATGCGAGTGCCAGCGAGAGTACACAGGCCAACGTTAGTGGCCTGATCAAAGATGGTCTAAGACTCGCCAACTTTACTGTGAGCAAAGCCGACCGAAAGAAGTCATATAGTGACTCTAAACCTGGTGTGATGATTGCAACGTTAAAGACCAGGAGTGACAAGCCAGCATTCATGAAGGCCAAACCTCAGTTGAGGGATAGCCGTCAATTCCCCAAGGTGTTCATTCATTATGATCAAGCCACTGCTGATCGTGCTGCGAATGTGAACTTTGCCACTATTTTGGGTGCCCTGAACGCTGATAATTTACAAATGAGGGGATCTCGAATCATTAACAGGAACTACGAGAGCAAGGATAATCGTAGTCACGCCTCTGGACACCACAATACGCATGACTCTGTGAATCATAGGGAAAACCGCCCTGATTCCCACGACGATCAACACCGTAATGAAAACCGAGATAATCGTCTTAACGAACGCCGGGATGTCCAACGTGTTCAGTGGGGCATGGCTGGAGGATATGGTCGGTCTGGAGGTTCGTTTTCTCAGGGCCGCACTGGTGGTTACAACCGTGTGCGTAGGTACATTCGTGCCGGGTTTTGGAATGTGAGGGGTTGAAAAGCAGATGAGAACTCTGACAATTACATGCGTAGGTCTTCGTGTGTATATCAAATGACTTAGATATTTTAGGTATTGCCGAGAGCCATTTACTTGCCAACGATGTGCTTCGCTTGGAGGGTTTTACATGGTATGGCCACAACATAACTCGCATTCATAGAAATGCCAGGATCGGCTCCGGCAGTGTTGGATATTTTATTAGAAATACTATACTTGAACATTTTAATGTATCTATAGTTGATCATTCTAATGAGGGTATTATACTGCCTAAATTGGGTCACAAGTCAGATAATATTACAATCCTGCCTTGTGTATGTTATCTTCCGCCTGAAAATTCGTCTAGGATGTTTGATGTCAATAACTTTTATGATTTGCTGCTCTCTATTATTTACTTGTATAAAGATTGCGGAACTATGTATATATGTGGTGACTTTAATAGTAGATGTGGAGATGATAATTACATTAAAGGAATCTATGTTGTAACTGACCGGGAAGTAATTGAGATTAGTCTTAATAAGTATGGTGAATTATTGTTAGATTTTTTAAGTCAATGTAAATATGTGTATGTAGAATGGTCGTGGTAATGGGGGTAATGATTTTACCTCTATTTCTACTAAAGGAAGTTCTGTAGTGGATTATTGCTTTGTCAGTCATGACTGTTTATCTAAATTTGAACAATTTAAAGTTATCAGAGTGACATATCTTATTAATAAAACCAAACATGTTTCTTCTATTACATCTAGTGCATTGCCAGACCATTCGCTACTTATGTGGACTATTATGACAGATAGTAACCTTCATGATCAAGTACCGCATTATAGTAATAAACAGGAAGATAGCCATTATAAATATGATGTTACTAATGTTCCATCTGATTGTATGCTCAGTCAGGAATCGTTGTTTCATGTTAACCAAACAATTTCAAAACTGGAATGTAGTTTTCGAACTCAATCTCATATTGATGATGTTTACAAAGATTGGTTTGGGATTGTCCAACAGAATATGTCTGATAATTTACATTGTAAGGAAATTAAATATGGTATGTATAATAAAAAACGCCGCCCAGGTAATCCATGGTGGTTGGAAAGATTGACAGATTGACTGATTTATGGAATAACCTTTGTAAATCTGAAAAGGTTTGGTTATCATGTACAGATAAGAGTAATACGCTTGCACTAAAATCTGAGTATGTTGTACCCGTAAGTTGTTTGACCGCGAGGTTCAGAGAGCTAAGCGTTTCCATTGGTACTCATTACAATCTCAACTATTAGATGAATGCGATGTTGATACTACTAGGTTTTGGAAATCAATTGGTAAAATTGGAGTAAGTGTAAGAAAGTTAACATAATTCTAATGGAAGTTATTTTAGAGGATGGGTCTGTTTCTAATGATATCGATATTGTTTTATCACGATGGAAAACTGACTTTAGCTCTCTGTTCAAAACCGCAAATAATGTTACTGGTACTAATGCTACCAGCAATATATCTGATAATGATGCTAATCTTAATAATCATGTATCGGTGTTAGAAGTTCATAAAGCTATTTTTTAAGTATGTCAATAAAGGCAAAGCATGTGGCATAGACTGTATCCCTGTATAAGTACTTAATAACGATGCAGCGCTATCGTTTCTTTACATTTTATTTAATATATGCTTTGACATTGTACCATCAGTTTGGAGTAAATTTATAATTAATCCCATACCAAAATCTTCTACAATGGACCGAAGGGACCCGTTATCATATAGAGGTATTTCACTTGCCCCTGCTATGTATAAAGTATATTGTTCCATTTTTAACTGTAGATTAAATACTTGGTCCGAGGCAAATGATAACGTATCAGATGATCAGAATGGTTTTAGAAGAGGTCGAAGTACAACGGACCAGATACTTGGGGTAAATAATATAATCGAGTCAAGACAAAAGTTACGCAAATCCACGTTATGTGCATTTATAGATTTTAAGAAGGCCTATGATACTATTAAATGAAATATGTTATGGAAACGTTTATCTGATATAGGATATATCTAATATCATGTGTAAGGGTTAATCAATTTAAGACAGAATGGTTTGATGTCAAGTGCGGTTTGCATCAGGGTTGTATACTTTCACCTCTTTTGTTTAATTTATACATAAATGACTTGTCTCTATATCTTAAGACATTTGGTATTGGTATCACAATTGGGGATGAGACAGTTTGTATAATGCTCTATGCTGATGATATTGTGTTAATAGCGGACTCTGTTGATGATTTGCAAGTGCTACTGAATGCTTTAAATGCTTGGTGTGCTATAAATGATATGACTGTAAATGCGTCTAAAAGTAATGTTGTGCACTTTCGTCCCAAATCAGAATTAAGTACATAGTTTAGGTTCACGTGTGGAATAAATCAGATTAATATTGTTGACAGATATACTTACTTAGGTGTTGTTTTGCATGAATATTACAGTTAAATATGTTTCTCAGAGTGCCAGTCGCGCATTGGGCTTACTTATTGCAAAATGTAAATTAATGGGCTGTGTGCCCTATGATGTTTTTACAAAGTTATATGATTCGGTAGTTTGGCCTGTAATCAGTAATAGTGCTCCTTTGTGGGGGTTTCGATCATATTCGAAGCCGTCCATAATAGGGCATTACGGTATTTTCTAGGTGTCGGCAAATATTCACCAAACAATGGTATTTCAGGAGATATGGGTTGGAAACCCCCAATAGTCCGACAATGGAAATGTATCTCGCTTTATTGGTCGAGAATTTTCAGGTATGGATACCACAAGGATCAATAAGCGAGTGACACTGACTTAGCATATAGTAAAGCTAGTCGTTCATGTAGAAATTGGCATTTTAATGTTAAGAGCTATTATGAGGCTAATGATTTACCTATGTACACTAGCTTTGCTAATCCTATATCTCGTTCTTTCACACATACTATAGATGTCAAAGCATATGATAAGTATATAAACTCTTGGTCAACCAAGATAAACAATGTCATAGGTCCCTCTGGACGCGGGCGGAATAAATTGAGAGCAATATTGCAAAATTGTATTACCACCCAGACATCGTTCTGCTTTTTTGCAAATTTCGACTGGGGATTGCCCCATTAGGATAGAGATTGGTCGGTATGAAGGTTTGCCAGAGGAATCTAGGATTTGTTTACAATGATTTAAGACAAGATTTATTCTCAAAGTCATATGCGTGTAATATCAATTTCTACTCAATGTCTGATTATGATAAATATTGTTTCCTGTTTTCAAACCAAGAGATGATTCGTAATTGTGCCAACCCTGTTTTATTATTCTACAGAGGCGTCAGTTTTTATTATTTTAATTTGTGAATAATGTCATTATTTCTTGTATTTCTAACTGCATTTTTTAGTTCGTCTGTAAAATCTCTGCTAATCATATTCGAAGTTAGATTTCATATGAACAATTATTAATCAGTGTGCAATAGTACCTATTTTGCATTTCAGTGTTTTATAATTGTCTTAGAGCAGTTTTTAATATCTGATTAGCAGGGATATTGCAGCTTTATCCCTAATATACTGTGATAAATGAGTATGTATAATTTTGCTCATCTCTTATAACTCCATGTTGGAGGGGCATTGTACTTTTATTATGTAAACTATACATGTAATATTATTGTAAATATTGTACGTACAATGATGAGATGTAAATACAGATTACTACTACATAACTTTTCAAGGAATCCCTGTTAGAGAGTTTCAATGTTCTGCGAGCTTTCGCACGAACTATTTTAAACGAGTTTAAGTGTTCTTTTGTTGGTCTAACATTACATTATTTAAGAACTGCACGACGTTTTCTAATGGCAGTTTTACAGTCATCATTAAGCCAAGAGTTTTTAAGATTTGCTGAATTCGCCGAAGATTTTGGTATACATTCTTCTGCTATTATATGTAAAATATGTGTAAAAGTTTTAATTGGATCTTCCGTATGAATTAAATTGTCAATATATATTAGATCTTCACACATTCTTCAAATGTGTGCCAATCAGCTTTATTTAATTTCCAGTGCTGAATATTATCATTTGCCACTGGTTGTAAACATTTAAGAAAAATTGGAAAGTGACCACTTCCGCAAAGGTCATCTCCTACTTTCCATTCAAAATCCAGAAAGATAGATGGATGGCATATAGTTAAATCAAGTGATGAATAATTTCCAGTTGCAGGATGCAGATAAGTATACGATTTGTCATTCAAAATACAAATATCGTGTCCATCTATAACATGTTCAATATGTTCACCTCTTAGGTTTATATCTTTACACCCCCCTGGCCCATAGATTATGGTGTCCATTAAGATCATCTAAAATTATGAAAGGTTTTCGAAGCTGTTGAACTAAATTATTTAATTCAGCTATTGATGGTTTACTGCTTGGTGGAATATAAAGTGAACAGATGGTGATAACTTTGTGTAGTGTGGCCGAAATAGCAACAGCATGTAGGTTAGTATTTAGTTTGATAGATCGGTGAAGAGTTTTATTACTGACAATGATGGATGAACCACCACATGCTCGTTCTGCATCTGGAATGGTATAGTTCTACATAGAATAATTTTTGAAGGGAATGTTGTTAGTTGCTTTTAAAAAGGTTTCTTGAAGTCAAAGTACAGAAGTTCCTTGATTCAATAACAGAAGAATTTCATTATAATTGGGTCATAAACCACTGCAATTCCACTGAATAATATCTGGTTTATTATCCATTTGATTTATTTAAAAATTATGGAACAAAGTACACAATGAAGATAGAAACATGTTTATTAATGGTGCATGCTATCTTGAGGATCCAGCCTCGACATCTTCTTGCTATCTTTATGGAGTGATGGGGTATCATCCTCATCCTCCATGTCTCTCAGGGCGTTATACCGTTTAGACTGAGCAAGGAATCATCATCACCCTCCTCCGCCTATCTGTTTTTTGATTGATTTATTTTATTTCTTGGTGTTTGGTTCACCAGTGCGGGCTTAGAATTACCCGAATTTGTATTAGTGGGTTTAGTATTACCCGATGGTGTTGATGTTTTTACAGACTGTGATGACGATTTATGAAGAGGAACATATTGTTTTACAGGTAGTGCTTTTGGAATAGTAGACTGAGGTGTTTGCACACCAGGAGAATTTGATTTCTCATGGTCTGAATCAGAGGTTTGCGTAGTCGCATTAATGCACTGTGTTGATTTATTTGCGTGTGATTTTGTGATATTGGAATATATTGCTGCTGGTGTATTGTATCTGGAATTGACAATGTTCATAGCCTCTGGGAATGCAACACTCTGTGTGAATTTGACGTGGAGAACTTCACGCTCTATCTTCCATGTCTTGCAGGTGCGAGACTTGGCTGAATATGGTTCACTGCATTAACACATGATATTGGATGTCGACACGTCGTCGTTGTGAGAGTGACTATTGCCAGCACACATGTGACACACCTTTTCAGTTTTACAATTGGTCTCGTTGTGTCCAAATTTAAATCAGTTGTAGTTGATTTGGGACATAAATGTCCACTTTGGTAAGTAAATAGCCAATAATGAGTGTACGTGTTAAGATAGGAGTGCAAAATGTGAGAATGATTGTGTTTGTTTGTATTTCTCTATTGTCTCTTTTAATTTTAATGCTTCTAGCTGCACTGACATGTTGTTCTCGAAGCTCATCCACAATCTCAGTATCGGCAACACCAGCAATGTCAGGGCAATGAATTACACCTCTTGATGAGTTGAGAGAGTGGTGTGGATTAAGCTTTCAAGGGACATTGAAGAATGATGTCAGATAAAGTAGATTGCGAGAGTGATGAAGATTGCCTACTTCAATAAGCAGGTTTCCAGTTCGGAGCCTTTTAGCTGATTTAGGAACTCCTACAATACTCTCGATCGTTTTTTCTATAAATAAAGGAGGGTCGTAATATTTTTACTTGTGTCTGTGGATTTGATAATTAGAAATCGTGTGTAAATGGAATTTGACGGTTGGAGAGAAGAGTTCTCACCGCCCTTGTCATCACAGCCCAGTTCGTTATTGCTGCCGTTTTTTTCTTTGGGGTATCCATATTAATGTATTGAAAATTCATCGATTAGTCCTGAGCCACCGCCTTCTAGACCAGATAATTGAAAAATATTTGTGTGTAACATACTTAGTAAACGTGTAATGGGCTAAGTGAAAAAAGTCATATATGGCAATCATAGAATATGTATATATTGCGAACGAAAAATATGACGTATATACTGTTTAAAGTCGTCAAAGTAGTGTGTTGGGAACAACAAACTCGTAATAGTGCATTCCCCTCAACAACCAGGATCCTCTCCTCCGGCTTACGGGATACCACCCACGGCAAACAGACGGCTCCCTTTCGGGGGAGTTGCACCCCTCTGCAGGGAGATACAGCCGGCATGTTTTATCCCCCCGCCGGAAAGAGGCCTATATTACATTATGTATATTTCAATGGGAACTAAAATAGGAAAACACAAAAAATAAGGATTCATATTTATACCTCTATATTTTCTAATTTCGTATGTATATTGGTCAAACTGGAATCTTAGCAGATTGATATACTGGGTGCCAGTATTGTGGAAGGTCGGTGGTTCTACCCTTGTGGCTGAAATGCTGCAAAGACAACCCATACCGCTAGGAAAATCTTGCCACATACAGAGAAAATGGAATACGGAGACGGTTATCTGGTAATCTTTGGCGATGTTTTGTTTTGGAAATTTGGGTGGGGGGTGTTTACTAAGGAACATATGGTGGTTCGCGTACCACTCTTGTGAAAATGTGATGTAATGTTGAAGTAAGTAACATTGCAAAATACTATTGAAACACTAACTTATTTACATAGTGGTTTAGCAGTTTTTCGCGGAAATAATACCCTGATACTCTCTATTCCGCAGTCGCTGTATGCTAATTTTACATACAGCATTCCTATATGAACATATCACCATAATAATCCATATCCAAATTACTTATACGAATACACATCTCTCCAATATAATGTTTATTATGCAACTGTGACCCGAGCATTACGGTAACCGCTGTTCAAACGTTGACCCAGAATAGGTACACAATATTACGTCACTTCTGTGTATCACCTTTCAACACGTGAACCTAGGGACTCTCGGTGGGTAATGTTTCTAAAAGGTTCTGAACCTCGGGAGCTTGCAATTGTACCCATAAGCCGCATAAAAGCTGCATAAAAGCCTTGTGGAAGTCGTGATAACGCGGTGGTAGAGCTTTCGTTTCACGTGCAAGTTAGTGCCCCGCTGATTAGTTAGTGCCCCTTAAGCAAGGCGTTTAAAGTCCACATGCCCCTTCTCTCGACCTCATGGCGCTCGATTCCATCAGGAATGAGGTATCCAGAGTGATTAGTAGAAGTTGTAGGAACTTGTTTCGCAATCGAGCTATACTAATTAAATAGAGTAGTATGTTTAGAAGGATCTGTTGATGGTCGATTTCCATTTGAAGCAATGCCTGAGTTCATATTAATAAACATGTAGAACGCACATTGTAGTGTAGTATACATATACTAGCTTTTGTTTTATAGCAGTTTCAGAGCTGTACAGGACAGTGACGGATTATTTTGCTGACATTATCCCATTTTGTTGTATTCATGAATGTTTGGATTGCTTTTTAATATCATACCAGAAGAAGATCGTACTAGGAAGCACTGCAGTGGCGCATGCGTATAGTGTCAGTGACCACGGCTAGTTGCAAGCATAACTTAACATTTGATTAATCATAACTGTAATGATTTCTTTTGGCGGGTGATTTTCTTTAATATGTAGTGCTGTTGTAGTGTCTCGATTATTCAGCAGTACCACTTTGTCATGTAGACCCTCAAACACGTCGAATAGAATGTTACTGTACACATAACCAAAATAATCGTTTAGTCTAACGTGTCCTGCTTGTATCCGTTCATATGTATGAGGAGCTTTTATCATGACGACTGATTTTTTATTTCTCTTCAAAAATTGTTCAACACTACGACGTATAATTTCCATCCGTTCTTTAAACACACTATGATGGAAGGCAATACTGTGCATATATAAATTAATAACGACAATAGCTCGCTCAGTACTTGATATATTGTCTATGCGCCGCGCAGCTGAGTATAACGTGTACATTACATTGGCCCAACGAGGGCCCCTGTAATACGGTTGACTATGCGTGTACCAACCAACTCGAAAAGTGCTCTGGTTATTGAAGCATTCATAGGCTTTATGCCAATTTGTTTGATTCCATTTCAGCAAGACAGGCTGACATTGGAAGCGGTTGGTTATTTGACAATACCAGGCTCTCAGTGTAGAATCACCAATCAAATATAATCTTCTGTTTTTCAAACATTGCATATATCGACTATCTTCCAAACCTGTAATCATACAATATTACCTTAGTTAATTGACAACAATGTCACATAAAATTTAAACTATTATTACCTGCATTTGTTTTTAATTAATTGAAATTACATCTATGTATATAGCTTGGGTTTCAGTCAGTCGATTTATCACATGATATTAATAAAAACTCCATACGCCTCAGTTTACGGATTGGGTGTTTAATATATATATGACGGACAAGGCAAACTATGTACTATGCATATTGCAATAATAACATAGATCATTATCAGTCAGGGCAATCGTGGTCAAGTTGTCTAGAACGTCGTTGTTAGAACTCGTCTTTCATAGCTATCAACAGAAATGCAGATTATCTCCCTATCAAGGACACATGAGATATGATCATACGTGAGAAAGTAGTCAGTCGCATGCGAATGTGTTATAATTGAGTACTGCTTTTTCAACCCAGGAATGTTGGTATTCATTACTATTTAAGTTTTGCTTTCGTTTTTATTATATTTTATACCTTTATATGTACTGGTGAATCCAGCACCACCATGAGTTGCCGATAAGGAAATCCCAACGATAGCTGAAGGTCAGTGTGGAGAACAAGGCTCCTCAGCTCGATGGTTATATTCCCATAATTATACAACTTTGCTCGGATTTACATATTAAATAAATTTGAATAATTCAAAACATCACTATCACAACACCATTTGATGTTCATTTAGAACTAACTGGAAGCATGTGTATTGGCCAGTATGTGTGCGAGAATATACATTCATATATTCATGAGATTCAACAATTGTTAACAATACATGTATAAAATGTATTCAGAAGATAGTGTTCCATTAAATACAAGTAGTGATGTATCTTGTCAAACAGGTAAAAGGCAAACAGTAATATTGCTTCCATTTGCAAATACTTATTAAGATTTAGTTAAGTTACTAATTTTACTCAAAGTATGTAACGGTTTATGTTAGTAAAACGTTTCCACATGCTTTTATGGAAGCTAAGAAAATGTTAATATCAATTAGTTTAACCTTCTTATTTCAAAATCTAGAATGGATAAATCTCGTTTTAACTTTTCAGGACTATTTTCCCATGTAAAACCATACATACTTTTGGGGATTTCTTTATTATTTTGAGTAATTTGAGGGTAAATTAAAGTTCGTAAAGCAAACGTCTTAATTACTGTAATTTTTCCAAGCAGTGTAATTTTTTGACTATGCATCCACTTCCTTTTAAGACAGTTTTAAAGCTTTACAGTGTTAGTTTAGGCGGCTGCAAATATAGTTTTGACCCCAAAAAAGTGATACAAAAGGTTTCTCAACGGGTTTCTATAGTATCAGGTGTCCTTAATAACATAATAAAAGTCTACCAATATCTGACAACTGAAAAGGTATAATTTTCAAGATGGCGTCCAAGATGGCCACCAAATCCTTAAGAGTGGCTTTTTTCATCAATGCAGCCGCTTAAGTATATTTTGTTCCATATAATTAGTGAATGCAATTCTAAGTGTATTTACTGATTCTGAAGTCCAAGTAAATCTTTTATCGCGCCAAATTTTATGTTTCTTAATGTACCTACACGAAGATATTTCAGAAATTTCCATCGTTTGCAAATAATAATCATTACAGCAATACCTTTTATGGCTGTGTTTTAGCTATACAATTGGATAATGATTTTATGAAACGTATAAATAGTGAAGATGCCGTACGACACGTTGGATTTGAATATCACCATAGAGATAAGGATACTAGAACAGTTCACCCATTACTAATAGAGTTATCGCAATTAAAATGCGTTAAACAGTTGATCAAAACGCCATTGTCGATACTATCGAATGCCGTTTCAAAGTCAACGAAAAGTAATAATCAAGGTTCGTCATTTTCTCTAAGATATTCTACAGTTTCAAAAATTAAAATAATATTTTCGCAAATATATCTATCTACCTATGAGAAATCCAGTGTGTACATAGTTTATTATGGGAGTTATAAGTTAATCAGTTCGCAATAGATTTAGTAGATATTTTATAGTCTATGTTTAAGAGACTATTTGGATGCCAACTAGCGACAATAAATCCTTATTTGGATTTGGGAGTACAGCAATTAGACCATGTTGTTGTAGACGTGGTAAATGTCATGTGCTATGCGAGTACAATCAATGAAATATGTTTTAATATCATCCCACAATAATTTATGAAATTCTGCATTAAGAACAAGGACACTCTGGATTTTAAATTTCGTTAAATGCCTGTGAACATTCGTATTTCTGTCAGTAACCTTTACATTTATAGTTATCACTTTACTTTAATTCGTTAGAAAAATACTAATATTTTTTATCATTTCCTTTTACATTTAATGCTTTCTATCAAATCCTTATTCTGTTAATATTTTCATCCAATTTATTTTTTAATTCCTCTACATTTTCAATATTTTGTATTAATTTATTTTCTAACATTTCTATATCTGGGTTCGATCCTCGGACCGGAAAGTATGTGAGATGGATGGTCCGGTGGTCACCAGATCGGACAGGCGGTACGCCGGTTTCCTCCCACACGAATGAACAAATATACTCTGCCATCCGCGCCAACGAGAGTGATTAATATACGTTGTTGCAACTTGCTTCACAATCTTTGTAATATAAATAAAGTTTAAACAGTTCACATAGAATATTTACGATTACATTTTACCTATATTGACCTATTTTATTTCTCTGTTATGCCGTTTTTGAAATTTATTTGATATTTATCGTCCATTAAAAGACTGTTATTTATTTTCACAAGACATGTATCTTTATTTTCATTTAGATATTCAATACTTAATTCAACAATAAAATGATCGGTTTTCTAATGTTGTTTATTTTACTGTGCTTTGCGATATTTACGACAGTGTATGATAAGAGAAAGAAATCTAGTGTACTACATATGCTGGGTTTTGTATCTACGTGCCATGTATGCTGGGTTTTGTATCTGAGTGCCATGTCTGCTGGGTTCTGTATCTGAGTGCCATGTATGTTGGAGTGTTGTATCTGAGTGCCATGTATGCTGGGTTTTGTATCTGAGTGCCATGCATGTTGGAGTTTTGTATCTGAGTGCCATGTAGGTTGGCGTTTTGTATCTGAGTGCCATGTATGCTGGATTTTGTATCTGACTGACATGCATGTTGGAGTTTTGTATCTGAGTGCCATGTATGCTGGGTTCTGTATATGAGTGTCATGTATGCTGGGTTTTGTATCTGAGTGCCATGTCTGCTGGGTTCTGTATCTGAGTGTCATGTATGTTGGAGTTTTGTATCTGAGTGCCATGTATGCTGGGTTCTGTATATGAGTGTCATGTATGCTGGGTTTTGTATCTGAGTGCCATGTCTGCTGGGTTCTGTATCTGCGTGCCATGTATGTTGGAGTTTTGTATCTGAGTGCCATGTATGCTGGGTTTTGTATCTGAGTGCCATGTATGTTGGAGTTTTGTATCTGAGTGCCATGTATGTTGGAGTTTGTATCTGAGTGCCATGTATGCTGGATTTTGTATCTGACTGCCATGTATGTTGGAGTTTTGTATCTGAGTGCCATGTATGCTGGGTTCTGTATATGAGTGTCATGTATGTTGGAGTTTTGTATCTGAGTGCCATGTATGTTGGAGTTTTGTATCTGAGTGCCATGTATGCTGGATTTTGTATCTGCGTGCCATGTATGTTGGAGTTTTGTATCTGAGTGCCATGTATTCTGGGTTTTGTATCTGAGTGCCATGTATGTTGGAGTTTTGTATCTGAGTGCCATGTATGTTGGAGTTTTGTATCTGAGTGCCATGTATGCTGGATTTTGTATCTGACTGCCATGTATGTTGGAGTTTTGTATCTGAGTGCCATGTATGCTGGGTTCTGTATATGAGTGTCATGTATGCTGGGTTTTGTATCTGAGTGCCATGTCTGCTGGGTACTGTATCTGAGTGCCATGTATGTTGGAGTTTTGTATCTGAGTGCCATGTATGCTGGGTTTTGTATCTGAGTGCCATGTATGTTGGAGTTTTGTTGAGTTTAATGGTCTCCAAATGTCTATCAACGAATAGTTATTCATTAATTCATTAATTCCTTAATTGTTTATATGCAATTTTTATGTGTATTGTTCTGTCATTCTTTTGTCTATTTTTATGTAGATTGAAGTCATCACCAACATGAATTGATCGATCTAAATATTTAAAGATTAAAAATCTAAATATTGCAACAGTTGCTGCCTATTTTAAAGTTAGTCAATCCCCTTATGTTATAAGAGTTGTCATGGTGAGCAAAACTTACGTATTCTGTATTCGAAAATACTATGAAAACGATCTGGTATAATTCCTATTAAAAATTAAAAAACATTGAAAAAGGTCAGAACAAAAGCAGTGTGTTTATAATCAATACCTTTATTTCATTAAGTCTAAAATTGTAATTTTGTCGATTAAATAATTGTATACCATTGGTTTTTATGAAAACAATTGATAGAAGTATTATTGCAAGTTAATTAAAATGTTTTTGTGCTTCGAGGTGCTGTGATGGGTGGTCTTTATTTACCTTGGCAATGTCTTAGCTTCCACTCCCCTCCATAGAAGAACCCTGTCGGCTCCCTTGTGCTCCACAGCCTTGAAATGTTGTATTGTGAGCATGGGGTAGAAGGTAAGCCTACCATAGATATGTTCTTTCCGTCACTAGGACTGGGACTGGTAGATACAGTGATATTAAGCTTTTGCTTTAGCAACTGCTGTCCCCTGAAATCTCAAAATCAAATATATAATAAAAATCAACCTGTGTTTCTAAACGTATTTGATTCTTTGCATTGAATATTTTGTATGTCATTTCATGTGATATGTGATTTATTTTGCAACAAATAGTGTTTAAACCATTTTAAAATCGGGGTCGTTCTACCGGCCTCAATCAGTAAGAATACAACTAATATAGCGAACTCATTTACACGTGTAAGCTTAGAGGTTGTTAATATCAACAAGTTTAACATGTATTAATAGGGGAAACCGTGTCCGAATAATTACTGTGGTTGACCTAAAATCACTTAACCCTCACCGCTGTATGTCTGAATCAAACTGTGGTTGACGCATTATTTCATATGAAGAAGCTAACCAGCTGGCATATGGAAAATCGTTGGTTCTATTCGTGTCCATGTCCCGATTTTGAAATATCCGATTAACAGTACATAAAAATGTATACATGTATTTACGTCTCGAGTAGAATTTGTTCACATTCTGTGACTGGAAGTTCGGGATACGGTTCAGATGTCTTGGTGTGTAGCCAATCTTGACACGATAAATGTATATCACGTGGAATCCCGCAATAATATGGCATCCCAGAGTTCATATTGGTCATGTTGCAGAGTTCGGTGTAGTTTGTCAGCTGTATAAGGGATGTATAGTTAGGATGGCAGATCGTTTCCTCGGACAATGTTCTATCTTTGTACAATCCATGGATAATTCTGGTCGCTAATATCTGAAAATGTATCTAGTATGTAACTAATATATGTGTGCAAGAAACTACGATGTATTGTTTCACCAAAGACAGAAGTCTTTGCTATACTATGCAGTACTTAATGCCATTTATGCATGGAATTAGCGACTTCGTATGCCTTTCTATTACCCACCTTGGAAGATAAAGTCTGATTTATCCCGAAATGTATATCGGTCCTATGGAATCATTTTATTTTACTGTTGTTCACTCAACACGCTGTTTGATAATTGTGATTTTATTAAAATCATGTTAACTAATTGATAATAACTCTCTACATATATATAAGTATACATTGGATATACTGTTGTATATCTGTCGAGAACTCGAGGTGTATATAGTAATTTAACAATTTAGAACGTGGATGCAAACATAAAGGATGATTTGCAAAGGAAGCAACGATACAAACAGATACAACTACTTAAGAGGACCCAAATACATTTTTATTTACATTGCTATTGCATTACCTCGCACTACGAACACACACAATGTATGGGAGAGTGAGTACGTGAGAAGCGTGTTAGTGAGTGATTGTTGTGAGTGAGTGAGTGAATATGGCTTGACTGCTCATCGGCACATTTCAGGCTAGTAGTTTATCGCCCCAGGATCCTCTTTTGTCACTAAAATGAGTTAGTAAAATGGGTAAACGGATTATTAAAAAGGGTATGTCCCAGTCGTAATATTACTGTTTCGTCTCTATGATTAGAGCGATAAACAGAAGAGTATTCACAAATATTTTCTTTAATTACTTAGTTTTTTTATTATGTGCACTTCCATGTTTTATAGTAATGTAATCAAGAATCGATTATCTAGGATCCGTGTATGGTATCTTAGTGCATCTTTTGCACTTTGGTCAATGTAATATATGTATGTTGAATAAGTGATTTGTGAATATTGTGGTATTTAATGTGCATGGCGCCTATTGATTGTAATACTGACAAATGGTCTGAAAAAATCATACATTTTATACAAAGTGACGCATCAGCAAATTTCAAGGCTAAATAAATACTTCTTCCTCAGCTGAAAATAAAGAAGCGTGATGAGGTAGCCGTAATTGCTGGCGTCTATCCAGCTGTGTATACTGATGTATAATCGGAAAGCAGTGCTGAGTGGTTCAAGTCGTTGACTTCAAATCACTTGTCTCTCACCACTGTGGGAACTGATCTGATATACTACTCGGAGGGGGGACCGTGTTCTTCTTCCCACCAATACTAGCTGGAGAGTCGCCATATTACATCAGCTTCACTCGAAAAGCAAAGAAACAATAATCTGACAGCCTAGTTCGAAATTCAATTAAGTTTAAAAGGATACCGGGGTATTGTAGAGATACAATTTCTTCGAATGATATCTAGCTTATAAGAAACACATGTCGACCTTAATTTTGATTCGGCAAATGCTAGTTACATCGACATACCTTTGAGTGCAGGCTACATTCTCAATTTTGAAAGACAAACTTTCGTACCTTTACTGTGATCCGATAAATATTGGATATCGTATATCTGGTTTAGCCGAACTCTCCTGCATACGTTCTGAGTTGATTAATGTTTGATATAATCTTTATGGCAGAAGCTAAATGTTCCTAGCTTTGCTCTAATTATAAATAAATGTTAGTTTATACAAATTTTAACATGTTGTGACAACTTATATTAATCATTCTCGATACCTCATTCCTGATGGAATCTATCGCCACGGGGAATAAAGAAGAGGCCATTTGTAATATGAATGCCTTTTCCAAAAAGGGCACAGTCGTAACGACCACAGGTTTATACACAATCCGGGCATTTCTCATCCTAAGCGAACGCTCTACCACTGCCCTGTCGCGAATTCCATATGAAATATTGGATGCCGTCTCTATGTTGCGTGCCAAAATCTCCTACATTAGATAATATCTGGATTCGGGATCTCTTGCTTAAGCCAAAAGTACATCACAGTTCTGATTAGATAATTGTTTCGTACGGTATATGTCGTTCAAGTCAAACACGTCTACATCTTAGTTCGTTAAATATTGCATAAGTCGATCTTGTATCGACAAAGGCTTTCTATATTTGATCTGATTCGATTAATTCTGGATACCGCGTCAGATGTAAGTCAAATGTTTCTACCCTTAAGTTAGTTCTAATTCGATACATGCTAGCTGTCGCCTATTTGGTATAATCCAACATTGCTATTTTGTTCCGATATACGATACGTACTTCATTGATACTGTGTATATAGCGTATGCCAATATCCTATCTTTGTTCGGATTCTATAAAGGCTGGATACGGCCGCTGATGTAAGCCGACTCCCTACCT
>CM026392.1:25610471-25614717 GCA_014843695.1 Archivesica marissinica | reverse complement strand
GATATTTATTTCTGAAATCCAATTAGATTTATTTTGAAGTTTTCTGAGCACACATTCTTCACTTATATTGCCATTATTACCAATTATGTCGTTCACAAACAATATACCAGAGTTAATCCAATGTAGGAAAAATAACCCTTTACCATTATGTTTAATGGATTCATTACCCCATATTAGTTCTTTGCGTATCTCATAATATGTTTGCGGTTGTTTATTATTTGTGTTTCTGAACGCTATCCATTTTTTTAGTAGTTCTTTGTAAAATTCTGGCTATGATGAATAGGTACTTGGTAAACATTTCACCGATTTTAGACTCGTGTAAAAGACAAGACAAGAATGACCTAATTTGTCAAGATAATATTTCGGAATAACTTTCCAATTTGCTGTGTCAGCTGAAAGTAGAGATTTTACCCATTTAATTTGTAACATTGTTGCATAACTTCCAAGATCAATCATATTAAGTCCTCCGTTTTCGACGTTGTTTATAAGTATACATCTTTTTATTTTTTCACGTTTACCATTCCAAATAAAGTTATAGAATAAGGTATTAAATCTGTTTAATATGTCTTTAGGAAAATTAAGTGATTGTATTAAATACGTGAGTTTTGGCAGCAGTATCGATTTAATTACTGTTATTCTGCCATAGAAAGTTAGATATCTTTTATTCCATTGCTTAATTATGTATTGGAAATTTTCAAGTTTAGAGGCCCAGTTCAAATTTTCGCAGTCTGTCGTATTTGTTCCAAAAAATACACCTAACACCTTTACTTTATCACTCCATTTTATATTACCTATTTGTTCTGTTGATAATTTGGATTTACCAATCCACATTCCTTCAGTTTTGTTGATGTTTAGTGCTAATCCTGAGTATTTGCCAAATGTATTTATAGTTAAAATTGCATTTTGTATATCTTTTATGTCCTTTACGAATAAAGTTGTGTCATCTGCCAGTTGTGTCAATTTGAGATTTACTGTTTTATTACTTGTTTTTATGGGTATACCGGATATGTTGTCATTTGTACGTATTTTGATGGCTAGTATTTCAGCGACAATTATAAAAAGAAGAGATGATATGCAACAACCTTGTCTAAGACCGCGTGTTAAATTGAAACGGTTGGAAATCCATCCGTTATTTATTATGCATGATGATATATTATTATAGAGTGTTTTTACCCAACGTACAAACATTGGATGGAAGTTGAACTTTTTGAGAGCTTTAAATAGAAAATCAAGTTCAATAGTATCAAACGCTTTTCTAAAGTCAAGAAAGAGTATTGCTCCATCAACATCTGTATCTTCACAGTAGTCTATTATGTCTGATATCTGTCGAATATTATTTCCTATGTAACGACCCTTTATGTAACCCTGCTGGTCTAGATTTATTATGGAAGGAAGAACTTTTTGTAGTCGAATTGCCAATATACGTGTAAGAATCTTGTAATCAATATTTAAAAGAGAAATGGGTCTCCAATTCTCAATATTTTGATGATCGCCCTTTTTATATAATAGTGAAATTATTCCAACTTTTTGAGTAATTGATAGTTCATTGCTGAAATATGTTTCGTTAAAGCTGTTTACAAGTAGGTGTTTTAGGTTATTCCAAAATGTTCTATAGAATTCAGCTGTTAGACCGTCATTTCCAGGACTTTTGTTTGTTTTCATACATAAAAGAGCTTTTTCGCATTCATTTTGAGTAATTAACCCTTCACAACTATTTGCTTCTTCCTCTGTTAAAATATGAGAAGGTGTAGCTGTATTAAGGTATTCATCAATATTAGAATTTAGAGAGCTTTTCGTATATAATTTACTGTAAAAGTTTACTTCTTCGTTAAGAACATCTTCAAAATTTGTAACTACTTTTCCATCAACAAACAAAGACTTCAGGACTTTCTTTGATTGTCGTGATTTTTCTAGCGAATGAAAATATTTAGAGTTTTTTTCACCGTCATCGATTAGTTGTACACGAGATCGTATTTTCGCACCCTTTACTTTTATATCATATATAGATTCTATTTCAGATTCAATATCTTTTATGAGTTTTAAAATGTCTTTTCTTTGGCTATTTTGTTCATAGTTGACATTTAATTTTGAAAGTTCTGTTTCTAACGATGACAAGTGATTGCGTCGTTCTTTGGCTTTTATTTTTGAAAATGAAATTGTTTTTTCCTTTATTTCGTACTTAATTATTTCCCATAGGGTACGATCTGTTACACGAGACTCTTTGAACTCGCTTTCAATTGATGTTATTGTATTTATTATAAGAGTTTTATATTCAGGTACGTCTAGATAAGAATTATTCATTTTCCAGAATCCGGGTCCACGTTTACTTGGTAAATTTATTTTGAGAGATATCGCTTGGTGATCTGTATGTTTTATTTGGGCTGGTCTTATATCTGTTTCTGATATTAGCGTGAATATATTTTCGTCAGTTAACCAATAATCAATTCTACTTTTTTCAAGTCCGTTTAAACGTTTCCATGTAAATTGTGTTTTATCTGCGTGTTTTAATTTCCAAATGTCGCACAAATTTATGTTTTTGTATTAGTTTCTTCAAATTTTCAGCTGTTTTGGTTTTGTTATTGGAGCGTGATTGTCTATCTGAATTATTTAAGGTATCATTATAGTCTCCACCAACTATTTTCAGACCTTTGGAATCTGACTCAAGTAGTTTGCCTATGGTTTCGAAGAACACGTTTCGATTGCGTTTGTCATTTGGAGCATATAAATTTAATAGTGATAATATTGTCCCTGCAATACTGATATTGAGTAGAATGTATCTTCCTTCATTATCTGAAGAATTGTCTAATATATCATATTCAATAGTATTCGTTTTGCGTAATAGTATGGAACATCCCCTACTATTGTTTGTTCCGAATGAATTGTACATGTCAAACATTTTAAAGTCATTATTTACTTCACGTAGTATTTCTTGTGAAAAGTGCGTTTCCTGTAAAAATATTATATTCATTTGTTGCTGGTTGATCCATTCTAAAAGTCGTAGACGTTTTGATAAAACACGCAAACCCTGTGTATTTAGAGACCCTACATGCAATTTAGGACTGGACATACTGGTAATGCATTATGGGTTGAACCGAAAAATATATTTTAACTTCGGTTATACTTATTAAGATATACTGTAACAAAGCTGTTTGAAGGTAAGGATGCAACCTAGTAATCTTTATATATATCCCTCTCTCTCTATATATATATAGAGGGAGCAATGATATCCATGAGCTATGATGCTATGCAATATATTTACTTGCAGTGTATACCAATTTGCTTTGGTGATATCCACTTGCGCTATGCTGGCATTAGTAGTGCATTGGCAGTCAAGGACCATTATGAAAGAGCCTCTGCCGGTACCCATAGACAGGATTATATTGGGAAGCACATATGTACAACGGTAAATATGCATTTGGTGGAATTAAAACTCTAACTGTTACACATATTACACCTGCAGGATATATCATTTCTATAAAATCTCAACAACAGTTTCAAGCTTTCTGATTGGTAGAGCTGAGTGTTCATTAATCCAATCCCTTAAACTTGATATGAGTGAACTTTTATAATCTCTGGACTAGTATAGATGTAACTATATAGATTCAGGTCAATTATTCTATGACCGACCTTCCACTTCCAAGTCACATTTCTCCGTGTTATGTTTCACACGAGGACTCCGTGGCTAAGTGGTTTAGGTAGCTGTCTTATAATCACTTGTTTCCCATCTCTGTATGTTGGAATCCCACTGGGCATATCGGATGATTACATGTGAGGAAGCTATCCAGCTGTCGTGCTGAAGGTCAGTGGTTCTACATGGGTGCCTGACCGTCTGATATATACAACTTCAATATCGCGATTCTGATTGGTTGATTCAGCTCATGTGATCGTCGTTCATAACCGGATGGACCGCAATATAATTATATTCTCTAAGTATCAACGGTGATTATTAACGCACGACGGGTGATATAGCGTAAATCATTATTTACGGTATGGACATGGTGACGAATAAAAACATCATCCTGTTTTGGTGACGAATAAAACATCATCCTGTTTTGTTGAAGAATACAAAAATCACCCTGTTTTGTTGACGAATACAAACATCATCCTGTTTTGTTGAAGAATACAAAATCATCCTGTTTTGTTGACGAATACAAAAATCATCCTGTTTTGTTGACGAATACAAAAATCAACCTGTTTTGTTGACGAATACAAAAATCATCCTGTTTTGTTGACGAATACAAACATC
>CM026392.1:25590471-25605471 GCA_014843695.1 Archivesica marissinica | reverse complement strand
ATTGGTGGGGAAGAAGACCACGCCCCCCCCTCCGAGCAGTATATCAGATCACTTCCCACAGTGGTGAGAGGCAAGTGATTTGAAGTCAACGACTTTAACCACTCAGCACTGCTTTCCGATTATACACCGGTATACACAGCTGGATACACGCCAGAAATTATGGCTACCTGATCACGCTTCTTTATTTTCAGCAGAAGTATTTTGCTGATACGTCACTTTGTATAAAATGTATGAATTGCAGACCATTTGTCAGTATTACAATCAATAGGCGCAATGAACATTAAATATCACAATATTCACATATCACTTATTCAACATACATATATTACATTGACCAAGTCATATTTGTTATTCGTGGCAATGGAATGGCTGACCAAAGTGCAAATGATGCACTAAGATACCACACATAGATGCTAGACAATCGATTCCTGATTACATTACCATAACACATGGAATTGCATATAATACAAAACTAAGTAATTAAAGAAAATATTGGCGAATACATTTCTGTTTATGGCTCTAATCATAGAGACGAAACCGTAACTGAGACTGGGGCATACCCTTTTTAATAATTCATTTACCAATTTGACTAACTCATTTGACTGACAAAACAGGATCCATAAATCTATAAATATGGAACACATCCTGATTTGCTGTGTCGATTGATCAAGAAATATTATACAGTTACAATGAGACATTTTCCGACACATTTGATTTTAAATGTATCATTGAATTTTTAAACGAATCACATTTTCCCCATAGAATATAGATTGTACTGCTTTAACAATTGTATTTACAACTGACGGACACTTTTGTCGTTACAATTTTACTAATCTATAAATTGCAATACACCTGACACTTTGGCAATACATTTTTACTACTCATTTTACATATTAATATATTTAACCTGGTGCGATACACTACTAGCCTGAAATGTGCCGATGAGCTGTCAAGCCATATTCACTCACTCACTCACTCACTCACTCACTCACTCACTCACTCACTCACTCACTCACTCACTCACTCACTCACTCACTCACTCACTCACTCACTCACTCACTCACTCACTCACTCACTCACTCACACACTCACTCACTCACTCACTCACTTACTTACTTACTTACTTACTTACTTACTCACTCACTCCTCACTCACTCACTCACATCACTCACTCACTTCACTCACTCACTCACTCACTCACTCACTCACTCACTCACTCACTCACTCACTCACTCACTCACTCACTCACTCACTCACTCACTCACTCACTCACTCACTCACTCACTCACTCACTCACTCACTCACTACAATCACTCACTAACACGCTCCTCACTTACTCACTCTCCCATACAATGTATGTGTTCATAGTGCGAGGTAATGCAATAGCAATGCAAATAAAAATGTATTTGGGTCCTCTTAAGTAGTTGTATATGTTTGTATCATTGTTTCCTTTGCAAATCATGCTATATATATGCAACCACATTCTAAATTGCTAAATTACTATACACCTCGAGTTCTAAACAGATATACAACACAATATATCCAATGTATACCTATATATATGTAAAGAGTTGTGATCAATTAATTAACATGATTTTAGTAAAATCACAATTATCATACCACAACATATTGTTTACTTAGTGAACAACATTAAAAATCAAAAAAGGATTCCATAGGACCGATATACATTTCGGGATAAATCAGACTTTATTTGACAAGGTAGGTAATAGAAAGGCAAACGAGATCGCTAATTCCTTGCATAAATGACAATGACATTAAGTACTGCATAGTATAGCAAAGACTTTCTGTCTTTGGTGAAACAATACATCGTAGTTTCTAGCACACATATATTTGTTTACATACTAGATACATTTTCAGATACTAGCGACCAGAATTATCCATGGATTGTACAAAGATAGAACATTGTCCGAGGAAACGATATGCCATCCTAACCAGACACACCTTCTACAGCTGACAAACTACACCGAACTCTGCAACATGACCAATATGAACTCTGGGATGCCATATTATTGCGGGAAACCACGTGATATACATTTATCGTGTCAAGATTGGCTAAAAATCAAGACACCTGTACCGTATCCCGAACTTCCAGTCACAGAATGTGAACAAAGCCTACTCGAGAGGTAAATACATGTATACGTTTTTATGTACTGTTAATCAGACATTTCAAAATCGGGGCATGGACACGAGTAGAACCACCGACCTTCCGTAAGCCAGCTGGATAGCTTTCTCCTATGGAATAATGCGTCAACCACAGTTTGATTCAAACATACAACGGTAAGGGACAAGTGCTTTGAAGTCAATCACCGTAACTATTCGACAATGTGTACCCATATTAATACATGTTAACCTTGGTAAAATCAACAACCTCTAAGCTTTCACGTGTAAATGCGTTCACTTTATTACTTGTATGCTTACTGATTGAGGCAGGTATAGCTCTAATTACTACATCTAGACTCATATCCGACCCCGATTTTGAACTGGGTTAAACAATATTTATTGCAAAACATAAATCACATATCACATGTAACGACATACATAATACTCAATGCAAACAATCAGCTTTTATAAAAACCTTAATCTTTGAATTTGAATTGTCAGATTAACTATTCAGCAACATGGTAAACCAACAGTGCATGCAAGTCAGCGTATATGTAAGATCCATGCTCCTCATTGCCTGATTCAAACTTTTCATCGGCATTCTTTCGATATTTTGTCTGATAATTTAGTCACTTTACTAGAGAATCTCTGACCCAACCCGGACTGGGGGCTGAAGGCTTCCATATACACTTCAAACCGAACACATGTATCGTATACCCCTAATAAACGAAACACAGGTTGCTTTTTTATTTATTTGATTTTGAGATTTCAGGGGACAACAGTTGCTAAAGCCAAAGCTTAATATCACTGTATCTACCAGTCCCAGTCCTAGTGACGGAAAGAGCATATCTATGGTAGGCTTACCTTCTACACCATGCTCACAATACAACATTTCAAGGCTATGGAGCGCAAGGGAGCCGACAGGATTCTTCTATGGAGGAAAGTGGAAGCTAAGACATTGCTTAGGTAAATAAAGACAAATCACATCAGCACATCGAAGCACATATTTTAATTCACTTGCAGGAATACTTCTCTCATTTGTTTTCATAAAATCAATGGTATGCAATTATAACCGACAAAATTACAATTTTCGTCTTATATGAAACATGGTTGCTGATTATAAACACAATGGTTTTGTTCTGACCTTTTTCGTGAGTAGAATCAATGCTTTTATAGGAATTTTACCAGATCCTTTCCATAGGATTTTCGAATACATAATACGTAATATTTGCTCACCATGACAACTCTTATAATGTAAGGGGATTGTGTAATTTACAAAAGGCAGCAAATGTTTCAAAATTTAGATGTTTATTCTTTAAATATTTAGATCAATAAATTCATGTTGGTGATGACTTCAATAGTGCAATCTACATACAAATAGACAAATAGAATGACAGAACAATACACATAAATATTGCATATAAACAATTAACGAATTAATGAATTAATGAATAACTATTCGTTGATAGACATTTGGAAAACAGTAAACTCAACAAAACTCCAACATACATGGCACTCAGATACAAAACCCAGCATAATTTATGTAGTACACTAGATTTCTTTCTCTTATCTTATCAGTAAAATAAAACACGGTGTTAATAACCGATCATTCTATTAGTTTATACACATTTATTTTAGCTCGATTGCGAAACAAGTTATTTCAACTGATATAAATCACTCTCGAGACCTCATTCCTGATGGAATCCATCGCCACGAGGGAGAGAGAAGAGGCAACGTGGAATTTAAATGCCTTGCCTAAGGGCACAATCGTAACGGCTCCAGTGGGGCTCGAACTCAGGACCTTACGCACCTGAAGCATTCTATTGTTGAATTAATTATTGAATATCTAAATGAAGACACATGTTATGTGAAAATAAATAACAGTCTTTTAATGGACGATAAATATCAAATACATTTCAAAAACGGCATAACAGAAAAAAAAAATAGGTGCATATAGGTAAAATGCAATCGCAAATATTCTATGTAAACTGTTTAAACTTTATTTATTTTACAATGATTGTGAAGCAATTTGTAAATACTCGACAACCGTACCATCTCACATACCTTCCGGTCCGAGTATCGAATCCGAGTTGCATTTGTGAGAAGCGAGCGCGCTAACCACTGAACTAATCCGACATCCTATAGGAACGGCATTCGATAGTATCGTCCATGGCGTTGTGATTAACTGTGTAACGCATTTCAATTGCGATAACTCTATTAATAATGGGTGAACTTTTCTAGTATCCTTATTAACAACGGCTATCTATATGGTGATATTCAAATCCAACGTGTCGTACGGCAAGGCTGTCCGTTATCATCTTCACTATTTATACGTTTCATAAAATCATTATCCAATTGTATAGCTAAAACACAGCCATAAAATGTATTGCTGTAATGATTATTATTTGCCAACGATGGAACCTTCTTAAATATCTTCGGGTAGGTACATTAAGAAACATAAAATTTGGCGCGATAAAAGATTTACTTGGACTTCAGAATCAGTAAATACACTTATAATTGCATTCACTAACTATTTAGAACAAAATATACTCCTATATTTAGAACTAAAACAATAAAACTTTAAAAACTGTCTTAAAAAGTAGTGGATGCATAGAAAAAAACTTACACTGCTTGGATAAATTACAGTAATTAAGACGTTTGCTTTACCAAATTTAATTTACCCCTCCAATCCCTCAAACTAATAAAGAAATCCCCAAATGTATGTATGGTTTTACATGGGAAGAGAGTCCTGAAAAGTTAAAACGAGATTTATTCTAGATTTTGAAATAAGAAGGTTAAACCGATTGATATTAGAACGTTCTTAGCTTCCATAAAAACATGTTAGGTGAAACAAATAGTTGATACAAATAATATAAAGGCGATTGGAAACGTTTTACTAACATAAACCGTTACATACCATGAGCAAAATTAGAAACTTAACTAAATCTTAAAATTATTTGCAAATGGAAGCAATCTTACGGTTACCATTTTACCTGTTTGACAAGGTACATCACTACTTGTATTTAATGAAAAAAAGTATTTTCTAAATACATTATATACATGTATTGTTAACACTTGTTGATATTCATGAATATATGAATGTATATTCTCGCACACTTACTGGCCAATACACATGCTTACAGCTAGTTCCGAATGAACATCAAATGGTGTTGTGATATTGATGTTTCGAATTATTCGTTTTGCTGCTTAAAGCAGCAGAAATTAATATTTTTAATAATGTAAATCTGAGCAAATTTGAATCGAGAACATATTGTCTAATTTCAATATTTATACAATTTTCACTCTGAATGCTTATTATCTATGTTATTATTGCAATATGCATAGTAGCCTGTCTACAGGCGTTGGCATATTTTACCTTGTTCGTCATATATATATATATTAAACACCCAATCCGTTAGCTGAGCCGTATGGAGTTTTAATTAATATCAAGTGATACATCGACATACTGGAACCCAGGCTATATACATAGATCTACATGTAATTTCAATTAATTAAAAACAAATGTAGTTGGTAATAATAATTTAAGTGTTCTGTGACATCGTTGTCAATTAACTTAAGGTAATATTGTATTATTGCAGGTTTGGAAGATAATCGATACATGGAATGTTTGAAAAACAGGAGATTATATATGATTGGTGATTCTACACTGAGAGGCTGGTATGGTAGAATACTCAAACGCCTCCAATGTAAGCCTATCACGGAGAAATGGAATAAAGAAAAATGGCGTAAAGCCTCTGAATGTGTCAATAACCAGCACAATTTTCGAGTTGGTTGGTACCCGCATAGTCAACCGTTTAGCGTGGGCAAAGATTGGGAAATGGTAAAGGACACGTTATACTCAGCTGCGTGGCGCATAGACAATATACCAAGTACTGAGCGAGCTATTGTCGTTATACATATATATATGCACATCATTGCCTTCCATCATAGTGTGTTTAAAGAACGGATGGAAATTATACGTCGTAGTGTCGAACAATTTTTGGAGAGAAATAAACAATCTGTCGTCATGATAAAAGGCCCTCATACATATGAAGATACGCCAGCAGGAGACGTGAGACTAAGCGATTATTTTGGTTATGTGTACAGTAACATTCTATACGACGTGTTTGAAGGTCTACATGACAAAGTTGTACTGCTGAATAATCGAGACACTACAACAGCACTACATATTAAAAGGAATCACCCGCCAGAAGAAGTCATTACAGTTATGATTAATCAAATGTTCAGTTATGCTTGCAACTAGCCGTGGTCACTGACACTATACGCATGCGCCACTGTAGTGCTTCCTGATGCGATCTTCTTCTGGTATGAGATTAAGAAGCAATCCAAATGTTCATGAATACAACACAATGGGATCATGTCACAACAAAATAATCCTTCCATGTCCAAAATGGTATAGCTTTACAACTCATGAAACTAATATATGTCCCAACTTTGACCTGAACAGAGCATTTGTAAAACGTTATTCGTAAAATAAATACATGTTTTCTGATCCATAAAAAGGTAAACCTTCCAAATTTCAAGTATTTATTGTTCCATTAGGTCGCTTTGACATACATGTTCAATTTCCCAATGGAAGTGACCTACTGTATAGTTTGCCATGTTATATAGACGCCATGTTACATTGGGTTATCTACACTAAATATCACGCGACTGTATTCTATGCACGCACCTGTAATGGCGGGGCCAGGTCAAACGTATGTTTTACAAATCCTTAATTGGCTGCCTACATAATATACCCACATCGTGAGAAAAATGGAATACGGAAACGGCTGTCTGGTAATTATGGGCGATGATTTGTTTTTATTTTGGAAATTTTGGGAGAGGTGACTTATAAGGAATTGTAGAGAAGAATGCAAAACGTACACAAACAACTTACGGTGGTTCACGTAATTGGCTCATCTGAAAATGCGACGCAATGTTGAAGCTATTGTTTTCATATACCCGTGTATTTTACATAGAGCTTGAGCTTGCTGTGGAAGTCGTGATAGCTCAGTGGTAGCGCGTTCGCTTCACGTGCGAAAGGCCCGGAGTTCGAGCCCCGCTGGAACCGTTACGATTGTGTCCTTAGGCAAGGCATTTAAATTCCACATGCCTCTTCTCTCTCCCTCGTGGCGATGGATTCCATCAGGAATGAGGTCTCGAGAGTGATTAGTATAAGTTATAAGAACTTGTATCGCAATCGAGCTAAAACATAACAAATAAATTTGTATAACTATATGTAGTACTGCTGTACATACTTTAATATACTTTCTACATATTATATATGTGTAATATTGATTGTTCCCTTCATTGTACACGGAACAATCAAGTGCATCTCATAGAACTATCACATTCTTAACATTAATGACTCTTAATTAACCCTTTTGACTTTTAAATCAAATCATTATTTATCTTTCTATAGATTTCGATCTGCCTAATCGTCAACATCCCTGATATCGGCCCTCGCCTGTTTTCGGCCTTTGTTTACTCACGTGATGTTTTGTTTACTTTCGGCATGTGAATTACATCATTGCTCTCAAACAGATGCTGTGGTACTTATGGGGTTCACATATTACTTATTGATAGACCAAGCTGCGCGTAAAGCAGATACATATTCATATTTTATTTGAAAGTATGCACATGGTGATGTTGTCATTTATCCCATGTATGTATAAAACAAACGCGATATTGATAGTGATATACCATTACACTATGTAGGTAATCCGCCTAAACTTACTGGGAAATCAATACCAGAGGGCTTTGGAAATGAAATTAACATACAGGTTATTATGTAGGATATTTTTATCAGCTGTGCGCATAGCCGAGTTGTCTAGCTGGCGTATGGTATCTAGCAGAAAAATGAAGGTTCGAATCCGGTATGACTTAATTTTGTTCATACGCAATCTATTTCACATTTGTATGAATGTTATATATTTGTGTTATAGATTTAAAGCTTGATTGTTTTTGTATTTTGTGATATTTTGTCATTTATTAAAATCTTTATAATACTTTTTTTTTATTCTATCGTTCAAATATATCATTATAGAATCAAGTTACAATGCATGGCTTGTTCCTCTTACAAATCTCATTCAGCTCAGTCTTCAGCATTGTTGAAGCATGCGGAATGTGGCCTATCCAGCCATGTCTGAATCTCCCTCATGCTTGTTGCAACTGTTGAGCACTTGTCCAGTATTTCGAGTCTGCTTAATTTATTACAAAATTTTAACATAAGCTCTGAGGAGATTTTGAACGGATCGTCCGTCCGTCCGTCCGTCCGTCCGTCCACTTATCCATTGTGTGTTTTACGTTTATTTATCGTCGCTACCGGTTGCCCATATAAGCGACGCCTCCTGAAGAGATTGGTTATTTTAGATTTTTGGAGGATAGTGCATGATACAGACAGAGACCCATTCCAGAATCTCCTCTGGTTCTTTTACGTGCACGGTGTAAAGCACCGACACGAGACCTCGGTTTATCGTCCCATCTGAAAGACTGTTAATTTTATTAGGGTCAGACGGGGGATCGAACCTACGATCCCTGGATTACCAGTCCAGCGTGTTACCACTGGACTACATATCCGTCTGTATACATATGCATGTATATATGTCTATCTGTCTCGGTTCGTCCCAAGTAATTACGGTTAGTAGCCTACTAGCATCCCTTTTTAAAGCACCCATCACTATTTAGCTCATAAACCTCAATGTTGGTACACCAGTCCGTCGTTCCGAAATTGTATAATAAGTGGCTATTCCTTTGTTCTCATAGCCATATAAACGGAATGTATAGACACGTTTTAAAGTTTCAAGTGTCATATGTATTGGCATTATCAGCAATACATTGCCTTTGGCCATTTACATAAGTATAAACTATGGCAAAGACGCAAATACATAATTACATACATACATATATATATATATACAGTGATATTATCTAGGGTATTTTATCTTAGAAACATAGATTCTTTTATATACCTAGATATTTTTAACAATTCTATTTTATTATTAGAAGACATGATAGTATTGAATGTCTGTACACACGGCCAAGATATATTATAAAGGTATTTAGTTCTTAAACGTGTGTATCTCGTACAACATAGAAGACATGATAGTATTGAATGTCTGTACACACGGCCAAGATATATTATAAAGGTATTTAGTTCTTAACCTTGTGTATCTCGTACAACATAGAAGACATGATAGTATTGAATGTCTGTACACACGGCCAAGATATATTATAAAGGTATTTAGTTCTTAAACGTGTGTATCTCGTACAACACCTTGTCGGATGAGGAATTTCTTGCTCTTCTGGTTGTCAACAAGTACTCTGGCTCTGCGATTGTGTAGGAAGGATTTGGTCCATCGGAGCATCTTGTCGGCAATTCCGCATCGTTGCATCTTGATCAGCAGCCCATCAGTCCAGACTTTGTCAAAAGCCTTCTGGAGGTCTATCCAGGTTGCAAAAACTACCTTCTGGCCTTGGAATGCATCCTCAACTTCCTGAGCGAGGTATGTTGCCTGGTCCTCTGTGCATCTGAACTGTCGAAATCCTGCTTGTTTCTTGGATAGGAGGTTTCTGTCTCAAGGTACCACATGAGTCTCTTGTTAACTATCCTCTCCATTGTCTTGACCACACAGCTAGTGAGACTAATAGGGCGATAGCTGGTAGCTTTCTTTCTATCCTTGCCGTTCTTGTAGATTGGGATAACATTGGCTTCCTTCCAGATCTGCGGAACTATGCCTTCTTCCCAGCTAAGATTGAAGATATCAAGAAGTTTCAGCATGGCTGAGCATCCAAGATGAGTTAGCATCTCATTGGAGATTCCATCTGGTCCAGGTGACTTCCTCTTTTTTAGTTGTCTGAGCGCTGTGTACAGTTCCTGGTATGTAAGTGGAAGTTTCATGGAGTCTTGTTCCGTATGCCATTTAGTTCTATCCTTCTGTTCTTTCCGTGCCTCTCTTTGCTGTTGGCGTGTGACTTTGATGTTGCCCTCTTTCTGGTAGGCTTTGGCGAGACAGTCTGCAGTCTCTTTGCCGGTCAACAGTTTCCCATCCTCATCCAACGTGATTTTCTGTCTGTTATTATCTGCATCATTTAGCTGTTTCGTGAGCCTCCACAACTTCCTCCCGTCCTTCTCAAGGTTCAGGGCAGCAGTTTTCTCCCTCCAACCTCGTCGTGTAGCTTCCAGTTTAGATTTTTGAAACTGTGCCTTTGCTTTCTGAAGTTGTTCATGGTTTTCTTGTGATGGCTGTTCTTCTGCCCTGTTCCTTGCTTCAGTGAGTTCATCTTGGAGGGTCTGCAACTGATTGGTCCAGTAGGGCTTGTATTATCTTCTCGCACCTCTAGGGATGGTTTCATGAGCAGCTTTGAGTATGCAGCTGTTGAACTCTTTCACCACATTGTTAACATCTCTTCCTTGTACCTGTATACCTCGATTAAGAGAATTGGACCGAATAGCAAAGAGACTCCACTTGTAGTTCCATCTAGGGTAGGGATGGTCTGTCTGTATCACTTCACTGCTGAGTGTGAGGAACACTGGTTTGTGGTTACTTCCACCAAGTTGATCGCCAACTTCTCTAACCGTACCTTTCTGGATGTCCTCTGTGCAGAATGCTAGATCTGGAGAGGTAGTAGTGTGCCATCGCCTAGAGTAGAAGGTTGGTACATCATAGGGCTGGTTGACGAGAATCAAGTTGTGCTCATCCTGCCACTCCTCCACTTCATTCCCACGCCTATCAGACTGTGCATATCCCCAACTCTGGGAATGACTATTGAAGTCACCAACAACAATGTATCGACTGTTTGAAACTCCAATAGTGTCAAGGGCAAGGGCTTTGTCATTTGGGCAGTAGTAGTTGACGAGGTTCAACTCAGCTGATTTGGTCTTGATCTTGAACTCCTGGTATTCCGCACCTTCAATGTAGGTTTTCACTTCGCTCGCATTGATGTTGTTCCGGACTAGAGTGAGCACACCACCCTTGTGTCTGTCTTGTCGGTCTGCTCGGAGGCACTGGTAGCCTCGTACTTTGAACATCTTGTCTTTGTTCAGGTGTGTTTCCTGTATGCAGCAAACACTTACCTCTTTGTCCTGTAGTACTTGCTCAAGGTCAGTCTTTTTGTTAAAGACTCATTCAGCATTCCACTGCATGAGCACAAGTTGTTTCTGCTTCACGTTTCGGCCAGTAGCTGCCCGTCGCCATCCCCTGGCTCCACAGGGCGGCTTAGCGTGACCTCCAGTAGCTAAGGATGGGTTCCTTCGAGGTATGGAACCCGGCACTGTACCTGCCTGGCGGGTCTTCACAGGTCCAGCACCATCTCGGTTTACTCTTTCTGTCATTGCGATTCATTTTGCGTTATGCGTAGTACCGTGGTTTATTAGAATGCGCCGTGCGGCCCAGTACTTCCGGCTTCAGCATTCGAGGTTTCTGTTGGGGTTACCTCACCCTTAAGCTAGGACTTTTAAGGCGGTCCATATATTCGCCTGATGCACCCGTTGTGGGACACGTGGAGTATTTAATAGGAGTAGCTTTGCCATGTGCTATCCTGCCCCGTCCTGGTAGGTGCACCGCCATATGGTCCGGGACTGCTTATTTGATTCACAGCTAACCCCCATATCTGAGGGCCGTTTCCCCTATCCGCCACCTGAGGACCCGCTGGGTAGGGGATGGTCGCCCCACTACTGAATTGGAAGCAGCATGGACCCAGATATACAAACTGATTGAAAGTGTTCCGTCACCCGTTACGACGCTTCTGCACTTTAAGCATACATAACACCCATTTCAGAC
This sequence comes from Archivesica marissinica, assembly GCA_014843695.1. Classification (NCBI taxonomy): domain Eukaryota; kingdom Metazoa; phylum Mollusca; class Bivalvia; order Venerida; family Vesicomyidae; genus Archivesica; species Archivesica marissinica. The sequence goes on along the minus strand of CM026392.1, from coordinate 25,593,565 downwards.
AACAGCATATAACAACTCTGTCCCAGTAATATATTAAACTATTTAGTCAACAGTAGTTAATTATTATATATGTATCTCTTTAGTAGACGAATATGTACTTTAGATACTCCTCAGTGTAACTCACTAGAACCACCTTGGATACATTTTTAATACAACAATGTTCTGATAGTACTGGAATAGTTGCCTTTAGATGACGTGTCCAGATTAAATAAACCTCTGGATACCAATTAATATAACAAACAATATAATGTTTTACATACCCAATCTGTCGCATGTACAAAAATGTAACGACCTACACTCTAAGATGTCCTGGGAGCACTGCCTCTCCTGTGTGCTTGTGTCGGTTTATACAATCTCAGGTGGGTACGAGCACGATCTTTTCATGCATGTATCCGCTTAGATAATCGACAGACAATAATCAATGCATTCTTATCAGGCCCTGGAGATTAATTACACTGATAAAGGGAACAGTGATTCTAACAGAATAAAGCCAACTCGCTTAATAATAGTCGGATTTATATCAATTAAACGGGACTGTCCCATATAAGTGATATATAATAATATAACAATGTTCCTTATCGGGTATATATACATTCTTCCCAATTTTAGGATAAAATCACATAATAAATGATGCAATGGTACGACATAATGTTCGTAAACCCATTGATAGAGGCCCCAACTACACAGTAGTTAATATGGTCACTTTCATTTTGTTACAGCAACCTTGCCTCAAAATCTACGTTTAAAATGCACTTAACATGAACAGTTAATATATGTAAACTTTATATAACATTGAACAGGAGCAAGTCATTATTTGGTATTCTGGAACTGTGTGTACATTTGTAGTTCCTTTTTATCCTGTAAATGACAACTTCAACTATTGGTATGCTTTCATAAACATACTGATATCAGCGTCCACTCTAAGCATTATGTGAGTTTTATTAATAGCCATAGGTGGTTCTATTATTTTCAGAACGTCTTTCTTGCCTAACCATATCTTATCATCACGTCTCGAGCACCTGTATGCTATTCCACTGTACCACACTCCTACATGCATGTTACTTCAGTTTCGTTATCTTCCTCATCAATATCGACTATCCTACTGGTAATGTAGCATTTCGTTTCATATTCAATAACTACATAGTCATTTTCCTTCGAATTTAAAAGCAGTTCATGAGCTTGCCTCTTCATTGGTATTGTCCTCATTGGTAGTTGCTGGTATAGCTTCGGTCTTTACACATATGGCTACTTCTACTCTGGTGTCATTTCTTACTTTTGAGTCCTAGCCATACAATGATTTACCCAAATACATTTGGTAGACATAAATACATTTGGTAGAGTCATTGAATCCATTGACGTGGTAACAGTCTTCACATATACATGCTGTTTCTCTAATGCGAATGTTCTCAGGCGAAATGGCGACAACTCTATGCACTTGTATTGTACCATTAACTTGTTTTAGTTCTGGATTTCTGCGTATAACTATATCTTTGCTACCATCAAACTCTTCTTGAGTTATTTTCTGATATTCAATTTGACTATCGCATTCACGTGCCCACTTAAAAAGTCATCTGCATTTTGAATGATAAACCTTCTTTGTTTAATCGCATTGTTCGCATTGCGTTTGGTGGTCCCCTCCTATACCGTCGCAAGGACCGTTGTCGTGCCCTGATTCAAAGTAATGCCAAGAGCCTGTGATTCCATATAGTAAGTCCAGTCTGCTAATGAAATCAAATATTGTTTTAGTCCGATATTGGGACGTCGGCGAATCCGCCCAACAGTGCACTCCCTTCAGATCATCCTTGTATTGTTTTGCAAATTAGTTAAGATTAATGTTATACCAGGCCATGGGAACTTGGGCTCGTAACTGATTTCAAAATTGCGGACACACACACACACCACGCACACACACACCACACACACACCCACGCACACACACACCACAAACACACACACACAACCACACACACCACACACACACACACCACACACAACCACACACAACCCACACACACACCACACACACACCACCACACCACCACACACACACACACACACACACCACACACCACACACACACACACACACACACACACACACCACAACACACACCACACCACACCACACCACACCACACACACCACACCAACACACCACACACACCACACACACCACACCACACACACCACACACACCACACACACCACACACACCACACACACCACACCACACACACCACAACACAACACACACACCACACACACCACACCACACGCACTACACCACACCACACACACCACACCACAACACACACACCACACACACCACACCACAACACACCACCCACACACACACCACACACACACCACACAAAACCCACAACACACCACAACACCACACCACCACACACACACACCACACCACACACACACACACACACACACAACACCCACACACCACCACCACACACACACACACACCACACCACACACACACACCACACACACACACACCACACACATCACACACACACCACAACACACACACCACACACACACACCACACACAAACCACACACAACACACAACACACACCACACACACACCACACACACCACACACCACCACACCACCACAACACCCACACCCACCCACACCAACACCACACCCCACACACACACACACCAACCACACAACACAACAACACCACACACCACACCCCAACACACCACACAACAACACCACACACAACCACACAACACACCACACAACACACACACCACACACACCACAAACACCACACACACCACACGCACAAACACCACACATAGACAAACACACCACACACACACCACACACACACCGCACACACACCACACATACACACCACACACACACCACACACACACACCACACACATACAACACACACACCACACACAGACACATCACACACACATACCACACACACCACACACACCACATCACACACACACAAACCACACACACAAACCACACAAACACACACATCACGCACATCACACACACACCACACACACACCCAAACACCACACATACACACACACCACACACACA
>CM026392.1:25560207-25589471 GCA_014843695.1 Archivesica marissinica | reverse complement strand
TTCTGCGCGAATTTTCAGCAGCGCTTTCAGTTTATATACTGTTGATTTAGAGTTTTCTCAGTGAAAGAAAATGCTGTCTTTCACCGTTATGAAACAGTGGGGGTGGCATTTTCTGCATCACTGCTTGTGCTTTGTATTCCTCAGCAACCGCGTGTACTTTGCACTTTAGCTATTTTCTGACACCCATGAACAGATAGTTAAAAATAATCTGTTCTAATGAATCTGTTTTGTCTGTCTTTTTCTAACAGAAACTAACATGAACATTATTAACATATATTTTCACCCCATCTTCTAACGGGTTATAGTGTATTGTATTGACATGACACACCCAGCAGGGGCAGCTAAGCTAAATAAAATCATTGGATATCATAAAATAAAAAGATGTGTTTTTATTAATGTAAGATAGGATTTTATTTCACCTCATGATTATCGAAATATGTTTTTCATTCGAGGGAAAACAAATTTCAGTGCTAACTTGATTAAATAAATACCAGTATTACACTAATCAGCACACATATCCTCTATATCATTTGCTAACAAGAACATATTTAATCTGACAAATTGTTAGGACTCTTAATTAGCGATTTGTCAAGAGCAATGACAAAGTGCTTGCACTGTGAACTGTATTGAACATTGTATATATTAAATTATGTAGATGCATATATGTCATGTTGCATAAACACATATCCGATTATATCAGTTGTATGTGTAATAACTAGAAACGTGCATTAACATTGTCCAAATTGTGCTTAGAACGAAAACCAGTTATGCACAATTTTCAAACTTAAAGCTATATAAAGATAACCGACCGAACAAATGTCCGGTTAACCGATTAGCATTTCTGACCGGTTTTGACATGAGCATATCTCTCATTTTGCCTTTTTTTGGCCATTTACGACTGAGGGGACCCAGCTCCATCCCACTAAATGTTCATCTAACTGATTATACTGGTAAAGACTTCGGAGATGCGCAATAACACCTCCTATAAAAATGTATCTGTCCAACATATGTTCAATACATTTAGTTTAAGTATATTTATTTTCTATCATGTACATGGTTATTTACAACAATTGAAATAAGGAATTTGACAGAGAGCTATGCAGCCTATGGTTGTCCTCTCCTTGGAGATACACAGTTGTATTGTATCTTAGAGTAATATGCTTATAATGATCTGTTGATGATCGATTCCCATTTGAAATAATGCATGAGTTCATATTAATAAACATGTAGAACGCATACTGTTGTGTACATATACTAGCTTTTGTTTTATAGAAGTTTCAGAGCTGTAAAGGACAGTGACGGATTATTTTGCTGACATGATCCCATTTTGTTGTATTCACGAACATTTGAATTGCTTTTTAATCACATACCAGAAGTAGATCGTACCAGAAAGCACTGCAGTGGCGCATGCGTATAGTGTCAGTGACCACGGCTATTTGCAAGAATAACTTAACATTTGATTAATCATAATTGTAATCACTTCTTCTGGCGGGTGATGCCATTTATTATGTAGTGCTATTGTAGTGTCTCGATTATTCAGCAGTACCACTTTGTCATGTAGACCTTCAAACACGTCGTATAGAATGTTACTGTACACATAACCAAAATAATCGCTTCGTCTAACGTATCGTGCTTGCTCTCCTTCATATGTATGAGGAGCTTTTATCATGACGACTGATTTTTTATTTCTCTTCAAAAAATGTTCGACACTACGACGTATAATTTCCATCCGTTCTTTAAACACACTATGATGGAAGGCACTAATGTGCAAATATAAATGTATAACGACAATAGCTCGCTCAGTACTTGGTATATTGTCTATGCGCCGCGCAGCTGAGTATAACGTGTACTTTACAACGTCCCAATGTTTGCCCACGTAAAACGGTTGACTATGCGGGTACCAACCAACTCGAAAATTGCTCTGCTTATTGACGCATTCAGAGGCTTTATGCCATTTTTCTGTTCTCCATTTCTCCGTGATAGACTGACATTGGAAGCGTTCGATTATTTGACTATACCAGCCTCTCAGTGTAGAATCACCAATCAAATATAATCTCCTGTTTTTCAAGCATTCCATGTATCGACTATCTTCCAAACCTGTAATTATACAATATTACCTTAAGTTAATTGACAACGATGTCACAGAACACTTAAATTATTATTACCAACTGCATTTGTTTTTTATTAATTGAAATTACATGTAGATATATGTATATAGCCTGGGTTCCAGTATGGCGATGTATCATTTAATATTAATTAAAACTCTATACGGCTCAGCTAACGGATTGGGTGTTTAATATATATATGACGGACAAGGCAAGATATGTCAACGCCTGTAGCCAGGCTACTATGCATATTGCAATAATAACATAGATAATTATCATTCAGAGTGAAAATGGTATAAATATATAAAAATAGACAATATGTTCTCGATTCAAATTTACTGAGATTTACATATTAAAAACATAATTTCTGCTTTAAGCAGCAACACGAATAATTCAAAACATCACTATCACAACACCATTTGATGTTCATTCGGAACTAGCTGTAATCATGTGTATTGGCCAGTATGTGTCCGAGAATATACATTCATATATTCATGAGTATCAGTGTTAGGAATACATGTATATAATGTATTTAGAAAATACTATTTTCATTAAATACAAGTAGTGATGTACCTTGTCAAACAGGTAAAAAGCGAACGGTAGATTGCTTCCATTTGCAAATACTTTTTAGTTAAGTTTCTAATTGTGCTCAAGGTATGAAAGGGTTTATGTTAGTAAAACGTTTCCAATCGCCTTAATATTATTTGTATCAACTATTTGTTTCACCTAATATGCTTTTATTGAAGCTAAGAACTATTTAATATCAATCAGATTAACATTCTTATTTCAAAATCTAGAATGAATAAATCCCGTTTTAACTTTTCAGGATATTTTCCCATGTAACACCATACATACATTTGGGGATTTCTTTATTAGTTTGAGGGATTTGAGGGGTAAATTAAATTTGGTAAAGCAAACGTTTTAATTACTGTACTTTTTCCAAGCAGTGTAAGTTTTTTTCTATGCATCCACTTCTTTTTAAGACAGTTTTTAAAGCTTTATTGTTTTAGTTCTAAAAATAGGAGTATATGTTGTTGAATGCATGCAATTATAAGTGTATTAACTGATTCTGAAGTCCAAGTAAATCTTTTATCGCGCCAAAGTTTATGTTTCTTAATGTACCTACCCGAAGATATTTAAGAAAGTTCCATCGTTTACAATTAATATTCATTACAGCAATATCTTTTATGGCTGTGTTTTAGCTATACAATTGGATAATGATTTTATGAAACGTATAAATAGTGAAGATGATAACGGACAGCATTGCCGGACCACACGTTGGATTTGAATATCACCATAGCGATAGCCGTTGTTAATAAGGATACTAGAAAAATTCACCAATTACTAATATAGTTATCACAATTGAAATGCGTTAAGCCATTAATCACAACGTCATGGTCGATATTATCGAATACCGTTTCAGTCAACGACACAATAGCCAAGGGTTGTCATTTTCTTTAAGATACAGTTTCAATAATTAAAATTATATTTTCACAAATAATTATATCCATCTACCTTTGAGAAACCCAGTGTGTACCTAGTTTGTATGGGAGTTATAACTCTTTTAATCAGTTCGCAACATATTTAGTATATATTTTATAGTCTATGTTTAAGAGACTAATTGGATGCCAATTTGCTAGCGACAATAAATCTTTATTTGGTTTTGGGAGTACAGCAATTAGTCCTTGTTGTTGTAGACGTGCTAAATGTCCTTTGCTATACGAATACTTGATCGAATCAATCAAATATGTTTTAATATTATCCCAAAATAATTTATAAAAGTATGCATTAAGAACAAGGATATTCTGGGTTTTTTATTTCTTTAAATGCCTGTGAACATTCACATGACGTTTGAATTCTCTTCATTATTTATTTCTTCTGTTTTCTTAATATTTAATAGTTTCAGTTCGCATATTCCCTTTGATAAGTTCCTATTGGCTGTCCGATTAGCTATGTGGTTAGCGCGCTCGCTTCTCACAAATGCATCTCGGGTTCGATCCTCGGACCGGAAAGTATGTGAGATGATACGGTGGTCGCCAGATCGGACAGGTGAATTTTCTCCGGGTTCGCCGGTTTCATCCCACACGAATGACCAAATAAACTCTTTCATCCACGCCAACGAGAGTGATTAATATAAGTTGTTACTACTTGCTTCACAATCGTTATAAAATAAATAAAGTTTAAACAGTTCACATAGAATATTTGCGATTGCATTTTACCTATATGCACCTATTTTATTCCTCTGTTATGCCGTTTTTGAAATGTATTTGATATTTATCGTCCTTTAAAATACTGTTATTTATTTTCACATGACATGTGTCTTTATTCTCATTTAGATATTCAATACTTATTTCAACAATAGAATGATCGGTTTTCTAACCGTCTGTTATTTTACTGTGTATTGCGATATTTACGACAGTGTATGAAAAAGGAAAGAAATCTAGTGTACTACATATGCTGGGTTTTGTATCTGAGTGCCATGTATGTTGGAGTTTTGTTGAGTTTAATGTACTTCAAATTTCTATCAACGAATAGTTATTCATTAATTCGTTAATTGTTTATATGCATTTTTTATGTGTATTATTCGATCATTCTTTATGTAAATTACAGTATTGAGGTCATCACCAACATGAATTTATCGACTTAAAAACTCTACAAATCTAATTTTTGAAACATTTGCTGCCTTTCTTAAAGTTACCCAATCCACTTATAGTATAAGTGTTTTCATGGTGAGCAAAACTTACGTATTCTGTATTCGAAAATCCTATGGAAACGATCTGGTAAAATTCCTATAAAAACATTGATTCTACTCACGAATCAGGTCAGAACAAAAGCATTGTGTTTATAATAAGCAATCATGTTTCATATAAGACGAAACTTGTAATTGTGTCGGTTATAATTGCATACCATTGATTTTAGGAAAACAATTGAGAGAAGTATTACTGCAAGTGAATTAAAATATGTGCTTCGATGTGCTGATGTGATTGGTCTTTATTTACCTAAGCAATGTCTTAGCTTCCACTCTCCTCCATAGAAGAACCCTGTCGGCTCCCTTGTGCTCCATAGCCTTGAAATGTTGTATTGGGAGCATGATGTAGAAGGTAAGCCTACCATAGATATGTTCTGTCCGTCCGTATGACTGGGACTGGTAGATACAGTGATATTAAGCTTTTGCTTTAGCAACTGCTGTCCCCTGAAATCTCAAAATCAAATAAATAAAAATGCAACCTCTGTTTCGTTTATTAGGGGTATGCGATATATGTGTTCTGTTTGAAGAGTATATTGAAGCCTTAGGCCCCCACACACTTTATGCAACACAATGATTTTAATCCGTAGTCTCATTACGTTTCTAACAAGCGATTGAACAATAACATCCGGGTTGGATTAGAGATTCTCTAATAAAGTGACTCAATTATCAGACAATATGACGAAATAATGCCGATGAAAAGTTTGAACCATTCAATGAGGAGCATGGATCTTACACCTACGCTGACTTGCATGCTATTACCCGTTGGTTGACAACTTTGCCGAATAGTTAATCGGACAATTCAAATTCAAAGATTACGGTTTTTATAAAAGCTAACTTCCTAAAAGTACTTGAGCCTTTGCATTGAGTATTATGTATGTTGTTTCATGTGATATGTGATTTATGTTTTGCAATAAATATTGTTTAAACCAGTTCAAAATCGGGGTCGGATGTGAATCTAGATGTAGTAATTAGAGTTCTTCCGGCCTCAATCAAAAATAATACAAGTAATGAAGTGAACTCATTTACACTTGAAAGCTTAGAGGTTGTTGATTTTACCAAGGTTAACATGTATTAATAGGCGTACCCGTGGTCGAATAGTTACGGTGGTTGACTTCAAATCACTTGCCCCTCACCGCTGTATGTTTGAATCAAACTGTGGTTGACGCATTATTTCATAAGAGGAAGCTATCCAGCTGGCTTACGGAAGGTCGGTGGTTCTACTCGTGTGCACATCCATGCATCGTACATAAAAACGTATACATGTATTTACGTCTCGTGTATGATTTGTTCACATTCTGATACTGGAAGTTCGGGATACGGCTGAGCTGTCTTGATATATAGCCAATCTTGACACGACAAATGTATATCACGTGGTTTCCCGCAATAATATGGCATCCCAGAGTTCATATTGGTCATGTTGCAGAGTTCGGTGTAGTTTGTCAGCTGTAGAAGGTATGTCTGGTTAGGATGGCAGATCGTTTCCTCGGACAATGTACTACCTTTGTACAATCCATGGATAAGTCTGGTCGCTAACATCTGAAAATGTATCTAGTATGTAAACTAATATATGTGTGCAGGAAACTACGATGTATTGTTTCACCAAAGACAGAAGTCTTTGCTATACTATGCAGTACTTAATGTCATTGTCATTTATGCAAGGAATTAGCGATCTCGTTTGCCTTTCTATTACCTACCTTGTCAAATAAAGTCTGATTTATCCCGAAATGTATATCGGTCCTATGGAATCCTTTTTTATTACTGTTGTTCGCTAACAAGATTGTGCGGTATGATAATTGTTATTTTATCAAAATTATGTTAATTAATTGAGAGCAACTCATTACAGATATATAAGTGTATACATTGGATATAATGTAGTATATATGTCGAGAACTCGAGGTGTATATAGTAATTTAACAATTTAGAACGTTGATGAAAATATATAGATGCAAAGGAAAGTGAGTGAGTGCGTGAGTAAGTGAGTGAGTGAGTGAGTGAGCAGCGTGTTAGTGAGTGAATGAGGAGCGTGTTAGTGAGTGATTGCAGTGAGTGAGTGAGTAAGTGAGTGAATATGGATTAACTGCTCAAATGTAACTATGCATCATTATAAATCAGAACGGTTCCATACATTGTTGATAAGTATATATAAAGCATGCAAGGCTACTATGGAATGTGCTCCGACCCCTACTAGTCACTGAACGGAGCAAATAAATAGGGTTCCCTCTTTTTGGGCCCGAAAAAAAGTTTAAATGGATACCGGGGTATTGTAGAGATACTATTTCGTCGTATAGTATATAGCGTACAAGAAAAAAACATTTCTACCTTAGTTCTGGTTCGGCAAATGCTGGGTACATCGACTCACCGTTGTTGTGATTCAATAAATGCAGGCGATTGTATATCGTCTCTCTGGTTTAGCCGAACTCTCCTACATACGTTCAGAGTTGATGAATGTTTGATATAATCTATATGGCACAATCTAAATGGTCTATCTTTATTCTAATTATAAATAAAATTAAAATGTTAGTTTATACAAATTTCAAGATATTACAACTTATATTAATCACTTTCGATACCTCATTCCTGGTGGAATCCATCGCCACTGGGTAGTTAGAAGAGGCCATTTGTAATATGAATGCCTTTTGCAAAAAGGGCACAGGTTGGCGCAAAGTCCGGGCATTTCGCACCCGAATTGAACGAGCTACCACGGCTCTATCGCGACTTCCATAAAAATCTCCTATATTAGATAATATCTGGATTCTGTTTATCTTGCTTAAGCCAAACGTACATCACAGTTCTGATTAGATAATGGGTTCGTACGGTATAATTATGTCGTTCAAGTCAAACACGTCTACCACTTAGTTATGATTCGTTAACTATTGCATCAGTCGATCTTGTATAGACCAAGGCTTTCTTCATTTTATTTTGTTCTGATTCGATTAATTCTGGGTACCGCGTCAGATGTAAGTCACACGTGTCTACCTTTAAATTTGTTCGGATTCGATAAATGCTCTTTGTCGTCTATTTGGTGTAAGCCAAACTTCCTACCTTAGTTCCTTTATACGATAAATACTTCATTGATACAGTATACATAGCGTAGGCCAAGACCCTACCTTCGTTCGGTTTCGATAAATGCTGTATACGGCATCTGATGTAAGCCACATTTCCTACGTTAGTTCCGTTATGCGATCAATACTTCATTGATACAGGCTATATAGCGTAGATCAAGACCTTACCTTTGTTCGGATTCGATAAATACTGGATACGGCCTCCCTGGTGTAAGCCAAATTAATTCCAAGAGTTAATGTTCCGCTCCACATGGCTTCACATTGGACTGCATGTGTGCCATCTCCAATATCAGTTACCACACAAGGAGCCGAGGCGCGCAATGTACTGGTTTCTATGGTAGCTCTTAGTTGATCACCGCCTGTATGTTTTCGAATTCCATAACCATCATAGACAGTCACTAAAGCATGGACTGTATCTCCGATTGCATACGTTTTATTTAACCCTCCTGAAAGAAAATAGTCTTTATTGCGGACAGATGTAAGCATTTGTAACCAGCTGAAAAACCAATGCATATGTTATAAATACCACTGCTGCTACACATTCTTCCGTCAGAATTTGAATAATTAATTGTCATCAGTTGCTAAACGATGTTTATGCGATCTACAAATTCACAAAAGTGACAACAGATATTTCCGGAAAAAATCTCAACCAGAAAGGGATATTTGCCTATTACTCAATCGTATTATGCAGTGGATACTGTCGTTTAGATGTCAGTAATTTCAGGCCCGTCCGAAAATTATCACGAGCAGGTGCACATGATGAGACATAACGGTAAATGTGTACGGAAAATAGTTTTTATAAATATATTGACGAAGAGATAGAGAAAACCCCAGATAGCTCTACTGTAGACTAGAAAGTCTACCGTCGTCAATATATTTATAATATATAGATATGGAATTCGGAATGAATAGGTATATGGAGGTAGGAACTAGGAGAGATGAATTACGTGAGACGATAGAAGTGTATGAGAGTTAGACATGGATCACGATATATGAGGAAGGAGAATAGGCGACACCATATAACGAGTAAATAAAGACATAATCAATATTGAACAAACGGGCGTTAGAAGTTTCGTTAAGTGTAGGAGGAAGGAGAGTTAGAGAGATAACATGGACACAGATATAGGAGGAAGGAGAGTTAGTGGGTGTGGCACATATGAAAGTGGGGGCAAACAATAAATAAAATATTCAATATTGACGAATGGAGGCTTTCTAGACTACGGTAGAGCTATTTGGATTTCCGTCTATCCCTTCGGCAAGATATTTATAAGGGACGGTTCCTGAGATCATGCCTTTATGTAAGGATCTGTCAACAACAGAATAGAGTATCAGATATATATGTATTAAATCATTTACACGTCTGTGTACGTTGATGTTATGCCGGAAAGTGTTGATTTTGACCCCCCCCCCACACACACACCCTTAGTGCTCGTCGGCGGTCTGCGACATTTAATACTAACTCATTTCTCTTATTTTGTGTTACAATAAATACAATGCGGGTTTTTAATGCGACATTACATCAGAAAAATAAAATAAATACGCATTGACGTTTATCGTAATTACATTAGTTTGTTATGGTTGACATACTTAGCTTTGAGAAAAATATTTTTAAAATGTTATACTATATATTATAAGATTTATATTTGCGTTTTAACCGATGTAGTGTCGCTTTAGGGTAGTCAAAGCAACCCATTAGGATCAATGAACATCTTAACACAGCTGCAGATGGGATATTATGTGCATAATTGTATATGGAAAATATACTGATAATGAACTACACAATCTGTTACAGGTATTAATGATACATGTCCAACACATGTGACATACGTTACTACTGCCAATGCAGAATCTATACAAAGCAATGCAATAATAACACATTCAAATAGGCTACAACAACTATTTCAACAGCAACATCAACAATACTCCCATTGCATGAAATATCGATCATCAAAATTGTTATGTATTTTACATAAATCTGAGAGACACCTGAAGAAAATAGTCGTTTTCGATATTGAAAGATATTGAAAGATAGTGCAATGATACAGACAGAGACCCATTCCAGAGTCTCCTTTGGTTCTCTTATGTGCAGTCAGTGAACACGAGACTTCGGTTTAAAACCTGCGATCCCTGGATTACCAGTCCAACGTGTTACCCACTGGACTACATATCCATCTGTAAAATTTGCACTGTATGCCAGTGTCCCTATATATATACTGGCAATGTGAATAGGCCATGCTAACATGATCTACGTCCTTTCTTCGCTATTGTGATTTACTAAGCTGGTGGAACTTGGTACACAAGTGTGAACTTTTCAATCCCCACCATTGTCATGCCACTCGGGAAACTACGGAAACGACCGATGATATATTCTTCCAAGGCTGAACTATAGAACTTACATAAATTTAGATCACGTGACTAGAATGTTAATGACAGCGGTAAAAGCCAAACAGCGTACGTCCAATTTCGAGATAATATGTTTCTAACCATGACTTGGTTAGTGAAAAAAGATTTTATTATTTACCAATACATTTAGTTTGTCTTTTGTTTCATTTTATTTACTAAGATTTGGGTAAGAATTGTGTTCTATATGGTCTCGTTTTCATTCAGACTTAGGATTGATCATGGGCTGAAATTCTTCGGAAATTGGACAGTGCCTTTTTAAAATCTAGTACATTGCTTTGACAAAAAGTCACAGACTAAAATATTCAATCTTGCAAAATGCATCATGTCCATGTTTTCAGCATTAATTGCTCCACTTACATTATGTCGTGTGAAACTCCTTTATTGGGGGGGGAATCACTAATGCTGTTTGAACTTGTGGCCCAACCCATCTGCTAATTATCTATTTGTAATTGCTATGCATATAGAGCAACACAATATTATCACATCAATACTGAGTACAACTACATGATAACAACCTATTTACACAATAATTGACACAATAATTTAGTATGTGTTTGGTAAAATCCCGCCGCCAGTGTGATATTACAAAAGTAAAACAAACCAGTCAATATAAATTTCGAATTCTCAACAGATGCCGCCTTTGTTATGTCTTGACAGGGTTCGAAACTCAATGCTTCCTCTTCCGAGATTATGTTGTAAAATTTTGGATCATGCTGGTCGACACTGTCGTAGGCATTATGGTTGTTTCCGGGTATATACCTTGAATAAAACTGCACTGGTTAACTTGGCATTACATAAGAATTATATGCAAAATAGTTATGGTCCATTTATCGAATATGTTATGAACAAATTAGATGTAAAAACCTGACATTTTATACCTCGATAAAAAGCAAAGACAGAACATTCAATTGTTCAAATTAAAACTAAAATTATACAAACAACACAACATGTTGATTTTTTTATTCGTCAACAAAACAGGTTGAGTTTTTTATTAGACAGTCAACAAAACAGGTTGATGTTTGTATTCGTCAACAAAACAGGTTGATTTTTTATTCGTTAACAAAACAGGCTGATGGTTTTATTCGTCAACAAAACAGGTTAATTTTTTATTCGTCACAATGTCCATACCGTAAATAATGCTTTACGCTATATCACCCGTCGTGCGTTAATGATCACCGTTGATAAGTATATTGCGGTCCATCCGGTTATGAACGACGATCACATGAGCTGAATCAACCAATCATAATCGCGATATTGAAGTTGTACTTCGCTATACTATATGTATATGTCATACGGACAGGCACCCATGTAGAACCACCGATCCTCAGCACGACAGATGGATAGCTTTCTCACATGTAATCATCCGATATTCCCAGTGGGATTTCAACCTACAGAGATGGGAAACAAGTGATTACAAGACTGCGACCTAACCCACTTACCCACGGAGTCCTCGTGTAAAACATAACACGGAGAAATGTGACTTGGAATACAGGTAAGTGGAAGGTCGGTCATAGAACAATTGACATGAATCTATATAGTTAAGTTTATCCTAGTTTATAAAACTTCACTCATATCAAGTTTAAGGGATTGGATTAATGTACACTCAGCTCTACCAATCAGAAAGCTTGAAACTGTTCTTGAGATTTTATAGAAATGATACATCCTGCAGGTGTAATATGTGTATCAGTTAGAGTTTTAATTCCACCAATGGCATATTTACCGTTGTACATCTGTGATTCCCAATATAAACGTTTCTATAGGTACCGGCAGAGGCTCTTTCATAATGGTCCTTGTCTGCCAATGCACTACTAATGCCAATATAGCGCAAGTGGATATCACCAAAGCAAATTGGCATACACTGCAAGAAAAAGTATTTCATAGCCTCATAACACACGGATATCATTGATATCTCTCTCCCTCTCTCTTTCCCTCACTCTCTCCCGCTCTCTCTCCCTCTCTATCTCCCTCTCTCTCCCTCTCCCTCTCTCCCTTTCTCTCTCCCTCTCTCTCTTTCGCTCTCTCTCGCTATATCTCTCGCTCTATCTCGCTCTCGCTCTCTATATCGTTTCTATTAGCTCATTATATCATATCAAGATAATAGATAATTGTGTAACATTAGTCATAGGATGCTTGCAATATTTCATGACTACCTTTCTTTTCAAGCGAACTTTACATTTTAATTTAAGTAGCAACACATTACTAACGTTCGCCCTAAATGAACTTGTTTATCGCTGTTATACCTTTCTCTCAAGTTAATGAAATTTGACTCAAAGTCCTGCTGGAACTCTGCAGCTCTCGAACGTATAAACATATAACACTAGTGTAATCCGAGATACCAAACGTCTGCTACGCCGCTAAATGCCCATCGAGTGTCCTATCTCACAATGGCGAAAACTATTATTAACAATCTCAGTTTGTTGCATTAGGTTTGCATACTTATATTCGACGCAGGTCTAAGATAAGATAATATTTATTTTGAGAATGTAAGACATGCGTAATGTATTACAAAATTTTAACATAAGCTCCCAGGAGATTTTGAACGGATCGTCCGTCCTCGTCCGTCCATCCATCCGTATGTATGTATATCTGTCTATCTGTGTCTGTCTCGGTTCGTCCGTATGTCCGGGCAAACAATTTGTGATTAGCGGCTGTGTGTTGAAAAATGGTGAAATGTTCCCAAGTCATTACGGTTAGTAGCCTACTAGCATCCCTTTTTAAAGCACTATCACTATTTTAACTCATAAACCTCAATGTTGGTACACCAGTCCGTCGTTCCGTCTATCCATCCGTCCATCGGACATATCCGAAATTGTTTAATAAGTGGCTATTCCTTTGTTCTCATAGCCATATAAACGGAATTTATAGCCACGTTTTGAAGTTTCAAGTTTCATATGTATTGGCATTATCAGCAATACATTGCCTTTGGCCATTTACATAAGTATTACTATGGCAAAGGCACAAATACATAATTACATACATACATATATACACATTGATATTATCTAGGGTAGTTTTTCTTAGAAACATAGATCCCTTTATATACTTAGATAGTTTTAACAATTCTATTTTATTCTTAGAAGACATGATAGTACTGAATTTCTGTCAAGATATATTACAAAGGTATTTAGTTCTTAAACTTGTGTATACTCAGATTTAACCGACTGTTTGTTACATAGTTTACATGATCAATGTTATTTTTCTATAGCATTATATATACCAAATTCAATTTCTATAGTATGTGAACATAATCTTAAGCAGTAGTAGTAGTAGTAATAATCTTTATTTACATCTCATCATTGTACGTACAATAATTACAATAATATTACATGTATAGTTTACATAATAAAAGTAAAATGCCACTCCAACACGGAGTTATAGGAGATAAACAAAAGCATGTGAAACACTTTCGTAAATCATCACTAACAGTCGTATTAATATATTCTTCAAATATAAATTCATTTTATTAAATTGTTAAATTAATGCCATGTAGCATTGAACAGAAAACGTAGGAAGGAATATTTGTTCAATGACTTAGAAGGAATATTTGTTCAATGACTTAGAAGGAATATTTGTTCAATGACTTAGAAGGAATATTTGTTCAATGACTTAGAAGGAATATTTGTTCAATGACTTAGAAGGAATATTTGTTCAATGACTTAGAAGGAATATTTGTTCAATGACTTAGAAGGAATATTTGTTCAATGACTTAGAAGGAATATTGTTTCATGACTTAGAAGGAATATTTGTTCAATGATTAGAAGGAATATTTGTTCAATGACTTAGAAGGAATATTTGTCAATGACTTAGAAGGAATATTTGTTCAATGACTACAGGAATATTGTTCAAGACTAGAAGAATATTTGTTCAATGACTTAGAAGGAATATTTGTTCAATGACTTAGAAGGAATATTTGTTCAATGACTTAGAAGGAATATTTGTTCAATGACTTAGAAGGAATATTTGTTCAATGACTTAGAAGGAATATTTGTTCAATGACTAATAGTAAGATGACACGATGGATTTACAGACGATGAGTTATTTGTACAGATATAAACACTTTGTTGAACAACTTGATTTAATTAGCTATTGTGATATTATCGATGATAACTCCTTAAATGTGTCTTGTCATAGTACTATCGGCTCTAAGAATAACCTTGAATAAATAGCAGAAAACAACTTACATGAACGTCCGCATCGTTGGGTTTGTCTCTATATCAAATAGAATTATTCTGAACGACCGTACGCAGCTGTGAATATACATTATAAACTATCGATTCCATATACAGGGTATTGTTGCTATCAAGCCCAAATTGATGTTCATTTCTTAGCCTGTTCATTTCTATTAGATTTTACATTTTGTATATACAATAAGGGAGTCATTTCTTAGCCTGTTCATTTCTATTAGATTTTACATGTTGTATATACAATAAGGGAGTCAATGTATGTATAGAGACTTCAATTTCATAACTAATAAGTAACTGTTTTCAACCTTACTAAATTCCGAAGAATTTAGAATTTTTGTTTGTTACAATTAAGGCCCATCATATATTGTTGTATCTTTACACAGATAATTACTGCCATTCACGCTAGATAATTATTATGCAAACACCTATATTACTTGTCTTCGTAATATGATAGCATGGGGTTAGTGTCAGATTTTTTAGTCTAACCATTAATTATTTGTTCTGCTACATATGTGTGTACATCATAAAAATGTCGAATTAGGACAAAGCATCTCGTCACAAAGATAATGTTACATAATAAATAGTAAATATGTTGAACAATAGGTATGTTTGAAGAAAAAATGTTAAAAAGCTGTAAAATGAACACTATATTTGAATTGACCTGTAAAATGCGCATTAGTGTCGCACAACTATCACGTGACCTTCCTGGGCAGACGATGAAATGTCTCATTTTACAAACACAGAAACTCTGCTTAAGGGATGTTTAGGCTAGTGGTCCAACGCGATATTTATGAAATATGTATATAAACAGAAAACCAATAAAATAAACACGATATAGGTGATCAAGGTAGTTGGATCGACCAGGTATAAGGAGATACAATCACTTAGTCAAAATAAAAGTATGTTTCACTAAATAGTTATGTTAGCGCAGTGGTTTGTTGGGCTTACATACGAACTTGAAAATTGCAGGTTCGAATCCCGCCTGCGAAGATTTTTTCAAGAGACCTCTTTATGTTGCTATTTTACAGATATAATACCATTTTGTATAAATTCGATGTTCACGTGCTTCTAAATATAAATGTTTAGCAAACTCCTATATAAGTGAATGTGAACCATATATATTTACCACATCTTACATTTCATTCGACCGCGGAACATATAAATATGGAGACTTATGAATTGCCTTTACATTCTGGCTGCAAGTCAATCGTTAAAAATGTTTTAAATATTAACACTATAATAGCTGTGAAGCAATATGTTAACCAGCGACATACCATCGCGTTCTAGTACATTTCCAGGTATGCAGAGAGGAGAAGCTGAAAGGAGAGTTATTTCTTTCTTTAGGGCGCTCATTACACAGGCTGCAGCACTACTACCTGGTGGCGCTATGAGAAGGAGCCCAGTGAAAAGCCAAGGACACCAAGGTCGGACTTTCACTGGCCAGTTTTGACACTGAAATAATCAGGCCACTGTCCATAATTTAATAGAAAAGCGGAGATGCATTCCAACAGCGCAGAACCTCCTGCAAGCCGTGCAAGAGAGGCTTAACTTACCCGTAAATCTCACTACGATGAAAACATTATTGAAGGAGATAGGCTTTAACTGGAAGAGGCGTGGCTCCATCAAGTCTATGTTAATGGAGAGGACTGGCGTGGTGGTGGCTCGTGTGAACTCCCTGCGTACCATCAAGAAGTACCACCAACAGGGAAAGCCTATCGAATACATGGACGAGACCTTTATCCACTCCACTCACAACATGAAAAAATGCTGGCAATCAGATGACATCAATGTGACGATACCGTGAACGTTTTATTTTAATGCACGCCTGGTCGTCAAGCGGATTCATCAAAGGTGCATCTCTGATCTTCAACGCTGGGTTGGCCACTGCGATTACCACGCAGAAATGAACAGTGCCAACTTTGGTAAATGGTTAAACGATAAACTGATCCCAAGCCTGCCTCCAAACTCAGTACTCATCCTAGATAACGCAGCATACCACAATGTGCAGGAGGACACGTGTCCAATAGTTGTCACAAGGAAGGGGGGATTCAGGCATGGTTGAATAGGGAGCACATTCCATATGCTTCAACAATGCTGAAGGCTAAGCTGATAGAGATCTCAAGGAAGGGGGAGATTCAGACATGGTTGGATAGGCAGCACATTCCATATGCTTCAACAATGCTGAAGGCTGAGCTGATAGAGATCCCAGTATGTTTAGGCGGATTACCTACATAGTGTAATGGTATATCACTATCAATATCGCGTTTGTTTTATACATACAGGGGATAAATGACACAGCATCGGTTTTGAGAGCAATGATGTAATTCACATGCCGAAAGTAAGCAAAAATCACGTGAATAAAGAATCCAAAAACAGGCGAGGGCCGATATCAGGCATGTTGACGATAAGGCAGATCGAGATCTATAGAATGATAAATAATTATTTGATTTATTTTTTTAAATATTTTTTATTAATTAAGAATTATTATATTTATACTAGAACAGCTGATACTACTAAGTTCAGCAAAGTCAAAATTACATTTTAAAGAATGGGCATTTACCTTTAATTTGATACCAAACATGACTAGTTGTGTCATGTAGAACATATTGGTTGCTATGGTGTTTTGATTTCACTGTGTCTCTAAATTTTGTTAAAATAGGTCAGTATGTTTGCACATTTTTGACAGCCGTTTTCTCGGAATATTAATGGCGTGAAGTCCATTATTCAAATGGTCATAACTTTGGACTGGAACAAGCTCTCTGTTCAGGCCAACGTTGGGACATATATTAGTTTCATTAGTTGTAAAGCTATACCGCTTTGGACAGTGACGGATTATTTTGCTGACATGATCCCATTTTGGTATATTCATTAACATTTGAATTGATTTTTAATCTCATACCAGAAGAGCATCGTACCAGGAAGCACTGCAGTGGCGCATGCGCATAGTATCAGTGACGACGGCTAGTTGCAAGCATAACTTAACATTTGATTAATCATAACTGTAATGACTTCTTCTGGCGGGTGATTCCATTTAATATGTAGTACTGTTGTAGTGTCTCGATTATTCAGCAGTACCACTTTGTCATGTAGACCTTCAAACACGTCGTATAGAATGTTACTGTACACATAACCAAAATAATCGCTTAGTCTCACGTCTCCTGCTGGCGTACCTTCATATGTATGAGGACCTTTTATCATGACGACAGATTGTTTATTTCTCTCCAAAAATTGTTCGACACTACGACGTATAATTTCCATCCGTTCTTTAAACACACTATGATGGAAGGCAATGATGTGCATATATATATGTATAACGACTATAGCTCGCTCAGTACTTGGTATATTGTCTATGCGCCACGCAGCTGAGTATAACGTGTACTTTACCATTTCCCAATATTTGCCCACGTAAAACGGTTGACTATGCGGGTACCAACCAACTCGAAAATTGTGCTGGTTATTGACACATGCAGAGGCTTTACGCCATGTTTCTGTTGTCCATTTCTCCGTGATTGACTGACATTGGAAGCGTTTGATTATTTGCTTACACCAAGCCTCTCAGTGTAGAATCACCAATCATATATAATCTCCTGTTTTTCAAACATTCCATGTATCGATTATCTTCCAAACCTGCAATAATACAATATTACCTTAAGTTAATTGACAACGATGTCACAGAACACTTAAATTATTATTACCAACTACATTTGTTTTTAATTAATTGAAATTACATGTAGATCTATGCATATAGCCTGGGTTCCAGTCTGTCGATTTATCACTTGCTATTAATAAAACTCCATACGACTCAGTTAACGGTTTAGATGTTTAATATATATATGACGGAAAAGGCAAAATATGTCAACGCCTGTAACCAGGCTACTATGCATATTGCAATAATAACATAGATAATAATCATTCAGAGTGAAAATTGTATAAATATTGAAAATAGACAATATGTTCTCGATTTGCTCAGATTTACATTATTAAAAATATTAATTTCTGCTTCTGCTTTAAGCAGCAAAACGAATAATTCAAAACATCACTATCACAACACCATTTGATGTTCATTCGGAACTAGCTGTAAGCATGTGTATTGGCCAGTATGTATGCGAGAATATACATTCATATATTCATGAGTATCAACAAGTGTTAACAATGCATGTATATAATGTATTTAGAAAATACTTTCATTAAATACAAGTAGTGATGTACCTTGTTAAACAGGTAAAATGCTAATGGTAAGATTGCTTCCATTTGCAAATACTTTTAAGATTTAGTTAAGTTTCTAATTTTGCTCATGGTATGTAACGGTTTATGTTAGTAAACGTTTCCAATCGCCTTTATATTATTTGTATCAACTATTTGTTTCACCTAACACTCTTTTATGGAAGCTAAGAACTTTTTAATATCAATCGGTTTAATCTTCTTATTTCAAAATCTAGAATAAATCTCGTTTTAACTTTTCAGGACTATCTTCCCATGTAAAACCATACATACATTTGGGGATTTCTTTATTAGTTTGAGGGATTGGAGGGTTAAATTTAATTTGGTAAAGCAAACGTTTTAATTACTGTAATTTTTCCAAGCAGTGTAAGTTTGTTTCTATGCATCCATGGACGATAATATCGAATGCCGTTTCAAAGTCAACGAAAAGTAATAATCCAGGTTCGTCATTTTCTTTAAGATATTCTACAGTTTCAAAAATTAAAATTATATTTTCGCAAATATATCTATCTACCTGTGAGAAATCCAGTGTGTACATAGTTTATTATGGGAGTTATAACTCTTTTTAATCAGTTCGCAATAGATTTAGTAATTATTTTATAATCTATGTTTAAGAGACTGATTGGATGCCAATTTGCTAGCGACAATAAATCCTGATTTGGTTTTGGGAGTACAGAAATTAGTCCGTGTTATTGTAGACGTATTAAATGTCATGTGCTATATGAATACTTGATCGAATCAATGAAATATGTTTTAATATCATCCCAAAATAATTAATGAGTCTTCATTAAGAACAAGGACAATCTGGATTTTTCATTTGTGAACATTCATACTCTGTCAGTAAACCTTCACATTTATTGTTATCACTTTACTTTAATTCGTTAGAAAAATACTAATATTTTTTATAATTTCCTTCTACATTTAATGCTTTCGATCAAATCCTTATTCTGTTAATATTTCCATCCAATTTATTTTTTAGTTCCTCTACAGTTTCAACATTTTGTATTAATTTATTGTCTAACATTTCTATATCTGAGTTTGAATTCTCTTCATTATTCATTTCTTCTGTTTTCTTAATATTTAATAGTTTCAGTTCGCATATTCCCTTTGATAAGTTCCTATAGGCTGTCCGATTAGTTTAGTAGTTAGCGCGCTCGCTTCCCACAAATGCAACTCGGGTTCGATGCTCGGACCGGAAGGTATGTGAGATGGTACGGTTGTCGCCAGATCGGGCAGGTGAGTTTTCTCCGGGTTCGCCGGTTTCATCCCACACGAATGACCAAATAAACTCTTTCATCCGCGCCAACGACATTGATTAATATAAGTAAGTATTTACAAATTGCTTCACAATCGTTGTAAAATAAATAAAGTTTAAACAGTTCACATAGAATATTTGCGATTGCATTTTACCTATATGAACCTATTTTATGTTTCTGTTATGCCGTTTTTGAAATGTATTTGATATTTAGCGTCCTTTAAAATACTGTTATTTATTTTCACATAACATGTGTCTTCATTCTCATTTAAATATTCAATAATTAATTCAACAATAGAATGCTTCAGGTGCGAAAGGTCCGGAGTTCGAGCCCCACTGGAACCGTTACGATTGTGCCCTTAGGCAAGGCATTTAAATTCCACGTTGCCTCTTCTCTCTCCCTCATGGCGATGGATTCCATCAGGAATGAGGTCTCGAGAGTGATTTATATAAGTTGAAATAACTTGTTTCGCAATCGAGCTAACATAAATTTGTATAAACTAATAGAATGATCGGTTATTAACACCGTGTTTTATTTTACTGATAAGATAAGAGAAAGAAATCTAGTGTACTACATAAATTATGCTGGGCTTTGTATCTGAGTGCCATGTATGTTGGAGTTTTGTTGAGTTTAATGTTTTCCAAATGTCTATCAACGAATAGTTATTCATTAATTCGTTAATTGTTTATATGCAATTTTTATGTGTATTGTTCTGTCATTCTATTTGTCTATTTGTATGTATTGACGTCATCACCAACATGAATTTATTGATCTAAATATTTAAAGACTAAACATCTAAATTTTGAAACATTTGCTGCCTTTCTTAAAGTTACCCAATCCACTTATAGTATAAGTGTTTTCATGGTGAGCAAAACTTACGTATTCTGTATTCGAAAATCCTATGGAAACGATCTTGTAAAATTCCTATAAAAACATTGATTCTACTCACGAAAAAGGTCAGAACAAAAGCATTGTGTTTATAATCAACAATCATGTTTCATATAAGACGAAACTTGTAATTTTGTCGCTTATAATTGCATACCATTGATTTTATGAAAACAAATGAGAGAAGTATTACTGCAAGTGAATTAAAATATGTGCTTCGATGTGCTGATGTGATTTGTCTTTATTTACCTAAGCAATGTCTTAGCTTCCACTTTCCTCCATAGAAGAATCCTGTCGGCTCCCTTGCGCTCCATAGCCTTGAAATGTTGTATTGTGAGCATGGTGTAGAAGGTAAGCCTACCATAGATATGTTCTTTCCGTCACTAGGACTGGGTCTGGTTAATACCTTTATATTAAGCTTTTGCTTTAGCAACTTCTGTCCCCTGAAATCTCAAAATCAAATAAATAAAAAAAGAAACCTGTGTTTCGTTTATTAGGGGTATACGATACATGTGTTCTGTTTGAAGAGTATATGGCAGCATTCAGCCCCCAGTCCGGGTTGGATCAGAGATTCTCTAGTAAAGTGACTTAATTATCAGACAAAATATCGAAAGAATGCCGATGAAAAGTTTGAATCAGTCAATGAGGAGCATGGATCTTACATCTACGCTGACTTGCATGCACTGTTGGTTTACCATGTTGCTGAATAGTTAATCTGACAATTCAAATTCAAAGATTAAGATTTTTATAAAAGCTAACTTCCTAAAAGTACTTGATCCTTGGCATTGAGTATTATGTATGTCGTTTCATGTGATATGTGATTTATGTTTTGCAATAAATATTGTTTAAACCAGTTCAAAATCGGGGTCGGATGTGAGTCTAGATGTAGTAATTAGAGTTCTACCGGCCTCAGTAAGCATACAAGTAATAAAGTGAACGCATTTACACGTGAAAGCTTAGAGGTTGTTGATTTTACCAAGGTTAACATGTATTAATATGGGTACCCATTGTCGAATAGTTACGGTGATTGACTTCAAATCACTTGCCCCTCACCGCTGTATGTTTGAATCAAACTGTGGTTGACACATTATTTCATAAGAGGAATCTATCCAGCTGGCTTACGGAAGGTCGGTGGTTCTACTCGTGTCCATGCCCCGATTTTGAAATGTCCGATTAACAGTACATAAAAACATATACATTTATTTACGTCTTGAGTAAGCTTTGTTCACATTCTGTGACTGGAAGTTCGGGATATGGTTCAGGTGTCTTGATTTGTAGCCAATCTTGACACGATAAATGTATATCACGTGGTTTCCCGCAATAATATGGCATCCCAGAGTTCATATTGGTCATGTTGCAGAGGTCGTTGTAGTTTGCATCTGTACAAGGTATGTCTGGTTAGGATGGCAGATCGTTTCCTCGGACAATGTACTACCTTTGTACAATCCATGGATAATTCTGGTTGCTAGTATCTGAAAATGTATCTAGTATGTAAACTAATATATGTGTGCAAGAAACTACGATGGATTGTTTCACCAAAGACAGAAAGTATTTGCTATGCAGTACTTAATGTCATTTATGCATGGAATTAGCGACTTCGTATGTCTTTCTATTACCTACTTTGGAAGATAAAGTCTGATTTATCCCGAAATGTATATCGGTCCTATGGAATCCTTTTTTGATTTTTAATGTTGTGGTATGATAATTGTGATTTTACTAAAATCATGTTAATTAATTGATTAATTGATCACAACTCTTTACATATATATAGGTATACATTGGATATATTGTTGTATATCTGTTGAGAACTCGAGGTGTATATAGTAATTGAACAATTTAGAACATGGATCCAAATATATAGCATGATTTGCAAAGGAAACAACGATAATAACAGATACAACTACTTAAGAGGACCCAAATACATTTTTATTTGCATTGCT
The DNA here is from genome assembly GCA_014843695.1 of Archivesica marissinica. Lineage (NCBI taxonomy): Eukaryota > Metazoa > Mollusca > Bivalvia > Venerida > Vesicomyidae > Archivesica > Archivesica marissinica. Next base: position 25,566,666 of record CM026392.1, on the reverse strand, counting down.
ATTGCATTACCTCGCACTATGAACACATACATTGTATGGGAGAGTGAGTAAGTGAGGAGCGTGTCAGTGAGTCATTGTAGTAAGTGAGTGAGTGAGTGAATATAGCTTGACTGCTCATCGGCACATTTCAGGACAGTAGTTTATCGCACCAGGTTGAATATATTATGTAAAATGAGTAGTAAACATGTATTGCCAAAGTGTCAGGTGTATTGCAATTTATAGATTTATAAATTAATAAAATTATTGTAACGACAAAACTGTCCGTCAGTTGTAAATACAATATTTATTGCAGTACAATCTATATTCTATGGGAAAAGTGTGATTCGTTTAAAAATTCAATGATACATTTAAAATCAAATGTGTCGAAAAATGTCTCATTGTAACTGTATAATATTTCTTGATCAATCGACACAGCAAATCAGGATGTGTTCCATATTTATAGGGCAATGCCATGGTAAACGCCATGGTAGATCCTGTTTTGTCAGTAAAATGAGTTAGTCAAATTGGTAAATGAATTATTAAAAAGGGTATGTCCCAGTCTCAGTCGTAATATTACGGTTTCGTATCTATGATTAGAGCGATAAACAGAAGAGTATTCGCCAATATTTTCTTTAATTACTTAGTTTTGTATTATATGCAATTCCATGTTTTATGGTAATGTAATTAATAATCGATTGTCTAGCAGCTATGTATGGTATCTTCGTGCATCTTTTGCACTTTGGTCAGCCATTCCATTGCCATGAATAACAAATATGACTTGGTCAATGTAATAAAAATTATATGTATGTTGAATAAGTGATTTGTGAATATTGAGATATTTAATGTTCATTGCGCATATTGATTGTAATACTGACAAATGGTCTGAAAAATCATACATTTTATACAAAGTGACGCATCAGCAAGATTCAAGGCTAACTAAATATCTTCTACTTCTGCTGAAAATAAAGAAGCGTGATCAGGTAGCCATAATTTCTGGCGTGTATCCAGCTGTGTATACTGGTGTATAATCGGAAAGCAGTGCTGAGTGGTTAAAGTCGTTGACTTCAAATCACTTGCCTCTCACCACTGTGGGAAGTGATCTGATATACTGCTCGGAGGGGGAGCGTGTTCTTCTTCCCCACCAATAATAGCTGGAGAGTCGCCATATTACATCAGATACACCCGAAAAACAAAGAAACAATAATCTGAAAACCTAGTTCGAATTTCAATTAAGTTTAAAAGGATACCGGGGTATTGTAGAGATACAATTTCTTCGAATGATATAGAGCGTATAAGAAAACATGTCTACCTTAATTTTGATTCGGCAAATGCTGTGTACATCGACTCACCTTTGTTGTGATTCAATAAATGCAGGCTACAATCTCAATTTTGAAAGAAAAGCGTTCGTACCTTTACTGTGATATGATAAATATTGGATATCGTCTCTCTGGTTTAGCCGAACTCTCCTGCGTACGTTCTGAGTTGATGAATGTTAGATATAGTGTACGGTTGCTAGGCGACGTTATATAAACGCTCTAAATGTTTTAATAGATTAAAATCTGAGTGTAGTCGGGAACAGTTTTGTAAATATAAGAACGATTATAAGGACTTATGCCGTTGTAAACGTCAATTATTTGAAGCCAAAAATATTAATGATATAGAGCGGCTAAAACATGCTAAACCAAAACAAGTTTTTTTAAAAAAGAAATGTACACATACTAGTAAATCTATTTCGCTCGAGGACTTTAAACATTATTTTGACGGTTTGAGCGCAGATACGTTACCATGTAATAATGCTGAGGCGGAAGATTTTTGTAATACACAGGAGTTTAATGATTTAAATTGTAATGTTGATGAGCTAGATAGTTATATTTCTGCTCAAGAAGTTATTGATGCTATAAAATGTTTGAAGCGTGAAAAGTCGGCTGGTAGTGATGCAATACTAAATGAATATAATTAATTTTAGTAGATAGTAATGATATAATTATTGTCTTGCAATTCTTGACTCTGGTTACTTCCCGGATAAATGGACTGAGGGCACTATTATTCCTTTATATAAAAAGGGCGATGCAACTATGTTAAATAATTATCGTGGTATTACTTTAGTAAGCTGTTTATCCAAGGTGTTTACCTCAATTTAAATAAACGAATCGTTACCTTTTGTGATAATAATAATATTTTATCAGACTCTCAATTCGGGTTTAGACAAGGACGTTCCACTACCGATGCTATTTTTATATTACACAGTATTGTTAAGAAATGTCTGAATGAAAACAAAAGATTTTATGTCGGCTATGTTGATATGAAACGTTGTTTTGATTCTATTTATAGAAATGGTCTGTTGTTAAAGTTATATAATATTGTTATTCAAGGTAAATTTGAATAGACCAATGGTTTCTACATTTGTTCTGATTAGATAAATTCTGGATTCCACGTCAGATGTAAGTCAAACGTTTCTACCTTTAGGTTAGTTCTGATTCAATAAATTCTGGATTCCGCGTCAGATGTAAGTCAAACGTTTCTATCTAGTTCTGATTCAATAAATATTGGATTCCGCGTCAGATGTAAGTCAAACGTGTCTACCTTTAAGTTAGTTCTGATTCAATAAATTCTGGATTCCGCGTCAGATGTACGTCAAACGTTTCTACCTATAGGTTAGTTCTGATTCGATATATAATGGCTGTCGCCTATTTCGTGTACATCAACCATGCTATTTAGTTCCGATATACGATAAATACTTCATTGATACAGTATATATAGGTAGGCCAAGACACTACCTTTGTTCGGTTTCCATAAATGCTGGGTACGGTATCTGATGTAAGCCACACGTCCTTCCTTAGTTCCGTTATACGATAAATACTTCATTGATACAGGCTATATAGCGTAGGCCAGGACCCTACCTTTGTTAGGTTTCCATAAATGCTGGGTACGGTAGCTGATGTAAGCCACACTTCCTACCTTAGTTCCGTTATACGATAACTACTTCACTGATACAGGCTATATAGTGTAGGCCAAGACCCTACCTTTGTTCGAATTCGATAAATGCTGGATACGGTCTCCCTGGTGTAAGCCAAATTAATAACAAGAGTTAATGTTCCGCTCCACATGGCTTCACATTGGACTGCATGTGTGCCATCTCCAATATCAGTTACCACACAAGGAGCCGAGGCGCGCAATGTACTGGTTTCTATGGTAGCTCTTAGTTGATCACCGCCTGTATGTTTTCGAATTCCATAATCATCATAGACAGTCACTAAAGCATGGACAGTATCTCCGATTGCATACGTTTTATTTAACCCTCCTGGAAGAAAATAGTTTTTATTGCGGACATATGTAAGCTTTTGTGACCAGCTGAAAAACAAATGCATCTCGAAATGCAAAGCAGAACTAACCAATGCATGTTTTCACGTACAAATACCACTGCTGCTACTAAAATAATTTGAATAATTAATTGTCATCAGTTGTTAAACGATGTTTATGCGATCTACAAACTCACAAAATTGACAACAGAAATATCCGGACAAAATCTCAACCAGAAAGGGATAATTGCCTATTATTCAATCGTATTATGCAGTGGATACTGCCGTTTAGATGTCAGTAATTTCAGGCCAGTCCGACAATAATTACGAGCTGGTGCACAGGATGAGAAATAACGGTAAATTTGTACGAACAATATTTTTATATATATCCTGACGAAGAGATAGAGGAAACCACAGATAGCTCTACCGTAGCCTAGAAAGCCTACCATCGTCAATATATCTATAATATATAGATAGGGAACTCAGAATGAAAATAGGTATATGGAGGTAGGAACTAGGTGAGATGAATTACGTGAGACGATAGAGGTATATGAGAGTTAGAGAGTTAACATGGATCACGATATAGGAGGAAGGAGAATAGGCGGATGTGGCACATATGAAGATGAAGAGATATGGAGAAAACAAGAAATATAATACTCGATAGAGACGAAATGGAGCAAGGAACTATATATAGTACGATTGAAAATAGAAGTATAGGAGAGTTCGCATGGACGAAGATATATGACGAAGGAGAGTTAGAGAGTTAACATGGACAACGATATAGGCGACATGTGAGTTAGAGAGATAATATGGACCGAGATATAGGAGGAAGGAGTGTTAGAGAGTTAACATGGACAGAGATATAGAAGGAAGGAGAGCTAGAGAGATAGCATGGACCGAGATATAGAAGGAAGGAGAGCTAGCGAGTTAACATGGACAGATATATAGGAGGAAGGAGAGCTAGAGAGATAATATGGACCGAGATATCGAAGTATAGGAGGTTTAGAGAGATAACATGGATCACGATATAGGAGGAAGGCGAATAGGTGGATGTGGCACATATGAAAGTGGAGAGCAAACAAGTACTATAATATTCGATATTAAGGAAGGGAGGCATTCTAGGCTACGGTCAGGATAGTTATAAGAGAGGGTTCTTCGGATCGTGCCTTTAGGTAGAGATATGTAAACAACCAAATAGCATATCATATATATTTATGCATTTACACGTCTGTGTAATTTGATGTTATACCTATAAGTGTCATTCATAGCATATCATATATTAACAGATGACATGTAGAACTGTGGTTTCTAACAAAATTAATTATTACCTTGGACGTAATAAAGCATTGGGTATCGGCCTGATCAGCATATTAAAGGTTTTTCCAACACATGTGTGCTATTACATCAGAAATGTACAATTCCAAAAGATTACCATGTTATTTTCCGTACAAGCATGTGTTTGCACTTAACCAATATATCCGAATTGATATATTGAGTGACATTTATACCAAACATGTTTACTGGACCATCTATAGCTTGACATTTTTTGGAATACATGTTCAAGCATACTTCTCTATAAAAGATGAGATAAATGTGGGTGTGGGTGTGGGTGTGGGTGTGGGTGTTGGTGTGGGTGTGGGTGTGGGTGCGTGCGTGCGTGCGTGCGTGCGTGTGTGTGCCGAGTGCGTGTCGCTCATATAGGCAACCGGTAGCGACGATAAATAAACTTAAAACACACTCACATCAATACTGAGTACAACTACATGACAACAACATATTTAGAAATTGTGACAGAGATTTTTAACATTATTATGGGGGACATTAACTCTTAAGAACTACTAGATAGTCGCGCAATACAAACTACGGAAATAAACCATCAATTTAAGCACTGTCACGACGCTTCTGTGATATTACCTTAGTCATTGTCTAACTTAATGTTATTCTTAAAAATAGAAACGTGAGCTTAAAAATATACTACCAATTAATTATCTCTATAACAATGTATTATCTTAAGTAACTGGTATGGACCATTATTAACGAACAGTTTATGTCAATAATTTACACAATAATTTAAACAATAATGTAGCATGTGTTCGTTAAAATCGCGCCGCCACTGTGATATTACAAAAATAAAACAAACCAGTCAAAATAAATTTCGAATTCTCAACAGATGCCGCCTTTCTTATGTCTTGACATGGTTCGAAACTCAATGCTTCCTCTTCCGTGATTATGTTGTAAAATTTTGGATCATGTGGGTCAACACTGTCGTAGTCCTTATGGTTGTTTCCGAGTATATACCTGGAATAAAACTGCACTAGTTTACAATACAATACAATAAGTTTATTGCATAAAACATTATACATGTTTGTAGCAATTAAGTAACCACAGGCAGTGACATGGAACTTTACAAAAGAGCACAATAACAAGTTCAAATATATGTGTAAAATATGCGTTAGTTTCGTTGCTTATTTGCAAAATATATAAATTTGTAAAGACCAATTATGGTGTTTTTTTATATTTGCATGACAAAAGATTAATACAGTTATGTACAGTCGGCCACGTATGGTAGTATCTTTTAATGAATTTCGATCTTAGGTTTGAGTAATGTGGGCAAATTAATATGAAGTGATACTCATTTCCCAATATTCTAGAATTACAATAAATGCATACTCTTTCGTTTCATGGTAGGTGTATGTAACGACCACGTTCGATAGCTAGATTCTGTGAGGATGTTTTAAATCGTGTAAGAGACATTCTGTATTTTTTATCTTTAATAATAATGACGCTATGCATGACTTGGAATTACATAAGAAATATATGCAAAATACGTATGGTCCATTTATAGAATATTTTATGAACAACTTAGGTGAAAAAACCTGACATTTCATAACTCGATAAAAAGCATAGACAGAACATTCAATTGTTCAAATTAAAACTAAAATTGTACAAACAACACAACATGTTGATTTTTTTATTCGTCAACAAAACAAGTTGATATTTTTATTCGTCAACAAAACAGGTTGATGTTTGTATTCGTCAACAAAACAGGATGATTTTTGTATTCGTCAACAAAACAGGTTGATTTTTGTATTCGTCAACAAAACAGGATGATTTTGTATTCTTCAACAAAACAGGATGATGTTTGTATTCGTCAACAAAACAGGGTGATTTTTGTATTCTT
>CM026392.1:25492910-25559207 GCA_014843695.1 Archivesica marissinica | reverse complement strand
AACTCTTAGCATGCTGGGTAAAATAAAGGCTATAAATAGTTCAAATAATCATATCACCAATCGGTTTGAAGTGCTTAACTCTTAGCATGCTGGGTAAAATAAAGGCTATAAATAGTTCAAATAATCATTTCACTAATCGGTTTGAAGTGCTTAACTCTTAGCATGCTGGGTAAAATAAAGGCTATAAATAGTTCAAATAATCATTTCACCAATCGGTTTGAAGTGCTTAACTCTTAGCATGCTGGGTAAAATAAAGGCTATAAATAGTTCAAATAATCATATCACCAATCGGTTTGAAGTGCTTAACTCTTAGCATGCTGGGTAAAATAAAGGCTATAAATAGTTCAAATAATCATTTCACTAATCGGTTTGAAGTGCTGAACTCTTAGCATGCTGGGTAAAATAAACGCTATAAATAGTTCAAATAATCATATCACCAATCGGTTTGAAGTGCTTAACTCTTAGCATGCTGGGTAAAATAAAGGCTATAAATAGTTCAAATAATCATTTCACTAATCGGTTTGAAGTGCTTAACTCTTAGCATGCTGGGTAAAATAAAGGCTATAAATAGTTCAAATAATCATTTCACCAATCGGTTTGAAGTGCTTAACTCTTAGCATGCTGGGTAAAATAAAGGCTATAAATAGTTCAAATAATCATTTCACCAATCGGTTTGAAGTGCTTAACTCTTAGCAAGTTGGGTAAAATAAAGGCTATAAATAGTTCAAATAATCATTTCACAAATGGGTTTTTCTTATTTGTAACTGAACACTGAATTTCATTAGATTTGTTTAAACATAAACTTTATTTATTTTACAATGATTGGGAAGCAAGTTTTAACAACTTATATTAATGGCTCTCGTTGGCACGGAAGAAAACGAATGTGGTCATTTGTGTGAGAGGAAACCTGAGTACGCGGAGAAAACCCACCTGTCCGATCTGGCGACCACCATACAATCTCACATATTTCCCGGTCCGAGGATCGAACCCAGGTTGCGTTGGTGAGAAGCCAGCGCTCTAACCACTGCGCTAATCGGACATCCATTAGAATTGTGTCATTACGATGCAGAGTTTCGCTTTCAGTATCGTTGTCTAGATGTAATTTATGAAATGCATGGAGATCATTCTAGAGGGCGATGTGGGCGAAATAGTCTCCCTTGGGACCCTGACTTTGCACTAAAAAAATAATTATTTTTTAGTTCTTATGATTTTCAAACACAATTTTGTCTAGTAAGATACACTGGCCCATTATAAAGCACTCCTTCTATTCAAATGTTGTATTTAATGGTTGTACTGTGCATTTTAACCCTATTTTGCAGAAGTATATTAAAGAACACCATTTAAGGAAGCGATCACGCGCTTTCTCACTTCTCCCAACAATTCTGACCTAGAATGAACCCTGTGGAGACAGTATGCTTACAATAATATCGCAATAGTCATCTGCTGATCAAAATGTTTCTTGTTTGTTTTGGGTGGGTGGGGGGGTGGTTTAATGCTGCAAAATCAGCTTTTGTCAATATGGCGACTTTCAAGCTATTATTGGTGGAGGGAGACCCTGGGTGCCGATCCGTGCAGTATTGCAGGTACAGATGTGAACCACTGACCTACCGCAGGCCAACTTGATAGCTTCCTCACTTGAAAGAATTTTACACACACAGTGGGATTCGAACATACAGCAGTGAGGATAAGTGATTTGAAGTCAACGACCCAAACCAGTTGGCCACGGATGCCTCTGGTGATCAAAATGGGTCAAAGACAGTCAGCCCGTACTTTAACTACTTGACCACCCTTCCACAACTTTATATGTGTCCTATAGGGCCTATACATGCAGGCTATGAGTCTGGCCAGCCAGGCTTTGTCCCCGTTCACAGCAGCGGCATGTATCTGTGTCACCCCTTCCAACTTCTGTGACTGGGTCTGGTCAAATGGACCCTGCCTGGGAATCTGGGCCTGTAAAGAAATAATCATGGGAAACTGATATGGTTAAGACACAATGTTAATGTACACATCAAAGATCTGTTCATGGCAGAACAAGACAGCTACATACGTGTATGCATGTCCAGATGATAGGTAGAGGTCTAACAACTTATATTAATCACTCTCGTTGGCTCGGATGCAAGCCTATATGTGGTCAATAGTGTGGGAGGAAAGTTTCAGGAAACTGAAGTACCCGGAGAAATCCAACATGTCCGACCTGGCGACCACCATACCATTGCACAACACATGTACGTAGAAGAAAATGTGAAGTCTAGGAAGATGGCTCGGCCATGTTTTAGGCTTGCAGCTGCACTTGTTACTCACATCTACATTAAATGGGAAATCCTAACTTTAACAAACCTTTGACAGAAAGTTAAAGACCGTAAACCTTCATTCAACAACAGAATAGGCAAAGTACTCATTTTATCTCCATACTGCTGATAAGCAATAGGCACACTGTACTAGTCTACATACTAAATATCTATGCAAACGGTGTGGAACGACGGCAATATGTGGGAAATGACAAACGCGCTTTATGACGTTTTTGTGAGGTAAAGGTTAAATAACAGATAGTGGCGAGGAACGGCGCCTATATAGTGTCATTTGCACTAATTATACAGTGTCATTTGCACAAATTATAGAGTGTCATTTGCACTAATTATATGGTGTCATTTGCACTAATTATACAGTGTCATTTACACTAATTATACGGTCTCATTTGCACAAATTATACAGTGTCATTTGCACTAATTATACGGTGTCATTTGCACAAATTATACGGTGACCTCAATGTAGTCGTCAGTATTAATAATTATTCCCAGAAATGGTTCCGGTGGACTGGTCATATAATGTTTTCTAGCTAGACTTGCTGGTTCCGGTGGACTGGTCATATAATGTTTTCTAGCTAGACTTGCTGGTTCCGGTGGACTGGTCATATAATGTTTTCTAGCTAGACTTGCTGGTTCCGGTGGACTGGTCATATAATGTTTTCTAGCTAGACTTGCTGGTTCCGGTGGACTGGTCATATAATGTTTTCTAGCTAGACTTGCTGGTTCCGGTGGACTGGTCATATAATGTTTTCTAGCTAGACTTGCTGGTTCCGGTGGACTGGTCATATAATGTTTTCTAGCTAGACTTGCTGGTTCCGGTGGACTGGTCATATAATGTTTTCTAGCTAGACTTGCTGTTTCCGGTGGACTGGTCATATAATGTTTTCTAGCTAGACTTGCTGGTTCCGGTGTACGGGTCAAATACTGTTTTCTAGCTAGACTTGCTGATTCCGGTGGACTGGTCATATAATGTTTTCTAGCTAGACTTGCTGGTTCTGGTGGACTGGTCATATAATGTTTTCTAGCTAGAATTGCTGGTTCCGGTGGACTGGTCATATAATGAAAAACAGTATATAACAACAATATAAGAACGAAGCAGCTTGTGTTTAACTATTTATTAAACTACATGCACCTTATTGACTTAATATATGCCCTATGTCAACCCCCTTGCGAGGAACTACGCTTGTTTTCCTGGACCGGCTTAGCCGACATGACTGGACAGGCTTAGCAGACCTAACCAGTACTAAGCAATGTGTTTGAGACGCACGCCTTGCTCGATGACACTACATATGTGGCCTGACCGAGTATCGAACCCGGTGTCATATAGAATATTGACCCCCTTCAAAATAATGACTCGCGGGTCATTAGTCGGTCATAGAATATTGACCCCCTTGCGGAACAATTACTCCCCTTGCGAATGGCAATATATAGTGGGAAAATGTTACATTTATGATAATTAAATGTTAATTAACACCGTTTAAGGCCTAACAACATTTATTTTGAATCAATGATGTACAGCATAACATAAATATATTGAATCTGAAACGAAATGTACACATATAATTTGTCTCTATCAATTTCTAACGATGATAATGAGGTGGTGGGTACTGTATACCTAGGAGGTTCACATAATGTATATGCATAATATTTACACAGACAAGCATACAACAAATAATAACGATGACCCCCACCCCCTATGTATACACTGAACAAGTGAGGGCAGGTCACTTTTCGATGCCATAGAATAATGACCCCTCTATGTGTAGACTATACATGTATCAGAGAGAGGGTCACTTTTCGATGCCATGGATTAATGACTACCCTATGATTTAGGATGACAGGTGGACTGTAGTCCAGCGGTTAACTAATTAGACTGGTAATCCAGGGATCGCAGGTTCGATCCCCCGTCTGACATAATAAAATTAACAGTCTTTCAGATGGGACTTGAAACCAAGGTATCGTGTCAGTGCTTTACACTGTGCATGTAAAAGAACCAGAGGAGATTCTGGAATGGGTCTCTGTCGGTATCATTGCACTATCCAAAAATGACTAATCTCTTCAGGTGACGTCGCTCATATGGGCAACTTGTAGCGACAATAAATAAACGTAAAACGCACACACACATCAAGTTAAAATGCTAGTTGGATGCTTATTCAGCAGAAATTGATGTATATTTCTTTAATAAATTTAATTAATATGTCTGACTAATAAGTTTATTTAAAGTCACCCGCATACATGCATTTGGGCGAGTTTTCTAAGATAATTAAAATGCCCATCATCTAAGTGATGGTTTTGCCTATCGCAATTATTATAACTAGATGCTTAGTGGACTATGAGGGCTGCTGTAATCTCAGTGTGTGTTTGGTTTTCATATCGCCAACTGTCACTCACACAGGAATTTGTGTCAGCGACAGTCAGGGGTAGACCGAGTGAATACAATACCCGGTGCACATATACTTCTAAGATGTCTAAGATTGCATATATATATATATATATATGTTTACCATTTCTAATACAACGAGAATACCTTGTTACATGTGCAATATCGCGTTATACTATAATACTATGATCTACATGTCACAAGACAATAAAGTCTTAATATGTATCTGTACTATGATAGTTCATAACTGATATATATAGCTGGTAATAACAAATCTCCCATGGGAAACTAAACCCATATTTCGTTGCAGTAAGCTGCAATAAGTGAAAATTCAGTTTCACTTGAAACATAGTAGGTTACTGAGAATGTGATTTTGTGTTCCCTCCCTCATATTCCCGCCCCCATGTTTTATATTTCCCTGTGTACTGGGATCATTAATTGTTATAAAATAACAATTATACCCCTGTGTGACAACATTCATGATCAGTACGTTAAAAAATACTCCGTAGCAAATCCAACGGTCTAATAATGTTTAAAATATACTCAAGTATTTACATTAAAAAGACAGTCACACAGGGAATAGCCAAACAAATAATAACCGTAGATCCTTGTCGAATGAAAAAACTTGTATGGCAGTAATCCGGTTCCGTTGTTCATGCTTACTTCGGAGACTAGACCGACAGCACGCAGGCAATTTTCGCGACAAGACTATTCCAATTGATAGGCGGCTTGCCGTCATAATATTCCTACCTATGCCTCTTTTACTAAATTAAACTAAACTGGATTCTTGCATGGATTTGGACAATGAAGAATTACATAAAAAGGTGACCTGAAACGATAATTGAAATTTCCACAAACACCCTAGTATAATTCCAGGGATAAAGTAAGAATTTTGAGACATATGTTCATATTATCATTCCTCTGCCTCAGGAATGTGTACCGAGTTGAACTTTGTTAGCGTGTGGACCAAAATACAGACCATTTCAGGTGCACATCTAGGGGGTAAGGTGAACATTATAACAGCTTGCAATAAGCATAGTGTTATATTCTATACATTTTAGGATATTTATCCCAAGAAGCACTCACAGGATAGTTTGACTGAGCACATATAATCCCAAAACAAAAAGTCAGAATTGGACAACATTGCCCATATATATGTCACAGCATAAGGGCCTCAACTGTGGTAATAATACAGTTATATAACCTTATTTAATTGTTTGAAGTCAATAACATATTGATAGAAAAGCATAAACATTCTTGGATATTAGATAAATGATCATAAAAACTAGCTATGATGCATATAATCCAAAAAAGTTAGAATGGACAACATTGCACATATGTCACAGCAAAGGGCCTCAACTGTGGTAATAATACAGTTATGCAAACTTATTTGATTGTATGAAGTCAATATCATATTGATGTTTATAGAAAAGAATAAACATGCTGGTGATATTAGATAAATGATCATAAAAACTAGGTTATGTATGCATATAATCCCAAAAGGTTAGAATTGGACAACATTGCCCATATGTCACAGAATAAGGGCCTCAACTGTGGTAATAATACAGTTATGTAACCGTATTTAATTGTTTGAAGTCAATATCATATTGATATTTATAAAAAGGCATAAACATTCTGTGGATATTAGATAAATGATCATAAAAACTAGGTTATGTATGCTTGACACATGTGATATAATAAATCAGATTTCTCACTTTATATGGAGAAAATCGCAAAGGGCATTTTCTTGGAAATTTTACCAACCTCACTCTAGTTTGTTTAATTATGTATATAATATTTTATTATGTATACATGGGGATTTTTTTTATCCCTTTATACTTTCAATCTTTTGTGTAATTGACCAAAAACTGAACATTACACATATGTCATAGCATATGGGCCTCAATTATGATCCTACTATAATCAGGCTACCTTAATTGATAAGTTTGGGTCAATAACATGTTAATGCTTCTGAAAAATATACAAATAATCTGGATAAATCAGAAAATTTGAGAAAATACTGGGTTCAAAATTGTACTAAATATTTGTTTTTGAAGAAATCTCTATGTTTGGTCAGTTTTGATAAGGGATATTCAAATTTCTATTATCATGATCTGGTCAGGATAACCAGGGACAGGTACACTAAGTGTACCATCCTATTAGGTACATAGAACACCCAATAGGTAGAGAGTATTCCTCGCCTCGGACTAGCCCAAATGAGAAGGTCGAAAACCGCAGCCCCTGGCATCCCGATACAATTGATCATTGGTTTGGTACCTAGCCTGGCTGTACTTATCAATTGTTCTGCGTGCAATCTTACCTACTACTCTGGGTGGATTGGACCAGGGGCTCTGGATTTCACCTGGTCTGACTCAGACAATATTATTCCCATATATATGATTAAATATATTAGTTTAGGGCAGATTTTATGAAGAGATGAACAAATGTTTGTCTCCTACATATTTGGTCACAGTGGGGAGAGGCGATATTAATACAAAAATAGGGGGGTCATATAAGTAATTACTTATATTACTGAAACTATTGTATTAACTGATAAGTAGTTATATATTTTCATAATATATTAACGTGGCTGTGTGGACAGAGGCATAAGCGTGGGATCTGTCCGAAGGGTTCTATTAGCGGGGGTATTGATATAGATATGGTATAGATCTATGTTGTTTGCAAAAACTTTAAATGTATCCAGAATGAAATGGGTGAAATACGCCTCTCATTTCTCCAAAAATATGATGAGTGACATAAAATCGTTGTGCCAGCAGTTGGCTGTTATTATTAGAACACCACTATTTGTCATATTTCAAATATCACACTAAACCTTTATTCTCATATGTCATAAACAATACCACCATGTAAAGCTGTGATGACCTGCCAATGCTCCAATAATTACTGTCTTGTATATTCCAGGTCAATAACCAGTGAGGTGTATTCTAATTAACATCCTTTCCAGGATTATGGGATTTGCTGGCAGGTGTGAAACGGAACTTAACTAGGAGACAACTAAGGTCAGAAAAATTTCATATATAATTATAAAAAATGATATTGACAACTGAAAAAAGTTACATTTTTGTCCTAATTATTTATTCTTGCACCAAATTATTAGACCCCCACCCCAATTCCCAGAAAATGCATAATACCAAGCTTATATTAATATATTTAGACTATACATAATGTTTTCCTGTGGGCCAATGGAGATAGATATCTCACCACTTCATATGATGCCTGTGGTCACTTAAAATAGGTCCCTACCGGAACTTTCAATTCTCACAGCTTCAACATTTTCCCCCAAGCCGTGAGAATTGAAAGTCACCTCAGAAAATGCATAATACTGAGCTAATATTAGTAAATTTAGACTTGGCATAAAGTTTCCATGCTGGTCAGGTGAGATAGATATCTCACCACTTCATATGATGCCTGTGGGTCAATTTAGAAAGGTCCCTGACTGGAACTTTCAATTCTCACAGCTTCAGCATTTTTCTCCAAGCCGTGAGAATTGAAAGTCACCTCAGAAAATGCATAATACCGAGCTAATATTAGTAAATTTAGACTTGACATAATATTGTCACGTGAGATAGATATCTCACCACTTCATTTGATGCCTGTTGGTCACTTTATATACGTCCCTCTCCGGAACTTTTAATTCTCACTTGTTCAACAATGTTTTCCCAAGCACTGAGAATTGAAAGTCTCATCCGAAAATGCATACCGGTAATTAATACCAAACTAATATGACTTCACATAATTATATGATTTCATGCTGATCTGTTGATATACAGTCAAACCTGTCTTAAGCAGCCAGTCAAAGGAGTCAGAGAAAGTGGCTGCTTAACACAGGTGGCTGCTTAATAGAGGTAAACTATATAATAAAACAACCGATTGGGAACCTGGAAACTTGCTGCTTAATACAGGTTTGGCTGCTTAATGGAGATGACCACTAACACAGGTTTGACTGTAGATATCTCACCACTTCATATGTTGCCTGTGGGTCACTTTGATAGGTCTCTCATTGGAACTTTCAATTATCACAGGATTAACATTTTCAGAAAATATGTATCGGAATATATATATATATGTGTATCATAATGTATATATGAATGTATCGGAATGTATATATATATATTGGAATGTGTGTTTATGAGTGTGGCTACATATGGGTGTCCTCCATGTGGTGTCCTCCATGTTGCTTAGACTGGAAATGTCGCTTTTACAAATATGTAATGTAAATGTGATGGCCCACTGTATATATGAATGTAATACAACATTGATATTAGTATGTATTGCCTACAGCACACAATTTTCAACAGGACAGCGATCCTAAGCAAGCGTCCAATGCATTCATAGAAGAACACAGGATAAACTGGGTACCATGACCAACTGGTAAGTTAGATAAATTCATAATCAATCAAAAGGATCTTGGTTAGATATTGTAGGCTTGATCCACGTCTGACCTTAATAATATTAATAGACTTTCTGACGAGGTCTGGTGTCGGTGCCTAAGCTGGACACTAAAAGAACCAGCGAAGACTTGGTTTAAACATATTTATTGGCCGGATGGTGAGCCGCCAGCTAGTTAAATAATGGTTACCGATTGTCTACCAGCCTGGCGCCTGGCATACAAGCATAGGATTCGGGAAGTACTGATGTTCATAAAAAGAGGTGTCTCATAAGTCAGAAATGACTGGCCCTTTAAATAGGGGTGACACTATAATAAACAAACAGTTTACTTTACTTTACTTTTATTTATTCATTCATAATGTACAGTACATATATATGTCAAAATTTCAATAAAATTCATTAGTTACATAATTATTATTTTATTTCATTCCTATAATTTCAATCATTTAGTTTCTTTGTATAATGGTGACTTTTACATTATATTTTATATAAAGGACATCACTAATGCATTTTCTTAAGCAGATGTAATCTGATATTATTATCCATAACATGTCTTAGAAGAGTTGTCATAGTTGACATTATTTAGAATTTATGGTTTCTTTGATATAAATACCTTTAGTAGCATAAAATAGCTACTGTTAATACAATGTATCATTTAGTGGCATAATGCTAGCCACATTAAATCTGCTACAGGACTTATGTTAATTTGTAACTAATAGTCTATGAACTATTATATATGGACACCATTAAAACCCATGCTGGACTGGTAATCCAGGTATCGCAGGTTCTATCCCCCATCTGACCCTAATAAAATTAATAGTCTTTCAGATGGGACTTTAAACTAAGGTCTCGTGTCGGTGTTGTACACCGTGCACGTAAAAGAACCACAGGAGATTGGAATGTGTCTCTGTCTGTATCATTGCACTATCCTCCAAACGTCTAAGAGGACTAATTTCTTCAGGAGGCGTCGCTCATATGGGCAACCGGTAGCCACGATAAATACACATAAAACACAAACACACGCATTAAAACCACCTACATAATTAACGTGAACTTCAATCTGTGTTAATTATCGTTATTGCTGGACAATTATATATATATTAAATTAGTAACTGGAATCGTCATTGGTTTAATTCAAATTGACCATACACCGTGGACTGACCCCTTCATATGCCACCACTGTGTGTACACTACTCTGCTGTACCACACTAATTCCCCATTTAGAGTTAACCTGCACATAAGTTCAAACCCCGTGAACTCGAGTCGGTGACATATTGTATGCAAAACGAAAATGTATTAAATCGAAAGCTTATAGCTTATTGAGATTATCTCCATTAAATATATAAATGTGTGCACTATCGGCGATTAAGAGATAAACGTATTATGTAGTAATACCAAAATATATAATACGTGTATGAAAATATAGTTTTATATCAAGTGAAAAACTAACAAAATGGGGATTGGGTGGGGATTGAAAGCGATGAAATAACAAAACAAGCCAATGCATCAGTCCCTCAAAGACTATTGAATGGGTCTCTCTGCCTGTATCATTGCATTATCCTCCAAAATCTAAAATGACTCTTCAGGTGTCACTCACTTATGCAACCTGAGTAGCGACGATTACAAAAAGTAATGCATGTTAGTATTTATAAACATATAACATAGCGAAAGACACTGGACCCGCTACACTCTCTAGCATGGTAGCTTGGACAGGAGCTCGGGTTTTATTCATATTCCTGTCTGGCCTCTATACCGTGCAATCGTGGGACAAGCCGTCCGTGTGTCGAGTACCTAGTCAGTATGTATTTATGTACACAGTCATGCACAAAACCACACCCACAGGCAGGCACACACACAATCTTATCTTTATATAAGATAATTATTCAAACTTAAAGCGAGTCGGGTGGGGGGTGTACGTTTATATATCGTCGTTACCGGTTGCCCATATGAGCGACGCCTCCTGAAGAGATTAGTCATTATAGATTTTTGGAGGATAGTGCAATGATACAGACAGAGACCCATTCCAGAGTCTCTTCTGGTTCTTTTACGTGCACGGTTTAAAGTCCCATCTGAAAGATGGTTAATTTTATTAGTGTCAGACGGGGGATCGAACTTGCGATCGATCCCTGGATTACCAGTCCAGCGTGTTAACCGCTAGACTACATATCCGTCTGTAAAAGCGAGTTTCTAGTGGCCTTGTCTATCTTTTATATTTAAAATATTGATCTCGTGGCATTGACATTGTGGAAGTCGTGATAGTGCAGTTGTAGCGCATTCGCTTCAGGTACGAAAGGACCCGAGTTCGCGCCCAGTTGTAGCTGTTATGATTGTGTCCCTTAGCAAGGGACTTAAATTGCTTCTTCTCTCCTTTATCGAGATGGATTCTACCAGAAATGAGGCCTCGAGGACGATTAATATAATGTAGTATACACTTGTTCTGCAATCTAGTTAAGTTAAATTTGTATAAACTAAACTACAAAAATCTTTGTATAAACTAAACTACAAAAATCTATCTTGATTTATCTAACTTTAAATTATTTATGACAGTCAAAAGGGTCATAAACAATATACAGTTACGATTTTGCCCAATAATTTTATGTCCGTTGGTAGAATTGTGTGAATTATTAATATATTCACATTGTAATAGAACATGTAGGGGTGTCGCATCAACAGCTTAGGTCCTAAGACTCCAGAATTTCATACAAATATTACGACAACACACTATTTCTACTTAGTAGTTGTGGCCTAACTAATACAGTTTCGGTAATGACAAAGGCAGTCATATTGTATGATAAAATCTAGATTATTAATCCATAATCGATTTCATAGTGGCATTTAAATTAGCTGGATAATCTTACAATAAACTTAAAACTGCAGTATTGGAATACACAAGCTTACTTGAGGATGTGTGAAATATCGATAGCTGATTGGATTATCCATTATAGTTTGATTGACAGGTGTCGTGATCGATAACAATAAGCTGTTCCATCAATTGACCGCGTATTGTGTAAGTTATGGTTATACACAAACACGAGCGTTTTAAACCTCATACACTGGACATTGGAGTCTCATTAGTAGCCTTTATCTATTATCATTTATCTCTGTAAATAATTGAGAAATAAAATCTTTAAACTAAAGTGGAGGAAAGATATTGTTATTGACTTTCAATTCTCACAACTTACGTTTCTTATACCCGTAGCGTGAGCCCCGTAAGCCGCAACTAGCGAACTTACGATCCTCACGGACTTACGGGGGCTCACGCTACACCGGCTCTCCATTCGTTCTGGAGATACGCCGTCTCAATTCCGCCTGAAGTCCGTATGGAAAATCATCGTTTCCACGGACCATTACAAATAGCATTTCTCTCGTTTTGTTTAAATCGGGCTCGCAGCTGGCATAGTCTTTAAGAACACGAGTTATAAATAACTCACTCGGAATGTCACGTGACGAGACGATTATATTCTATATTGTCATTATTTACACCAGAGCAGACAGTGCCGCCGGCACCGTGGGTGTTTAATGGTGTATCACTGTTGAGTGTAGCAGCACACGAAGAGACAGGTACTTTGACCTCTGTATTGTCATCTCTTGATAACGGTTCAAACTCCATGACCAATAACACTGAATAGCCTGGCTGATAAAGTATGGTAATCCCAAGATTATCTAGTTTGTGGTACAAAGTATAGCCAGAAGCACACGATCACAAATGTATACAATGATATAATCCAGATCTATGTTAAACGCCCCACAGGCTTGTAAACGAAATAATAGGTGAATAAATTAGTCCCTTTCTATTGTTTTCTGTTTACGCCTTGTTGCGGTAATTCCGAATGGGAAAATGAAAATCAAAGTCAACAAACGTCTGAAGCTGACATTCGCGAGTATTCCAGTATAAATTTTACATCAAACAACATAGAGACACTTTTAATTCCAGTTTTATCACAATGGATTTTTTTGGTGGCTTACCACCATTCACACTGTATCATATACCTGGAATAAAACTGCACTGGTTTACGCTATGCATGACTTGGCATTACATAAGAATTATATGCAAAATAGTTATTGTCCATTTATCGAATATTTTATGAACAAATTAGATGTAAAAACCTGACATTTCATAAAAACAGAACATTCAATTTTTCAAATTAAAACTAAAATTGTACAAACATGTTGATTTTTTTATTCGTCAACAAAACAGGTTGATGATTTTATTCGTCAACAAAACAGGTTTATGTTTGTATTCGTCAACAAAACAGGTTGAATTTTGAATTCATCAACAAAACAGGTTGAGCTTTGTACTCGTCAACAAAACAGGTTGATGTTTGTATTCGTCAACAAAACAGGTTGATGGATTTATTCGTCAACAAAACAGGTTGATTGTTTATTCGTCACAATGTCCATACCGTAAATAATGCTTTACGCTATATCACCCATCGTGCGTTAATAATCACCGTTGATAATTATATTGCGGTCCATCCGGTTATTAACGACGATCACACGAGCTGAATCAACCAATCATAATCGCCATATTAAAGTTGTACTTCGTTATACTAAGTTGTATATATATACATATATATGTCAGACGGACAGGCATCCATGTAGAACCACCGATCTTCAGATGGATAGCTTCCTCACATGTAATCATCTGATATTCCCAGTGGAATTTCAACATACAGAGTTGGGAAACAGGTGATTACAAGACTGCGACCTAACCCACTTAGCCATGGAGTCCTCGTGTGAAACATAACACGGAGAAATGTGACTTGGAATACAGGTAAGTGGAAGGTCGGTCATAGAACAATTGACATGAATCTATATAGTTAAGTTTATCCTAGTTTATAAGACTTCACTCATATCAAGCTTAAGGGATTGGATTAATGTACACTCAGCTCAACCAGTCAGTAAGCTTGAAACTGTTCTTGAGATTTTATAGAAATGATATATCCTGCAGGTGTAATATATGTAACAATTAGAGTTTTAATTTCACCAATGGCATATTTACCGTTGTACATCTGTGCTTCCCAACCGGCAGAGGCTCTTTCATAATGGTCCGTGGCTGCCAATGCACTACTAATGCCAACATAGCGCAAGTGGATATCACCAAAGCAAATTGGCATACACTGCAAGAAAATGTATTGCATAGCCTCATAACACACGGATATCATTGATATCTCTCTCCCTCTCTCTTTCCCTCCCTCTCTCTCTCTCGCTCTCTCTCCCCCTCTCTCGCCCTCCCTCTCGCTCTCCCTTTCTCTCTCCCTCTCTCTCCCTCGCTCTCTCCCTCTCTCTCTCGCTCTCTCTCGCCTCTCTCGCTCTCTCTCGCTCTCTCTCTATATCGTTTCTATTAGCTCATTATATCATATCAAGATAATAGATAATTGTGTAACATTAGTATCATAGGATGCTTGCAATATTTCATGACTACCTTTCTTTTCAAGCGAAATTTACATTTTAATTTAAGTAACAACACATTACTAACGTTTGCCCTAAATGAACTTGTTTATCGCTGTTATACCTTTCTCTCAAGTTAATGAAATTTGACTCAAAGTCCTGCTGGAACTCTGCAGCTCTCGAACGTATAAAAATACAACACTAGTGTAATCCGAGATACCAAACGTCTGCTACGCCGCTAAATGCCCATCGAGTGTCCTATCTCACAATGGCGAAAACTATTATTAACAATCTCAGTTTCATTAAATGTATGTTATTTAGTCTCTGTTGAAATATTTTAAAATAAAGATACAAAATCTATAATAGGAAATTACATTCTATTGATATTCCCTTCTCTCTCCCCCATCCAACTTATGTTGCATTAGGTTTGCATACTTATATTCGACGCAGGTCTAAGATAAGATAAGATTTATTTTGAGTATGTAAGACATGCGTAATGTATTACAAATTTTAACATAAGCTCCGAGGAGATTTTGAATGGATCGTCCGTCCTCGTCCGTCCATCCATCCGTATGTATGTATATCTGTCTATCTGTGTCTATCTCGGTTCGTCCGTATGTCCGGGCAAACAATTTGTGATTAGCGGCTGTCTGTTGAAAAATGGTGAAATGTTCCCAAGTAATTACGGTTAGTAGCCTACTAGCATCCCTTTTTAAAGCACTATCACTATGTTAGCTCATAAACCTCAATATTGGTACACCAGTCCGTCGTTCCGTCTATCCATCCGTCCATCGGACGCATCCGAAATTGTATAATGTGGCTATTCCTTTGTTCTCATAGCCATATAAACGGAATTTATAGCCACGTTTTGAAGTTTCAAGTTTCATATGTATTGGCATTATCAGCAATACATTGCCTTTGGCCATTTCTTAGAAACATAGATCCCTTTATATACTTAGATAGTTTTAACAATTCTATTTTATTCTTAGAAGACATGATAGTACTGAATTTCTGTACACACGGCCAAGATATATTACAAAGGTATTTAGTTCTTAAACTTGTGTATACTCCGATTTAACCGACATTTTGTTACATAGTTTACATGATCGATGTTATTTTTCTATAGCATTATATATACCAAATTCAAGTTCTATAGTATGTGAATATAATCTTAAGCAGTAGTAGTAGTAGTAGTAATCTTTATTTACATCTCATCATTGTACGTACAATATTTACAATAATATTACATGTATAGTTTACATAATAAAAGTAAAATGCCACTCCAACATGGAGTTATAGGAGATAAACAAAAGCATGTGAAACACTTTCGTAAATCATCACTAACACTCGTATTAATATATTCTTCAAATATAAATTCATTTTATTAAATTGTTAAATTAATGCCATGTAGCACATAAAAATAGACAACTAGACAGTTAACATATTGTTCATGTATATCCACGTAAGTACATGTACATGTTGTACCATTTTGGGTGCGTGTGGGTTATTACGCATTCCTTTATAAAGTAATATTCACGCATGATTTCATGAATTTACTATAAGTGTGACGTAAGTAAAACTACAATTGCACGAGTATTCTATATGCACTTTTATAGATCTTCGCATTGAATAGAACACTTAGGAAGGAATATTTGTTCAATGACTTAGAAGGAATATTTGTTCAATGACTTATAGTACGATGACACGATGGATTTACAGACGATGAGTTATTTGTACAGATATAAACACTTTGTTGAACAACTTGATTTAATTAGCTATTGTGATATTATCGATGATAACTCCTTAAATGTATCTTGTCATAGTACTATCGGCTCTAAGAATAACCTTGAAAAAATAGCAGAAAACAACTTACATGAACGTCCGCATCGTTGAGTTTGTCTCTATATCAAATAGAATTATTCTGAACGACCGTACGCAGCTGTTAATATACATTATAAACTATCGATTCCATATACAGGGTATTGTTGATATCAAGCCCAAATTGATGTTCATTTCTTAGCCTGTTCATTTCTATTAGATTTTACATTATGTATATACAATAAGGGAGTCATTTCTTAGCCTGTTCATTTCTATTAGATTTTACATTTTGTATATACAATAAGGGAGTCATTTCTTAGCCTGTTCATTTCTATTAGATTTTACATTTTGTATATACAATAAGGGAGTCAATGTATGTATAGAGACTTCAATTTCATAACTAATAAGTAACTGTTTTCAACCTTACTAAATTCCGAAGAATTTAGAATTTTTGTTTGTTACAATTAAGGCCCATCATAATTATAGTGTTATTACTTTACACAGATAATTACTGCCATTCACGCTAGATAATTATTATGCAAACACCTATATTACTTGTCTTCGTAATATGATAGCATGGGGTTAGTGTCAGATTATTTTAGTCTAACCATTAATTATTTGTTCTGCTACATATGTGTGTACATCATAAAAATGTCGAATTAGGACAAAGCATCTCGTCACAAAGATAATGTTGCATAATAAATAGTAAATATCTTGGACAATAGGTATATTTGAAGAAAAAATGTTAAAAAGCTGTAAAATGAACAATATATTTGAATTGACCTGTAAAATGCGCATTAGTGTCGCACAACTATCACGTGACCTTCCTGGGCAGACGATGAAATGTCTCATTTTACAAATACAGAAACTCTGCTTAAGGGATGTTTAGGCTACTGGTCCAACGCGATATGTGAAATATGAATATAAACAGAAAACCAATAAAATAAACACGATAGACAATAGTTGGATCGACCAGGTATAAGGAGATACAATCACTTAGTCAAAATAAAAGTATGTTTCACTAAATAGTTATGTTAGCGCAGTGGTTTGTTGGGCTTACATACGAACTTGAAAATTGCAGGTTCGAATCCCGCCGGCGAAGATTTTTTCAAGAAACCTCTTTATGTTGCTATTTTACAGATATAATACCATTTTGTATAAATTCGATGTTCACGTGCTTCTAAATATAAATGTTTAGCAAACTCCTATATAAGTGAATGTGAACCATATATATTTACCACATCTTACATTTCATTCGACCGCGGAACATATAAATATGGAGACTTATGAATTTCCTTTACATTCTGGCTGCAAGTCAATCGTTAAAAATGTTTTAAATATTAACACTATAATAGCTGTGAAGCAATATGTTAATCAGTGACATACCATCGCGTTCTAGTACATTTCCAAGTATGCAGAGAGGAGAAGCTGAAAGGAGAGTTATTTCTTTCTTTAGTGCGGCTCATTACACAGGCTGCAGCACTACTACCTGGTGGCGCTATGAGAAGGAGCCCAGTGACAAGCCAAAGACACCAAGGTCGGACTTGCACTGGACAGTTTTGACACTGAAATAATCAGGCGCACTGTCCATAATTTAATAGAAAAGCGGAGATGCATTCCAACAGCGCAGAACCTCCTGCAAGTCGTGCAAGAGAGGCTTAACTTACCCGTAAAGCTTACTACGATGAGAACATTATTGAAGGAGATAGGCTTTAACTGGAAGAGGCGTGGCACCATCAAGTCTATGTTAATGGAGAGGACTGGCGTGGTGGTGGCTCGTGTGAACTCCCTGCGTACCATCAAGAAGTACCACCAACAGGGAAGGCCTATCGAATACACGGACGAGACCTTTATCCACTCCACTCACAACATGAAAAAATGGTGGCAATCAGATGACATCAATGTCAGTAAGGGTGAACGTTTGATTTTAGTGCACGCCTGGTCGTCAAGCGGATTCATCAAAGGTGCATCTCTGATCTTCAACATGTATATAATGTATTTAGAAACTACTTTTTTCATTAAATACAAGTAGTGATGTACCTTGTCAAACAGGTATAATGCTAACTGTAAGATTGCTTCCATTTGCAAATACGTTTAAGATTTTGTTAAGTTTCTAATTTTGTTCATAGTATGTAACGGTTTATGTCCAATCGCCTTTATATTAT
Organism: Archivesica marissinica; assembly: GCA_014843695.1. NCBI lineage: Eukaryota > Metazoa > Mollusca > Bivalvia > Venerida > Vesicomyidae > Archivesica > Archivesica marissinica. The sequence goes on along the minus strand of CM026392.1, from coordinate 25,540,737 downwards.
TTGTATCAACTATTTGTTTCACCTAACACTCTTTTATGGAAGCTAAGAACTTTTTAATATCAATCGGTTTAACCTTCTTATTTCAAAATCTAGAATAAATCTCGTTTTAACTTTTCAGGACTATCTCCCCATGTATACACACATTTGGGGATTTCTTTATTAGTTTGAGGGATTGGAAGGGTAAATTAAATTTGGTAAAGCAAACGTTTTAATTACTGTAAATTTTCCAAGCAGTGTAAGTTTTTTTCTATGCATCCACTTCTTTTTAAGACAGTTTTTAAAGCTTTATTGTTTTAGTTCTAAAAATAGGAGTATATTTTGTTCCAAATAATTAGTGAATGCAATTATAAGTGTATGTATTTATTCTGAGGTCCAAGTAAATCTTTTATCGCGCCAAATTTTATGTTTCTTAATGTACCTACCCGACGATATTTAAGAAGGTTCCATCGTTTGCAAATAATAATCATTACAGCACTACCTTTTATTGCTGTGTTTTAGCTATACAATTGGATAATGATTTTAGGAAACGTATAAATAGTGAAGATGATAACGGACAGCCTTGCCGTACGACAGGTTGGATTTGAATATCACCATATAGATAGCCGTTGTTAATAAGGATACTAGAATAGTTCACCCATTACTAATAGAGTTATCGCAATTGAAATGCGTTACACAGTTAATCGCAACGCCATGGACGATACTATCGAATGCCGTTTCAAAGTCAACGAAAAGTAATAATCAAGGTTCGTCATTTTCTTTAAGATATTCTACAGTTTCAAAAATTATATTTTCGCAAATATATCTATCTACCTTTGAGATATCCAGTGTGTACATGGGAGTTATAACTATTTTTAATCAGTTCGAAATAGCTTTAGTAATTATTTTATAGTCTATGTTTAAGAGACTGATTTGCTAGCGACAATAAATCCTTATTTGGTTTTGGGAGTACAGAAATTAGTCCGTGTTAGTTGACGTGTTAAATGTCCTGTGCTATACGAATACTTGATCGAATCAATGAAATATGTTTTAATATCATTCAAACATTTGTATAAATTTATGCATTAAGAACAAGGACATTCTGTGTTCATTTCATTTGTGAACATTCATATTCTGTCAGTAACCTTCACATTTATTTTTATCACTTTACTTTAATTCGTTAGAAAAATACTAATATTTTTTATGTTTTATCATTTCCTTCTACATTTAATGCTTTCGATTAAATCCTTATTCTGTTAATATTTCCATCCAAATTGTTTAGTTACTCTACAGTTTCAACATTTTGTATTAATTTATTTTCTAACATTTCTATATCTGAGTTTGAATTCTCTTCATTATTTATTTCTTCTGTTTTCTTAATATTTAATAGTTTCAGTTCGCATATTCCCTTTGATAAGTTCCTATAGGCTGTCCGATTAATTCAGTGGTTAGCGTGCTCGCTTCTCACAAATGCAACTCGGGTTCGGAAGGTATGTGAGATGGTACGGTTGTCGCCAGATCGGACAGTTGAGTTTTCTCCGGGTTCGCTGGTTTCATCCCACACGAATGACCAAATATACTCTTTCATCCGCGCCAAAGAGAGTGATTAATATAAGTTGTTGCAACTTGTTTCGCAATCGTTGTAAAATAAATAAAGTATAAACAGTTCACATAGAATAGTTGCGATTGCATTGTACCTATATGCACCTATTTTATTTCTCTGTTATGCCGTTTTTGAAATTTATTTGATATTTATCGTCCTTAAATAAAAAAGCAACCTGTGTTTCGTTTATTAGGGGTATACGATACATGTGTCTTTATTTTCATTTAGATATTCACTACTTAATTCAACAATAGAATGATCGGTTTTCTAACCGTATTTTATTACTGTGTTTTGCGATATTTACGACAGATAAGTGAAAGAAATACTGTGTACTACATATGCTGGAGTTTTGTATCCGAGTGCCATGTATGTTGGAGTTTTGTTGGATTTAATGTTCTCCAAATGTCTATCAACGAATAGTTATTCATTAATTCATTAATTCGTTAATTGTTTATATGCAATTTTATGTGTATTATTCTGTCATTCTTTGTGTCTATTTTATGTAAATTACAGTATTGAAGTCATCACCAATATGAATTTATCGATCTAAATATTTAAAGACTAAACATCTAAATTTTGAAACATTTGCTGCCTTTTGTAAAGTTACCCAATCCCCTTACGTTATAAGAGTTGTCATGGTGAGCAAAGTTACGTATTCTGTATTCGAAAATCCTATGGAAACGATCTGGTAAAATTCCTATAAAAACATTGATTCTACTTACGAATCAGGTCAGAACAAAAGCATTGTGTTTATAATCAGCAATCATGTTTCATATAAGACGAAAATTGTAATGTTGTCGGTTATAATTGCATACCATTGATTTTAGGAAAACAATTGAGAGAAGTATTACTGCAAGTGAATTAAAATATGTGCTTCGATGTGCTGATGTGATTGGTCTTTATTTACCTAAGCAATGTCTTAGCTTCCACTCTCCTCCATAGAAGAATCCTGTCGGCTCCCTTGTGCTCCACAGCCTTGAAATGTTGTATTGTGCGCATGGTGTAGAAGATAAGCCTACCATAGATATGTTCTTACCGTCACTAGGACTGGGTCTGGTTAATACCTTGATATTAAGCTTTTGCTTTAGCAACTGCTGTCCCCTGAAATCTCAAAATCAAATAAATAATAAAGCAACCTGTGTTTCGTTTATTAGGGGTATACGATACATGTGTTCGTTTGAAGTGTATATGGAAGCCTTCAGCCCCCAGTCCGGGTTGGATAAGAGATTCTCTAGTGAAGTGACTCAATTATCAGACAATATGACGAAAGAATGCCGATGAAATGCTTGAATCAGTCAATGAGGAGCATGGGTCTTACATCTACGCTGACTTGCATGCTATTATCTTTTGGTTTACCATGTTGCTGAATAGTTAATCTGACAATTCAAATTCAAAGATTAAGGTTTTTATAAAAGCTAACTTCCTAAAATTACTTGATTGTTTGCATTGAGTATTATGTATGTCGTTTCATGTGATATGTGATTTATGTTTTGCAATAAATATTGTTTAAACCAGTTCAAAATCGGGATCGGATGTGAGTCTAGATGTAGTAATTACAGTTCTACCGGCCTCAATCAGTAAGAATACAAGTAATAAAGTGAACGTATTTACATGTGAAAGCTTAGAGGTTGTTGATTTTACCAAGGTTAACATGTATTAATATGGGTACCCGTTGTCAAATAGTTACTGTGATTGACTACACTCAAATCACTTGCCCCTCACCGCTGTATGTTTGAATCAAACTGTGGTTGACCTCAAATCACTTGCCCCTCACCGCTGTATGTTTGAATCAAACTGTGGTTGACCTCAAATCACTTGCCCCTCACCGCTGTATGTTTGAATCAAACTGTGGTTGACCTCAAATCACTTGCCCCTCACCGCTGTATGTTTGAATCAAACTGTGGTTGACCTCAAATCACTTGCCCCTCACCGCTGTATGTTTGAATCAAACTGTGGTCGACGTATTATTTCATATGAGGAAGCTATCCAGCTGGCTTACGGAAGGTCGGTGGTTCTACTCGTGTCCATGCTCCGATTTTGAAAGGTCCGATTAACAGTACATAAAAACGTATACATGTATTTACGTCTCGAGTAGGCTTTGTTCACATTCTGTGACTGGAAGTTCGGGATATGGTTCAGATGTCTTGATTTGTAGCCAATCTTGACACGATAAATGTATATCACGTGGTTTCCCGCAATAATATGGCATCCCAGAGTTCATATTGGTCATGCTGCAGAGTTCGGTGTAGTTTGTCAGCTGTAGAAGGTGTGTCTGGTTAGGATGGCATATCGTTTCCTCGGACAATGTTCTATCGTTGTACAATCCATGAATAATCTTGGTCGCTAATATCTGAAAATGTATCTGGTATGTAAACTAATATATGTGTGTTAGAAACTACGATGTATTGTTTCGCACTATGAACACACACACAATGTATGGGAGAGTGAGTGAGTGAGTGAACGAGTGTAGTGAGTGAGTGAGTGAGTGAGTGAATATGGCTTGACTGCTCATCGGCACATTTCATGCTAGTAGTTTATCGCACCAGGTTAAATATATTATGTAAAATGAGTAGTAAAAATGTATTGCCAAATTGTCAGATGTATTGCAATTTATTGATTTATAGATTAGTAAAATTGTAACGACAAAAGTGACCGTCAGTTGTAAATACAATGTTTAAAGCAGTACAATCTATATTCTATGGAAAGAGTGATCCGTTTAAAAATTCAAAGATACATTTAAAATCAAATGTGTCGAAAAATGTCTTTCATTGTAACTGTATACTATTTATTGATCAATCGACACAGCAAATCAGGATGTGTTCCATATTTATAGGGCAATGCCATGGTAAACGCCATGGTGGATCCTCTTTTGTCAGTAAACTGAGTTAGTCATATTGGTAAATGAATTATTAAAAAGGGTGTGTCCCAGTCTCAGTCGTAATATTACGGTTTCGTCTCTATAATTAGAGCGATAAACAGAAGAGCATTCGCCAATATTTTCTTTAATTACTTAGTTTTGTAGTACAGTGGAACCTCTCTAAACCGGATATCTTCGGGACTGGATAAAAAGTCCGGTTTACAGAGGTTTCCGGTTTTCAGAGGTTTTTTATTGATGTGTTTTCAAAACTGCATAATTATAACCTTTATAAAGTACATAATATTATAAAGTGATGAAATATTTTTGAAAAACAGTTCTTTAAATATTATTTTGGTCAAAAGTTGCGAAAATCATAATTATCTTGTATGACTGGATTATATTGTGCTTTCACAGGTTGCATCAAACAATAAATTACGAGATTCACAAAATCCTTTATTCGTTATCAAACAAGTTTTATAATTGCCTATATGATAGTAATCTACACGTGATTATAATCCCCCAGTTAGCCGACAAATTAACTGTACATGAGTGCTAATTGCAGTAGTCATCAATCAGCCTGACATCTTATAATCTTGCTCGATTATCACACGTTCATAGATCAAATGCGCACCGTTAAAAACGAGATTGGAACATTTATTCTTTATTTCAGTCTCATCGTTGTACAATACATAAAATATACACAACAAATTATCGTGGCATAGTACAACACCATTCATTATAAAAGAATTATAAGAGACTAATGTAATCACAGATAATCAAACTATCACAGTCTAACGACATGTCACTTGGAAAGTGTCAGCAGTGTGTCAATTTATGACGGAATACACAAACAAATTCAACACTTTTTAGTTTATTGATGAAGACCTATGTCGCCTAAAAGTTGTTCCGGTTTTGGGAGGTGAAATTACACCAAACTGTACCCAAATTATGCAAATTTTTCGTCCGGTTTCCGGAGTTGAGAGGTTCCGGTTTTCAGAGTGATTTTATGTAAGAAATAAAGAAGAAACAATTCGGGACTTTCAAACACGTCCGGTTTTGGGAGTATTCCGATTTAGAGAGGGTCAGGTTTTGGGAGGTTCCACTGTATATGCAATTCCATGTGTTATGGTAATGTAATCAAGAATCGATTGTCTAGCATCTGTGTATGGTATCTTAGTGCATCTTTTGCAATTTGGTCTGCCATTTCATTGCCACGAAGAACAAATATGACTTGGTCAATGTAACCTATTGGTAGTAATACTGACAAATGGTCTGCAATTCATACATTTTATACAAAGTGACGTATCAGCAAAATTCAAGGCTAAATAAATACTTCTACTTCTGCTGAAAATAAAGAAGCGTGATCAGGGAGCCATCATTTCTGGCGTTTATCCAGCTGTGTATACTGGTGTATAATCGGAAAGCAGTGCTGTGTGGTTACAGTCGTTGACTTCAAATCACTTGCCTCTCACCACTGTGGGAATTGATCTGATATATTGCTCGGATGGGGGGACCGTGTTTTTCTTCCCCACCAATAATAGCTGGAGAGTCGCCATATTACATCAGCTACACCCGAAAAGCAAAGAAACAATAATCTGAAAACCTAGTTCGAATTTCAATTAAGTTTAAAAGGATACCGGGGTATTGTAATGTTTTACGGCGCATCGACATCTAAGGTCATGTAGCGAGCATTAAAGTTATGTTTATTGTCAAGTGTATGAAATAAAATTCTATATAAGTATATGCATTACGTAAAAATTAATACTAAGAAGTTATAAAGACGTAAGATTAATTACAGGTAATATATGAATGAATTATTACTACAAAGGCATGATTAACAATTGATATCACAGCTTATTATAAATTCCTATTGCCTTGATAAATGATATGATGGACTCTGCTCTGATAGAGTAGAAGAGTGTTTTAATGTTGTCCACATTGTAGTACTGCAACCGGATTGGTTGAAGGTCAACACAGTGTATTAAGATATGCTCCACCGTGTATAGAGTATTGCATGGGATACATTCTGGTGCATCATCTCGTGACACCAGCCATGAATGTGATATTCGAGAATGACCAATCCTGAGACGGGCAAGAATGACTTCTTCTCGACGAATAGGCCTGTAAATTGGGCACCATTTGCCAAGTGTTGGTTTGACCGAATGAAGTTTGTTAAAACTTTCACCATCCCATTGGGCCTGCCAAGAGGATTGAATTAAGGTAAGAATTGTAGATTTAAAATCAATATAACACACTTTAATCCTAGAAATGGATAATGACAAAGCCAGCTTTGCATTCTGATCAGCCATTTCATTTCCTTTTATTCCCATATGACTCGGAAGCCAGCAGAACACAAATGTATTTGTTTCTGAAAGGGAAGAACTCCTTTCAAGCAAAGTACAAACAATAGGATTTTCAAACTTTTCATAATACAAAGCCTGTAAAACAGACAAGGAATCAGAGAAAATGATATATTGAACATAGTGTGATTCCACTTCAAGATCTAGAGCGAGATCTATGGCCTTCAGTTCGGCAGAGAAAATTGAGGACTTGTTTGGAAGTCTACATTTCCGATTTTTATTCCCAAAGATTGCCGCTGACGCAACAGTGTCACCAGCTTTTGAACCATCTGTGTATATGGCTTTGAAGTCAGAATAAAATTCCCTGATTTCATGATATTTTGTTTGAAACTGGCTCCTGTCTGTAATAGACTTTTTATCAGAAGTGATATCAAAGCGAAACTCGGCAGTTTTAAGGGTCCAAGGAGGAGAATCTGGGATTTTATACTGTGCAATAGATTTCATGTCAATATGTAGGTCATCTAGACATTGTTCCATGCGTATACCTAGTGGGGCAATAGCTCTTGGTTTTCTTTGAAACTGCACTTTAAATTGGGGTTGAAAGACCACTTTGTGAGCTGGGTTTAGAGGATTTGACTTGAGTTTCAGTAGGTATTGAAGAGCTAGCTTCTGTCGTCTAGCATACAGAGAGGGTTCATTTGCTTCAGCATAACGACTTTTAACAGGGGAAGTTCTGAAAGCTCCAAGGACTAATCGTAGACCGTGATTATGTATAGGATCAAGTATTTTCAGGTACGATTTTCGTGCAGATCCGTAAATTATCGAAACATAATCCAGCTTAGAGCGAACCAATGACCGATAGAGCCGTAGAAGTACCTTTCTATCAGCTCCCCAATCGGAATGTGCCACAACCTTTAAAATATTTAGAGCTTTTTGACATTTCTTTTTTAAATTATTGATATGAGGAATGAATGATAGTTTTTTATCAAAGATAACACCTAAAAATTTGTATTCTGAGACTACTTCTACACGTGAGCCATCCAGGTAAATTTCTGGGTCTGGATGAAGTCCACGTAGATTACAAAAATGCATACATTTAGTTTTTGATTTAGAAAATTTAAAACCATTTTCATCCGACCAAGTCTGAAGTTTATTCAGACATTGCTGGAGTTGGCGTTCTATTATGTTCATAGTATTAGACCTGAAGCAAATAACAAAATCATCTACATAAAGGGAGCACTCAACCCCTGGATTTATTGATTTAACAATATTGTTTATCTTAATACTAAACAATGTAACGGACAAAATATAACCCTGTGGTACACCCATCTGCTGTTCCCGAGCATCTGATAGGGTATTACAAACACGAACACGAAAAAGTCTTTCATTTAAAAATGCAGAAATAAATAATGGAAGGCGTCCTCTGAGGTCAAAGTCGTGAAGATCTTTTAAAATGCCATATTTCCAGGTTGTGTCATAAGCACTCTCAAGGTCGAAAAATACGAAGCAACATGTTGTTTATCGACAAAGCACTCTCTTATAAATGTTTCGAAACGAACTAGATGATCCAGTGTGCTTCGCTGCTGACGAAAGCCACTCTGGACATTAACAATTAAATGATTTGATTCGAGAAACCATACAAGCCGGTTGTTTACCATTCTTTCCATAGTTTTACATATACAACTTGTTAACGCTATGGGTCTATAGTTGTTTGGATCCTTTTTATCCTTATCTGGTTTTGGTATTGGGATGACTAAAGCCTCCCTCCAAGATGTATGAAATTCACCAGTTTGCCATATAGAATTAAACATGTCCAATAATATAAAGAGGGAGGAGCTAGGTAGATGTTTTAAGAATTGATAGTGGATTTTATCTGGACCTGGGGATGTATCATGTGCTTTTGACAAAGCAGACTTTAGTTCTTTAAGATTAAATAGTTTGTTGTAATGTTCTTTGTTCTTTGAATTGAAGTTTAGTTGTTTCTTTTCTTTAGTGTCTTTGAATTTCTGAAATGTTTGTGAATAATTATTTGCTGATGATTTTTGTGCAAATGTTTCTGCTAAGGTGTTTGAAATTTCCAGAGGTGTGGTGATTTGTTTGTTGTTTGCAGTGAGGTGGCTAATAGGTGAAGTACCTTTGCCATTAATTTTTCTGATCAGGTCCCACGTTTTCTTAGTTGTTGTTCTGTTATTTAGTCTTGAGATGTATTGTTTCCAACATTTGCGTTTGCTGCTTTGTATTGTACGTCGTGCTTTTGCTCTATATATGCGAATGTTGTTTAAATTTTCTGTGGTGGGTCTCAAATTGAATTTTCTTATGGCCGATTTCCTATTTTGGATTGCTTTCTTACCATCATCATCATACCAGGGTTTGTATGGTCTCTTTGGATTAGGTGAAGTCTGAGGTATGGATTGTTCTGCTGCTTTTATTAGTAATGTAGTGAATAGCTGTGTTTGATCACGAAAATCCTTGAATGTTTCATATGAAATTGTTTGTTCCCAAAGTTGTTGGAATTTAGTCCAATTTGCTTTAGAAAGTTTCCATCTTCTGGGTTGACTATAAGCTGTTGGCTGATTTTCAGATATGAGGATGGGGAAGTGGTCGCTTCCGTGGAGATCATCATCGACTTTCCATGAGCAATCTGGAAGTATGACTGGGCTACATAGTGTAAGATCTATTGCAGAATAGGATCCTGTTCCTGGGTGTAAATATGTTTTGGAAGATGGATCGTTCATGTAAGAAAGAGAATTATCAGAGATGAAATTCTCTATCTGGAGATCTCTTTGATTTGTATTATTACAACCCCAGATGATGTTATGTGCATTGAAATCACCTATTAGAATATATGGAGTGGGTAATTGTATTATAAGATCATTCAGCCTATGTTCTTCAATTGGTTTACTTGGAGGAAGATATTGTGAACACAGTGTGATAGTGCTATGTAATGACAGTCTTACAGCAACAGCTTGTAAGTTTGTATTTAACAGTAATTCCTTATGTGGAACACTATTATTGACGATGATAGATACCCCACCCTGGGCTTTATCACCATCACTGTATATTTTATTGAAAATGGTGTGATGTTTTATAGAAATTGTATCATTTTGTTTCAAAAATGTTTCTTGAAGGCATAACGCAGCAGGTTTATGTTCTTGCACTAAAAGAGAAAGCTCTGCAAAATTAGATTTTAAACCTCGACAATTCCACTGGATAATTCCAGTGGCCATTATTGAGAGATTAATTATTAAAAATATTATACCGATATTTACATAATTATTATTCATAGATAAAATATAAAGTTAAAAATATATTAAGTGGCATCCTGCAACGACTGGAGGTTCTTGCTCCCGCCACCCTCGCCATCTTGCCAGGTCATAGACTCGGACTTGTCCGAGTCTGATGCCTCGCCCTCCAGATTGTCATCGTCTGTGTCCAAATCCGAGTATCTATTGCTTGTAGACACTGGACTGGACACTGTGTGTTTATCCGATTGTATATGTTTATTTTTCTGCTGTCTGGAAGTGACAGCAGATTGCTTATTTGTTGGAGTTGATGTTTGTTGAGTTGTAGATTCTCTTTTAGTAGGTATTGGTTTTGATGAAGTTGATGTTGTTTTTGGTTGAATGTGTTTTTCTTGTGTATTGTTGTTTCGAGTGTTTTTTGTTATTGGATTCTTGTGTATGTTTGTTTGTGCTTGTTTTTGTTTGTCTGCTGTAGGTTTAGGTGTTTGTGGTGTATTTTGATTTGTAAGCGTAGGTTTAGGTGTTTGTGGTATATTTTGATTTGTAAGCTGGTCAAGATGAGAAGAACTATCAGAACCAGGGAATAACTGCATTATTTCTTGTTTTTTTGTCTGGAAAGATTTTGCAAAGTTTGGTTAACAAGTTTTTGCAAGTTTTGCATTCAACAGAAGCTGGTTTAGCAACACTTGCATAGCTTGGCTGATTTTCGAATTTGTATCGAGATTCATAAATCTTTCTTGCATCCTGGAATGAAATGTTTTCCGAATATTTGATCTTACTATTTCTTTTTCTTTTTTCCAGGAGACACAGTCTTTAGAATTGGATATGATCAGCGCCACAATTGGCGCATTTATTTGTGTTGGGGCAGTTGTTCTCTTGATGTTGTGGAGCAGTCTCAGCACACTTGGAGCATACAGACTCGTTCCGACACCTATCCTCATGATGACCATACTTCTGGCATTTAAAGCATCTAAGAGGGTTAGGTACATATATGTCGACGGTGACAATCTGGTAGCCGACTTTGATACGTGACGGGATGACTGGTGTGTCACATGTAATTATATATGTGTTTGTTGTTTTTATTCCGTTGTTACGTTTTATTGATATTCTCTTCACGTCAATGATCCCTTGACTTGACAAACCTTCTTTGATCTCATCCAAAGAGCAGGAAGATAATTCCCTGCACCTGATGACACCTTTGGATGAGTTCAAAGATTTGTGGGGACTGACCTTCACAGAATGTCCAAAGAAGGTGTTCGTTGATAATAAATTCTGAGATTGAGCTTTTGAAGTAATTTCAACCAAAAGACTTCCATTCAGAAGACTTTTAACAGATTTAGGTGTACCTAGGATCGATTTCATTTGCTTTTCAATGACGAAAGGGGAAATTTTTGTGATAGGTTTTGAACTGTCTACAGCCTCAAAGAGAATGAAGCGAGGGAAGTTCACTCTCTGTTGTTCAACAGGATCATCATCGGATTCACTTAATGCACGCTTGGCTTTTTTTTGAGTGGAACTCATAATAGTAATATATAGTTCATCGTCAATGCTCCCCACCCGTCGCAGAGCCCAACAAGGGGACATGATCTGGGGAAATCCATCACAGATCATGACAGGGATACATCAATGATATACTCAGAATGAAAGGACTAGACTGGACAAGTGTATTCCCACAGAAGGTCCTACCAAGTTTAGACTATCCTTGGGAGGTTACAAAAGTCAATCAAACATCAAACTTTCACCCGATTAGCCCATGAGCCACCGCCGTCTAGGGCATCAAAAAGAAGACAATGAAAGAGTATAAATATTTAGAGAATCAATATTTGTTTTCAAGATAAATTTTGAAAATATGTGTTTAAGATTAACGATGCCCTAGAGCTCGGCATGACCAGCCGATTGATCAAGGACGGGCTTTCCTGACCTCCCGTTTAACCCAACTTAAGGCCGAAGTGGTGTGTTGCGGAAACAAGGGTATTATTTGCCAACACTGATTCTACTCAACCACCAGGATCCTCTCATCAGGCGACACAGGTCTCCGCCCACGGCAAACAGGCAGGCATATTGGGGGGGTTGTACCCCTCTGTAGTGCGACAGCTGGGATATTCTAACTCCTGCCCAGCTGGAGGGCCGGGGTATTGTAGAGATACAATTGCTTCGAATGATATATAGCGTATAAGAAAAACATGTCTACCTTAATGTTGATTCGGCAAATGCTGGGTACATCGACTCACCTTTGTTGTGATTCAATAAATGCAGGCTACAATCTCAATTTTGAAAGAAAAGCGTTCGTACCTTTACTGTGATATGATAAATATTGGATATCGCCTCTCTGGTTTAGCCGAACTCTCCTGCATACGTTCTGAGTTGATGAATGTTAGATATAGTGTACGGTTGCTAGGCGACGTTATATAGACGCTCTAAATGTTTTAATAGATTAACTCGGGAACAGTTTTGTAAATATAAGAACGATTATAAGGACTTATGCCGTAGAAAACGTCAATTATTTGAAGCCAAAAATATTAATGATATAGAGCGGCTAAAACATGCTAAACCAAAACAATTTTGGATTATTTTAAAAAAGGAAATGTACACATACTAGTAAATCTATTTCGCTCGAGGACTTTAAACATTATTTTGCCGGTTTGAGCGCAGATACGTTACCATGTAATAATGCTGAGGCGGAAGATTCTTGTAATACACAGGATTTTAATGATTTAAACTGTAATGTTGATGAGCTAGATAGTTATATTTCTGCTCAATAAGTTATTGATGCTATAAAATGTTTGACGCGTGAAAAGTCGGCTGGTAGTGATGCAATATTAAATGAAAATAATTAATTTTAGTAGATAGTATTGATATAATTATTGTCTTCTCATATATCTGACGTATTTAATGCAATTCTTGACTCTGGTTACTTCCCGGATAAATGGACCGAGGGCACTATTATTCCTTTATATAAAAAAGGCGATGCAACTATTTTAAATAATTATCGTGGTATTACTTTAGTAAGCTGTTTATCCAAGGTGTTTACCTCAATTTAAATAAACGAATCGTTACCTTTTGTGATAATAATAATATTTTATCAGACTCTCAATTCGGGTTTAGAAAAGGACGTTCCACTACCGATGCTATTTTTATATTAAACAGTATTGTTAAGAAATATTTGAATGAAAACAAAAGATTTTATGTCGGCTATGTTGATATGAAACGTTGTTTTGATTCTATTTATAGAAATGGTCTGTTGTTAAAGTTATATATTATTGGTATTCAAGATAAACTGTTAAGTGTCATTAGAGACATGTATCAAAAGGTAAAATCTTATGTACTCCATTGTGGTAATTATTCAGAATATTTTCAATATGCAGTTGGGTTAAGACAATGGGAGATAATATCGCCTGTCCTGTTCTCTCTGTTCGTGGTGGATTTGGAGTTGTTTATGCAGGACGATATTAACGCAGGGATGTGTATTGAGGGTATCGTACTTATTTTATTATTATTTGCAGATGACATGGTCATTCTCGGTAAAACCGTATACGAACTTCAAAATAGTTTTAATTTATTGCATGAGTATTGTAGTAAGTGGGGATTAGAAGTAAATACTAGTAAAACTAAAGTAATGGTCTTTAGAAATAGGGGTAAAGTATTTTTAAACAAAAACTGGTCCTACAATGGCGAAATTATTGAAGTTGTTAACGATTTTAATTACCTTGGCACATTTTTAAATTACACGGGCAATTTTAATCTAAATCAACAATATATATCCGGCAAAGCTTTGAAAGTATTGAATTATTTTACTTCTAATTGTAAGAAATACAAACTTAAACCGAAAGCGCTATGTCAGCTATTCTATGCTTTGGTGGGTTCAATATTAAACTATTCACCGGAAATTTGGGGCTTTACAAAATCTAAAGAAATAGAGCGAATACATTTAAAGTTTTGTAAACAAATACTAAATGTTAGAACCACTACTTGTAATGCAGCTGTTTATGGTGAGCTTGGGCGATATCCTCTCTACATATCACGCTATATACTTATTATTAAATATTGGCTTAAAGTGTTTAACTCGGAAAATATTATTCTTCAACGATTATATGCACACTTATTGTCTGATTGTAATAATGGTTATGATAATTGGTTGACACATGTTAAACAATTACTAGACGAATGAGGCTTTTCACATATCTGGAATAACACATGTAATATCAATGTTAATCAGTTCCTATGTATATTTAAGTAACGTGTTATTGATTGTTTCATACAAACTTGGATTACTAATAAGGCATCTAGTAACGTACTGGAATTGTATAGTAATTGTAAACATGAGTTTAACTATGAAACATACTTGGATATATTACCTTCCAACTTGAGATTATTTATAACCCGAATAAGGACTTCTGCCCATTTACTTAGAATCCATGCTGGAAGATTCTCTAACAATAGAATACAGAGAAATGTTAGAGATATTGAAGATGAGCATCACTTTATTTTAATTTGTCCGTGTTACACATATTTGAGGAAAGTACTTCTTAAAAAGTACTACTACACGAGACCAAGTATGTATACATTTTTGTTCTTTAATGAACAGTGATAATAGTAAGGTTTTATTAAACTTGGCTCGATTTATTAAGAATGCTTTAAACCATAGGAACTCAATATTGAACGCTTTGACTTTTTAATTACACAACACAAGTAACTAGAATGTTCATCCTCTATATTAAATTAGATTACAGTAGCTATACGATAGCTTTATTGATCACTTGTTTATTTATATGTAATTATATGTATATATTATGACTATGTACTTATGTATACGTCATGAATAAACTTATGTTCTGTTCTGTTCTATTCTGATATAATCTATAATGGCAGAAGCTAAATGTTCCTATCTTTGTTCTAATTATAAATAAATGTTAGTTTATACAAATTATAGCTCGACTGCAAAACAAGTTATTACAACTTATATTAATCACTCTCGAGACGTCATTCCTGATGGAATATATCGCCATGGGGAAAAGAGAAGAGGCCATTTGTAATATGAATGCCTTTTGCAAATAGTGCACAGTCGTAACGGCCACAGGTTGGCGCAAACTCCGGGCATTTCGTGTCCTAAGCGAACGCTCTACCATTGCTCTATCGCGACGTCCATAAGAAATGTTGGATGCAGTCTCTATATTGCAAATTTATGTTAGCTCGATTGCGAAACAAGTTCTTACAACTTATATTAATCACTCTCGAATCCTAATTCCTGATGGAATCCATCACCAAGATGGAGAGAGAGTGTGTTTTTACGTTTATTTATCGTCGCTACCGGTTACCCATATGAGCGACGCCTCCTGAAGAGATTAGTTATTTTAGAATTTGGAGGATAGTGCATGATACCGACAGAGACCCATTCCAGAATCTCCTCTGGTTCTTTTACGTGCACGGTGTAAAGCACCGACACGATACCTCGGTTTAACGTCCCATCTGAAAGACTGTTAATAATCCATCGCCACGAGGAGAGAGAAGAGGCAACGTGGAATTTAAATGCCTTGCCTAAGGGCACAATCGTAACGGTTCCAGTGGGGCTCGAACACCGGACCTTTCGCACCTGAAGCGAACGCGCATCCACGGCGCTATCACGACTTCCACTTCCAATTGTTTCGTACGGTTCAAGTCGAAACATGTCTACCCCTTAGCTATGATTCGTTGAATATTGCCTTGATCTTGAATAGACCAATGCTTTCTACATTTGTTCTGATTAGATACATTCTGGATTCCGCGGCAGATGTAAGTCAAACGTTTCTACCTTTAGGTTAGTTCTGATTCAATAAATTCTGGATTCCGCGTCAGATGTAAGTCAAACGTGTCTACCTTTAAGTTAGTTTTGATTCAATAAATTCTGGATTCCGCGTCAGATGTAAGTCAAATGTTTCTACCTTTAGGTTAGTTCTGATTCGATATATAATGGCTGTCGCCTATTTCGTGTACATCAACCTTGCTATTTAGTTCCGATATATGATAAATACATCATTGATACAGTATATATAGGTAGGCCAAGACCCTACCTTTGTTAGGTTTCCATAAATGCTGGGTACGGTATCTGATGTAAGCCACACGTCCTACCTTAGTTCCGTTATACGATAACTACTTCACTGATACAGGCTATATAGCGTAGGACAAGACCCTACCTTTGTTCGAATTCGATAAATGCTGGATACGGTCTCCCTGGTGTAAGCCAAATTAATAACAAGAGTTAATGTTCCGCTCCACATGGCTTCACATTGGACTGCATGTGTGCCATCTCCAATATCAGTTACCACACAAGGAGCCGAGGCGCGCAATGTACTGGTTTCTATGGTTGCTCTTAGTTGATCACCGCCTGTATGTTTTCGAATTCCATAACCATCATAGACAGTCACTAAAGCATGGACAGTATCTCCGATTGCATACGTTTTATTTAACCCTCCTGGAAGAAAATAGTTTTATTGCGGACATATGTAAGCGTTTGTGACCAGCTGAAAAACAAATGCATCTCGAAATGCAAAGCAGAACTAGCCAATGCATGTTTTCACGTACAAATACCACTGCTGCTACCGAAATAATTTGAAAAATTAATTGTCATCAGTTGTTAAACGATGTTTATGCGATCTACAATCTCACAAAAGTGACAACAGAAATATCCGGACAAAATCTCAACCAGAAAGGGATAATTGCCTATTATTCAATCGTATTATGCAGTGGATACTGCCGTTTAGATGCCAGTAATTTCAGGCCAGTCCGACAATAATTACGAGCTGGTGCACAGGATGAGATATAACGGTAAATGTGTACGAACAATCTTTTTATAAATATCTTGACGAAGAGATAGAGGAAACCCCAGATAGCTCTACCGTAGCCTAGAAAGCCTACCGTCGTCAATATATTTATAATATATAGATAGGGAACTCGGAAAGAAAATAGGTATATGGAGGTAGGAACTAGGTGAGATGAATTACGTGAGACGATAGAGGTATATGAGAGTTAGAGAGTTAACATGGATCACGATATAGGAGGAAGGAGAATAGGCGGATGTGGCACATATGAAGATGAAGAGATATGGAGAAAACAAGAAATAAAATACTCGATAGAGACGAAATGGAGCAAGGAACTATATATAGTACGATTGAAAATAGAAGTATAGGAGAGTTCGCATGGACGAAGATATATGACGAAGGAGAGTTATAGAGTTAACATGGACAACGATATAGGCGACAGGTGAGTTAGAGAGATAATATGGACCGAGATATAAGCGGAAGGAGAGTTAGAGAGATAACATGGACATATATATAGGAGGAAGGAGTGTTAGAGAGTTAACATGGACAGAGATATAGAAGGAAGGAGAGCTAGAGAGATAGCATGGACCGAGATATAGAAGGAAGGAGAGCAATAGAGTTAACATGGACCGAGCTATCGAAGTATAGGAGGTTTAGAGAGATAACATGGATCACGATATAGGAGGAAGGCGAATAGGTGGATGTGGCACATATGAAAGTGGAGAGCAGACAAGTAATGGAATATTCGATAGAGACGAAATGGAGCAAGGAGATAGTACGATTGAAAATAAAAGTATAGGAGAGTTCGCATGGACAAAGATATAGGAGGAAAGAAAGATAGATAGTTAACTTGGACCAAGATATAGGAGGAAGGCGAATATGTGGATGTGGCACATATGAGAGTGGAGAGCAAACAAGTACTAGAATATTCGATATTAAGGAAGGGAGGCATTCTAGGTTACGGTCAGGATAGTTATAAGAGAGTGTTCTTCGGATCGTGCCTTTAGGTAGAGATCTGTAAACAACCAAATAGCATATCATATATATTTATGCATTTACATTCATAGCATATCATATATTAACAGATGACATGTAGAACTGTGGTTTATAACAAAATTAATTATTACCTTGGACGTAATAAAGCATTTTTATATGTGTGTGTATGTGTGTGTGTGTGTGTGTTGGTGTTGGTGTTGGTGTTGGTGTTGGTGTTGGTGTTGGTGTTGGTGTTGGTGTTGGTGTTGGTGTTGGTGTTGGTGTTGGTGTTGGTGTTGGTGTTGGTGTGATGTGATGTGATGCGGTGTGTGTGTGGGGGGGGATCAATCACTAATGTTGTTTGATGTTGTGGCCCAACCCATCTGCAACTATAGTTTTGTAATATGACTGTGATTGCTATGTATATAGAGCAATACAATATTATCACATCAATATTATTACAGACGGATCTGTTGTCCAGTGTAACACGTTGGACTGGTAATCCAGGGATCACAGGTTCGATCCCCCGTCTGACCCTAATAAAATTAACAGTCTTTCAGATGTGACGCTAAACCGAGGTCTCGTGTCGGTGCTTTACACTGTGCACGTAAAAGAACCAGAGGAGACTCTGGAATGGGTCTATGTCTGTAGCATGCACTATCCTCCAAAATCTAAAATGACTAATATCTTCAGGAGGCGTCGCTCATATGGGCAACCGGTAGCGACGATAAATAAACGTAAAACACACTCACATCAATACTGAGTACAACTACATGATAACAACATATTTAGAAATTGTGACAGAGATTTTTAACATTATTATGGGGGACATTAACTCTTAAGAACTACTAGATAGTCGCGCAAAACAAACTACGGAAATAAACCATCAATTTAAGCACTGTCACGACGCTTCTGTGATATTACCTTAGTCATTGTCTAACTTAATGTTATTCTTAAAAATAGAAACGTGAGCTTAAAAATATACTACCAATTAATTATCTCTATAACAATGTATTATCTTAAGTAACGGGTATGGACCATTATTAACGAACAGTTTATATCAATAATTTACACAATAATTTAAACAATAATGTAGATGTGTTCGTTAAAATCGCGCCGCCACTGTGATATTACAAAAATAAAACAAACCAGTCAAAATAAATTTCGAATTCTCAACAGATGCCGCCTTTCTTATGTCTTGACATGGTTCGAAACTCAATGCTTCCTCTTCCGTGATTATGTTGTAAAATTTTGGATCATGTGGGTCAACACTGTCGTAGTCCTTATGGTTGTTTCCGAGTATATACCTGGAATAAAACTGCACTAGTTTACAATACAATACGTTTATTGCATAAAACATTATACATGTTTGTAGCAATTAAGTAACCACAGGCAGTGACATGGAACTTTACAAAAGAGCACAATCACAAGTTCAAATATATGTGTAAAATATGCGTTAGTTTCGTTGCTTATTTGCAAAATATATAAATTTGGAAAGACCAATTATGGTGTTTTTTTATATTTTTATGACAAAAGATTAATACAGTTATGTACAGTCGGCCACGTATGGTAGTATCTTTTAATGAATTTCGATCTTAGGTTAGAGTAATGTGGGCAAATTAATATGAAGTGATACTCATTTCCCAATATTCTAGAATTACAATAAATGCATACTCTTTCGTTTCGTGGTAGGTGTATGTAACGACCACGTTCGATAGCAGATCATGTGAGGATGTTTTAAATCGTGTAAGAGAAATTCTGTATTTTTTATCTTTAATAATAATGACGCTATGCATGACTTGGAATTACATAAGAAATATATGCAAAATACGTATGGTCCATTTATATAATATTTTATGAACAACTTAGGTGAAAAAACATGACATTTCATAACTCGATAAAAAGCATAGACAGAACATTCAATTGTTCAAATTAAAACTAAAATTGTACAAACAACACAACATGTTGATTTTTTTATTCGTCAACAAAACAAGTTGATATTTTTATTCGTCAACAAAACAGGTTGATTTTTGTATTCGTCAACGAAACAGGTTGATTTTTGTATTCGTCAACGAAACAGGTTGATTTTTGTATTCGTCAACGAAACAGGTTGATTTTTGTATGCGTCAACAAAACAGGATGATTTTTTACATTCGTCAACAAAGCAGGTTGATGTTTGTATTCGTCAACAAAACAGGTTGATGTTTGTATTCGTCAACAAAACAGGATGATTTTTATATTCGTCAACAAAACAGGATGATTTTGTATTCTTCAACAAAACAGGATGATGTTTGTATTCGTCAACAAAACAGGGTGATTTTGTATTCGTCAACAAAACAGGTTGATGTTTGTATTCGTCAACAAAACAGGATGATTTTTATATTCGTCAACAAAACAGGATGATTTTGTATTCTTCAACAAAACAGGATGATGTTTGTATTCGTCAACAAAACAGGGTGATTTTGTATTCTTCAACAAAACAGAATGATGTTTTATTCGTCACCAAAACAGGATGATGTTTTTATTCGTCACCATGTCCATACCGTATATAAAGCTTTACGCTATATCACCCGTCGTGCGTTAATAATCACCGTTGATACTTAGAGAATATAATTATATTGCGGTCCATCCGGTTATGAACGACGATCACATGAGCTAAATCAACCAATCAGAATCGCGATATTGAAGTTGTATATATCAGACGGTGAGGCACCCATGTAGAACCACTGACCTTCAGCACGACAGCTGGAGAGCTTCCTCACATGTAATCATCCGATATGCCCAGTGGGATTCCAACATACAGAGATGGGAAACAAGTGATTACAAGACAGCGACCTACACCACTTAGCCACGGAGTCCTCGTGTGAAACATAACACGGAGAAATGTAACTTGGAAGTTGACCTGAATCTATATAGTTACATCTATACTAGTCCAGAGATTATAAAAGTTCACTCATATCAAGTTTAAGGGATTGGATGCATGAACACTCAGCTCTTCCAATCAGAAATCTTGAAACTGTTGTTGAGATTTTATATAAATGATATATCCTGTAGGTGTAATATGTGTAACAGTTAGAGTTTTAATTCCACCAATGGCATATTTACCGTTGTACATCTGTGTTTCCCAATATAAACCTGTCTATGGGTACCGGCAGAGGCTCTTTCATAATGGTCCTTGACTGCCATTGCACTACTAATGCCAATATAGCGCAAGTGGATATCACCAAAGCAAATAGGTATATACTGCAAGTAAAACGTATTGCATAGCCTCATAGCTCATAGATATCATTGGTCTCTCTATAAATATATCCCTCTCTATATATATCTCACTCCCTCTCTCGCTCTCTGACTCTCTCTCTCTCTCGCTCTCTCTCTCTATCTCACTCTCTCGCTTTCTCTCTCTATATATATCCCTCTCTCTCTCGCTCTCGCTCTCTCTCTCTCTCTATCTCTGTCTAACTCACTCTCTTTCTATATATATATTCAAGATATATTCTAATATCAAGATAATAGATAATTGTGTAACATTAGTGACTCGGTCTTGCTTAAGTGCGACATATGCTGTCCTCGACCATCAATACACCATACTCATGTAGTAAGTTATTATTCATGGTCATAATATAACATTTTTCAAATCATCATTATTATATCCAACATGTCACACGCTTCAAATGATCAAGCAGTCAATTTAATAGCATAGGAGGTAGTAAAATAGCTTGTCCCCGCGACAAGTGTACGGTGTTACAACCCTTATATTCTACTTCTAGAGCACAATTTCAAGATTATTTAATATTTTTTATAGCGTTTGTGCCATAAATGTGTTGGAAACAATACGTTTAGCTAAACGGGACATGTATTTTTAAAAATCGGTACGTTTATGTGTGTGTCCGCAATTTTGAAATCAGTTACGAGCCCAAGTTCCCATGGCCTGGTATAACACTAATCTTAACTAATTTGCAAAACAATACAAGGATTATCTGAAGGGAGTGCACTGTTGGGCGGATTCGCCGACGTCCCAATATCGGACTAAAACAATATTTGATTTCATTAGCAGACTGGACTTACTATATGGAATCACAGGCTCTTGGCAGTAATTTGAATCAGGGCACGATAACGGCCCTTGCGACGGCATAGGAGGGGACCACCAAACGCAATGCGAACAATGCGATTGAACAAAGAAGGTTCATCATTCAAAATGCAGATGACTTTTTAAGTGGGCAAGTGAATGCGATAGTCAAATTGAATATCAGAAAATAACTCAAGAAGAGTTTGATGGTAGCAATGATATAGTTATACGCAGAAATCCAGAACTAAAACAAGTTATTGGTACAATCAAAGTGCATAGTGTTGTCGCCATTTCGCCTGGGAACATTCGCATTAGAGAAACAGCATGTACATATGAAGATTGTTACCACGTCAATGGATTCAATGACTCTACCAACTGTATTTATGTTTACCAAATGTATTTGGGTAAATCATTGTAAGAAATGACACCAGAGTAGAAGTAGCCATATGTGAAAAGACCGAAGCTATACAAGCAACTACCAATGAGGACAATACCAATGAAGAAGCAAGCTCATGAACTGCTTTTAAATTCGAAGGAAAATGACTATGTAGTTATTGAATATGAAACGAAATGCTACATTACCAGTAGGGTAGTCGATATTGATGAGGAAGATAACGAAACTGAAGTAACGTGCATGTAGGAGTGTGGTACAGTGGACTATCATACAGGTGGTCGAGACGTGAGGATAAGATATGGTTAGGCAAGGAAGACGTTCTGGAAATAATAGAACCACCTATGGCTACTAATAAAACTCACAGAATGCTTAGAGTGGACGCTGATATCAGTATGTTTATGAATGGATACCAATAGTTGAAGTTGTCATTTACAGGACAAAAAGGAACTACACATAGTTCCAGAATACCAAATAATGACTTCCTCCTGTTCAATGTTATATAAAGTTTACATATATTAACTGTTCATGTTAAGTGCATTTTAAACGTAGATTTTGAGGCAAGGTTGCTGTAACAAAATGAAAGTGACCATATTAACTACTGTGTAGTTGTATATGTTTAGACCATGAAGATCATGAGTGGTTCTCCGTCTGTATATGTTTTAGACCATGAAGATCATGAGTGGTTTTCAGCGTCTGTATATATGTTTTAGACCGTGAATGTCATGCGTGGTTCTCCGTCTGTATATGTTTTAGACCATGAAGGTCATGAGTGGTTCTCAGCGTCTGTATATGTTTTAGACCGTGAATGTCATGAGTGGTTCTCCGTCTGTATATGTTTTAGACCGTGAATGTCATGAGTGGTTCTCAGCATGTGTATAGTTAGACCATATGAGATCATGAGTGCTTCTAAGTTTTTGTATAGTTAGACCATAATTATGAGGTCATGATTGATACTGAGTCGTTGTATATTTAGACCATGAAGGTCACCGTGTGTACCAATTCCATATGGAAAGATAGACGTGTGTGTATATAATACAAGGATAAGGGTAACTCTTGTCCTGTTTGTGGTACAACAATAGTATGATACAAGTTTATAATACGGGCTGATTTGGGTCTCTAGTACATGTAGCACGGTGGTATGATATTTGTTATTGTTGTTGTCGCTTCACGCCTGAATCAGGAGCCGTGGAATGAGTAGCTCAGGGATATCCGGTTGGGCTAGAGTTTAGAAGAGCTGGGACACGTGCCGACTGGGAGAGTATGCCGGTGTCTTAACAGAATTGACATCCCCGTAAGAACTGAAAGTTGCACATGCGCATAATGGTCTATAATGATACATTTTAGCGGCCGTGAGGAATGAGAGACATTCGCTTTATTTTCAATAGTTGTGCTAATTATCAGTATTATGTGACATGTATGAACCTATAGATATTTATAAAGTGTGTCTGTGAAGGGGATATTCCAATTTCTATATATATTACTCCGGTGTATGCTTTATCCTTTCTTACCGGATACGAATACACGCGGTCAATTGATGGAACAGCCTACTTTATTGACATCTAGCTAAATGAGGTAAATAATTATATTAGAAATCTACTTTTTGGTTTTATTATTTTTATTAATTGAAACAGTTATCACATTCCATTATTCAGTAATGATGTTAGTGACTTGTTTGTAACGGTTGTCACTGTGTTATCAGTTGTAATTTGACTGTAAATGTTTCGAAATTCCGAAACCACACACTGGCTCATTTTTCAACCCAATTTAACACAAATCTACATGAGCTTTGTACAGGTAAAGTTTTATCCCAAATTAATGTGACAATTAACACACATTATGTCATTTTCAGTTTTGTTTTTTACAAATAACTGAATAATGCACACTATTTTAATTTTGTTTACAAAGATGATCAAATGACACGGTCCCTAGAACAGGTTGGAGAACAGTCCAGAACAAGCTATAATAGCTCGATCAAGCTATAATAACTCGATCGAGCAATAATCTAATGAATAGAAACGTTAAAAATCATATATATTTTACACATTTATCCGAAATATCGAACGAGGACGGAAAGTATGCCACTTACATTTTTTGTAGAAATAGACTGTTCTCCAACATATAGAAATACCGAAAGACACCGGAAAAAAGTATATAAAAACAATATAAGAACGAGGCAGCTTGTGTTTAACTATTTATTAAGCTAAATACACCTTATTGACTTAATATCTGCCAATAATGTCAAACCCCTTGCGAGGAACTACGCTTGTTTTCCTGGACACGCTTAGCCGACCTGACTAGGCAGGCTTAGCCGACCTGACTGGGCAGTCTTAGCCGACCTAAGTGGTTAACAGTACTAAGCAATGTGTGTGAGACGCCTACCTCGATGACACTACATATGTGGCCTGACCGAGTATTGAACCTGGTGTATAGAATATTGACCCCCCTCAAAATAATGTCTCTCGGGTTATTAGTCGGTCATGGAATATTGACCCCCTTGCGGAACAATTACTCCCCTTGCGAATGGCAATATATAGTGGGAAAATATTAAATTTATTATAATTAAATGTTAATTAACACTGTTTAAGGCCTAGCAACATTTATTTTGAATCAATGATGTACAGAATAACATAAATATATTGAATATGAAAATATAAGTACACAGATAATTTGTCTCTATCAATTTCTAACGATGATATGGTGGGTGCTGTATAACTAGGAGATTCACATAATGTGGCGTGAGCTGGTGGCCTCCATATACTGGAGCGTATCAGCGGGTGCGAGGCAGCATCGGGTCCGCCGTCAGTATAAGGCAGATTTATAAATAACAAACTAATCTCAGTGTCGGTTTACTGGTTTTAAACTTAGGGCAGATTTATAAATAACAAACTAATTTCAGTGTCGGTTTAATGGTTTTAATCTTAGGGCAGATTTATAAATAACAAACTAATTTCAGTGTCGGTTTAATGGTTTTAAACTTAAGGCAGATTTATAAATAACAAACTAATCTCAGTGTCGGTTTAATGATTTTAAACTTAGGGCAGATTTATAAATAACAAACTAATCTCAGTGTCGGTTTAATGGTTTTAAACTTGGGGCAGATTTATAAATAACAAACTAATCTCAGTGTCGTTTTAATGGTTTTAAACTTAGGGCAGATTTATAAATAACAAACTAATCTCGGTGTCGGTTTAATGGTTTTAAACGTATGGTGTTCAACCTCGTGTATTTGTTGTTTCATACTGTAGATTGTCTATGTGGCATTTAATGAATAAATGTTCTGTTTATATTGTATATGGTATCATTAAAAACAGAGGGTAGCATACTTAACACATCACTCAATTTTACGTTTTCGACCGGTTTATGAATTGAGTATATCATGTTTTCACTGTGACCACCAGTATCTCCTTGATCCCCGATATGCATTGTATCTCAACACATGCTAAGCCATTATTTACCTAATTCGTCTAGTTCCAGCTGTGTTGGTGTTATAGAGCATCATTTCCTCAATGCATTTTGACATATTTGCAGTTCATCTCTTTGATCACTTTGGTAATATCCTTGATATTATGTTTAATAAGTTTAATAATATTGGTTGTGGGTGGGGTACGAATGGTCAAATCCAATTCTGAGCGAGTCCCTCGGGCGGCTTCGTCAATATATGTGAATATATTACTTATGTATCCACTATCTGAGTCAGTTCTATGCTTTTTTGACAATTGGTAATCACAAACCATGCATAAAACCAACAGATCACTGGAAGTTCAGAGTTATTTTACTGAGACAAGTAATGTCTAAAATGCCAAACAACGTACCTCCAATTTCGAGATAATATGTTTCTAACCATGACTTGGTTAGTGAAAAAAGATTTTATTATTTACCAATACATTAAGTTTGTATTTTATTTACTGAGAATTGTGTTTTATATGTTCTCGTTTTCATTCAGACTTAGGATTGATCATGGGCTGCAATTCTTCAGCAATTGGACAGTGTATTGTTAAAAACTAGTACATTAATTTGAAAAAGTCACAGACTAAAATATTCAATCTTGCAAAATGCATCATGTCCATGTTTTCAGCATTAATTACTCCACTTACATTCTGTCGTGTGAAACTCCTTTATGTGGGGGGGGGCAATCACTAATGCTGTTTGAACTTGTGGCCCAACCCATCTGCTAATTATCTATTTGTAATTGCCATGCATATAAAGCAACACAATAGTATCACATCAATACTGAGTACAACTACATGATAACAACCTATTTACACATTAATTGACACAATAATTTAGTATGTGTTCGGTAAAATCCCGCCGCCAGTGTGATATTACAAGAGTAAAACAAACCAGTCAATATAAATTTCGAATTCTCAACAGATGCTGCCTTTGTTATGTCTTGACAGGGTTCGAAACTCAATGCTTCCTCTTCCGTGATTATGTTGTAAAATGTTGGAGCATGCGGGTCGACACTGTCGTAGGCATTGTTGTTGTTTCCGGGTATATACCTGGAATAAAACTGCACTGGTTAACGCTATGCATGACTTGGCATTACATAAGAATTATATTCAAAATAGTTATGGTCCATTTATCGAATATTTTATGAACAAATTAGATGTAAAAACCTGACATTTCATACCTAGACAGAACATTCAATTTTTCAAATTAAAACTAAAATTGTACAAACATGTTGATTTTTTTATTCGTCAACAAAACAGGTTGAGTTTTTTATTCGTCTGTACTGTACTGTACTGAATCTTTATTTCCTCCTCTCGGGAGATTCACATATATATTGACATTACATTAACAATTACATTTACAACACATTACATATAAAACAATTATTATAAATTATGAATAACATAAATAGCATACATATAAGTGTAATGCACAGACGTTATATATCTATATCACTTTCAATTGTATAGTAACGAATTCCCTCTCCGTGTAGTCAACATGACTCTTCAAAGTAAATAATATGTGTAATTAGTTAGCGACTATGATTAAGCAGTCTATAATGTAGTCATACGAAATTTCTAAGAACTTTGAGTTACTTTCGATACTGTAGTTTGGGTCATTATCTGACATCCCGCCTAACAATTTAATAGTATATGTTTTTTCACTCAGTAGTCTTAAGCTTGTAAAATCAATATCAAAATACGATGACAAAGCTGCATGGTATTCGTCTCGCCTTATAGCGCTAATTGAACAATGCAATATTACATGTGATAGGTAATCGCCATAGATACTGCCACATCTGTCATATAGTTCATTTTCAATGTGTATGGACCTCGCCCAGATGCCTGCAACAATTTCGTTTTTAATTTTGTTTGTAACACCTTTACCAATGCTGTAGACGATAGTTGGTCTAATGTCAGTCTGTAGGTGTTTAAAATAATCAAACTCGGAGTCGGCTTCCAAGCGTCCCCTCCATAGAGCAGATTCACTATCAGTTATTGTATCAATGACTTTCTTTTTCCAGGCGTATTTTGATGGAATTATATGATAGGTAAAGTAGTCGTTTATAATATATTGAAGGTCGTATTTAGTCAAAATGTTACATATATCTGGAATATAACCAGTACGAACAGAGGACCTATCTTCTATGTATAACAGGTATTTTCGAACAAAAATACTGTTTGAAACAGACATACAGGGTAAGGATAGGATTTTGTACAAGAACATCAGTTTGTGTTTTTCTACCTCGGATGATAACCTATATAGTCCAAGCATAGACTCGCAAATATCAGATCGTGTTAATACCGGAAACCCCTGGATCTTTTAACGATGAAATGCTGTAGCCGATTAATTATGCCTATATCCGTGTCAGTCATTCCGTGCCATAACTCTGACCCGTAGAATGCAATTGGGATTATAACTTTCTTGTATAGACTTGTGGCTGTCTCAGGTTTGATCCCTTGCGGATGAAGTCCGAGACCCGACATTGCGTAAAGCGCGTTCTTTGCTTTTTGACAGCGCTCTTCAATGCGTTTATTAACTTTCATATTATCATCTTGTCGTATTCCAAGGTGTTTCGTACTTTTGACTTGTTCTAGTATTATATCGCCGTAATATATACACACAGGTGCATGCGCTCGTTTTTTTGTGTAAATAATAATATTTGATTTAGTGGCACTAATGTCAAAATACCATAGTGTGGCATATTGGTACACAATATCCACCAAATTTTGAAGACCGGTCGGTGATATTGCAATCAGCGAGATATCGTCTGCGAAAGTGGGGCTCCCAGAATTTTTGGACAGGACACATGCTCCTGACTGATTGCTTTGTAACAGGTTGAGCAATTCGTTTACGTAGACTAGATAAAACAGAGTTGAAAGAACCCCACCCTGACGGACACCACGTTCAACAATGACCGGAAGTGATGTCATCGACTGGAGACGAATGACGCATTGGAGGTCGCTGTAAGAGTTAATTAGCAATCTCAGAGTTTTGCCTGTAACGCCCAATTCACCTAATTTGAAAAATAGACCGTCATGCCATACGACGTCGAACGCACCCTTTATATCTAGATATGCTGTGTATACGTCAGACTGCCGATCCATTTGGAATAGGATTGTTTCCTGTAAATTAAAGGAGGCTGTGATGCAACTAAAGCCTTTCTGAAAGCCCTGCTGTTGCTGAGAGGGGAATGTTGGTGATCTTATCTTAAGATATTCTGTTAAACGTTCCAGTAATACCTTTTCGAAAAGCTTATTCAAGCAGGTTAGAAGAGATATTGGCCTGTAGCTGTTAGGATCAGACTTGCTTTTGCCATTGCCTTTGTATATTGGGATGATTATACTAGTTTTCCACTTGCTAGGGATAGTTTCACTAGAAATAATGGTATTAAAGAGCAAAGTTATGGCTTTGATAAGTGATGAGCCACCTCGTATAATATGTTCATTGAGCATGTTGTCAATGCCAGGGCTTTTTCGACTTTTAAGCAACGTAATTCGCTTCTTAACCTCGTTCTCCGTGACATGGTCATGTAAAATAGTACCTAGTCCTCCCGGCTCTGTTTTGGAATGTTTAGACAATAATCTCTTAATGTTATTTAAGTGTTGGCCATCGGGAGTATTGATGTCGTTTTGGTTGCTCTGTAGCTTGAAAACGTTATCAAAATGTAGTTTGAAGCCTGAAGCGATATTGTCATCCACATAACGCGTACCGTCTACGATAAGTTCAGTGCAGCAGTACTTTGGCTTATTATCGCGTTTTCTAAGTAGCTTCCAAAAGAGCCTATAATCTGTTTCTGCTGCCTGATCGATATCGTCAAGGGCCTTACTTAAATATGTATCGGCTTCATGTCTTTGCATGCGACGAAAGAGTGCTTTGGCTCTTTTGTATTCACGGTACGAGGCATGCTGTTGTCCTCTAGGACGGCCCTCTACAATCCATCGCCGTCTAAGGCGTCGGGATTCAGTGTGTGTCTTCTTTACCGATGGCGACCAATAGGGTTTTGCAAACCGATTAAACTTGCTTCTTGTAAGTGCAATCTCAGCTGTACGAATAGATTGCACAATTTTAGAATAAACTACGTCGGGCGAGGATTGATTATTGACATCAGCCATATCACAGAGAGCATCCGCGAGGTTATCTTGGTATACTAGAATGTATACTAAAACAGGTTGATGTTTTTATTCATCAACAAAACAGGTTGATGTTTGTATTCGTCAACAAAACAGGTTGATTTTTTTATTCGTCAACAAAACATGTTGGTGTTTTTATTCGTCAACAAAACAGGCTGATGGTTTTATTCGTCAACAAAACAGGTTGATTTTTTATTCGTCACAATGTCCATACCGTAAATAATGCTTTACGCTATATCACCCGTCGTGCGTTAATAATCACCGTTGATAAGTATATTGCGGTCCATCCGGTTATGAACGACGATCACATGAGCTGAATCAACCAATCATAATCGCGATATTGAAGTTGTACTTCGTTATACTAAGTTGTATATATATGTCAGACGGACACCACCGGTCTTCAGCACGTCCGCTGGATAGCTTCCTCACATGTAATCATCCGATATTCCCAGTGGGAGTTCAACATACAGAGATGGGAAACAAGTGATTACAAGACTGCGACCTAACCCACTTAGCCATGGAGTCCTCGTGTGAAACATAACACGGAGAAATGTGACTTGGAATACAAGTAAGTGGAAGGTCGGTCATAGAACAATTGACATGAATCTATATAGTTACGTTTATCTTAGTTTATAAAACTTCACTCATATCTCAAGTTTAAGGGATTGGATTATTGTACACTCAGCTCTACCAATCAGAAAGCTTGAAACTGTTCTTGAGATTGTATAGAAATGATATATCCTGCAGGTGTAATATGTGTAACCGGCAGAGGCTCTTTCATAATGGTCCTTGTCTGCCAATGCACTACTAATGCCAATATAGCGCAAGTGGATATCACCAAAGCAAATTGGCATACACTGCAAGAAAAAGTATTGCATAGCCTCATAACACACGGATATCATTGATATCTCTCTCCCTCTCTCTTTCCCTCTCTCTCGCTCTCTCCCCCTCTCTCTCTCTCCCTCTCCCCCTCTCTCTCACTCTCCCTTTCTCTCTCCCTCTATCTCTCTCGCTCTCTCTCGCTCTCTCTCTCTATATCGTTTCTATTAGCTCATTTTATCATATCAAGATAATAGATAATTGTGTAACATTAGTATCATAGGATGCTTGCAATATTTCATGACTACCTTTCTTTTCAAGCGAAATTTACATTTTAATTTAAGTAACAACACATTACTAACGTTTGCCCTAAATGAACTTGTTTATCGCTGTTATACCTTTCTCTCAAGTTAATGAAATTTGACTCAAAGTCCTGCTGGAACTCTGCAGCTCTCGAAAGTATAAAAATATAACACTAGTGTAATCCGAGATACCAAACGTCTGCTACGCCGCTAAATGCCCATCGAGTGTCCTATCTCACAATGGCGAAAACTATTATTAACAATCTCAGTTTCATTAAATGTATGTTATTTAGTCTCTGTTGAAATATTTTAAAATAAAGATACAAAATCTATAATAGGAAATTACATTCTGTTGATATTCCCTTCTCTCTCCCCCATCCAACTTATGTTGCATTAGGTTTGCATACTTATATTCGACGCAGGTCTAAGATAAGATAAGATTTATTTTGAGTATGTAAGACATGCGTAATGTATTACAAAATTTTAACATAAGCTCCGAGGAGATTTTGAACGGATCGTCCGTCCTCGTCCGTCCGTCCATCCATCCGTATGTATGTATATCTGTCTATCTGTGTCTGTCTCGGTTCGTCCGTATGACCGGGAAAACAATTTGTGATTAGCGGCTGTCTGTTGAAAAATGGTGAAATGTTCCCAAGTAATTACGGTTAGTAGCCTACTAGCATCCCTTTTTAAAGCACTATCACTATTTTAGCTCATAAACCTCAATGTTGGTACACCTGTCCGTCGTTCCGTCTATCCATCCGTCCACCGAAATTGTATAATAAGTGGCTATTCCTTTGTTCTCATAACCATAAACGGAATTTATAGCCACGTTTTAAAGTTTCAAGTTTCATATGTATTGGCATTATCAGCAATACATTTCCTTTGGCCATTTACATAAGTATAAACTATGGCAAAGGCACAAATACATAATTACCTACATAAATATATACACAGTGATATTATCTAGGGTAGTTGTTCTTAGAAACATAGATCCCTTTATATACTTAGATAGTTTTAACAATTCTATTTCATTCTTAGAAGACACGATAGTACTGAATTTCTGTACACGGCCAAGATATATTACAAAGGTATTTAGTTCTTAAACTTGTGTATACTCCGATTTAACCGACTTTTTGTTACATAGTTTACATGATCGATGTTATTTTCTATAGCATTATATATACCAAATTCAATTTCTATAGTATGTGAACATTATCTTAAGCAGTAGTAGTAGTAGTAGTAATCTTTATTTACATCTCATCATTGTACGTACAATATTTACAATAATATTACATGTATAGTTTACATAATAAAATTAAAATGCCACTCCAACATGGAGTTATAGGAGATAAACAAAAGCATGTGAAACACTTTCGTAAATCATCACTAACACTCGTATTAATATATTCAATGACTTAGAAGGAATATTTGTTCAATGACTTATAGTAAGAGGACACGATAGATTTACAGACGATAAGTTATGTGTACAGATATAAACACTTTGTTGAACAACTTGATTTAATTAGCTATTATTTACAAAAACAGAAACTCTGCTTAAGGGATGTTTAGGCTACTGGTCCAACGCGATATGTGAAATATGTATATAAACAGAAAACCAATAAAATAAACACGATATAGGTGATCAAGGTAGTTGGTATCGACCAGGTATAATCACTTAGTCAAAATAAAAGTATGTTCCACTATATATTTACGCTAGCACAGTGGTTTGTTGGATTTACATAGATACGAACTTGAAAATTGCAGGTTCGAATCGTGCCTGCTAAGATTTTTTCAAGAGACCTCTTTATATTGCTATTTTACAGATATAATGCAATTTTGTATAAATTCGATGTTCATGTGCTTTTAAATATAAATGTTTAGCAAACTCATATATAAGTGAATGTGAACCATATATATTTACCACATCTTACATTTCATTCGACCGCGGAACATATAAATATGGAGACTTATGAATTGCCTGTCTTTGCTCTACTCAAATAAGAAACACAAACACCAAATGCATGACCAGACGGGAGTGTTTATTAGAAGCATGAAGTATTTGCAGCCGCACAATATACAACTGGATGCAAAATGCACCGAAATGAAATATTTTGGTCACACTAAAATAATAGCATACTTCTCTTGCCCGGTATACAAGTTAATAAGTGCAACTTATTTTACAGAATACCAACTAAGCACGCACATGCGAACCGACTCGCCCAGGAAAAACACAGAGATCATCCTTTTTTTTAAAAATGTATTTGCTCTGAGAAACCTGTGTCCATTTGTCATTTTGGTGTCAGATCGCCCAATGTCGGACCTCATTTTATCTGCGTAGACGTATGCTATCATTGTGAATATGTATATAAAATAATTTGAGCATAAAGTAAACAAGACGTGTACTGTGCGAAGTCGTCTGGTAGAATGACCAGTTACAACACATATCCTTTACACGTACGCGTATATTTACGCATCGCTACACCTGACCAATATTCATAATCACCCTTTGCAATGCGTTCCGCGGATAGACAAAAATTTCACGCTATTTCTAATCGAACCGCGTGAAATAATTAGTCTTTGCTCTACTCAAATAAGAAACACAAACACCATATGCATGACCAGACGGGAGTGCTTTAGAATTAAAAAGAGCGGGCTGGTGTAGTTTACAATTTCAAATGCCTGGAAACTGAAAGCCTACTATCTAAAGAATCAGCTACATAGCCATCTTTACTAGAATCACTCTTCCACCGGCCGTGTCCTTTCCAACAGCGGTCATTTACTCCTGAATTAGCGGCTGTTGTAGCGCCCCCTGAGCGAAGAGAGTGCAAACCCAAATTTAAATCCCCTGCAACATCTCTTAACCTAAGTAACACAGTTTCTCTAGCCCTTGTGTAACTTAAGGGTTTATCTTTATAAATAAGACTGCTTTTACCTTTTGATCTAAAGCAAGGTTTGAATAAAAATTGATTGCTCTCTACAGTCTGTCCAGAACATTTTAAATAACGTTGAAGCATCACGTATGGACATGCAACAGTAAAACCTTTTGATACAACAATTTCGTTACCAAAACGATATTGGTCAGTTTTGCATCTGCGTACAAATATACAAAAATGATCTTCGTAAAACTTGATGTCATTGCAATGAAGATTTCTGATTTCATCGTACCTAAGGAAGGCTGAATATCCTAACAGAATCATACACAAGTCCCTTATTAATAAGACATCTGTTGATTTAACGTGCTTTTCACATAGTTCTATTAACATTTGTGTAGAAATAGGGTCCTTTTTATTAACCGATTTAGAAGATACACATTTCGCTGCATCAAGCAAGTTCTTTACAAACAAATTATCTGTTGGATCTGGTAGATTTTTCAAAGAGTGCGCCCATTTAATACTATAGACTGTTGACGAAATAACATTATCCGAATATTTCTTGTCTAAGAGTTCTGTCAAATATAGACAAACGACAATAGGTGAAGCTGGTATAGACTGACCTCCTTTCGAATATACAAACTGTTCCCACTTTTGGAAGTAGTAATAGTATTTCTTTATTGTATTGTCACTTTTGGAGCTTACTAGGAAACCAGCCATCTTCTTGGTAAGATCACCAAACGAGCTATCAGTAATCCCCGCCTTCTTGACCTCCTCGGTAATACATTGCTCCAACCTTAGGCCTGAAGAACAAATACGTGCGATTACGCATATACAAAATATACAATTCTTATGGCATCAAAGCAGTACAAACTATATCATTTTTACGGCAACGAAGCCAAACGACAATGACCTGCCGTCAAATATTCCGTTTTTGCCTTTTCCTCTCTTTGTCAAACGCCCTGGCTGAAAATAAACAACATCATTTATGAATTTTGCCCTGTTACCGCACGGGAACAGTTTTGGCCAAAATGGTGCAGATTGCCATCGAGGCATCACGATAGTACAAGAACACTTTTCGACCCGTGCTTTCTCAATACACTTCGATATCAATCTTGGTGGCGGAACAAGCCAATTGTTTTCTCCGATCCATTTCTGCTCGAAAGCGTCAATGCCCGACGTTCCGGGACACCAGTACCTAGAATTAAATATACTACATTTTGTATTGTAATGACATGCAAACCTATCCACAGTGTGTGGTCCCCATTTTTCGTCCAACGTTTTGTAAACATAATCTGAAATTGACCAATCATCACTATCAGAACAACGACTAAGATAATCCGCCACCGAGTTGTCTTCCCTTGGTAGCCATCTCGGAAACAAAGCAATATTGTTATCAGAACATATATCGTTTATTTTTAATGAAATATCTTGCAATTTTGGCTTTTTACTACCAATTTGTAAAATTGAGCGTACGTTTTTGTTGTCTGTATGCATCACGACGTGTTTACCATGCAAATGTATGACGAAGCTCTGCATAACTCGATAAACAGTCTCCAACTCTCTCCAAGTTGAGCTCGTAATGCTTTCGTGACTCAACCAACTACCAATAACATTACTGTCTGGATATCCCTCTATGTAACCACCAAATCCAGATCCACTGGCGTCAACAAAGACGTTGGCATATTCTACGGATCCAACTACACCGGCGTCAACAGAGACGTATGCCTGATCAACAGATCTTAAACCTATATCACTTTTATTCAGCATTCTCAAATTTTCTTTCCAGAAAACGAGTTCAGTCAAAGCTTCAGGATTGACTTGCACCGGGGCATTCCAACTAGCCCTGCTAACAACACAATCGTACAATGACCTAGTACGTAATCTTGCTATATCTCCAAGAACGCTCTGCATAGAGATTATCTGGCCTATTAAACAGGTTATCTGTCTGACCGGTATAATGACTGACCCAGAGATTACTTTTTCTACCATAGCACACAAACTTTGTTCGGCGCGACTAATTCTGTCTTCTGTAACTTTCAAGATACCCTCTGACATGTTCCAACTACATCCTAACCAAACCGCGTGCAAACAAGGTAGCCAGTGGCATTTATGCTCTGCTAACAAAAAACCAAAGTCTAACAGGTCTTGTCTAATGTATTGAGCACTACTGAGGGCCGTTTCAAAACTACTGGCGCCTCCTAGACCATCGTCCAAAAATAAAATGATTTTGAAACCCATGTTTCTCCATTTTTTAACACAAACCCGTAACAATTTTGTGAAAACAAATCCAGCCGTGGAAATACCAAATGGTAAAACTTTAAAAACAAAATATCTTGTAATCCCATTTTCTGTCCATGCGAATCCCAGATAAGTTGCATGTTCAGGATAAATCATAACATGATGATATGCCCCTTTAATATCGAAGCTAAACAAAAAGTCCCCTTTTGAAAACATTTCTCGTGCTGTTGAATGATTTTCAAAACTGCATTTGTATTTAAACAAATCCAGATTTAAATGCCTACAGTCTAAAACTAAACGTTCTTTGCCTGCGCGATTAATAGCTACTGTAAGCGGGTTTACTACCTGTGGAGCGGTCATGACTTCCTCAATGCAGCCTTTGGACAGAAGGGTTCGAATCTCATTAGAAACAAATTGTGGTTTGTCACGTGCAGACTTATTGTTTTGCAATTCAACTGATTCAGGAACCAATTCATCACTATGTCTAAGATATAATCTCCCGCCCTGCCTCTTGCCAGTGCTTTGAGCAAAACTCCAGTCTACCCAACGGAGATTCTGCCTCCCCAATATGTGCAACAAAAGATTTATCAGAGCTGGTTGTGTCATTTGCAATTCACACAAGTTCGAAACTAGCCGCAAATCAGTAGCACATGTAACAGATTGTATAGCTTCTGAACAATTTGAAATAACTGAGGTACTTATCTGTACATTCTTGTCAAACTGAGACTCCACGTGTAGCACCCGACATTCCTGCCTCCAGTGACCAGGTTTCCCGCAGCGGAAACAAAGACCAGGTTTCCTGTTCGTCATAGGTGCGTGATTTCTGGACGTATTCTCAGTCGAAGCGCTGGTTGATGTACTGGATTTAGAATACGGAAGAAAACGTCAGGTTTTCGTTCGTCGCTCTTGTCGAACCTTCCTGTCGGCTTGTATTTGAGCCCTGTGAATCTTTTTCTCGTCGTCGGAATTTTCGGCTAATGGATGAGCCTCGTATTCGTTGACGACCTTCCAACCGTGCTCTGACGAATCTGCCAGCTTGATACATTTCTGACGATGAAGAAGAATGCACATACCTTCAGAAATTTTGTTGATAGCAGTATCAGCAGCGTCATTCTGGGAATTCTGTGTAGCCTCTTTTAAGAATCCCTCAGCCTGGTGTAATTTATCGAGAACTTGACAATTCACTTTATACTGTTGCTCGTGCCCTTTCTTCTTGAACGTATAATTTTCTACATGTACGAGATTTTCCTTGATTGCAGAAATCTGTGACTGCGACATTTCTCTCTGTGTAGTGCTGACACGTTGCTCAAATGCTACAAATTTCGAATTTATCATTGTCTCTAGCTGAGAAAGTAAGGCGTGTTGACCCGCCTGCTGCTGACGTTCACTTTCCATTTCTTCTATTTAAATGTGTAAACGGCTGCGATATATAAACAAGACGTGTACTGTGCGAAGTCGTCTGGTAGAATGACCAGTTACAACACATATCCTTTACACGTACGCGTATATTTACGCATCGCTACACCTGACCAATATTCATAATCACCCTTTGCAATGCGTTCCGCGGATAGACAAATATTTCACGCTATTTCTAATCGAACCGCGTGAAATAATTATTACATTCTGGCTGCAAGTCAATCGTTAAAAATGTTTTAAAGGTTTAAATATTAAAATATTTTGTTTGATATTTAAATAACAACACTATATTAGGTGTGAAGCAATATGTTAATCAGCGACGTATCATCGCGTTCTATTACATTTCCAGGTATGCAGAGAGGAGAAGATGAAATGAGAGTTATTTCTTTCTTTAGAAAATGCCACTGCCAGTGCGGCTCATTACACAGGCTGCAGCACTACTACCTGATGGCGCTATGAGAAGGAGCCCAGTGACAAGCCAAGGACACCAAGGTCGGACTTGCACTGGCCAGTTTTGACACTGAAATAATCAGGCGTACTGTCCATAATTTATTAGAAAAGCGGATATGCATTCCAACAGCGCAGAACCTCCTGCAAGTCGTGCAAGAGACGCTTAACTTACCCGTAAAGCTCACTACGATGAGAACATTATTGAAGGAGGTAGGCTTTAACTGGAAGAGGTGATGGAGAGGCCTGGCGTGGTGGTGGCTCGAGTGAACTTCCTGCGTACCATCAAGAAGTACCACCAACAGGGAAGGCCTATCGAATACACGGACGAGACCTTTATACACTCATCAATGTGAAGATACCATTCAGTAAGGGTGAACGCCTGGTCGTCAAGCTGATTCATCAAAGGTGCATATCTGATCTTCAACGCTGGGTTGGCCACTGGCGATTACCACGCAGAAATGAACATCACATCGCCAACTTCGGTAAATGGTTAACCGATAAACTGATCCCACACCTGCCTCCAAACTCAGTACGCATCGTAGATAACTCAGCATACCACAACCTACAGAAGGACAAGTGCCCAACCAGTTGCCACAATGATGGGGGAGATTCCGACATGGCTGAATATGCAGCACATTCCGCATGCTTCAACAATGCTGAAGACTGAGCTGAATGAGATTTGTAAGAGGAACAAGCCATGCATTGTAACTTGATTCTATAATGATATATTTGAACGATAGAATAAAAAAAAAGTATTATAAAGATTTTAATAAATGACAAAATATCACAAAATACAAAAACAATCAAGCTTTAAATCTATAACACAAATATATAACATTCATACAAATGTGAAATAGATTGCGTATGAACAAAATTAAGTCATACCGGATTCGAACCTTCATTTTTCTGCTAGATACCATACGCCAGCTAGACAACTCGGCTATGCGCACAGCTGATAAAAATATCCTACATAATAACCTGTATGTTAATTTCATTTCCAAAGCCCTCTGGTATTGATTTCGAGTAAGTTTAGGCGGATTACCTACATAGTGTAATGGTATATCACTATCAATATCGCGTTTGTTTTATACATACATGGGATAAATGACAACATCACCATGTGCATACTTTCAAATAAAATATGAATATGTATCTGCTTTACGCGCAGCTTGGTCTATCAATAAGTAATATGTGAACCCCATAAGTACCACAGCATCTGTTTGAGAGCAATGATGTAATTCACATGCCGAAAGTAAACAAAACATCACGTGAGTAAACAAAGGCCGAAAACAGGCGAGGGCCGATATCAGGGATGTTGACGATTAGGCAGATCGAAATCTATAGAAAGATAAATAATGATTTGATTTAAAAGTCAAAAGGGTTAATTAAGAGTCATTAATGTTAAGAATGTGATAGTTCTATGAGATGCACTTGATTGTTCCGTGTACAATGAAGGGAACAATCAATATTACACATATATAATATGTAGAAAGTATATTAAAGTATGTACAGCAGTACTACATATAGTTATACAAATTTATTTGTTATGTTTTAGCTCGATTGCGATACAAGT
Organism: Archivesica marissinica; assembly: GCA_014843695.1. Classification (NCBI taxonomy): domain Eukaryota; kingdom Metazoa; phylum Mollusca; class Bivalvia; order Venerida; family Vesicomyidae; genus Archivesica; species Archivesica marissinica. The sequence goes on along the minus strand of CM026392.1, from coordinate 25,501,273 downwards.
TCTTATAACTTATACTAATCACTCTCGAGACCTCATTCCTGATGGAATCCATCGCCACGAGGGAGAGAGAAGAGGCATGTGGAATTTAAATGCCTTGCCTAAGGACACAATCGTAACGGTTCCAGCGGGGCTCGAACTCCGGGCCTTTCGCACGTGAAGCGAACGCGCTACCACTGAGCTATCACGACTTCCACAGCAAGCTCAAGCTCTATGTAAAATACACGGGTATATGAAAACAATAGCTTCAACATTGCGTCGCATTTTCAGATGAGCCAATTACGTGAACCACCGTAAGTTGTTTGTGTACGTTTTGCATTCTTCTCTACAATTCCTTATAAGTCACCTCTCCCAAAATTTCCAAAATAAAAACAAATCATCGCCCATAATTACCAGACAGCCGTTTCCGTATTCCATTTTTCTCACGATGTGGGTATATTATGTAGGCAGCCAATTAAGGATTTGTAAAACATACGTTTGACCTGGCCCCGCCATTACAGGTGCGTGCATAGAATACAGTCGCGTGATATTTAGTGTAGATAACCCAATGTAACATGGCGTCTATATAACATGGCAAACTATACAGTAGGTCACTTCCATTGGGAAATTGAACATGTATGTCAAAGCGACCTAATGGAACAATAAATACTTGAAATTTGGAAGGTTTACCTTTTTATGGATCAGAAAACATGTATTTATTTTACGAATAACGTTTTACAAATGCTCTGTTCAGGTCAAAGTTGGGACATATATTAGTTTCATGAGTTGTAAAGCTATACCATTTTGGACATGGAAGGATTATTTTGTTGTGACATGATCCCATTGTGTTGTATTCATGAACATTTGGATTGCTTCTTAATCTCATACCAGAAGAAGATCGCATCAGGAAGCACTACAGTGGCGCATGCGTATAGTGTCAGTGACCACGGCTAGTTGCAAGCATAACTGAACATTTGATTAATCATAACTGTAATGACTTCTTCTGGCGGGTGATTCCTTTTAATATGTAGTGCTGTTGTAGTGTCTCGATTATTCAGCAGTACAACTTTGTCATGTAGACCTTCAAACACGTCGTATAGAATGTTACTGTACACATAACCAAAATAATCGCTTAGTCTCACGTCTCCTGCTGGCGTATCTTCATATGTATGAGGGCCTTTTATCATGACGACAGATTGTTTATTTCTCTCCAAAAATTGTTCGACACTACGACGTATAATTTCCATCCGTTCTTTAAACACACTATGATGGAAGGCAATGATGTGCATATATATATGTATAACGACAATAGCTCGCTCAGTACTTGGTATATTGTCTATGCGCCACGCAGCTGAGTATAACGTGTCCTTTACCATTTCCCAATCTTTGCCCACGCTAAACGGTTGACTATGCGGGTACCAACCAACTCGAAAATTGTGCTGGTTATTGACACATTCAGAGGCTTTACGCCATTTTTCTTTATTCCATTTCTCCGTGATAGGCTTACATTGGAGGCGTTTGAGTATTCTACCATACCAGCCTCTCAGTGTAGAATCACCAATCATATATAATCTCCTGTTTTTCAAACATTCCATGTATCGATTATCTTCCAAACCTGCAATAATACAATATTACCTTAAGTTAATTGACAACGATGTCACAGAACACTTAAATTATTATTACCAACTACATTTGTTTTTAATTAATTGAAATTACATGTAGATCTATGTATATAGCCTGGGTTCCAGTATGTCGATGTATCACTTGATATTAATTAAAACTCCATACGGCTCAGCTAACGGATTGGGTGTTTAATATATATATATATGACGAACAAGGTAAAATATGCCAACGCCTGTAGACAGGCTACTATGCATATTGCAATAATAACATAGATAATAAGCATTCAGAGTGAAAATTGTATAAATATTGAAATTAGACAATATGTTCTCGATTCAAATTTGCTCAGATTTACATTATTAAAAATATTAATTTCTGCTGCTTTAAGCAGCAAAACGAATAATTCGAAACATCAATATCACAACACCATTTGATGTTCATTCGGAACTAGCTGTAAGCATGTGTATTGGCCAGTAAGTGTGCGAGAATATACATTCATATATTCATGAATATCAACAAGTGTTAACAATACATGTATATAATGTATTTAGAAAATACTTTTTTTCATTAAATACAAGTAGTGATGTACCTTGTCAAACAGGTAAAATGGTAACCGTAAGATTGCTTCCATTTGCAAATAATTTTAAGATTTAGTTAAGTTTCTAATTTTGCTCATGGTATGTAACGGTTTATGTTAGTAAAACGTTTCCAATCGCCTTTATATTATTTGTATCAACTATTTGTTTCACCTAACATGTTTTTATGGAAGCTAAGAACGTTCTAATATCAATCGGTTTAACCTTCTTATTTCAAAATCTAGAATAAATCTCGTTTTAACTTTTCAGGACTCTCTTCCCATGTAAAACCATACATACATTTGGGGATTTCTTTATTAGTTTGAGGGATTGGAGGGGTAAATTAAATTTGGTAAAGCAAACGTCTTAATTACTGTAATTTATCCAAGCAGTGTAAGTTTTTTTCTATGCATCCACTACTTTTTAAGACAGTTTTTAAAGTTTTATTGTTTTAGTTCTAAATATAGGAGTATATTTTGTTCTAAATAGTTAGTGAATGCAATTATAAGTGTATTTACTGATTCTGAAGTCCAAGTAAATCTTTTATCGCGCCAAATTTTATGTTTCTTAATGTACCTACCCGAAGATATTTAAGAAGGTTCCATCGTTGGCAAATAATAATCATTACAGCAATACATTTTATGGCTGTGTTTTAGCTATACAATTGGATAATGATTTTATGAAACGTATAAATAGTGAAGATGATAACGGACAGCCTTGCCGTACGACACGTTGGATTTGAATATCACCATATAGATAGCCGTTGTTAATAAGGATACTAGAAAAGTTCACCCATTATTAATAGAGTTATCGCAATTGAAATGCGTTACACAGTTAATCACAACGCCATGGACGATACTATCGAATGCCGTTCCTATAGGATGTCGGATTAGTTCAGTGGTTAGCGCGCTCGCTTCTCACAAATGCAACTCGGATTCGATACTCGGACCGGAAGGTATGTGAGATGGTACGGTTGTCGAGTATTTACAAATTGCTTCACAATCATTGTAAAATAAATAAAGTTTAAACAGTTTACATAGAATATTTGCGATTGCATTTTACCTATATGCACCTATTTTTTTTTTCTGTTATGCCGTTTTTGAAATGTATTTGATATTTATCGTCCATTAAAAGACTGTTATTTATTTTCACATAACATGTGTCTTCATTTAGATATTCAATAATTAATTCAACAATAGAATGCTTCAGGTGCGTAAGGTCCTGAGTTCGAGCCCCACTGGAGCCGTTACGATTGTGCCCTTAGGCAAGGCATTTAAATTCCACGTTGCCTCTTCTCTCTCCCTCGTGGCGATGGATTCCATCAGGAATGAGGTCTCGAGAGTGATTTATATCAGTTGAAATAACTTGTTTCGCAATCGAGCTAAAATAAATGTGTATAAACTAATAGAATGATCGGTTATTAACACCGTGTTTTATTTTACTGATAAGATAAGAGAAAGAAATCTAGTGTACTACATAAATTATGCTGGGTTTTGTATCTGAGTGCCATGTATGTTGGAGTTTTGTTGAGTTTACTGTTTTCCAAATGTCTATCAACGAATAGTTATTCATTAATTCATTAATTCGTTAATTGTTTATATGCAATATTTATGTGTATTGTTCTGTCATTCTATTTGTCTATTTGTATGTAGATTGCACTATTGAAGTCATCACCAACATGAATTTATTGATCTAAATATTTAAAGAATAAACATCTAAATTTTGAAACATTTGCTGCCTTTTGTAAATTACACAATCCCCTTACATTATAAGAGTTGTCATGGTGAGCAAATCTTACGTATTATGTATTCGAAAATCCTATGGAAAGGATCTGGTAAAATTCCTATAAAAGCATTGATTCTACTCACGAAAAACGTCAGAACAAAACCATTGTGTTTATAATCAGCAACCATGTTTCATATAAGACGAAAATTGTAATTTTGTCGGTTATAATTGCATACCATTGATTTTATGAAAACAAATGAGAGAAGTATTCCTGCAAGTGAATTAAAATATGTGCTTCGATGTGCTGATGTGATTTGTCTTTATTTACCTAAGCAATGTCTTAGCTTCCACTTTCCTCCATAGAGGAATCCTGTCGGCTCCCTTGCGCTCCATAGCCTTGAAATGTTGTATTGTGAGCATGGTGTAGAAGGTAAGCCTACCATAGATATGCTCTTTCCGTCACTAGGACTGGGACTGGTAGATACAGTGATATTAAGCTTTGGCTTTAGCAACTGTTGTCCCCTGAAATCTCAAAATCAAATAAATAAAAAAGCAACCTGTGTTTCGTTTATTAGGGGTATACGATACATGTGTTCGGTTTGAAGTGTATATGGAAGCCTTCAGCCCCCAGTCCGGGTTGGGTCAGAGATTCTCTAGTAAAGTGACTAAATTATCAGACAAAATATCGAAAGAATGCCGATGAAAAGTTTGAATCAGGCAATGAGGAGCATGGATCTTACATATACGCTGACTTGCATGCACTGTTGGTTTACCATGTTGCTGAATAGTTAATCTGACAATTCAAATTCAAAGATTAAGGTTTTTATAAAAGCTGATTGTTTGCATTGAGTATTATGTATGTCGTTACATGTGATATGTGATTTATGTTTTGCAATAAATATTGTTTAACCCAGTTCAAAATCGGGGTCGGATATGAGTCTAGATGTAGTAATTAGAGCTATACCTGCCTCAATCAGTAAGCATACAAGTAATAAAGTGAACGCATTTACACGTGAAAGCTTAGAGGTTGTTGATTTTACCAAGGTTAACATGTATTAATATGGGTACACATTGTCGAATAGTTACGGTGATTGACTTCAAAGCACTTGTCCCTTACCGTTGTATGTTTGAATCAAACTGTGGTTGACGCATTATTCCATAGGAGAAAGCTATCCAGCTGGCTTACGGAAGGTCGGTGGTTCTACTCGTGTCCATGCCCCGATTTTGAAATGTCTGATTAACAGTACATAAAAACGTATACATGTATTTACCTCTCGAGTAGGCTTTGTTCACATTCTGTGACTGGAAGTTCGGGATACGGTACAGGTGTCTTGATTTTTAGCCAATCTTGACACGATAAATGTATATCACGTGGTTTCCCGCAATAATATGGCATCCCAGAGTTCATATTGGTCATGTTGCAGAGTTCGGTGTAGTTTGTCAGCTGTAGAAGGTGTGTCTGGTTAGGATGGCATATCGTTTCCTCGGACAATGTTCTATCTTTGTACAATCCATGGATAATTCTGGTCGCTAGTATCTGAAAATGTATCTAGTATGTAAACAAATATATGTGTGCTAGAAACTACGATGTATTGTTTCACCAAAGACAGAAAGTCTTTGCTATACTATGCAGTACTTAATGTCATTGTCATTTATGCAAGGAATTAGCGATCTCGTTTGCCTTTCTATTACCTACCTTGTCAAATAAAGTCTGATTTATCCCGAAATGTATATCGGTCCTATGGAATCCTTTTTTGATTTTTAATGTTGTTCACTAAGTAAACAATATGTTGTGGTATGATAATTGTGATTTTACTAAAATCATGTTAATTAATTGATCACAACTCTTTACATATATATAGGTATACATTGGATATATTGTGTTGTATATCTGTTTAGAACTCGAGGTGTATAGTAATTTAGCAATTTAGAATGTGGTTGCATATATATAGCATGATTTGCAAAGGAAACAATGATACAAACATATACAACTACTTAAGAGGACCCAAATACATTTTTATTTGCATTGCTATTGCATTACCTCGCACTATGAACACATACATTGTATGGGAGAGTGAGTAAGTGAGGAGCGTGTTAGTGAGTGATTGTAGTGAGTGAGTGAGTGAGTGAGTGAGTGAGTGAGTGAGTGAGTGAGTGAGTGAGTGAGTGAGTGAGTGAGTGAGTGAGTGAGTGAGTGAGTGAGTGAGTGAGTGAGTGAGTGAGTGAGTGAGTGAGTGAGTGAGTGAGTGAGTGAGTGAGTGAGTGAGGAGTGAGTGAGTGAGTGAGTGAGTGAGTGAGTGAGTGAGTGAGTGAGTGAGTGAGTGAGTGTGTGAGTGAGTGAGTGAGTGAGTGAGTGAGTGAGTGAGTGAGTGAGTGAGTGAGTGAGTGAGTGAGTGAGTGAGTGAGTGAGTGAGTGAGTGAGTGAGTGAGTGAGTGAGTGAGTGAGTGAGTGAATATGGCTTGACAGCTCATCGGCACATTTCAGGCTAGTAGTGTATCGCACCAGGTTAAATATATTAATATGTAAAATGAGTAGTAAAAATGTATTGCCAAAGTGTCAGGTGTATTGCAATTTATAGATTAGTAAAATTGTAACGACAAAAGTGTCCGTCAGTTGTAAATACAATTGTTAAAGCAGTACAATCTATATTCTATGGGGAAAATGTGATTCGTTTAAAAATTCAATGATACATTTAAAATCAAATGTGTCGGAAAATGTCTCATTGTAACTGTATAATATTTCTTGATCAATCGACACAGCAAATCAGGATGTGTTCCATATTTATAGATTTATGGATCCTGTTTTGTCAGTCAAATGAGTTAGTCAAATTGGTAAATGAATTATTAAAAAGGGTATGCCCCAGTCTCAGTTACGGTTTCGTCTCTATGATTAGAGCCATAAACAGAAATGTATTCGCCAATATTTTCTTTAATTACTTAGTTTTGTATTATATGCAATTCCATGTGTTATGGTAATGTAATCAGGAATCGATTGTCTAGCATCTATGTGTGGTATCTTAGTGCATCATTTGCACTTTGGTCAGCCATTCCATTGCCACGAATAACAAATATGACTTGGTCAATGTAATATATGTATGTTGAATAAGTGATATGTGAATATTGTGATATTTAATGTTCATTGCGCCTATTGATTGTAATACTGACAAATGGTCTGCAATTCATACATTTTATACAAAGTGACGTATCAGCAAAATACTTCTGCTGAAAATAAAGAAGCGTGATCAGGTAGCCATAATTTCTGGCGTGTATCCAGCTGTGTATACCGGTGTATAATCGGAAAGCAGTGCTGAGTGGTTAAAGTCGTTGACTTCAAATCACTTGCCTCTCACCACTGTGGGAAGTGATCTGATATACTGCTCGGAGGGGGGGGCGTGGTCTTCTTCCCCACCAATAATAGCTGGAGAGTCGCCATATTACATCAGCTACACCCGAAATACAAAGAAACAATAATCTGAAAACCTAGTTAGAATTTCAATTAAGCTTAAAAGGATACCGGGGTATTGTAGAGATACAATTTCTTCGAATGATATATAGCGTATAAGAAAAACATGTCTACCTTAATGTTGATTCGGCAAATGCTGGGTGCATCGACTCACCTTTGTTGTGATTCAATAAATGCAGGCTACAATCTCAATTTTGAAAGAAAAGCGTTCGTACCTTTACTGTGATATGATATATATTGGATATCGCCTCTCTGGTTTAGCCGAACTCTCCTGCATACGTTTTGAGTTGATGAATGTTAGATATAGTGTACGGTTGCTAGACGACGTTATATAAACGCTCTAAATGTTTTTAATAGATTAAAATCTGAGTGTAGTCGGGAACAGTTTTGTAAATATAAGAACGATTATAAGGACTTATGCCGTTGTAAACGTCAATTATTTGAAGCCAAAAATATTAATGATATAGAGCGGCTAAAACATGCTAAACCAAAACAAGTTTTTTTAAAAAAGAAATGTACACATACTAGTAAATCTATTTCGCTCGAGGACTTTAAACATTATTTTGCCGGTTTGAGCGCAGATACGTTCCCATGTAATAATGCTGAGGCGGGAGATGTTTGTAATACACAGGATTTTAATGATTTAAATTGTAATGTTGATGAACTAGATAATTATATTTCTGCTCAAGAAGTTATTGATGCTATAAAATGTTTGAAGCGTGAAAAGTCGGCTGGTAGTGATGCAATACTAAATGAATATAATTAATTTTAGTAGATAATAATGATAATATCTGGTTACTTCCCGGATAAATGGACTGAGGGCACTATTATTCCTTTATATAAAAAGGGCGATGCAACTATGTTAAATAATTATCGTGGTATTACTTTAGTAAGCTGTTTATCCAAGGTGTTTACCTCAATTTAAATAAACGAATCGTTACCTTTTGTGATAATAATAATATTTTATCAGACTCTCAATTCGGGTTTAGAAAAGGACGTTCCAC
>CM026392.1:25457899-25486910 GCA_014843695.1 Archivesica marissinica | reverse complement strand
CTCGGATTTCCACCACATTATTGGAGCAGAACAATATTGAAACCCTGCCGTGGCCTGCTTTGTCACCAGACTTGTCACCCATAGAACATTTGTGGGATACGTTAGACCGCCGCCTCAGACGACGTCAGCCGGTAACGTTAAACCAACTGAGGGATGTTTTGTGTCAGGAGTGGGCAAATATTGACCAGCAAGAGATTCAGACACTCTTCCGTTCGATGCGACGGCGGTGCATTGCAGTGAGAGACGCAAATGGTGCCCATACTCGGTATTGACGTCTGTGTGAAAACTCCATTAGACCCCTGTCCGACGAATTACAGTTTCGGAGGCTCAGTATGCTTTATGTGCTCCTCTTTCAACCATGTTGGCTATCTCTTTATGATTTTTTCCAAAGATTTTCTTAATAAATGTTGAAATTTAATAGACCATAAACCCCCACTGTATCGTTTCTTTTTGCTCAGTATAGATACTTATGCAGATACCTCTCACACAATTTGAATCGTGGATCACCTGTTTTCGCGTGTTCGGTCGTGTTTTTATAATAGTTGGTGTCAACTCGTGTTTTATAATTAGTTGATGTCAACTCGTGTGTTATAATAGTTGGTGTCAACTCGTGTTTTATAATTAGTTGATGTCAACTCGTGTTTTATAATAGTTGGTGTCAAATCGTGTTTTATAATAGTTGGTGTCAACTCGTGTTTTATAATTAGTTGGTGTCAACTCGTGTTTTATAATAGTTGGTGTCAACTCGTGTTTTATAATAGTTGATGTCAACTCGTGTTTTATAATAGTTGGTGTCAACTCGTGTTTTATAATTAGTTGGTGTCAACTCGTGTTTTATAATAGTTGGTGTCAACTCGCGTTTTATAGTAGTTGGTGTCAACTCGTGTTTTATAATTAGTTGGTGTCAACTCGTGTTTTATAATTAGTTGGTGTCAACTCGTGTTTTATAATAGTTGGTGTCAACTCGTGTTTTATAACTAGTTGGTGTAAACTCGTATTTTATAATAGTTGGTGTCAACTGGTGTTTTATAATAGGTCGTGTCAACCGTGATTTATAATAGTTAGTGTCAACTGGTGTTTTATAATAGGTCGTGTCAGTCGTGATTTATAGTGTCAACTCGTGTTTTATAATTAGTTGGTGTCAACTCGTGTTTTATAATAGTTGGTGTCAACTCGTGTTTTATAATAGTTGGTGTCAACTCGTGTTTTATACTAGTTGGTGTCAATTCGTGTTTTATAATTAGTTGGTGTCAACTCGTGTTTTATAATTAGTTGGTGTCAACTCGTGTTTTATAATAGTTGGTGTCAACTGGTGTTTTATAATAGGTCGTGTCAGCCGTGATTTATAGTGTCAACTCGTGTTTTATAATAGTTGGTGTCAACTCGTGTTTTATAGTAGTTGGTGTCAACTCATAATCATACAATATTATTTAAAGCATTTAATTGCAGATGATTATACAGCATAAAGATCTGTAATAAAATGCACCAAATAAGATGATATGATATATATATATATTTCGGGTTTTGGCTGCTTAATAGAGGTGACCACTAACGCAGGTTTGAATGTATAGCCACATAACCGCTAACCCTAGACCACTAGATAGTAAACATGTTGTTCTCCTAGCCAGGCAATTATATCAGTTATATTTCGGGTTTTACGCCTGCATCAGCACCATTTTGGGCTATATCGCCGGCGGGCAGTTTACCTAACAACACCTTTCCTGGGCAGGCTCCAACGTTTAACTAGTACTTGGGTGCATCAACCTCCGTAAGAAACTGCCAACTTTTTCATATAAATGAGACACTGTCTGAGCGGGGCTCATGATGATAGGTTACAGTGGTATACAAGTCAGCGACCTTAACCACTCGACCACGGAGGCGGACCAAGATGATATGAATATTGATATTATATGATTATTAGTTTGCTCCAAATTACTCTAATAAACCAGGTGAACGATTAGCAATTTTGTTAAGTGTATCTGCTAATTGTTGTATACTAACTTCATGCAAAATAACGTCCAAAACGACATGTCTAATAAATGCTAAACGTCTGGTCATGACTATTCTGTATTCGTTGCTCGCTAAAAGTTCTTTTGTAGCAAAATATAGGATAAATATATTATTAGGATATAAGCCGAAAACTATCCAATATGTTCATACATTTGACTGTGTGAGACGTGTAGCGCCGACACAGTGCCACTAGTTTACATATTAGATCAGTTTGAGGCTTATATCTTACCTAAAACCAACACTGATATAACAAGATCTTACTATTCAAATTGGTAATGTCTTAAATTTACGCTTAGGATTTAATATAATACTCTTGCATTTTGAAAGCAGTCCAATATTAATAATAATGGACGGCTAGTACACAGGTATGACGTCACTACCATGTTTTGGTGTCTCATAAATATAAATGTATTGTGTTCGTTTCCGAAAACAAAGCGTCGTCTTGTATATCTATCTACAGTCAAACCTGTCTTAATCAGCCAGCCAAGGGAATCACAGAAAGTGGCTGCTTAGCACAGGTGGCTGCTTAATAGAGGTCAAATGTATAATAAAACAACACATTGGGAATATGTAAACTGGCTGCTTAATACAGGTTGGCTGCTTAATAGAGGTGACCGCTAACACAGGTTTGACTGTATCTTCCTTTAATGTCGAACAGCTCGCGGGGATGTAGACATGTTGCGCATCAAAAACCGCAAAGAAGTTAAAAGTATGAGTAGTTAAAAGCATAATTTAAGAAAGTAATGAAAATTTGTGGTAATAGTTTAAAAGCAACTGCGCAGAACAACTAGGACTGGCATGATCAATATGGCAAACTGCCGTATTGAATTGCTCTATGGTAGGGAGATGGACAATGTCAGGAGGGAGATGGTTCCAATGGTAGATTGTTCTTGGAAAAAAGGAAAACGTGTAGTAGTCTGTAGTTGCTGTAATTAACCTATCGCTTAAGGAATGGCAATGGCCAGCAGGATGGGAAAGGGGAACTAGGTCATTTTCAATGGGAATATATTCTCTAAACTCGCCTAATAAATGTATAACTATAGACAGTAATACAATTTATAATTATTCTAATCATAGTTTTATCACAAACATGCATTTATAATTCTTCTAGTCATATTTGGTATCATAAACATGTATGTTAAAGTATTGCAAACTGTGCGAGATAGTTTAGAACTCGTGGTCACGTGAATGTAATGCCCCAATTCCGTAGCTGACTCATGTTCATCATTTGGCGAAATATTATGCAGACATCCGCCATGATCCGGCATAATCTTTATTCTAGGTTTATATTAATGTTAGGTTCCCTCCAAGTATTATATTATCAAATCGCGTAGGAATATTTATAGTGATGTATCATTGCGCCCATACACATCGTTGTCAACCCCGTAACTAATACCAGATAAATGTACATTTTCATTTTGTCCAGCTGCAACGCTAGTTTCTTCCACGTGTACTGCACTTCCGGTAGTTTCGCGGCGTCCATTTCATTTATCCAGGCTTCTATCGGATCTGTTTTCTTGCTATGTTGTTGTATTACATCGACATGGATATTTTTGTCAGGTAAAGAACGGTTTCCATCAGTGTGTATCATTCTCTGTTGTTGGTGTACATGTTTTGGACCTTTCCGGCAGCAATGTGCGTTCTTGATCTTGGAAATGCATGATGACGTCATAAACTGTAGCCACGCGGGCATTGGCTTGTCATCTGGTGTGAAATATATGTCCAGATAGATAACTGTGAGTAGCACTGCGACTGTCTGGAGCAGAAGTATAGAGGCTAGGTAGGCAGCTGTAAAACATAGTCAAACGTATATGTGATTGTGACTGATTAAAAGGGATATCAAATTTGACATAGAGCTGGACGTACTTATAAAAACTGAAGACAAAATCTTATTTCAAGAGAAATAAATATAATTACACAATGTGCTTAGATTAAGTAATACTATTTGTCTTTCAGTTAATTATTGGCGAATTAAAATTGATTTGGAGTTCGTTCATGTAGGATTTAATCACATAGGCCGTATATAAACATACATATGTGGTTAAATTGTGCACTCAGAATGGCAAACCATGTTTTATCCGATTATAAATAACGCAAACACAAATAGTAGTTCGATTCTAGCATAACCAACATATAAACATAGCGCATAGATAGTTGTGATGAATTTAGAATGCGTAAATGACGTCACAAAAATACAAAATTACTAATAAAATGACGTCAAGTTTGACATCACGCGCTAAACAATGTTTTACTGCAGATTTCAACATGGTAAATTCCTTCTATGCGTATACTGAAAAAATCTCCAGCAATGTTAGGATACTACATACTTATAACTATGTGTAAGAATATTGTAACAGATACGAAGTGTAAGAAAGGTCATGTAATAAAAACACTATTTTATTACTTAAAATAATTCACCATTAGCAGGTCAAACCTGTAGAATATATTTGCATAATGTTGTGTACATTATAATTAGTCAATTCCTGGTCAACTCCCCGGCTGTTATTGGCGGAGGAAGACTCTGGGTATCCCTCCGAGAACCGCAATGACGTAATATATATGACGAAAAATACGTTCCAATACACCGGGCTATAATTAGATGGACCACTGTATATAAAGAATGCTTTTAAAATATTGAACCTATTCTTACAGAGCAGACTTGCCGACATCGACGTCTGTGGAATACTTTCCGAAACCAGACTTAGATACACCGCATATCCTAGTAGTATTGTCAGTGCTAATCCTACCCTCTCTCCCGACTCTGGGCTCAGCTTGAATATGACGACGGTGGGACTATTCATTTACGTTTGTGGTGATCCAAATCTAAATCTGTGTCACAGCGTGCCAGCATGAGCTATGAAGAGTGTCCTCTAAGCTATCTGACATAAGAAAAGTTTAAATTAGTTTATAATTATGAAGATCACTTTGAAATATTAGGCAACGAGTTAGGCTATGCATAATGTAGTAAGGCAATATTACAGTTTATTATTGTATATACATGTAACTATATATATATACAATTTGCTTGTCAAAAACGCATGTGTCGATTTACAAGACCTGTATGAAAATGTCAAACTCTGATTGGTTATTGGAACTAGGCCTGTATGAGATTTTCTTGTGAAACTAGTTTGCATCCGCCATTTTGGAAATATAATTCGTTCATTGTAGAACCTGAATCTTTAAAATAATCTATTTAATCTTTGTTACCCTTGAACAAATTATAATAGTCAATTAATAAAATGTTCATTAATTTAGTGACTTCATATTGACGTTGCTATTGGAATTTATTCTGTCAAATTGGAACAAGGTCAAAGGTCAAGGTTCAATATGACTGTACACGTCCCAATAACAAGGTCAATATGAAATCACTTAATTAATATAATTATAGTATAACATATATATATATATATATTAATTAAGTGATTTCATATTTATATATATATTAAACCTGGACATGTGTTGTATTACTGTAAATATCTACAAAAACAGATCCAATGTTGTGTGGAACGCATTGTATTGATGATAGCTTTATGGCGTTTAGCCGAGTAACGTAGCAAGTATGCATATATATATATCAGATAATATCAGTATGCTAAACAGTATCCATGTACCTTTGGGATATTGCGAAACAATTATATCGTATTCTTTATAGTTAGCCGTTAATTGTTGGACAGCGGCGAATCCAGGGATCGCAGGTTGGATCCCATATCTGACCCTAATAATATTAGCATTGTTTCATTTCGGACCTTATGCTGAGATCGTGTGTACTTACAAAACCAAGAGTAGACTCTAGAATGGGTCTCTGTCTGTATCATTGTACTAATGCTCTTCCAAAATCTAAAATGACTAATCAATCTTTTCAGAAGTCGTCGCTCATACGCAACCGGGTGTGACGATATATAAATAAGATGCTATATGTTTGTTTCAGTGAATGATCGTATTCTACTTCATCGGCGCTAGCCACGAGTTATGATCTATCTATCTATTTTCCTTTAATGTTGAACCCATCGCGGCGACGTAGACATGTTTTATTTAGCCGACCATAAATGGCACCATGAAATACGTAAATAATGACGGCACTGTCAGCTTCAGTCCGAAAACGTTCCCGTTAACAATATATCAACATTTAAAATAATCGATTTATTTTTTGTTACCGATACTTGTTTTACTCTATAAAATGTTCATTAATTTAGTGCATTCATATTGACATTGCTAATGGGATTTAGTCTGTCAAATTGAACCTAGATCAAAGGAAAAGGTTCAATATGACTGTCTACGTCCCAATAACAAGGTCAATATGAAATCATTTAATTAATATAATAATAGTATAACATATATATATATAAACCTGGACATTGTTGGATCCAATGTTATGTGGAACGCATTGTATTGATGATAGCTTTATGGCGTTTAGCCGAGTAACGTAGCAAGTATGCATATATATCAGATAATATTAGTATGCAAAACAGTATCCATGTACCTTTGGGATATTGCGAAACAATTGTATCGTATTCTTTATAGTTAGCCGTTAAATGTTGGACAGCGGCGAATCCAGGGATCGCAGGTTGGATCCCATAGCTGACCCTAATAATATTAGCATTGGTTTCATAAAGGTGTCTGTGTGTATCATTGTACTAATGCTCTTCCAAAAATCAAAAAATGACTAATACATCTTTTCAGGAGTCATCGCTCATACGCAACCATATGTGACGATAAATAAATAAGATGATATTTATTTGATTCATCGGCGCTAGCCACGAGTTATGATAATAGCCGGTAAACAGTATTAGAGCATTCACTTCACGCTGAAACGTATTTTTGTGATAGAACGATTTGTTTAGCCGACCATAAATGACACCAAGAAATACGTAAACAATGGCGTCACTATCAGCTTGAGTCCGAAAATGTTCCCGTTAATAACATTTCAACATGCAGGTGCTAGGTACCACAAGTGTTAAATATTGAGAAACAAAATGTGTTATACCACTGCGTCCGACTAGTGTAATAACACATTTTATTTCACTGATAAAATCAAATAAACGCAAATACATATACATTAAACTGAATGGTAGTGGAAGTCGTGATAGCGCAATGGATGCACTTTCGCTTCAGGTGCGAAAGGTCCGGAGTTCGAGACCCGCTGGAGCCGTTATGATTGTGTCCTTAGGCAAGGCATTTAGATTCCACATTGCATCTTCTCTCCCATTCATGGCGATGGATTCCATCAGGAATGAGGTCTCGAGAATGATTAATATAAGTTGAAACAACTTGTTTCGCAATGGAGCTAAAATAAATGTGTATAAACCAAACCGAATGGTAAGCTGAAGTATAATACAGGACGTTGACACCTACCGTCAGAAATCCCATGAGAACGACCGGGAAAAGAGTATTTAGCATGTGAAAGAGAGGTCTTCTTCACAGCGTAACAGTGACAACAAGACGACTGAACGTTTCCGACTCCCTCTCCGCAACCACTGTTGAGTTTGTTTTCCCAAGTATCTCCCATTCGCCGTTTTCTTTAAAAGTATAGTAATGTATTTGCTTACTACAATGCCATCCATATTTAAAGTGCTCGCCATTTCTGACTTATGAGACACGTGTTATGAACATAAGTACTTCCCGAATTATGTCCTTGCAATCCAGTTTATTAGGCTGCTGTTCAATCAGTGACCATTATTTAACTAGTTGACAGCTCACATACAGGCCATACAGAATGAACCGCTGACGATGTTCGAACCGTGCACCTCACACTCCGTATACTCATAAACAATTAATTATACAATACAATAAGTTTATTGCATAAAACACTATACATGTTTGTAGCAATTAAGTAAAAACAGGCAGTGACATGGAACTTTACAAAAGAGCACACTCACAAGTTCAAATATATTTGTAAATATGCGTTAGTTTCGTTGCTTATTTGCAACATATCTAAATTTGGAAAGACCAATGGTGATGTTTTTTTATTTTGATATTGTTGTATGTTGTGTTTTCGGTAGTAGGCAAATAATTATATAATACATTTTACTTACCTTTATAAAATGTCATAACAATAACTTTGTCATCAAATTCCAGTGCGACTTCATTGGCTGTGTAAGCCCAGGAGATGAGAATGACGTCACATGTTTGAGTGTCTAGCGGCCAGTATGTGATGTCACTATCGCAATGGGTCGTAAAAATACCGGCTAAAATTAAAAACGAAATCAAGTTTACTGGTCTTCATCCGACTGACGTTACTTCCTAGTTCTGCAAACGTTTAATTTCACGTGGTGTTATGTATATTATATGTTGTACATAGAGTGCGTGCATTTAAACCAGATCAGATGTAGAATACATGGTTCAAAATAATAAATATATAAGAACATGTGAATAAATATAGCCTTATCGTGCTATAGTTGTATTGAAATGTCCATTGCGGGAAGGGCTGTAAATAATGTTGTTATAACTTGTAGCCCAACGCATTTGCTTTTTTCCCTCGAAAAAATAATTTATCGTATACTGCAATCATATAATTACATATTAATCTCTGGTTTGTTCTTAGTATTGTATGTATATATGTAATGTATTGTATGAAAGAATGCAATAAAATATTATTTAAAACAGATGTCCATTCATTTATTATGGGGCGGTGTTGTTTTGTTTGGTGTAACAGGTTTGAAGTCACACACTCTGGATCTGTTATTTGTGGTGGACAACCCCGGGTGCCCCTCTGAGCGATAGTTCAGGCACGGAGGGCACGGGTAGGAAACACCGACCACCCGTAAGCCTGATACAAATGGTTTGGGGAGACACATTTTGACAATATTTGAAAACATAATAAGTATATCCATGTATAGCACGCACCTGGCATCCAGGCTACTACACCGTTGCTAATTATTCTCATTGGAATATGTGGTTTGGATATGACATCAATATCATCAACTCTGCAATAGAAAAGAAAAGTTCATTGTATCGTGACTTTGATAATATAAGAATTGCACCATCTTTTATTACAGAATATATACAAGTAGTGTAGCAACTGTGAACAGAGATGCTCCACATTGCCGTTTTGTGGTTAGAAAAGATACCAGGACAGAGGTATGAATTATCCCTTGTGCGCAGGCGCATCAATATATAATCGATTCCATACCTGGTACTGTATTTATGTGTTGAATGGTATGTTATACGTAGATAGAACACATAAGGGATGTCCCCTGCTAAATAGGCGTTTGCTGGGTTGTTAGGGGATGCTGACAGCTGTATATTGGTCGAATACGGCTTATTATCGCCAGTCATGGACCGGATTAATTAGTGACACATACAAACATGGCGAGTGTCGATTGTGAAACCTTGTTCTCGTATTTGACCCGTGTTGATACCGTGGCATGGTTGTGTTGGATGTTGACATTCAGCTTTTCAGGGGATTTGCTTGTAGACACTGGACTGAAACGACTATGGGTTTTTCTAATTAGGCTGTGGTTCACCACGACATAAAGAGATGTTCGTTGAATTGTGCGATATATTGTTTGACCTGATGTGCATGAGGGTAATAGTTGGATTTTTAAATACTCGGTACCATATCGGTTTGTGACTACAAGAGAAAATAAGGGTTGATCCACGAGAGTTTATGTCACGTGTCATATATATTCATGCCGATTGATGGGCGAAGAGAATCGATCTTGGTTGTAATGATGCAATCATTCCGTTTATTGTGTAATGGGACATTATCCGAACTGCTAAGATAGAGACAGGGGTGAATACTGACTGTTGAGACTGCTACTATTACTAGTTCGTAACCCCAGGTTTCACGTATTTTGGTGTCACGTGTCGCTATGTGACACAAAAGCAAAATGGTAGGGGAATTTGCAAGTGTAAGTGATCTAACTGATATTGAAGTCCTGGACTATGCGAGGTTGAACTACTACTAGCGATGAAGTTCTATGATGAGTCATGGTATCGACATTAGGACAACAATATGACTGCATTCATTCTGGTCAATTACCGTGGTTCAACCAGTTAGTTACAGACGGATATGTAGTCCAGTGGTAACACGTTGGACTCGTAATCAACTAACACAGGTTTGACTGTATGTATACTATGTAAATTAACACACACACAAAGAAATGCTCAATATTCGTCTCCACAAATCTTACAAAGAACTTCTTTGTTTCTGTTTTGTTGATTGTTTGTTACAGGTCTTGATTTACAATGATACTAGTATATAATAATTGATTACACCGACTGTTCAAAGCTGCATATGGGTCTGTAGTACAGTGGTTAACACGCTGGACTGTTAATGCAGGGTCGCAGGTTCGATCCTCCGTCTGACCCTAATAAAAATAAACAGTCTTTCAGATGCGACGTTAAACCGAGGTCTCGTGTCGGTGCCTTACACCATGCACATAAAAGAACCAGATGAGACTCTGGAATGGGTCTCTGTCTGTATCATTGTACTATCCTCCAGATGCGACATTAAACCGATGTCTCGTATCGGTGCTGTAAACCGTGCACGTAAGCGAAACAGAGAAGACTCTGGAATGGGTCTGTATCATTGCACTATCCTACTCCAGAAATCTAAAATGACTAATCTCTTCAGGAGGTGTCGCTCATATGGGCAACCGGTAGCGACGATAAATAAACGTAAAACACACAACCAGTTAGTCATATCTAATAGCTCGAGCACAATTTTGAAGTAGATATAGCAACGATGAATGGAAAACGTGCGAAACAGACCAATGTGTGCAAGCTAACTAGCTTTGTATTTCTGGAATACAGTTTTCTAGAATTTCCGTCTTCAAGGG
This sequence comes from Archivesica marissinica, assembly GCA_014843695.1. Lineage (NCBI taxonomy): Eukaryota > Metazoa > Mollusca > Bivalvia > Venerida > Vesicomyidae > Archivesica > Archivesica marissinica. The sequence goes on along the minus strand of CM026392.1, from coordinate 25,476,120 downwards.
GCGCAACTATATGTCTATTTATCAGTTGAATTGATATTATATAGGAGAAGTAATAATGTATCCTTTCTTGTTGTTAGATCCATACACACGCTTTTCATAAATACATGATTCTACTCTTTGCATGAGCCTTTACTTGTTTGATAGTATGTCGCTGGGGACTGTGTGTATGCGGCCCGGATAACTCAGTCGGTAGAGCATTCGCCCTATACGCGAAAGATCCCGGAGTCCAGCCGCAGGTTGGCTGGACATTTTATCACCCAATGACATGATCACCAACCATTGATAGAAAGAGTAATGAATACCGTAACTTACGAATTATCGATGATAATTGCTGGTGTCCATACAGACAGTTCACTGCTGAAGAGAAAGCGAATATTTCTGTATGTATCGTTAGACTTCCAACTGAGTCTAGAATCTTCCCAAACCTGAAACGAATTTATGTGTATCCGATTAGCGCAGTGGATCACTGTAGTATGTGAGATTTTACGGTGGTAGACAGATAGGACAGGTGGATTTTCTGAGGGTACTCCGGTTTTCCTCTCACACGAATGACAACATTAACGCTTTCATCCGCGCCAACGAGAGTGATTAATATAAGTCTTTAAAACTTGCTTCGCAAGCGTTGTAAAATAATAATTAACGCTATGCTTTCCATAGAGCGTGTGTGACTTGCTTTAATTTCATATAAACTTTTATTTAAAGTTTTCAGAAAATAAATGTAATTAAGGGAGTGTCGGATGATTTTTATCTGGACCAGTTTAATAAAGGTTGACAGGAAATGATAACAAATGTTCTTTGCAACATGAACATCGGCCTTTATATCATCATTTTAAACTATTTCCCCACGGTTGTGATTTCCCCATGGTTGCGTCTAACAACACACTCGTAGGTATATATGCACATGAAAAGTAGTTCCCATTAAACGTAAATTATTGTAGTAGTCACGTGAACAACACATGTCTTGTAGCGATACGTCATTGATTGCATCATCGATGACGTATAGCTGTTCTCATCTTCTTCAAATGATGTATGATATGTAATGGTGTAGAGCGGAGTGTACAGGTCTGTGAGAGCATTTCATTTTGTTTATGTATCACTTTAGTTTAATACACACTGACTAATAACGTACACACGTGTTCTTCATATTTACCAAATAAAACTCAGTTAATATGTATTCATATAAATGTTAGCCACCAAATTAAAAATATTTAGAGGTTATTAAACCGCGGAGGTGGGACATTTGTGGATATTGGCGCACCCTATGGAGATATTGGCCTGGCAGAGCCGACAATCGAAATATATTGCCCGCGTCTACCAGATATTTTGCTTTTCTACCATTAAATTTGTTACTATTTATAGTAACGTATGCAATAATGATATATATGACTGGATTAGCTATTTATAGTAACGTATGCTATTTATAGATTAGCCTGTTCGACAATGTTTTAAGTTTGTATACACTATTATAGTTTAAATAACATTTTATTCAAGAATGGTAAACAACACAGGAATAGTTTAGGATTTGGAATAAGTACATAGTAACTTATTCGAATCCCTTTCCTTATGTAACCCATGTCATATTTATGTTAAAGGGAAATAATTATTGATATTTAATACATGTACATTATAATGTTTCCAAACCCTGCTGCAAGCGTCCCACCCAATAGTTTCCCCTATATGGCCTAATAAAATCACTGGTCTGAATCATATCATAATTATATAGCCTGGTCCCATACTATGTCTTTGTATAATATATACTAGTCTTCACTACTATTGTGTATAACGTATTATGGGTGAGTGATTGTGAGTGACAATCAGGTCAGATGTGTGAATGAGTGAACTAACTCAACTAATTAGGTGCACTTTCCAACTAACTTGTTCAAGACCCTTATCCCACACTCTATCTCTACTAGTCAAACGGATAAGTTGCGAAGCTATCCTGTTTACGTTTACCATATACTATACTAGTAACTATATACATATATACATTATATGTATCAGCTGATAGCCGGACTCTGGTAATGTAATGTTTTATCTTTGATATTTTACATTGTAAAATATTTATTTGAAATGCTTGAATTGTGTATTTAGTATTTTGTATTGTGAAATTAAGTAGAATGATTTGTACATAATAATAGTATGTATATATTGTATTTTACAGGCTCTTTATATCCATATATACGAAAATACGAAAACAACCAGAGTATGTTATATCTATAAACTCCCCGGTCTACACTTATATACAATTACATACACTGTTGTGACAGTTTACATTACGAGTATTGTTTATAATCACTATTATGAATACCCTTGAAAACATTGTAGGGCTAGATGCAGAATTGTCTGTCATTTGAATATGCATAATACAAGTCATATTGCTATACGCAAATAGTCTGAAGTATGTTACTGTAACCGAATCTAATGTTGGTATAACTTGTGATCCCACCATTTGAGTATGTGTGTAGTACCTGTACGACTGTGGTTGTGTTTATGTATACATATTAGGGATAGCAACGAATAGTGATTACATAATTCGAATATTCGCTTGGAAAGGTATTCGAATATTCGAATATTTGGGAGAATTATATCAACAACTCAAAATCACTCAAACTCTTATAAAAATTGCCAAACTAACCTAATTTCTATTTTACGTTTAAACGTCATCTTCGTCGAATGATTATTCAGATTGATATTGTACCAGAATACGTTAAATCCAATTTGCATAGATCACACCTAGCAGTTTTCTTATTCTCAGAGCGAGTCAAACATTTCCAAACATGTGACTGAGCGGGTGGCATTTTTGAGGACAATATAATATATAAAAGATTTTTACCGAATATTCGAATATTGGAATAGTATTCGGATATTCGGACGTTTGAGCGAATATTCGAATATTTGTTGTCATCCCTAATACATATACAATAAAATAAAGTAACGATACAAGCTTGGAAGTGCCACAACAATCAGGAGAAATTTAGTCATTTAGAACGCATTAACATGTTCAAGTTCTGAATAGGGAGAGATATTATATAAGCTCTGCTTCCGTTTTAATCCTTTCCTAATAGTAGCTGTGTGATCTTGTGTACATGTATTGTTTTGTGAATGTATATAGTGTTTTAACCAAGTGTTGAATGAGATTTCGTGAGAGGTTAGTCTAATGTCGTTAAAACTTGTTTCCGCAATCGAGCTAAGCTAACTTTTTACAGACGTATTAATTTATATGAAGTAATATGAAATATGTGTTATATACAAACTTGTTTCTATCTCAATTCCGAAACATGTTCTTACAACAATAGGTTAATCGTTCTCGGTACCTCATTCCTGAGGGTGAGAGACGAAGGAATGTGAAATGAATAATATAGTGTTTACGAAAACCACCAGCGTTGTTCTGGCGTGCCTCAGACTCACACTATATCGGTTACAAGGCGGACATCCTATACATTAACCCAGGGAGGCTCCAATGTTGACAATAGGAAAGGTACTTACAAAATGAAAATATGAAGTTATCGACATTTGCTGTTCTTTTATATCCTGAAATATCAAACAACAAGCCTAACCTACCTATTTGTTACGTACGAATAAAGTAGGTCTCCAAAGGTCTTTAAGAATCAGTACAATATAATTGGCTGACTACTTATATTACGGGCGGGCGGGCTTGCGTGCGTGTGTCTGTAGCCTGGGTTCCACTCTGTCGATGTTTTATTTCGGGCAAAATTTAATATTTTAAGAATACGGCTCAATTAATTGTCTCGGTGTTATATATTTTATTATTTATCTATAGCGCTTATAACTGTACTGATATAATATATAATGATATCATAAAATCATTGTGTGAATTAGCATGCACACAGAAATACATAAAAACAGTTCAAATGAATCCTATTCTGGGAAAGTAATGATACTTATAGAACCTGTCTCACATTATGTATGCATGTTGCACAAAATCCATATGGCATGCATTTCTAGTCAGTGTACAGTTCAAATTAATTTTATTCTGGGAAAGTAATGATAATTATAGAACCTGTCTCACATTATGTATGCATGTTGCACAAAATCCATATGGCATGCATTTCTAGTCAGTGTACATTGAAACATTTCAAATGAACTATGTAAACTTCTCCATTGAATTCAATCAGTTATTAACATTAATGTTTCAATTCGTTGTTCGTCTATACCATACAGATATTGTCCTCATGGGCATTTAGCCTAATGGAATTGAAAAATAAAAACGTGTCAAACTTACACACCTATGGCTGACCAGGCAGCATATAACAACGCTTGTTCCTATGCTACTAGTCACTGTGTCACACATACGGATCTGTAGTCATGTGATAACACGCTGGACTGGTAATCCAGGAATCGCAAGTTCGATCGCCCATCTGACCACAATAGAATTAACAATCTTTCAAATGGGACTTTAAACCGAGGTCTCGTGTCGGTGCTGTACACCGTGCACGTAATCAAACCAGAGGAGACTCTGGAATGGGCCTCTGACTGTATCATTGCACTATCCTCCAAAATTCTAAAATGTCTAATCTCTTCAGCAAGCGTCGCTCATATTGGCAACCGGTAGCGACGATAAATAAACGTAAAACACACAATACTACTATTCACTGTATCAGTAGTTAGTTCTCCACCAATAACCGTAGTGTGAAACTTTATACTGGGTGGGGAACTTGTTTATATAAATGACTATTCTAGTTTTACATGATGTGTGAATTGTCGTGAACGCATTATGGTTCAGGCAATATATTGAGAATCAATTTAGAGTAAACATTATTTTTCCGAAGCTGTCATAGATCTTTTAATCCATAAATAATTGTTCTGACACGGTATATTGTCTAGATGTGTGTATTGTGTGCTACGTCAGCTAGATGTGTGTATTGTGTGCTACGTCAGCAACTGTGTGTTTAACGTGAGCGTTGTATATCAACACACGACTATTAAAATATCTATTTTTGACACACTTCATATTTTAAAACTATATTTTATTAGGTTTGGAGACAGGACCATAATGTCTCACAATTGGTAATTGATGTAGTATAGATTTAAGTCTTGATTGATGCTAAAATCTTGCATTCACTATGCTGCTAGTGCGGCCGGATGTTGCACGAATCATACGGAATCCCATTAGCATAAACTGCCATTTTCCGCAATATGCGGGCTTTCTGCGGTTGGCTGAATTATTGCCTGATCGGGGAAAGTTTAAGCAAGCCTTATTTCAGTTTTCGGGAGTCTCCCGTCTGACCCTAATAAAATTAACTTTTCTTCTAATCTATTTATGAGGCGTCGCTCATACGGGCAACCGGTAGCGACGATAAATAAATATAAATTTAAATAAAATAATTCGGGAGAACTTTATGGGATCATTAATCAGGAGCATGGAGGCCAAATTTCCGTGGGAATTATATATATTAGTATTATTTGTCGATTTTGGAGGCAATATTAGCATCAACTGAGTATTTGTGAGATGATGTTATGTGTTTGATGATAAATAAAGCTGTGATGTTATTATGATGAACATGGAAACGAAAGAGTACATTTACGATTTCAGCTTGTTTTATCTATTCCATAAACGTCGATTTAAATGATCACTCAAGTATGTCAACGTCTAGACGCCTATATACGCTACCATCATAGTCGTGACAATATGACGTACACTATTGGTGGTGTGGCTTAATCCCCAAATCACAAGCATACAAACAATCAAATATTTGTACCCGGTCCAACTCAATGTGTAACTCCGAACAATGTTTTCAGCACAGACATTGTCCTCGGGTATAATCCAGTTGGAAGTCGTGATAACGCAGTGGATGCGCATTCGCTTCAGGTGCGAACGGGTCGGAGTTCGAGCTTCGCTGGAGCTGTTACGAGTGTGCCCTTAGGCAAGGCATTTAAATTCCACGTTTCCTCTTCTTTCCCTCGTGGCGATGGATTCCATAAGGGATGAGGTATCGAGAGTGATTAATATAATATACATTTGTATAAACTAATCCAGTTGGATATTTTCCTCGCACGAAACACTACAACTAATAGTGTATTTAATTTAATGTACGTCATAACGTGAACGACAGTTGGATTTCTCTTCTCTCTATCTGTCTCTCTCTCTCTCTCCAATCTCTCTCTCCAATATCTCTCTCTCTCTATTTTCGAACCAAAGTTTAGTTTAAACAATATTTATTTCTTTGAATAAACATATTCAAATATTTATAATATGTACATACATGTTGGAACCAACTGTTTTTTAATTACCTTTAGGTACCAAACTAGGATTAGTTGATGCTTTTGTTTCATATGAAATGGCTGCCATTGTGAATTTCAAAATTACACCACGTCAACTCCACCTACCAGATAGTTCAGTGCAAGTAGATTCAGCGACGTCTTCACAATGTTGAGCTTTTGTGGTCTCTGCATCACTTCATAGGACATCGTACTGAACAGTAGTTTCCGTAATTGCGATTCCAACTCCTTCGAGTATTCCTTTGGTTGACCGCTGAAGACATTATGCAGCAGAAGAACTGCGTGTGCAGGCAATGAAAGAGACATGTTTAATGCATGGTCTGTACGCATAACAATAAATTCGCTAGCGAACTCTTGTTGGGTACTTCAATCTGTATTGATGGACAAAATCCGAAAACACGTTAATTAAAAAATATATACCATCTCCGGCACGACGGAGTGAATACAGACGGATATGTAGTCCAGTGGTAACACGCTGTACTGGTAATACAGGGATCGCAGCTTCGATCCCCCGTCTGACCCTAATAAAATTAACAGTCTTTCAGATGGGACATTAAACCGAGGTCTCGTGTCGGTGCTGTACACCGTGCACGTAAAAGAACCAGAGGAGACTCTGGAGTGGGTAGCTGTCTGTATCATTGCACTATCCTCCCAAAATCTAAAATGACTAATCTTTTCAGGAGGCGTCGCTCATATGGTCAACCGGTAGCGACGATAAATAAACATAAAACACACGCGGAGTGAATAGTGAACATTTGGTTCGACTCAGTACCAGATTAAATAATTTGGTAACAAAAAAGGTCCAGTGTTTGCTTAACATCAACTACATGAATATGATTCTTCTGAACCGGTGTTTATGGCCATGCCATACATTTTGTTGGCATTTCAAAGGGATGAAGGATTAAATAAACTGTTTTCTATTATTTTTATTATCTATACTAAGTATTATTTTTTTATTATTATGATTATTTATTAATTTCAATGTGTTCATTTAACACTGAGGGCCGATATCGGTCACAGTCCTTTGTATTTAAATATACTATAGTTTTTGCAGTTACTAGAGTTTTTCAATGCTTAAGAACCAATCGCTTACAAATAGGTAGAATCATTTCTGATGGACTGCATTTCAGCAACTTTTTACTATGGAGTTCGCGAGAGTTCCCAAAGCATTTATACGACCACAGTGAAATAAGATATGCTTAATATCTTTCAACAATTGGAATTTACTGTAACAGTTTTGTATATAATTCCAGTATTTATTCTGCCTCATACGTAGTACATCCATACATTTATGCGCATGCGTTGACACCAAGTCAGCCAAAACGATGCCCTTCTTAATTTAATATCAACAGCTATAGGCTTAACTAAACTATGGGAAGTACAACTACTAAACTGTAAAAGCAGTTTTAAATAGTTAACCTGACCTCTTTCAATTACATCTAGATTGCCATATGCCATATCCCCACATTTTACAGCCATATGCTAATATTTGTTTCACAGTATTCATATCAAATATATCGCTTACCATATCAGTTAGAAGAAAACGAGCTATTGGCTCCACAGGGAGCTTTGAAGCTTGCTTGAACTTTCTCGTTGTGCATTATAAAAAATATCCGCTTCAATACTACCATATCTTCATAATATTTCACAGTGCCTACATTTTCATGTGTGTACTATTTAAATTAATATTTTCTTTTTCTGCCAAGATTTGCAATAAATTAATGCATTTTGTGAGTCGGTAGCTGATTCTGAAAAAATGACAGTATCGTGAATATACGGTCTGCATTGTTAATTCCTACCCATTGAGCATTAATGACAGTGTTTTATTCGCCTGTAAATAACTAAATCACAAATAATATTTCTTAAATACTAGTATATTATGTTCTTGTCTATTGCATAGCAACTAATTGATATAGGGGGAAACAGTGTATATGTTTTAGTTCGTTCTAATCCTTTTAAGTTTCATGATTGGTGTTAATTTATTTGTAAAATGTTTAATTAACTTGTACATATTTTTAAAGTATATTTAAAGTTTAAACTTTATTTATTTTACAACGATTGTGAAGCAAGTTTTAACAACTTATGTTAATCACTCTCGTTGGCGCAGATAAAAGCGTATATGTGGTCACTCGTGTGGGAGGAAACCGGAGTACCCGGCGAAAACCCACCTATCCGACCTGGCAACCACCTACCACCTCACATATTTCCCGGTCCGAGGATCGAACCCGGGTTGCATTGATGAGAAGCGAGCGCGCTAACCACTGCTCTCGCTAATCGGACAACGTCTACATAAAATTATGTAAACATACTCAAATAAATAATGCTTAGACTAAATTAAACAAAATAAAAACATACACTTACGCTTTATGAATATTTGTAAATTACTAATTCCGTGCATTTTGGACTAACACAATGTTCAGTGTGTGCGCCAAATAACCTAGACAGTATGTTTGATCACACAGCAATTAATGATATTGACATTAATTTTACACTTCGTGGAGCTATTCACTAAGTTATCGATGCTAATATTTTATTTCATAGGAGTAAACACTAATATGTTTTCTGTTGTAATTAATAACGTAATTAGTACAAAACTGATACTGTAATGTAAATATAATTAATCTTATGTTAGTAGTTTGTCGTTCAATACAAGATACAGTGGTCTAGATTATTTCCGTAAGGACATATTTTTTCATTGTGGAATGAAAGCATTTGGTCAACTTGCCGCTATTAAAAAACAAAGAAACCATTTTCAAAACTAATATTGGCATTCTATTTTAAGCGTCATTTGAATTTATTTAATTTAAATACATATCTAAATAGTTCTGTTTTATTTAGAAAGGACTGTAATACTATTCTAAGAATATGATTTAGTATTTGTTTTTACTTTGTATATGAATCAATGCCAATGAAATAGTGTTATACTCGTTGGTCATGTGGGTTAAACTGTTTCTAGTTTCATTTCAGAATATTTGTCATCGACAATCAAATGCAATATGGACTAACTTTTCATCATAGAGCATGCACTATAATTAGTTGTGTGATTAATTCCAATTTTAACAAACAGATCAAAATGAATATAGTTAAATTATAATATCCAGAAACCATTACCATATCTGATGATGGTCCACTTATCTAACACATTGCAGAGACTCATCTCTTAAAATATAGTTTGTTAGAGGTAAATGGATACCATTGGTTTGGTTTGAACAGAACACTGTTACACAGGAACGCCAGAGTGGGTTCTGGTGGTGTAGGTTTCTTAGTAAAACAGGAGGTATGTGAATCATTTGATATTACTGTTTTAAATGATTCCTGTGAAGGTATTCTATGGTTAAAGATGATTCATAGGTATGAAGATTTTTCTTTGCTTCCATGTGTGTGTTACCTCCCACCGCAGAATTCGTCTCCGTATTTCGATGTGAATTGTTTTTATGACAGCCTGTTAACGGGTGTTAACACTTACCAGAATGACGGTATGAGTGTTATATCCGGGGATTTTAACAGTCGTTGTGGTGAAATGCAGGATTTTATAGTTGGTGTTGATGATATCCCTGCACGTGATATTATAGATTTTACTACCAATGCATATGGTGAACTGTTGATTGAGTTTCTGATTAATTCAAACATGTGTATGTTAAATGGTAGAAATTGTATGCAAATCGAGTATACCTCAGTGTCTGTTAGCGGTTCATTAGTTGTTGATTACTGTATTTCAACTCACGATAATGTGAGCAACTTATCCAATTTTACAGTGACGTTAACATCTGATTTGATTAATAACGCCGATAATTTGAGTATCTTAGCACCAACTAGTATACCGGACCATTCTTTGCTTGGCACCAACTAGTATACCGGACCATTCTTTGCTTGGCACCAACTAGTATACTGGACCATTCTTTGCTTAGCACCAACTAGTATACTGGACCATTATTTGCCTACCTGGCATATTGATAACAGTATTACTAATACTGATACTAGCAAACCTTAAGTCCATTGTAGTGCAATATGTTATAGATGAATGATGTATATATAAATAGTCTCCTGTAACTCTGATTTGAGTGGCAATGTACTTTTTAATATGTAAACTATATTCTGTGTTTGTTATATCACAGTGATGAGACTGAAATAAAGAATACAATCATATACGGTCTAAATTATTTATTTGGGAATGTAATTGGCTAAATTATTGTAATATAAATTATAACGTTAGATTTAAAGCTTAATATGTACATGCTCTTAAGCTGTTTGACAGAGAAGTTCATAAGGTCACACGATTGTATTGGTTTACTATGCAAAATGAACGTTTAATAGATTATAATGTTGACCAATCTAGGCTTGGAAATCAATTGGCAAGATAGGAGTTAGCCACTGTAAAAGTAAATTACAATCAATGACATTCGTTCATTGTGGACTAAGACAGGGCTGTGTATTATCTCCATTATTGTTTAATCTCTACATTAATGAGTTAACTGTTTACTTAAAATCGCTTAATATTGGTATTAACATAGAGGATGATAATGTATGTATACTTCTATGTGCTGATGACATCGTTTTATTAGCTGAAAGCGAACAAGATCTACACTCTTTGTTACGCTCATTCTACCACATGTGTTGCCTTAATAACATATCAATTAATGTTGTTAAACGTAACATTATTAATTTTCGTCCAGAACGTGAACATAAATCTGATTATATATTTAAGTGTGGACATGAACAATTGACAACTGTTGATAGATATACTTTACTTGGGTTGTGATGCATACACCGAGGCGTATGCTCGGATACAGGCTTGTTCCTAAAGTCATTTTCATCATATTAAGATGCTTTCTCTAAGAGAACAGCTCGCAAATCACCATACAGTGAACATTCTAATAATACATGGCTTTCATCTTCTAATACATTACCGAAAGGGCACTTTGGTTACTATACGTAATGGAGCAACTCCACATCTAAATTGACATAATGCTGATCTGTGACGTGTGGGTAAATGATTGTACAACACACTTCTGATTGAAATTAAATTTAAATGTACAGTAGATTCTAAGCGTATTGCGACTATGTCCAGCAACACCAGGCACACTGTTAATAGAGGAGGACCAGTCAGTAACATATTTCTCCATTACAGCATGTTCTACTAAATTGTTCATATGTGTGGGTATAGATCCATCAAAGTAATATCTGCAAACTCTCTCTCCCTCTCTTTCTCTCCCTCTCTCTCCCCCTCTCTCCCTCTCTCCCTCTCTCCCTCTCTCTCCCTCTTTCTCTCTCTCTTTCTCTCTCTCTTGACATAGTACACCTAGTTTTTATAACTTCTAGATATATACATAGGACATAGGGAGGACATAGAAAACGCACACTTCGGATAGGTGTGTTTTACATGAAAAACAATAACTATATAAACACATAGTTTTTACACATTTTGGAATATTTGAGTTGTTCAGTTTGTGTTTTGTAATAAAATTGTGATTGTGATTGTTTTCATGTAATACTAATCATATAGGTGTGTGTGTACGTTGTCTATGTCCTCTAGTATAGCATTCACCCATTGTGCCATATAGTTATCAAATTAGGGAATAGAACCTATGAACAAGTAAAAGATAATGTGTTGACATTAGTTAACGGCACATATTGAATATGGGATTATTGTGTTGAGGGAAAGTAAAAATTTCAATTCATTTCAATTGTATAATATATATTGTTTCGTGTTATATAATGGTGGCTGATAAAATCATTGTCAGTTTAAAGTATAGTGAATATAACTAAGTAAGTAAGTAAGTAAGTGATGTGTTTATTATAGTGACATGTGTACATATCAGACAATATTTACATATAAATTATACAATTAAATACACCCGGCCCAATGGGCCTATAAGTCACTTACAAATATAATACTAGAAACATATCACATGATAAAACACATACAACAGTATTTCTCTGACAAACAAAAATAGTCAATTATAGTATCAAAACTAGAAATGTGGCAAAGGGACATAGATGTTCCACTTCGTCTCTTCTCTGCAGAGTCTAGGACCATAAATCAGTCTTGTATAAAATATCACAGTGATGTTTTAATAGAACTAAAGGGTTGAGTTACCCGTAACACAAAATACGGACGGACGCATATATATTGTGATTGGAAAGTTGAATGGAATTTAATTAATTAATCTATGTTTGAATTTTGTCTGAATTTATTTAAAATGGACGCGTTCTGATTTACAAACATGACCACATGTAAATTTAAATTTATAATATTTAACATTTAGCAATGAATGTGGTTACGAAGAGTTTACTGTTCGGCCATGTTATACAACTTTGCAACAACTTCAATTTTGTATGTTTGGTTTTTGTTTTGTTGCGTCTTTTGACCTTCTCCTTGTTAGAAATAAAGAACAGTTTTGCTTTAATTAGAAGACACATATCAGATAAATATTACATGTATTTACACATATAAATGGCTGTGGGAGCTTATTTGTATAAAATGTATGCTTTATGTTTGCACTGTTCACTAACTGTATATAATATGTATGCATGTCCTCATGGGCTTGACAGCCTATTGGAATTTAATAAAATAAAACTGTCAAACTATATTAAGCATTGCAACGGGTGTGGGGCGGTCAGGATTCCCCTCCCGTCCGTTCTTTGTGTAGGGTAAGGGAGTAGAGTATACATGACTGTTTCTGCTAAGTAATGTAGACATGAACTGATGTTCCTACATGTGGTCTCAGATTAGCGCAATGATTACGCGCTCGCTACTCACCAATGCAACTCGGATTCGATCCACAGACGGGGAAGTATGTGAGATGGTTCGGTGGTCGCCAGATCGGACAGGTGGGTTTTCTACGAGCACTTCGGCTTCCTACCACACGAATGACCACATATACCCTTTCATCCGCGACAACGAGAGTGAGTAATATATGTTGTTAAATATTGTATCGCAATTGTTGTAAAATAAATAAAGTTTAAACTTAAACTTCATACAGGTGCGTAAATAGGTTCGGATACTCATTGAATAGGGGGCGACGTATATAGAAAACATTTTTCGAATATTAATAATTTTTATTTCCGATTTAGATAACCGCTTATACCAAATACCAAATGGCAAATCTCTCAACCGAACATTTTGAAAAACTACTTTGTATGTATGTATGTATGTTCCTTTAATGTCAAACCCCTCGCGGGGACGTATACATGTTTTCCTGGGCAGGCTTAGCCGACCTAATCGGTTAACCAGTACTAAGCAATGTGTGTGAGGTGCCTTGCTCAATGACACTACATACGTGGCCTGACCGAGTATCGAACCCGGAAGAGTTCGATTCCAAATCCGACGCTCTACCACTGGACCACGGACCACTTGGTGAACAGAAGCCAACCATACTGAACTGGACGGACCTAGAGATAAATAACATCTAAACGGTTACAGGAACCTAGAATATCAGTACGGAATATGGAGACTAACGATAGAGTATGGACACCCATTCATTTCAAAGCAAAAACAAGAAAAGGCATTCCACCATTCTTTTTCATATCGCAGGTTTGAAGCCTTGCAAAATTAATAGTATAGGTATATAGGATAGATATGGTAGATACGGCAAATATGGTAGATATGGTAGATATGGTAGATAGTGTAGATAGGGTAGATATGGTAGATAGGGTAGATATGATAGATATTGTAGATATGATAGATAGGATATATATGGTAGATAGGATATATATGGTAGATATTGTAGATAGGATAGATATGGTAGATAGGATAGATATGGTAGATAGGATATATATGGTAGATATTGTAGATAGGATAGATATGGTAGATATGGTAGATAGGATAGATATGGTAGATAGGATAGATATGGTAGATATGATAGGTATGGTAAATATGGTAGATAGGATGTATATGGTAGATATTGTAGATAGGATAGATATGATATATATGGTAGATAGGATAGATATGGTAGATAGGATAGGTATGGTAGATATGGTAGATAGGATAGATATGGTAGATAGGATAGATATGGTAGATAGGATATATATGGTAGATATTGTAGATAGGATAGATATGGTAGATATGGTAGATAGGATAGATATGGTAGATAGGATAGATATGGTAGATATGATAGGTATGGTAAATATGGTAGATAGGATGTATATGGTAGATATTGTAGATAGGATAGATATGATATATATGGTAGATAGGATAGATATGGTAGATAGGATAGGTATGGTAGATATGGTAGATATGGTAGATACGATAGATATGGCAGATAGGATATATATGGTGACCTTCATAGACTGGAGCGTGTCAGCGGGTAGCGGTAGCTGAGCAGCATCGAGTCCGCCGTCAGTGGACAGGGTCCTTCGGACACAGGGAGTTAATAATCTTGTGCATTGTAAATATTTGAAGTGTGCATTATAGCACTGTCACGGCAATACTTGCCAATCTTTTAAAGTGTGCATTATATAGCACTGTGAAGGCAATACTTGCCAATCTTAACTATGTGCATTATAGCACTGTGATGGCCATACGTGCCAATGTTTAAATAGGTGCATTATAGCCTAAAGGTTAAAGTCGAGTGTGGAAACGGCAGTTATTTAGATCTCGGAACTGTTCCATAAATTATCGGCATTACCAGCTGTAGACCGGACTCTATACCGGAAGGTAAGCCACCATCTGTGAAGAGCCAAACTACGGACAAGCATACGTCTCCTACCATTCATTGTCTTTGTTGCTAGTGTTGTTTTATGTATATTAAAATTTGTAAATCTGCTTAGTCTTTATGCATACACTTGATCCTGGTATCCGTGACCCTGAGATAAGCTGGCCCTCGTGTCATTCTGTGACATGTATGTTATATATGGCATATTAATGTGAAGGGAGTATGGGGATGGGATTTATAAAGGTATAGATAGAAATGAATAATGATATGGCATATATGGTAGATATAGTAGATATGGTAGATAGGGTAGATAGGGTAGATAGTATAGATATGGTAGATATGGTAGATATGGTATATATGGCAGATAGGGTAGATATGGTAGATATGGTAGATATGGTAGATATAGTAGATATGGTAGATAGGGTAGATATGGTAGATATGATAGATATGATATATATAGTAGATATGTTAGATATGGCATATATGGTAGATATAGTAGATATGGTAGATAGGGTAGATATGATAGATAGGGTATATATGATAGATAGGGTAGATATGGTAGATATGGTAGATATGGTAGATATGGTAGATAGGGTAGATATAGTAGATATGGTGGATAGGATATATATGGTAGATATGGTAGATATGGTAGATATGGTAGATATGGTAGATATGGTATATATTGTGGATAGGGTAGATAGGGTAGATATGATAGATAGGGTAGATAGGGTAGATATGGTAGATAGGGAAGATATAGTAGATATGGTGGATATGATAGATATGGTAGATAGGGTAGATATGGTAGATATGGTAAATATGGTAGATATAGTAGATACGGTAAATATGGTAGATATGGTAGATATAGTAGATAGGGTAGATATGGTCGATATTGTGGATAGGATAGATATGGTAGATATGGTAGATATGGTAGATATTGTAGATATAGTAGATATTGTAGATATGGTAGATAGGGTAGATATGGTAGATATGGTAGATATGGTAGATATGGTAGATATGGTAGATATTGTAGATAGGGTAGATATGGTAGATATGGTAGATAGGGTAGATATGGTAGATAGGGTAGATATGATAGATATGGTAGATATGGTAGATATGGTAGGTATGAAGATATGATAGATATGATAGATATGGTAGATATGGTAGATATGGTAGATATGATAGATATGGTAGATATGGTAGATATGATAGATATGATAGATATGGTAGATATGGTAAATATGGTAGATATGGTAGATATGGTAGATAGGATAGATATAGTAGATAGGGTAGATATGGTAAATATGGTGGATAGGATAGATATGGTAGATATGGTAGATATGGTAGATATGGTAGATATGGTAGATATGGTAGATAGGTAGTATATAGATATGGTAGATATGGTAGATAGGTGAGATGGTAAATGATAGATATGATAGATATGGTAGATAGGGTAGATATGGTAGATATGGTAGATATGGTAGATATGATAGATATGGTAGATAGGGTAGATATGATAGATAGGGTAGATATGATAGATAGGGTAGATATTGTAGATAGGGTAGATATGGTAGATAGGGTAAATATGATAGATATGATAGATGTGATAGATATTATAGATATGATAGATAGTGTAGATATGGTAGATATGATAGATATGTTAGATATGGTAGATATGATAGATATGATAAATATGATAGATATGGTAGATAGGATAGATAGGATAGATATGATAGATATGGTAGATATGGTAGATAGGATAGATAGGATAGCTATGGTAGATATGGTAAATATGGTAGAGAGGATAGGTAGGATAGATATGGTATAGAAAATAGAAAAATCGCAACTTATTGAAATCTATTCGTTGGTGGATCCCGGGGGAAATACAGCTAAAATAGAATTCACAATTCCTAGTCAAACGGACCGATGGATTGATATATTCGAAACCGAATTATACATGAAAATAAAAGTTACTAAGGCCGATGACTCTAACATCGACCCGCGGCAAACAATCTTTCGATCACTAACAATGGGGAGTCTGTTCAGAAACGTCGACGTATACATAAATTCGAAACTACTACCCGGTACTGATAACTACCCATTTAGAAGATATATACAAACCATGTGCGGGACCCCAAACGATAGTAAAAAAATTGTTGAAGACACCGAACTGTGGTCACCGGCCAAAGCCGACGACGACCTTACAGCTAACACCCATGGTGCAGATGCGACTACGGGTTTTAAGATTAGGCAGGCTGCGGTAGCGGCGGGTAAGACCGTTGAACATGTAAAGATTAGGCAGGCCGGTAGCGGCGGGTAAGACCGTTGAACTCATAGGTAAAATAAATACCGATATAACCAGGCAAGTTAAATATATCCCAAACGGGTGTGAGATAAAATTTAAATTCACCAGGGAACCCCCGAGTTTTATATGATGGGATCTGATGGTATGGGTAAAGTTGATATCATGCAGCTAATGTTGAGAGTCAGGACTTTAGAATTAGCCCCTGAATCGGCGCTTGCATTAAACAGGAGCTTGTAAGCGGAGGTTATGAAAATACCTCTAAATCATGTCGAAATCAAAACTTTCACGGTTCCCGGGGGGTTGAAATCGAAAATAGAATCAAATCTGTTGGGGGAAAAACTACTTCCCAGGCGTCTAATTTTCGGGCAAATAAAAAATACCGACATGAACGGTGATCCAAAAACAAGCCCATACAAGTTTCAGCACTTTACTATATCGAAACTCAGTCAGCGTAGACAACCGTAGCAGCGAGGCGAGCCCCTTAAAAATGAATTTTACTTCAGTCCCAAATCTGGAGGTAAAACAGGCATACAGGCGTTTCTGGAAAGCTCTGGGGGCTGATCACTCGAAAGATCTGGGAGTACATAGCCTGGATGCATATATGGCAAATATATTCTTCTGGGCATACGATCTAACCCCAGACCTTGGTTGCGAGGAAGGGCATTTTCACGTTATGGGGGCTGGTAAAATCGAATTTGAATTCGAATTGGAGACGGCTCTACCGTCCCCTATAAATGTGGTGGTATACGCAGAATATAACGATATGATCTTGATCGCTGGGATGAGAAACGAAACAAGCTCAATATAAAATGGACACTCGCACATTGCAGGATATATTAAATACAAAGTACCGGGGACTGGGGACGATAGTATGTGCAAAAGACGAATTGTTTAAAATTAATGGTTTGAGAAAGGCTTACATTGTAAATACTGGGAGCAGTGGGTGTGTTTTTATTATGCCAATAACTCTGCATTTTATTTCGATTCCTACGGGGGTGATAATAAGATTGAAAAAGAAATATAAT
>CM026392.1:25381016-25456899 GCA_014843695.1 Archivesica marissinica | reverse complement strand
TTTTTTTCACACCAACCCACACTTTTCTCGTGCATTTTGTGATTTTATATGTTTCACGGCTCGGCGCAGAGCGTTAAAAATCGATAAATGTGAAAGCATGATTATAATTCTAATGGCCTAGATAGACAATGTTCGAAATTTCGTGCAAAGATATTAATAAATAAAAAAGTTATTAAAGATTAAAAATGGTATAGTTGGCTCTTTCCTTAAGTGTATACGTTATATTACAACTGCTGAAGCAAAATAGTACTGTAAAACAATAAGATATCTTACCATATGTTGAACTGTTCAAGTATCCATGTTTATTGACCTTCATTGTATTCTATTACTGTTATATTCATTTTTTTATATAAAAGTCCATGTCGCTTACTCATGAAAATGTAGTACTTTCGATTACATATAATGTACATTACACTAAAATAAAATCCCTGTTTATCACTCCTACATTAGATGAGTATAAGTGTGTTATCATGTTCCGTGTAAGACCCACAAACGCAATATTAAATAGTTGGTAATAGTTCTTGTAAAACACGTAAATTCCGTGTACAAATGTAACGGTTTAATGGGATATTACATCCATACATAAGTCTGGGTATATTTACCATTTGATTCTCAGCCTATATTGATAGGTGGTCCGTGTCTAGGCAATGCTGGATGTTTGTTTTACAGTCCTAGGTTCTGTGGATTTGCAGGGACTGCATACTACGCAGTACACGATGTATATATAAGTACAGTCAAACCTGTGTTAGTGGTCAACTCCATTAAGCAGCCAACCTGTATTAAGCAGCCAGTTTCCAGATTCCCAATTGGTCATTTTGTTATATATTTGACCTCTATTAAGCAGCCACCTGTGCTAAGCAGCCACTTTCTCTGACTCCCTTGGCTGGCTGCTTAAGACAGGTTTGACTGTATTTCAATATTAGTTTATGTACATTTATTTTAGCTCGAATGTGATATTGATATGATATTTAGCGGGAACAATCATTGCATAAATTATTAAAGAATTAGTATGCAGACATTGATGTACTGTGCGTATCGGACACACTGGTTGTGGAAGTCGTCATAGCGCAGTGGATGCGCGTTCGCTTCAGGTACGAAAGGTCCGGAGTGCGAGCCCCACTGGAGCCGTTACGAGTGTGCCCTTAGGCAAGGCATTTAAATTCCACATTGCCTCTTCTCTCTCTCTCGTGGCGATGGATTCCACCAGGAATGAGGTCTCGAGAGTGATTTATATAAGTTGAAATAACTTGTTTCGCAATCGAGCTAAAATAAATTTGTATAAACTAAGTATCTATTTATACACCGTTTGACTTTACACTTCAAAAATCGTCAACACAGCAAGTAATTTGGACAACTATTAGTTTATTAGTTACCTGGGATAAAGGGATACTACTCCTGCTAATTGCATCTGTTAAGCATAGGGGCATATACATAGGTTTATCATAGTTAAGTATAGGGGCATATACATAGGTTTATCATAGTTAAGTATAGGGGCATAGACATAGGTTTATCATAGTTAAGTATAGGGGCATAGACATAGGTTTATCATAGTTAAGTATAGGGGCATAGACATAGGTTTATCATAGTTAAGTATAGGGGCATATACATAGGTTTATCATAGTTAAGTATAGGGGCATAGACATAGGTTTATCATAGTTAAGTATAGGGGCATATACATAGGTTTATCATAGTTAAGTATAGGGGCATATACATAGGTTTATCATAGTTAAGTATAGGGGCATAGACATAGGTTTATCATAGTTAAGTATAGGGGCATATACATAGGTTTATCATAGTTAAGTATAGGGGCATTATAGGGGCATATACATAGGTTTATCATAGTTAAGTATAGGGGCATATACATAGGTTTATCATAGTTAAGTATAGGGGCATAGACATAGGTTTATCATAGTTAAGTATAGGGGCATATACATAGGTTTATCATAGTTAAGTATAGGGGCATAGACATAGGTTTATCATAGTTAAGTATAGGGGCATAGACATAGGTTTATCATAGTTAAGTATAGGGGCATATACATAGGTTTATCATAGTTAAGTATAGGGGCATAGACATAGGTTTATCATAGTTAAGTATAGGGGCATAGACATAGGTTTATCATAGTTAAGTATAGGGGCATAGACATAGGTTTATCATAGTTAAGTATAGGGGCATAGACATAGGTGTATCATAGTTAAGCATAGGGGCATAGACATAGGTTTATCATAGTTAAGTATAGGGGCATAGACATAGGTGTATCATAGTTAAGCATAGGGGCATAGACATAGGTGTATCATAGTTAAGCATAGGGGCATATACATAGGTTTATCATAGTTAAGTATAGGGGCATAGACATAGGTTTATCATAGTTAAGTATAGGGGCATATACATAGGTTTATCATAGTTAAGCATAGGGGCATATACATAGGTTTATCATAGTTAAGTATAGGGGCATAGACATAGGTTTAT
This sequence comes from Archivesica marissinica, assembly GCA_014843695.1. Classification (NCBI taxonomy): domain Eukaryota; kingdom Metazoa; phylum Mollusca; class Bivalvia; order Venerida; family Vesicomyidae; genus Archivesica; species Archivesica marissinica. Next base: position 25,454,432 of record CM026392.1, on the reverse strand, counting down.
CATAGTTAAGTATAGGGGCATAGACATAGGTTTATCATAGTTAAGTATAGGGGCATAGACATAGGTTTATCATAGTTAAGTATAGGGGCATAGACATAGGTTTATCATAGTTAAGTATAGGGGCATAGACATAGGTTTATCATAGTTAAGTATAGGGGCATAGACATAGGTTTATCATAGTTAAGTATAGGGGCATAGACATAGGTTTATCATAGTTAAGTATAGGGGCATAGACATAGCTGTATCATAGTTAAGCATAGGGGCATATACATAGGTTTATCATAGTTAAGTATAGGGGCATAGACATAGGTTTATCATAGTTAAGTATAGGGGCATAGACATAGGTTTATCATAGTTAAGTATAGGGGCATAGACATAGGTTTATCATAGTTAAGTATAGGGGCATAGACATAGCTGTATCATAGTTAAGCATAGGGGCATATACATAGGTTTATCATAGTTAAGTATAGGGGCATAGACATAGGTTTATCATAGTTAAGTATAGGGGCATATACATAGGTTTATCATAGTTAAGTATAGGGGCATATACATAGGTTTATCATAGTTAAGTATAGGGGCATAGACATCGGTTTATCATAGTTAAGTATAGGGGCATATACATAGGTTTATCATAGTTAAGTATAGGGGCATAGACATAGGTTTATCATAGTTAAGTATAGGGGCATATACATAGGTTTATCATAGTTAAGTATAGGGGCATAGACATAGGTTTATCATAGTTAAGTATAGGGGCATATACATAGGTTTATCATAGTTAAGTATAGGGGCATATACATAGGTTTATCATAGTTAAGTATAGGGGCATAGACATAGGTTTATCATAGTTAAGTATAGGGGCATAGACATAGGTTTATCATAGTTAAGCATAGGGGCATATACATAGGTTTATCATAGTTAAGTATAGGGGCATAGACATAGGTTTATCATAGTTAAGTATAGGGGCATATACATAGGTTTATCATAGTTAAGTATAGGGGCATATACATAGGTTTATCATAGTTAAGTATAGGGGCATAGACATAGGTTTATCATAGTTAAGTATAGGGGCATATACATAGGTTTATCATAGTTAAGTATAGGGGCATAGACATAGGTTTATCATAGTTAAGTATAGGGGCATAGACATAGGTTTATCATAGTTAAATGTACATAGTTAAATAGGGGCATAGACATGGTTTATCATAGTTAAGTATAGGGGCATAGACATAGGTTTATCATAGTTAAGCATAGGGGCATATACATAGGTTTATCATAGTTAAGTATAGGGGCATAGACATAGGTTTATCATAGTTAAGTATAGGGGCATAGACATAGGTTTATCATAGTTAAGTATAGGGGCATAGACATAGGTTTATCATAGTTAAGTATAGGGGCATAGACATAGGTGTATCATAGTTAAGCATAGGGGCATAGACATAGGTTTATCATAGTTAAGTATAGGGGCATAGACATAGGTGTATCATAGTTAAGCATAGGGGCATAGACATAGGTTTATCATAGTTAAGTATAGGGGCATAGACATAGGTTTATCATAGTTAAGTATAGGGGCATATACATAGGTTTATCATAGTTAAGTATAGGGGCATAGACATAGGTTTATCATAGTTAAGTATAGGGGCATATACATAGGTTTATCATAGTTAAGTATAGGGGCATAGACATAGGTTTATCATAGTTAAGTATAGGGGCATAGACATAGGTTTATCATAGTTAAGTATAGGGGCATAGACATAGGTTTATCATAGTTAAGTATAGGGGCATATACATAGGTTTATCATAGTTAAGTATAGGGGCATAGACATAGCTGTATCATAGTTAAGCATAGGGGCATATACATAGGTTTATCATAGTTAAGTATAGGGGCATAGACATAGGTTTATCATAGTTAAGTATAGGGGCATATACATAGGTTTATCATAGTTAAGTATAGGGGCATATACATAGGTTTATCATAGTTAAGTATAGGGGCATAGACATAGGTTTATCATAGTTAAGTATAGGGGCATATACATAGGTTTATCATAGTTAAGTATAGGGGCATAGACATAGGTTTATCATAGTTAAGTATAGGGGCATAGACATAGGTTTATCATAGTTAAGTATAGGGGCATAGACATAGGTTTATCATAGTTAAGTATAGGGGCATATACATCGGTTTATCATAGTTAAGCATAGGGGCATATACATAGGTTTATCATAGTTAAGTATAGGGGCATAGACATAGGTTTATCATAGTTAAGTATAGGGGCATAGACATAGGTTTATCATAGTTAAGTATAGGGGCATATACATAGGTTTATCATAGTTAAGTATAGGGGCATAGACATAGGTTTATCATAGTTAAGTATAGGGGCATAACATAGGTTTATCATAGTTAAGTATAGGGGCATAGACATAGGTTTATCATAGTTAAGTATAGGGGCATAGACATGGGTATCATAGTTAAGATAGGGGCATAGACATAGGTTATCATAGTTAAGTATAGGGCATATACATAGGTTTATCATAGTTAAGTATAGGGGCATAGACATAGGTTTATCATAGTTAAGCATAGGGGCATATACATAGGTTTATCATAGTTAAGTATAGGGGCATAGACATAGGTTTATCATAGTTAAGTATAGGGGCATATACATAGGTTTATCATAGTTAAGTATAGGGGCATAGACATAGGTTTATCATAGTTAAGTATAGGGGCATATACATAGGTTTATCATAGTTAAGTATAGGGGCATATACATAGGTTTATCATAGTTAAGTATAGGGGCATAGACATAGGTTTATCATAGTTAAGCATAGGGGCATATACATAGGTTTATCATAGTTAAGTATTGGGGCATAGACATAGGTTTATCATAGTTAAGTATAGGGGCATATACATAGGTTTATCATAGTTAAGCATAGGGGCATATACATAGGTTTATCATAGTTAAGTATAGGGGCATAGACATAGGTTTATCATAGTTAAGTATAGGGGCATAGACATAGGTTTATCATAGTTAAGCATAGGGGCATATACATAGGTTTATCATAGTTAAGTATAGGGGCATAGACATAGGTTTATCATAGTTAAGTATAGGGGCATATACATAGGTTTATCATAGTTAAGCATAGGGGCATATACATAGGTTTATCATAGTTAAGTATAGGGGCATAGACATAGGTTTATCATAGTTAAGTATAGGGGCATAGACATAGGTTTATCATAGTTAAGTATAGGGGCATAGACATAGGTTTATCATAGTTAAGTATAGGGGCATAGACATAGGTTTATCATAGTTAAGTATAGGGGCATAGACATAGGTTTATCATAGTTAAGCATAGGGGCATAGACATAGGTTTATCATAGTTAAGTATAGGGGCATAGACATAGTTATCATAGTTAAGCATAGGGGCATATACATAGGTTTATCATAGTTAAGTATAGGGGCATAGACATAGGTTTATCATAGTTAAGTATAGGGGCATAGACATAGGTTTATCATAGTTAAGTATAGGGGCATAGACATAGGTTTATCATAGTTAAGTATAGGGGCATAGACATAGGTTTATCATAGTTAAGTATAGGGGCATAGACATAGGTTTATCATAGTTAAGTATAGGGGCATAGACATAGGTTTATCATAGTTAAGTATAGGGGCATAGACATAGGTTTATCATAGTTAAGTATAGGGGCATATACATAGGTTTATCATAGTTAAGTATAGGGGCATATACATAGGTTTATCATAGTTAAGTATAGGGGCATAGACATAGGTTTATCAATTAAATAGCAAACATAGGTTTATCATAGTTAAGCATAGGGGCATATACATAGGTTTATCATAGTTAAGTATAGGGGCATAGACATAGGTTTATCATAGTTAAGTATAGGGGCATATACATAGGTTTATCATAGTTAAGCATAGGGGCATATACATAGGTTTATCATAGTTAAGTATAGGGGCATAGACATAGGTTTATCATAGTTAAGTATAGGGGCATAGACATAGGTTTATCATAGTTAAGTATAGGGGCATAGACATAGGTTTATCATAGTTAAGCATAGGGGCATAGACATAGGTTTATCATAGTTAAGTATAGGGGCATAGACATAGGTGTATCATAGTTAAGCATAGGGGCATAGACATCGGTTTATCATAGTTAAGTATAGGGGCATAGACATAGGTGTATCATAGTTAAGCATAGGGGCATAGACATAGGTTTATCATAGTTAAGTATAGGGGCATAGACATAGGTTTATCATAGTTAAGCATAGGGGCATAGACATAGGTTTATCATAGTTAAGTATAGGGGCATAGACATAGGTTTATCATAGTTAAGTATAGGGGCATAGACATAGGTGTATCATAGTTAAGCATAGGGGCATAGACATAGGTTTATCATAGTTAAGTATAGGGGCATAGACATAGGTGTATCATAGTTAAGCATAGGGGCATAGACATAGGTTTATCATAGTTAAGTATAGGGGCATAGACATAGGTTTATCATAGTTAAGTATAGGGGCATATACATAGGTTTATCATAGTTAAGTATAGGGGCATAGACATAGGTTTATCATAGTTAAGTATAGGGGCATATACATAGGTTTATCATAGTTAAGTATAGGGGCATAGACATAGGTTTATCATAGTTAAGTATAGGGGCATAGACATAGGTTTATCATAGTTAAGCATAGGGGCATAGACATAGGTTTATCATAGTTAAGTATAGGGGCATATACATAGGTTTATCATAGTTAAGTATAGGGGCATAGACATAGCTGTATCATAGTTAAGCATAGGGGCATATACATAGGTTTATCATAGTTAAGTATAGGGGCATAGACATAGGTTTATCATAGTTAAGTATAGGGGCATATATATAGGTTTATCATAGTTAAGTATAGGGGCATATACATAGGTTTATCATAGTTAAAAATAGGGGCATAGACATCGGTTTATCATAGTTAAGTATAGGGGCATAGACATAGGTTTATCATAGTTAAGTATAGGGGCATATACATAGGTTTATCATAGTTAAGTATAGGGGCATATATATAGGTTTATCATAGTTAGGTATAGGGGCATAGACATCGGTTTATCATAGTTAAGTATAGGGGCATATACATAGGTTTATCATAGTTAAGTATTGGGGCATATACATAGGTTTATCATAGTTAAGTATAGGGGCATAGACATAGGTTTATCATAGTTAAGTATAGGGGCATAGACATAGGTTTATCATAATTAAGTATAGGGGCATAGACATAGGTTTATCATAGTTAAGTATAGGGGCATAGACATAGCTGTATCATAGTTAAGCATAGGGGCATATACATAGGTTTATCATAGTTAAGTATAGGGGCATAGACATAGGTTTATCATAGTTAAGTATAGGGGCATATACATAGGTTTATCATAGTTAAGTATAGGGGCATATATATAGGTTTATCATAGTTAAGTATAGGGGCATAGACATCGGTTTATCATAGTTAAGTATAGGGGCATATACATAGGTTTATCATAGTTAAGTATTGGGGCATATACATAGGTTTATCATAGTTAAATATAGGGGCATAGACATAGGTTTATCATAGTTAAGTATAGGGGCATAGACATAGGTTTATCATAGTTAAGTATAGGGGCATAGACATAGGTTTATCATAGTACACTTGTACACTTTTGAAGTTGTAAACTCAATGTTCAACACATATACTACTATCATTTGATAAAAACAAAACAATTATATATTTTGTCTAACTATATGCCAAATTAAGGCAGATTTCTATTGGCGTTTTCTTAAACAATTAATTTGCTTACATATATACATACATATAACCATATAAGCAAGTTGCTTTCTCCTCAATCCTACATGTATGTACATACTATGTATACGAGTCTATGTATATTTAAAGAAATAAAATATTGTTTAAACTAATTTGCTTACATCTCAACCATCTAGCATTCGGTACGTAACTATTAACTGTTTAGATCAACTATAATATGTAAATATACGTTTGTATGGTCCAACTTTTATGCTGCAGTTTATCAGTCCACCACGCCTCGTCCCGACCCCACGTTGTTCCAATCTCCTGTACATATTGGTGCATCCGTTCTTCGGTCTCCTCGTTCAATACTTTATACCCTCATAGGTAATGACATTGGGGTTTGGAGGGCGGCGATCGGTTTGCACTACTTTAGGGGGCGTGCCTGCGCAAGAACGGACCAGTTCCAATACAATAATAACAGATCATAATAATAACTTCGTCATAGCAACTATATATCGACCTCCGAACTCACCAACTGAATGATGGCAAATATGTGATATATTTATTGACAGGCATCTGATATATCAAGTAACATCATTTTAGTTGGTGACATTAATGGAGATCAGTTAAATACAGCAACTCATAAATTACGTGATATACCTATAATTAATAAGTTAAACATGACAAATTCAATTAATAAACCAACTCGCATTACTACTAACACTAATACTTTAATTGACGTAATAGAACTCAACAATTCTGTCACTACATTAAATTCTGGTATTCATCGAACACCCCCACATATTAGCGACCATTTTGGTACGTATATCTATGTTAAAAGTAGTTTCCAGTCTAACATGTGTTATACTAGTCGAGTTTGGAATTACAAACAGGCCGATTATACAAAATTAAATAACTTAATAAATTCAACAGACTGGTCATTCCTGACTAATGAATCCATTGATGTAGCAACCACAATATTCAAATACACATTTTTAGGACTATTAAATTCTGTATTCCAACCAAATTAGTACAAATCCGACCAAACGATTAACCCTGGTATAATACACTTATACGTAAAACTTCTCGAGTCCGCCTCCGTGGTCGAGCGGTTAAGGTCACTGACTTGTATACCACTGTAACCTATCATCACTGATGGTCACGGGTTCGAGCCCCGCTCAGGCCGTGTCTCATTTATATGAAAAAGTTGGCAGTTTCTTACGGAGGTTGGTACTGGTTAACCGCTGGAGCCTGCCCAGGAAAGGTGTTGTTAGGTAAACTGCCCGCCGGCGATATAGCCCAAATTGGTGCTGATGCAGGCGTAAAACCCGAAATATAACATAAATATAACATAACAAAACATCTCGACAACGTGATCATTCAACGCAAATTGCTTCGCAATCCGGAAAAGTTTCCGACTGGCAAAAATACAAATCATTAAGGAATCGTATAAATAATTTGAAAAAAAAACATATGCCTGAACAATTCTATAATACTCTCGAATTCTCCATGAACGACCTAAGTTCTTCAAATCCTAGACAATACTAGAAATTTGTGAAAATGCTTGTCAAAGAAAATTCAAATAACGATCAACAAATCCCACCTCTCACTAGTGAAAACAACGACACTGCGGTTTCTGACGTCGATAAAGCAAAACGTAAATGAGTATTTCCTTTCCATATCAACAGTATGGCTCTAACTAACACCTTCCCGAATTTAATCAAATACGTAATTCAGTTATTTCCAATTTTACTATCACTGAGCAAGAGGTTTTTGGCGTTTTAGATAACTTAGCTTTAAACAAAGCAAGTGGTACTGACATCAGTCATAAAATGCTAAAAGGTTGTTCCAAAGCTATATCCAAACCACTTTGTATTTTATTCAACAGATCAATTATCTTAAAGTGTTATCCAACTCAATGGAAACTAACTAACGTTATGAGAATAATGATCATCATCGACACTGCATAATGGAATGCTAGTAACATATGTCTAAGTATGTGTTGCATTTAGTAAAATGGTTGGAAAACAGTGTAGGATTTGAAATTGTTGATTTATTAATTGCATCATATTTCTTCTGTTTCCTATTTGGGGGAAAGGTGAAAGCGAGTAGATGAAGGCAGAGTCGGGCTTCCCCATAAACATGATTGAATACAATAAATTAATTACTATAATACTTAAATCATTTTAATGTTTTAATGTGTCTGAAACAAATGTTCGATGGAGCACATAGGGGGGTTCTTCTTCAACCACCTAACGTTTGGATGCCACTATATAAATGTACTAGCAATATTAACTGTTTGTGCCATTCTAAATTGAAACAAAAATAACAAAATCGAAACTCTAAGGTATGTCGTATAGGTCTATATTGCTACAGTTGAAGACACGGAATCAAACTGAAAGGACAGTTATGTACAGCAAAACAGTCGAACGTGTAGGTACTGCAGTTATATCATTCATAACCCTAGGAAGTAGTGCTTCCCTCTTCCGGCAAATAACCGCCCAAACCTCTTTTCTGTATCATATGCTGTAGTATCCGGATTCCAATCACGTTTTCCGAACAACGAATTTCTGCCCATGAAAAGGTGACCGTACCTCTTCCCAAGAATACTCATTCCATTGCCCATATATATCCGCCCGTACCTTTTTGACATGCCTACGTTACGTCCGTCATCCACCACTGCCTGTGAGTCACCGTCTCCTGAAGGCAGGCGTTTACCGAAATATTTGTTATAATTCATGTAAAGCTTTCCAAAGCGTTTGTCCATCCCGCTTCTCTTCCCGATCAACCGCTCACGTCCTATGTAGAGACGCCCATATCGTGTCTGCATTATATCACTGTCGCCATTATCATCGTCGTCGTCGTCGTCGTCGTCGTCGTCGGTATAAGATTGACTGCGTTTCCCAAAAAAAAGCTTACCGAATCGCTTTGGACTTCTGTTCATAAACAGCTTTCCAAATCGTTTGTCCACACTGGAAGCTATGGGGTAGGGTAAATCGATTAACTCATCGTCCGAATTCTCATCATAATCGACAGTGTTACTATAAGATTGGTCCAAATCACCATTTTCTTCTTTGTCGTTTTCTGAGAACGAATTTACTTCTTCGATTTCTCGCATTACTCTTTCGCAAGAGTCCTGATCATTTACACATGCCTCACATAGCAGAAACGAAGATGTGTCCGCGCAACACGTGATAAGAGACGGTATTGCATAAAACGGAAGTAAGCTACATGTCCGACATATCAAAGTGGCCCTTTCATCACCGATACACTTGGTATCAGTTTCCGTTTCCGTTTCTGCGATTGGTCCTTCACCGTTGGTCATATATGCAAGGCATGGCAGAAGTACAATGGCTGTAATAATATGCATTGTGCACGTCGACACTCCCTGGAAAGATACAAAGACCCGTACTTAGACATTATTTTAATAAATCAAACACGTCATGATATCGAATGTCAACTGTAACAATAGAGAGGCTCGCACAGCACAGAATGCTGGACCTCTTTCTGGAAATAGTTCAAGAAATGATGTTAAAAGACACAAGCTACTACTAACATTTGTGTTTTATACTATATACCTAAATTTGGATATGTTAGTTGTGTAATGCAGCCAAACATGTATGTAAAGTACATAATGGTATTTGTTTAAAAAACGAATGAATCAGAATGAAAACATACTTGTAAACTACATCAAACACATAATTGTAGTTGTAAAACAATTGTAAAACAAACGCATGCAGGTGACCACATAACAGTTTAAATTACAATGTATTTGGGTGAACGAATGAATATGAAATCAAAAAGAGATCTTAGGCACACGAATTTGAATCAGTGTTCTTGAATCAACGGTACTCTGCATGTACAATATGTTAAACTGTATTCTCTTGAGGGAAACACTTATGTTAGCATAACATTTTGGACATGAAATTTAAATATTTACAATGATGGATAATATGAACATAATTTACATATCACTTATCAATCTAATTGTTACGACAATGATCAATGTCAAACATACACTTAGTGCCACTTCTAACCCGACACTTATATAATTCGGTTTAATTGGATTATTTGTGAAAGGATTTCGTTCTCCTTTGAACTTATGTAAATGGCCAAAGGCAATGATACAAGAAATTATTTTTCAATTGATAAACAAAAAGGTATAAAACTTAACACATAATAAACAACATTGTAAAATCAAATTTCACAAAATAACACAATGAAAGACCCGACACTTTTCAAATGGGATTTTCTCGAGCATGGTTCAAGATATTAATTTGAATTTATAGATGATGTTATTCGGCTACATTAGCTGTAAACAAATGTTAAATTCGTTCACCTGTGGTACAGAGGTGTGTGCACGTCGTAAGAGACATGGGAGGACACACTAGATATTAGTTTCTCGGACATACAGATTGTATTGGGATTCGGTGACTTTTCAGATTGTTCGGATTTTGCGTTGTGTCATCATTTTTGTGAATTTTGATTTGACAGTGATGTTTGTTATTTGTTAAGTTTTATACATTATTGTTGATGAATTATAATGACATTTCTAGTATGTGCGTATACTATGTTGAGTTATTCATGGTCCAACTGTGAACACAATCCTTTCTCAAATAATCCATTTATACCGAATTATATTAGTGTCGGGTTGCAAGTGGCCCTAAGTGTATGTACTGTAGTACTACTGCTATTTTACATTTCCCTTAGATTATCGCTACACCCTTTTTAAAGAATCAGCTATCGTACTTATAAACCGAATAAACCGTAATGAAATTTCACAGGAGTGAATTTCCGCAAAGCTGAGAAGTTCGTTTGTGGTGGGATCTTACATTGTATCTAGGGATAAACTACGTGTGCATGTAGCAACTGGACACGCTATCCTGTAGATACTGAAGATATCAAACATTGAAGTTTATATTAATCATACGCCGATTAGAAAGAACATTGGACCTAAACTGGATCCCTGGATAACTCCAGAAGTGTGCGGCAAATGATCTGACATAAGCTAGAAGCTGTAAACTCATCACTGCCAATAAGGATCGGTTTTAAGGATAATTACCTATTATTGAAATTCTCTTTTGTTATTTCCTTATAATGTATGTTTCTTATATTGTAATTCCCTTATAATGCACGTTCCTTATATACAGCTATTCTAAGTTCTGAAGTATTTCTGGTTGTTCAATTTGAACATTTCTCTTCTCAGAATTAATTCTTTCTCTTCCGGATTTCAAACAGAAGAGGCAATTATTAGTTTGCTACAGTCACGTATTAGATCGCGTGTGCACTACGGGTATGTGTAAATTGAGCAAGAATTTGAATAGCACTAGATATGGGATAGTTGTGTTTATTAGTGTAAGATAGGAATTTATTCCATCCAGTGGTTACTAAAATGTGTATTTCGCGAGTGGAAAGGATTGTATAGCTTATTCGGACCGGGCTCGTGTATACGTGATTTCTGTGTTTAATGTGTACATGACATGCACAATCGTTGTCATCATAGTATCTATCTGTCAATCCCCCCCCCCACACACACACACCGAGGTCTCGCGGGATGTAGTCATATTCCTCCTATGATGTGTAGTTCAGTACTTGATTATGGCTTTCCCCTTTCATAGCGCTCGCTTCTCACCAATGCAACCCGGGTTCGATTCTCGGACCGGGAAGTATGTGAGATGGTAGGGTGGTCGCCAGATCGGACAGGTGGATTTCCTCAGGGTACTCCGGTTTCCTCCCACACGAATGACCACATTTACGCTTCCATCCGCGCCAACGAGATTGATCAATATATTATTAATACTTGCTTTGCAATCGTTGTAAAATAAATAAAGTTTAAACTTAAGGTAGCGCCTATTTCATAATTACTCATTTTATAAACACAAATATTTCATTTAGTATTTCTATTAAAAGCTGCCTGTGTAGCTACACATATATATTATTTAACAAGGTTAATTATCTATGCATCCGTTGCATATATTTCCATTATTTTGGCTAACAGGAAGTCCATTTTTATGTTGCTATGACGTCATAATTACCCACAATATTCAAAATGGCAGCCATTTTCAACAATATTTCAAATCTTCACATTTCCTGCTTTAACTGCTTTATTTGAAGTGCGATTTGCGCTGTGTTTTTGTTTTCAGTATTAATGTCCACGTTTCCAATTAGATGATGCTAATTGGGCAAACAGTGTGCATACGTTTTGTCCTTTCAAATGTGAATAATGTATTACTATAAAGACTGGAAATGGCCGGTAATTGTGATTTCTATCCATCCGCTCCTTAGAATATCTCTTCTCAGTATGCAACACATTCAACGCAAATGCATAAATGGGGATTTAAATATAGATTTGCGTAATAGAGAGATGTAAGACACGACAATCCAAACTAATGAATCATTGGTAAAATGGCACTCTTTTCGCGTGCAGTCGTGCAGTAGGTATTGTATGTAACCTGATAGCATGCACAGAAATAATGGACCTTACGCGATAGACTTAGATGATTTGTCAATATTGTTACATTTTCAAATGCATTTTGCTCGTATATATAATAATAGTGATTCGCATTTGTATGACGCCTGATTTCACACAAGTTGTATCAATACTGTAATTACGAATGGCTACCTCGTTTCCATAAATGAGGCCAAACAAAACGTGTAACAGATTGTTTGTGTTTCTGGTGTTCTCATGCAACAACAACAAAAACAAATACATTTATTGCATAAAACACATACTATACACACATTTCAGTAGGGGGCTGTCTAACTAACGCAAATGGTTAGCACGCTCGCTTCTCACCAAATGCAAACCGGTGACCGCCAGATCGGACATGTTGGTTTTCTCCGGGTACTCCCCCACACGTGGAAGTCGTGATAGTGCAGTGGGTGCGCGTTCGCTTCAGGTGCGAAACGTCCGGAGTTCGAGCCCCACTGAAGCCGTTACGATTGTGCCCTTAGGCAAGGCATTTAAATTCCACGTTGCCTCTTCTCTCTACCTCGTGGCGATGGATTCCATCAGGAATGAAATCTCGAGTGTGATTTATATAAGTTGAAATAACTTGTTTCGCAATCGAGCTAAAATAAATTTGTATTAACTCCCCCACACGAATGACCACATGTGATAAATATTAAATTTTGTTTCGCAATCGTTGTAAAATAAATAAAGTTTATACACTGTGTGTCCGCATTCAAAACCATTTAATATGACCACGAAATATTCAAGATAGATTTTCTGCCAGAAACATGTACTTGTATGCGAGTGTCCCGTTTTAATAGCATCAATTTTAATAAAACATGTTAACATTGATTAGCTAGAACTGGCAAATATTGCATGCAGGTCTTCATGCGATACAAGACTACATCTAATTTAATGTTTCTGAGTGTCCATAGCTACATATCATCCGCAAAGCGTTTCCAGGCATCGTAAGGCCTCCATGGACGCGCTGGCTGACCTGTTGATCGGTGTGTGGTTGCGATGTTTGAATGATTATTAAGTATTTTCAAGTCCAACTGTCCCTTCTTAGAACAGTACTTCTTGCATAAATGTATATAGAATATCCGCCTCAAGTTACACTCGATTTTAGTATTATTCTTTATACCTACCGAAAACGTTGCAAATATTTAATATGTACATTTCCATTGGAGAGAATTAATATAAGGTTTCTGAAAACTTGTTTTCCAATCCAAACCATTCACAATTTATGTAATTTGTAACATTTTTGTGCTATACAGTCAAACCTGTGTTCACCTCCATTAAGCAGCCAACCTGTATTAAGCAGCTAATTTCCACATTCCCAATCGGTTGTTTTCTTATATATTTGACCTCTATTAAGCAGCCAACTGTGTTAAGCAGCCACTTTCTCTGACTCCCTTGGCTGGCTGCTTAAGACAGGTTTGACTGTACATGTAAATTTATTGGAATAAATTGTTTAAACCAAAATTACATCCTGGAAAGCAGACGACTTTCATGAGCATCTGTTCATGCTAAATGTAGCATACCTAAAGCACCATACCGTTAACTCTTTCAGCGCCAATGTCGCATAAAAGCGACTTTGTAAAAAAGTAGAGAACCCGATCGGACAGAATAGAACATGCCGTCTGATCAGGCTATATGCTGATTGCTCTTCAGACAGTGGAGCTGAAGCACCTGTCCGAATAGCAAACAACATAGATCCTGATCAGACGCGGCGTTACGCCGCGGCTGATCTGGATCTATGTCGTTTGCACATGCTCTGAATTTATTCGGCGTTGAAAGAGTTAAAGATATAGTCCTACTCAAACAGAGTGTCCCAAGTTCTAAATCTTAATGTATTGTTGAACAATATGTAATCTTATAGTGACTAGGTTAATTTCCTATTGTTCAGTGACGTGTAAGCATACCTGAAGCACCATACCGTTAAAGATATAGTCCTACTCAAACAGAGTGTCCCAGGTTCTAAATTTTAATGTATTTGAACACTGTTGAACAATATGTAATCTTATAATGACTAGGTTAGTCCATTGTACAGTGACTTCGTAACTCCAATTCTATGGAACCTTTCATTGGGAAGGTATGTACTTTATTTGTATCGTAAATTATACACCTTTCTCTGTGGGGGTTCGAGCCCAGCTCAGGCCGTGTCTCATTTATATGAACAAGTTGGCAGTTTCTTACGGAGGTTGGTGCACCCAAGTACTGGTTAACCGCTGGAGCCTGTCCAGGAAAGGTGTTGTTAGGTAAACTGCCCGCCGGCGATATAGCCCAAAATGGTGCTGATGCAGGCGTAAAACCCGAAATATAACATAACATGACCTTTCTCTGTAAATATCATTTGTATAGATATGTATTTGGTTTAAACATATTTATTCGGCATTATTCTTTAATACATAGAGAATATTAGGTTACTGTCTTATAAATTTTAATTTATTAGGCGAGTCGGAGAAAAAATACAAGGCGAGGCTCTGTCGAGCCTTGTATTTTTTCGGAGACGAGCCTAAAAATTAACATTTATAAGACAGTAACCTAATATTCTATTTATCCTACATTCTGAGTGTGCACCCGACACAAAAACAAACAAACTAGCCATAACAGCTTACAAACTCACTACGCACTTGGTAATATGTTGCGCATTGATATTTCTATTTATATCTACGGTTAGCCCTATGACGTCACGAAAGCTTTATTAGGCACTGACTAATAAAGCAAAATTTATTAGGCAGGCCGTTTTTGTACTTTCGCATGAAGGTAGGATCAAAATAATTATGTACATAATAAATACAAGTGGATTGAAAGCTTATATGTATTTGACGTACAGTGTACCTAAGCGTTGTATAATTGCCAAGTATAATTGTAATTTAATTAGACTATGTTCTTTGTAAAGTAGATGTTTCTGTTAATATTGCATGTTGCTCTCCTTGCAGTGGAGGAAATAAAGTTATCTATCTTTAGCTTATTCATAATGTTCTAATTTACGTTAGTCCGCCTCCGTGGTCGAGTGGTTAAGGTCGCTCACTTGTAGACCACTGTAACCTATTATCACTGATGGTCATGGGTTTGGGCTCGTCGCTGGCCTTGTCTTATTTACATGAAACAGTCGGCATTTTCATACGGAGGTTCGTGCACAAAGTACTAGTTAACCGCTGGAAATTAACCTAGTCACTATAAGATTACACGACAGGGCAGTTAAAATGAATAAAATTGAAAACAACTATTATATTAGCCAAAATCATTGGAAATCATAAAAGAAAAAGATTTGTGTTTATTAATTTAATGTAACATAGGATTTTATTTCAAATTTTATGATTTCCATGATTTTGGCTAATACAATATTTGTTATAAATTTTCATTCATTTTAGCGGCTCCTGTCGGGAGCCTCATTTCACTACAATACAATATAACTGCACCATCTGCAAACATTAACAAATATATTGATAACTAGTGTAATACACGCATTTGGATCATGTTGTAAAAATAACTATACATCGTTTATGAACAAGGAAAACAGTAGATGTGACATTATCTCCCCTTGCAATAAACCAACATCACAATTATATATATATATATATATATATATATAATATATATATATATATATATATACACGTCTGATAAAGTAATTAAATGTTTAACACATAATTTTACAGTATAGGTTAATGTTTATTACACAAATTTATTTTAGCTCGATTGCGAAACAAGTTATTCCAACTTATATAAATCACTCTCGAGACCTCATTCCTGATGGAATCCATCGCCACGAGGGAGCGAGAAGAGGCAACGTGGACTTTAAATGCTTAAAGTTAAAGTTTATTAGTACGTACTTCCAAAATTAAATTGGTCAGGCACGGCGCATTCCTCCCACACGAATGACAACATTTACGCATCCAAAATCTAAAATGACTAATCTCTTCAGGGGGCGTCGTTCATATGGGTAAACGGTAGAGACGATAAATAAACTTAAATGTCTATTGTATAATAATAATAAGAAGAATAATAAAGAATTTATTTTACGAGGGAGCTTACATAACACATGGCTAATACAAATAAGGTCCTCAACATATATACAATGACATAGAAAACATATAACGAAACACTACATG
Organism: Archivesica marissinica; assembly: GCA_014843695.1. Lineage (NCBI taxonomy): Eukaryota > Metazoa > Mollusca > Bivalvia > Venerida > Vesicomyidae > Archivesica > Archivesica marissinica. The sequence continues at coordinate 25,438,090 of CM026392.1, read as the reverse complement.
TTAAGTACAGTATTCAGCAATACGTGGAAGCTCATCTATTATGTATATATATATACACACACGCACGCACGCACGCACGCACGCACGCACGCACGCACGCACGCACGCACGCACGCACGCACGCACACACACACACGCACACGCACACACACACGCACACACACACCAGATTTCTATGTTTCTGTTGACTTATTCCATCTTAAATATCGAGTTTTAAAGATATTGAGTGAGTTGGAATTTTGAATATAAATGAGGTAGTGAATTCCAAATGGAGGAACCTGAATAAACAAAAGTATAACGGAATATTTCCAACTTAGGTTTAGGCGTATATAGATGTAATGAAGAAGATCTAAGGCAACGGGTAGTAGCATCGGAATCAAACTGATGTAAAACATTCCTGACATTCTACACCTACATCTACTTGCATTTCTGAAGTCAATTCTTTAAAATGTTTAACTCTTTCACCGCCAATGTCGCATAAAAGCGACTTTGTAAAAAAGTAGAGAACCCGATCGGACAGAACAGAACATGCCGTCTGATCAGGCTATATGCTGATTGCTCTTCAGACAGTGGAGCTGAAGCACCTGTCCGAATAGCAAACAACATAGATCTTGACCAGACGCGGCGTTACGTAATTTATTCGGCGCTGAAAGAGCTAAGCATGTCAGAATTACCAATATGTTCGCTTGTATCCAGTGCTTTCATGTGCTTAAGTAGTTTCCGTCATTCATTGTATAGCAATATTCCGATTATACGTTCATTTGGTCACTCTACAACACTATTTATACTCATATTTCGTGTGTGTGTGTTATTACGTTTATTTATCGTCGCTACCGGTTACCCATATGAGCTACGCCTCCTGAAGAGATTAGTAATTTTAGATTTGTGTAGGATAGTGCAATGATACAGACAGAGACCCATTCCAGAATCTCCTCTGGTTCTTTTACGTGCACGGTGTAAAGCACCGACACGAGACCTCGGTTTAACGTCCCATCTGAAAGACTGTTAATTTTATTAGGGTCAGACGGGGGATCGAACCTGCGATCCCTGGATTACCAGTCCAGCGTGTTTCCACTGGACTACAGATCCGGCTGTAATATTTCGTATTGAACAATACACGGTTATATTCGGCACAATTACTACAAGTCGTGATAGCGCAGTGGAGTTCGAGCCCTGTTGGAGCCTTTACGATTGTGCCATTAGGCAAGGCATTTAAATTCCAAGTTGCCTCTTCTCTCTGCCTCGTGGCGATGGGTTGCATCACGAATGAGGTCTCGAGAGTGATTAATATAAGTTGTAAGAACTTGTTTCGCAATCGAGCTAAAATTAATTTGTATAAACTATATATTTCTTTTTGAACAGAACTGAACAGAACTGTATTTGTGAAAAGACACAGGTTACAATTATAGTAACAACATGTGAACGAATAATTCACAGCCGAAAAAGGGTCCATTCACAGAAGCGCACGGGAATAGCACACCGGGAACAAGGCAGTGCCCGGCCAGCATATTGACCCAATATACTGGTCAGTGCATTCGTCATTAAAGCATTTACTATTATTTGTATTATTATTAGTAAAAAAAGTACATGTTGGTGTCTTTTTACGTCATTCAAAATATTTATTCTAATCTAATATCATATTGTATTGCTCTTTGACATATTTTTACACAAATATAAATTACGGGGAGGGCTGTAAATAATGTTGTTATAACTTGTAGCCCAACCCATTTGCTTTTTTCCCCTTGACAAAACAAATGTATCGTATACTGCAATCATATAATTACATATTAATCTCTGATTTGTTCTTAGTATTGTATGTATACATGTAATGTATTGTATGAAAAAAATGTAATAAAATATTATTAAATTAAACAAATATAAATTAAGACAATGAAAGATATGAATATCAAAAAACAAAAGGGTTGGACACAGGTTCTTGCAACATTAGATATTGTCCTCCCCTAATGCTTTAAAGGGTTGGACACAAGTTCTTGCAACATTAGATATTGTCCTCCCCTGATGCTTTAAAGGGTTGGACACAAGTTCTTGCAACATTAGATAGTGTCCTCCCCTAATGCTTTAAAGGGTTGGACACAAGTTCTTGCAACATTAGATATTGTCCTCCCCTAATGCTTTAAAGGGTTGGACACAAGTTCTTGCAACATTAGATAGTGTCCTCCCCTAATGCTTTAAAGGGTTGGACACAAGTTCTTGCAACATTAGATATTGTCCTCCCCTGATGCTTTGAAGGGTTGGACACAAGTTCTTGCAACATTAGATATTGTCCTCTCCTGATGCTTTAAAGGGTTGGACACAAGTTCTTGCAACATTAGATAGTGTCCTCCCCTGATGCTTTAAAGAGTTGGACACAAGTTCTTGCAACATTAGATGTTGTCCTCCCCTGATGCTTTAAAGGGTTGGACACAAGTTCTTGCAACATTAGATATTGTCCTGCCCTGATGCTTTAAAGGGTTGGACACAAGTTCTTGCAACATTAGATATTGTCCTCCCCTGATGCTTTAAAGGGTTGGACACAAGTTCTTGCAACATTAGATATTGTCCTCCCCTGATGCTTTAACGGGTTGGACACAAGTTCTTGCAACATTAGATATTGTCCTCCCCTGATGCTTTAAAGGGTTGGACACAAGTTCTTGCAACATTAGATATTGTCCTCCCCTGATGATTTAAAGGAAAAGATTTATGAATATTGACGAACGATTAAGAGCAATAGGTAATAATTAAAATTATTGATGCTGAATGTCCCCCTTTTTTGTTGTTGCCGTCGTGTCCGATCCAAATGCCCCGCCCCACGTCACAATCAACGAACAATGGGCCTGGGATTCATACTGCATAACACTAATATTATAAACTATGTCGATAGACGAATCTTTCAGACGTTTTGATATAATGATGTATCGCTTTGAAAATAAATTAAATAATTAAAATCTGCTACATACCCTCTTTGCTTCCAAATAAATGTTCAGAGGTTGTTAATTCTACTATTCAACACAGTGGGAATTACATTCGCTCTCGTACTCCGGCTATTTTATATAATATTCTGCGGGACTGCATCGATCTCCAATACACTTACGTCCGGTTTCTGCCCGCGTTAAAACAAATTCATTCTTATTACAAAATTGCACTTATTTGCCGGGTGTTTGTGGATTGTTTTGAACAATGATAATTTATTGAATGTTTTCTCGCCCTGAAAGCATTAACCAAGCTCACTCTCCATTCCACAATGCACCATTTAAATATAATAAAACGGGATGATGACGCTAATGGTTTGAACAAAGCGAGGTGTAGCTATCAGTTATGGGATATTGTTCTTCTATTAAATACAAATGTACTATAATTGTTAATGTCTTTTCTAACGTAATGATTTATACCGTGAATACATAAATCTCAAATTTAGTAAACAATAGTATTCACAATACGTAAATTATTCTGTTGCATTGTCACTAATGGATATTTGTTAACATGCGCTCGGTGGCCTGTTGTTTACGTAAACACTAGTATAATTGACGTTGGGATGATTTGAATTGTTTTATTATCGTGGTACCACGCAAATACTAGTTATAAATCAAACACATCCCCATTTCCTCCTTTCTGTATAACAAAGTGCCAGGCCTTATCACAGCGCATTAAATCGACACGAACATAACGCTATGTTATGCAAGACGTAACAGTGAGTCGGTTATAATAATATTCTACTAGGATAGGGTGCTTCCGATACAGCTGGGCTTCGAAGTCCGGGTCTTTCGCACCTGACGCGAACGCACTACCACGAATTCCACTACCAGGTAGTATTGTAGGTGGCAGCGGTCACTATTTCACGGACATAATTCCTAACCACGAGGTAATCGCTTCGAGATGTCCCTCCCATTTTATTATATTTGTATTTGTTATTTCTTCATTTATTTACAGTTCTCTCTTTAATTAAATAAGGAAGTCGTGATAGCGCAGTTATAGGGCATTCGCTTCAGGTGCGAAATGCCTGGAGTTCGAACCCCACTGGGGCCGTTACGATTGGGCCCTTAGGCAGGGCAAGATTCCACATTGCCTCTTCTCTCTCCACCGTGGCGATGGACTCCATCAGGAATGAGGTCTCGAGAGTGATATAAATTGTAAGAACTTATCGAGCTAAAATAAATTTGTATAAATTAATTAAATAAGAACATATTTAATTTGTGAAATAAAATAAATGAGCAGGCATCTGTAATTATTGGGGTTTTATTTTCCGGCGATTTTTCCATATTTTCACGTTATCAGTGGTTATCACAAACTATCGCTCTTTCCGTCGTACTATAATACATGTAGTTATTAACCCATTTCATTCTGTATACATTTAAAGGCGTCACGCTGCGGCTGATCTGGATCTATGTTGTTTGCTACATAGCCAAGTATCTTAACAAGATCATCTGAATAGCAAACAGCATAGCGCCTGATCAGACGGCACGTTCCGTGGCGGTTGATCTGGCTCTATGTTCTTTGCAAATACTGTTTGAACGGTATCCAGTTTCAGTTTCAGAGTTTATTGGCATTAAACACAATTGTTCGTCGCCAGAATGAAATGGGTTAAATAAACAAACAAACTAAACTCGGTTCTCTTTATCTTTGCGAATACATGAGCTGAATATGAATAGCTACCTTAAATTACAAACAACAGTGTATAAACATATTTGTATGATCGAATTGTATTTCACCGAATGCACATTGAATACAATATTTCAACGAGTATTGCTGTATCTAGTGATGATATTAGTTTTCATTTATTTTACTGTATGTGTTTTACGTTTATTTATCGTCGCTACCGGTTGCCCATATAAAGCGACGCCTCCTGAAGAGATTAGTCAATTTAGATGTTTGGAGGATAGTGCAATGATACAGACATAGACACATTCCAGAGTCTCCTCTGGTTCTTTTATGTGCACGGTGTACAACACCGACACGATACCTCGGTTTAATGTCCCATCTGAAGACTGTTAATTTTATTAGAGTCAGACGGGGGATCGAACCTGCGATCCCTGATTCTTTTATTTTACTTTAGCCTTGAACTAGGTTTTTTTTAATTGAAGTGTGATGCCGCCATTGTTGACGTCACGATACGTTGTAAAGGACGTCACTGGTGGATTAAATCCATAAGCGACAACGTTAGTGTTACTTGAAGTTGTAACGACTGGGAATCGTATATACGTTTAATTAGTGAGAATAAACTGTTTACGCAGTGGTTAGCGCGCTCGCTTCTCACCAATGCTACCCGGGTTCGATCCTCGGACCGGGAAGTATATGAGATGGAACGATGGTCGCCAGATCGGACAGGTGGGTTTTCTCCCATGTGAATGACCACATTAACGTTACGCTTTGATCCGCGCCAACGAGAGTGATTAATATATATATGTTAAAACTTGCTTCGAAATCGTTGTAAAAAAATAAAGTTAAAAAAACAAAACAAGTTGCTGCTTTCAAGCGGATTAAAACATCTGCATACATATATATCCTCTCTAAATTAGTAGAAACACACTTACCCAAGTTACAATAACGATAATGAAAGTGAACGTCGTGTATCTGTAATCTGCCGTAAATATTTAATCCGTCTTTTCCATTAAGTGCAAGTTCTAGTATATATTAATTCTGCATCTTTATATATAATGTCGTCTGCATCGATCTCCAATATCACTACTTCCGGTTCTAAATCGAGTTAAACCTATTTCAATGCATTACCAAAGCAACGTGTGTGTGTGTTTTGTTTCGCTCTTATTCTGCACATTTCCGAAATGATTTTGTATTGTATTAAATCAGAAATTTATTCGCATAGTCGGTTTCTATGACACGGCCCTGATGCAATAAACTCATAATCTGTAAATAAAGACATTACTGTCTAATGGAAGTAACGCTGGAATTCGGTTAATGTTGCTTTACAGCACTTTCGGCTCCGCAAGTTTGATAATATACGAATTGTTCGTGAATATTCAATAAGGAGACTCCGTCGTGAACTGTAAACGGGGTCCGCCTCGTATTCAATATGTTGTAAGTTCGAATCCCGCCAGAAACCACGCGGTGGTGATGTCATTAAGCAAGGCACTTAGATCTACATTGCCCCTTTCTCCATAATGACGATGCGGGAATCAGGTTTCGAGATCGATTAAACGAAGAACTCTTTTTAGGAACTAGTTTCGCAATAGCTTGCGATGCTAACAACGTACTATTTCCAGCCTTTTGGCGCGTTTTTTAAAATTCAAATGGACAGATACAGAAACAATTTTATTGCCGTTTATATATGTATGTATATTCTTCAAACACTGATATACATAGAGAATATTTGTGTTTAACGCCACTCGTGGAAGTACACATTTCCGTGATCACTTGATGAAATGAAATCCTACCTTACGCTAATAACACAAACCGTGTTGCTTTATAATTTCCACTGATTTTGGCGATATAATATTTGTTATCAAAATTAATTCATTGTAACTGTTCCTGTCGAGAGCCTCATTTCACTTCAATACACAACCGCACAACTACTTATGTTGGCTTAAACAGTATATATTCCAATAAATGTACATGTATAACACAAAAAATGTTACAAATTACATTTATTGTGAATGGTTTGGATTGGAAAACAAGTTTTCAGAAATTAATTCCTCTCCAATGGACTACTTATGTTAGTGTGGACGTCCGTACTACGAAATAATGCTGGTATCATTTTCTAGTTAGTCTCTATTTGCTGTCAATATTAAAAACTACAGACAAAACAATTTCTATATATTACTTTATAATTAACTATTCATGATTGTCAGAAAATAGCTAAACTACAAAAGTACATCTAACCGCGGAGGAATACTAAACTCAACCAGTGACAGATAAAATGCCATCATCCACTGTTTGAAAACAGTGAAAGATAGCATTTCCTTTGACAATCAAACTGAAAACAAAATTCCGGAGGGGTGGGGACACACCTCCGCCGACTCGCCTGAATACAACCTATGCCATCATATGCACCCAAGCTACTCACTTTGCTCGACTCCGGGATGAAGCGGAATGATATTTCGAAAATAGGCGTGGCACATAGGACCACCCGGCAGTTACAGCTGTACTCATTGATTTACAATATAGAACAGTATTTCACACAGTCTGTCACGAGATTGTTCTAAAAATAATTTATCCCCGTATCAAATTATCGTATGATATGTCTATGCACTTAGCAAACACATTGGTAATGTTATAATGCGAAATAACCCGCCTCTGAATATCGATTTCGATAGACAATCAGCCGATGCTTCTAAAGTCGGTTCCATGTTTTAGGGTTACTATGCTATTAGAGATGATGCTGAATATCGATTTCGATAGACATTCAGCCGATGATTCTAAAGTCGGTTCCATGTTTTAGGGTTGCTGTGCTATTAGTGATGGTGATATTAAAGAACATGGTGTGGCGGGGCTCAGCTTGAATGTGACAATACATTGTGAGACTACAAATAAATGCATTGCTACTACAAATTCTTCTGAATACATGTACATTCGAACACTAACATTGAATCAATAAACAGTGTTTTTGTGGTCGACAAAAAGTGAAAATAGAATTTCATATAATGGCCACCACGCTCCTGAAATGACGTTTGTTTGTCATTGGAGTCAATACTAAACGCGCGATACTTTCGTATAGAGATAATTTAACTAAGATTAGTCTACAAATATATATGCATAGGCACAAATGTGAGATATAACAGTAAATCTGTACGATATATCGTGTTATTCAGGCTACACGCATTGTATTACGCATGCATGTCGACCATATTTACATTATTTTGTTATGTCAATAAACCGCGTATACGAAGCTTGTTTGTGTTGTGGTTATCATTTGCTTGTGGTTCCCTGCTGCGACGCGTTCCTCCAACACGTCCGGTTGCCAAATAAACGCTACAGAAGGAAAAGGTTTCTATAAAAGCTAGTTTTAGCTTCCTACTTTCCCCCAACAATCTAAAATGACTAATCTCTTCAGGAGGCGTCGCTGATATGGAAAACCTTTTATTTTTTTGTCGAAATTAAAAATAGCGTGAGAAATCAGGTACAATAAACTTTATTCTAACCTAGACACGTAGACTACGGGCATATTAACGCTTGTGAGATACGTACCGGCTACATGACGGATCTGTAGTCCAGTGGTTAACATGCTGGACTGGTAATCCAGGGATCGCAGGTTCGATTCCCTGTCAGACCCTAATAAAATTAACAGTCTTTCAGATGGGACTTATAACCGAAGTCTCGTGTCGGTGCTTTACACCATGCACGTAAAAGAACCAGAGGAAATTCTGGAACGGGTATCTGTCTGTATCATTGCACTATCCTCCAACAATCTAAAATGACTAATCTCTTCAGGAGGCCTCGCTGATATGGACAACCGGTAGCGACGATAAATAAACGTAAAACACTTATTTACATATACGCATGTAGCTGGTTATCGCTTGCCATCACATAGGTGGGCTTCGTTATCTCGAGATACCATAATAATAGGTTGCACCATGTAGGAACTCTATCTGTAGACAGTGGCGTAGCTCATATAAGGCACTGAATGACCGTGGGTCTACAAATTGTCGCAGAAAATTAAAATTCCAGATAGGCCAAAAATGCAATAACAGTTGCTAATCTCTATCCAGGGACCTGGCTGTATTTGAGACATGCATGGTTCTATCCTCGGACCTGGGTGTATTTGAGACATGCATGGTTCTATCCTCGGACCTGGGTGTATTTGAGACATGCATGGTTCTATCCTCGGACATGGTGTATTTGAGACATGCATGGTTCTATCCTCGGACATGGGTGTATTTGAGACATGCATGGTTCTATCCTCGGACATGGGTGTATTTGAGACATGCATGGTTCTATCTTCGGACATGGGTGTATTTGAGACCTGCATGGTTCTATCTTCGGACATGGGTGTATTTGAGACATGCATCGGACATGGGTGCATATCCTCGGACATGGGTGTATTTGAGACATGCATGGTTCTATCCTCGGACATGGGTGTATTTGAGACATGCATGGTTCTATCCTCGGACCTGGGTGTATTTGAGACATGCATGGTTCTATCCTCGGACCTGGGTGTATTTGAGACATGCATGGTTCTATCCTCGGACCTGGGTGTATTTGAGACATGCATGGTTCTATCCTCGGACCTGGGTGTATTTGAGACATGCATGGTTCTATCCTCGGACCTGGGTGTATTTGAGACATGCATGGTTCTATCCTCGGACATGGGTGTATTTGAGACATGCATGGTTCTATCCTCGGACATGGCTGTATTTGAGACATGCATGGTTCTATCCTCGGACATGGCTGTATTTGAGACATGCCTGGTTCTATCCTCGGACCTGGATGTATTTGAGACATGCATGGTTCTATCCTTGGACCTGGGTGTATTTAAGACATGCATATTTATACATTGGGTCTTAACAGACCTAACCACAAAACAACAAACACCTATTGCAATGGCAAGTGTATACCTTATGGCAATGGCAAGTGTATACTTTATTGTGCGACTAGTGAGCGGGAAGAAACCCCTTGTACTATGTGTATGAAATACATCCCCGACTATAATACATACATGTATAATACATATAGTCGAATATATATATGAAACATAACCTCGGTACAGACTCTGAGATACACGGGACCAGTGTAAAAACCAGAGGTAAAAGACATTAATGATAATGTAAAAAACTCTGGAAAACTGTATCCAATGTACCTCAGCGATGTTTCATATATTTGACTGACAAAATATCTTCGATATCCATGTTCAATATCTTGTAGAATACGATATTTACAATACGATTACATATTCGTACTCGGATTTTCGACTCCTGAGGCTATTTCTCGGAATACTGAACATACGGACCCTGTTCAGAAGTTTTTATATACCCAAAACATGAAAATAACAGAATGTCACTTGTCTGTTTCATCATTATAAATTTGAACAGCATAAAGTAGATGTTTCTAGCTTGAAAACTTGCGTAGAACTGATTTATTCGCTACCGAATAACCGCTAAAAGTCACGTGCACAAAATGGTCCACTGATTTTGTGTATCGCTATGTTAAGACATCTGTTCTCCGCTATACTACGTACCGCGGAGAACGTCAATGTACAACTGTACATGTATATCATGTGACGGGGAAAACTTATGAAGCGGAATGAGTCCAACTAATATTTTAAACTTGACATGTCAGTGTGCAAGGACTAAACCTCGACTTTACCCCTTGTCTCCTCTCCCTCGTGGTGATGGATTCCATCAGGAATGAGGTCTCGAGAGTGATTAATATAATGTTGTAAAAACTTGGTTTCGCAATTGAGCTAAAATAAAGTTGTATAATGATCTTAAAAACGAAAGTAGGCCTACACAGTTTTACGAAACATTACGGCGGAAGTGCGTGATCTTATATTCGGTACAAGGACTTAATATGGCTTCAAATGTGATTGAATCAGGAGAGTATCGACCATTCAAATAAATAAAATATTTGTTTATTTAGTTTAAACTTTATTTATTTTACAACGATTGCGAAGTTTTAATAACTTATATTAATCACTTTCCTTGGCGCGGATGAAAGCGTTAATGTGGTCATGTGTCACCGTACCATGTCATATACTTCCCGGTCTGAGGATCGAACCAGGTTGTATTGGTGAGAATCGAGTGCGCTAACCATTGCGCTAATCGGACACATATTTGTTTATTGTTGCATAATTACCATGCGTGTAACGAGGGGGGGGGGGCATAATTACCATGCGTGTAACGGGGGGGGGGGGGGGGTCTGGATGTCCCGAAAACGAAAGTAGGAAGTTTTATTTTACTTCGTTTATACAAATTTATTTTAGCTCGATTGCGAAACAAGTTCTTTCAACTTATATTAATCACTCTCGAGACCTCATTACTGATGGAATCCATCGCCACGAGGGAGATAGAAGAGACAATGTGGAATTTAAATGCCTTGCCTAAGGGCACAATCGTAACGGCTCCAGAGGGGCTCGAACTCCGGACCTTTCGCACATGAAGCGAACGCACATCCACTGCGCTATCACGACTTCCTCAGTAACTAAGGATAATAAATAAATAATACATGGTTTATTATCCTTAGTTACTGAGGTTCTTCCAAGTAGTGTAAGCGGTCGTGAACATTTCCTTTCAATCCTGTTCCGATTGTATTTAATATATGAAATTGGTATACAGTGAAACCTGTGTTAGTGGTCACCTCTATTAAGCAGCCAGTTAGCAGATTCCCAATATGTTGTTTTGTTATACATTTGACCCCTATTAAGCAGCCACCTGTACTAAGCAGCCAATTTCTGTGATTCCATTGGCTGGCTGCTTATAACAGGTTTGACTATTAATGTTTTTGATTGATATCAACTCTGATGGGTTTCCAAAATTTGGCAAGTTTGGTCCTAACGCCATTACTGACGAAACAATGCGAAAGTTAATTTATATTCGGTGTTGCATTGCATTTGCATTTCGTGTTTTACACAGTTTACCTAACAACACCTTTCCTGGGCAGGTTCCAGCGGTTAACCAGTACTGGGTGCACCAACCTCCGTAAGAAATTGCCAACTTTTTCATATAAATGAGACACGGTCTGAGCGGGGTTCGAACCCTATATTCGGTGTAAGGACTAAATATGGATTCAAGGAAAGTACAAACAATTGGAATGCATAACTATTTGTTGGATAATTACAATGTATATTATATATTATTAAAGGTACAAATCCATAAACATTCTGCCACCACGAGCAGTATTTCAGGCACGGTCGGGTACCCGTGTTAAACCACCAACCTTCCGCAGACCACTTGGATAGCTTCCTAACATGAATGATCCTAGTGAGATCCGAACATACACCGCTGTGGTGCATGTCATTTTAATTAAGCTACCTTAACCACTCGGCCACGGAGACCTTTTTGCGGTATCTCTTTTTTCAGTTCAGGGTATTAATCAAATTCGCTATCTTGATCGATGGTGGTTTTACGTTTATTTATCGTCGCTTCCGGTTGCCAATATGAGCGACGCCTCCAGAAGATATTAGTCATTTTAGATGTTTGGAGGATAGTGCAATGATACAGACATAGACCCATTCCAGAATCTCCTCTTGTTCTTTTACGTGCACGGTGTAAAGCACCGACACGAGAGCTCGGTTTAACGTCCCATCTGAAAGACTGTTAATTTTATTATGGTCAGACGAGGGATCGATACTGTCTTTTAGATTTATTTATAGTCGCCTCCACCGAGGCATGTGGGAGACTGGTCATTGATCGATGACCTTCAGGTTGGTCATGTTACCATAGTCCACCACAATGTGCAAATTTGATATTAACGAGTGTAAGATTAGCACGTTACCACAGTAACAACAACCATACAGTTGACGAATATATTGTTGAGCCTTATTACATTTAGCTGCATCCGTTGGACAGTTGAATACCCCGAGCATTTCCGGTAGTTTTATTCATACTCGCCTACGCATAAATGCATCTGGGCGAGTAAACCCCGAACATATTAGTTTAAACATATTTTATTACTTTCGAATAACATACATATACACAAACTGCACAATATACAACAAATGAAATGTAACGAATATTATATTAGTGAAACTGTTATAATTTATAAGAAGCAAACGGGTTGGGTCACAAGTTTTACCAACATTAGTGACGACCCTCCCCTTAGATCAAACATATGTAACAGAATGGGAAGACATTTTTCTACGATTCTTAAGAAGTAGCGTGCATAGTTTTGGAAATTTTAAATCAATTGATTTATTAATAATAATGTAAAAATGTAAAGAAGAAAAACGGAAAGTCCAAAAAAAAGAAAGAAAATATTGTCATAAAAAAACAAAGATATGATTTTGTTGCTCTCATGTCCACGCCCTTAACCTAGCTAAGATAACAACATATGTTCCACCATTTATATATTAATACTAGTAGTCTACGATGTCTGAAATTATACCTGGATTAATGCGATGATATCACTAACCCGATGTACTACATATTGACGAAAATTATAACTTTGAAGATAAACTTTTCCTATATTCTATAGATATAAGAATCCTGCTCATTGGACGAACAGGTCATGGGAAAAGTTCAACCGGAAACACTATCGTCGGACGTACAGTGTTTACAGTAGGCAGTGCGTCGACGTCTGAGACAAAAACCTGCCAATGGTCAAAGGTATTTAAATATTGTAAATATTTGTAGCAGTACAATGACTTACCCTTATCATAGGCACACTACCTATTTCTCTATTCAATTTAAACTTTAAATGGATGTACGCGTGTGTTTTACGTTTATTTATCGTCGCTACCGGTTGCCCATAAGAGCGACGCCTCCTGAAGAGATTAGTCATTTTAGATTTTTGGAGGATAGTGCAATGATACAGACAGAGGCCCATTCCAGAGTCTCCTCTGGTTCTTTTACGTGCACGGTGTAAAGCACCGACACGAGACCTCGGTTTAACGTCCCATCTGAAAGATTGTTAATTTTATTAGTCAGACGGGGGATCGAACCTGTGAATGTGATCCCTGGATTACCAGTCCAGCGTGTTACCACTGGACTACAGTGCAGTACTGGATGTACGCGGATGAAAGGAACAGTATAGATATACTACTTATTGCTTTCCTTGTGCTACATGATAAACTCACGAACGGTTCCGGGTTCGATACTCGGTCATGCCACGTATGTAGTGTCATAGAACAAGGCACCTCACACACATTGCTTAGTACACTGGTTAACCACGTAGGTCGGCTAAGCTTGCCCAGGAAAACATGTATACGTCCTCGCAAGGGGTTTGCCATTAATGGAGCATACACACATAGAAATGAGAGAATAAAAGATATTTGACTTGACTTGATTTGACCCACGATACCAATTAGCTTGATCTTAAAAATTACTTATGCGTTAAAAACATCTATATATAAAGTTATTGCTATGAAAGTGACACATCCGATGACTAATTCTCAACGCCCACAGTAAGTCACCACCTACCAATGAAATTGAAGTTGGCAATTCGTTAGAAAGTATACAATACATTGTTAGTTCAGGGAACCAGCATTTATGTAGTTCAATCGTGGGACTGTGGTATTGCTATCGTATTTTATTGCAGAAATGTAGGCGGCTTGGTAGGACAATTGAAGTCGTTGACACACCAGGACTGTTCGACACCGATCAAAGCAACACTAACGTTCACAGGGAGCTGTTGAAATCTCTAGTGCTATGTACGCCTGGATTCCATGCAATAGCCTTCGTACTAAAGCCAGACGAATTCACAGAGGAATTGCAGAAAACACAGGATCTCTTTTTCGAATGGTTCGGTAATGAAGTAGAACGGTTCGCCTGTGTTATACTAACCAATACTGATAGTGAACAGGCTAAGGATGAATATCTGAACAACAAGCCGCATCCTAAGCTTACTGAGTTGGTTCAAAAATGCAATAACATAGTGATACCGTTAAATAACAATGCAGTTAGCGATAAGACAACGTGCCAAATCGAATTCCTTTTCCAGGCTGTTGAAAAAATTAAGGAAAATAATGGAAACAAATGCTTTTCATATTTAGCATTCAGGCTTGCACACGCATATGCCATGAATAAATCCCCCAAACAGCTGACCAATGAGTCAATACAAATACTACAGGATGCAGGACTGAAGTTAGAACTAGCTATGCAGCATTGTTATTATAATGGCAATGTATACGATCGCATAGATAGCAGTATTTCCGAATCAAAGTCAAGTGCTTCAGGGGCAGAGTTGAAGGGGGAAACCACAGAGCGTGCTTCACAACAACGTGGCAATTTAGTAATAATTGACGATATAAGCAATGAACAAATTTCAAATACAGTTGTGAAGAATAAAATGAAAACAGATGGACCGAAGCGTAAAGTTAATGAAAACGAGAATGGACGCGGTTGTATGGAAACAATTTATTGCCGTCAAGGAGAACACGATGTTCCAGGAAGGCGAAGTACATATGGTAGTATAAACAGTTGCCCAGTGGAAAACAAAACAGATTATGGTCCGGCAGATATTCACGAGTCCGGATCTGATCAACATTCTGATGGACAAAGTAGGAAACAGCCCGGTAGTACTCGCAACACACGAAAAGATCGAATTATTGACATGGATAGTGTACAGTATGATCCTGTAGACGTATTTAAGGATAGTGTGAACAACGATGATACGGAATTAAATGGGTTTTTTGACTATATAAGGAAAGCTTGGCAATATTGTAAGAACAAAATTACTTGCACGTTATTATAAGATAAACCACAAATATCACTAATCACTTGTGATTCAAATCTCAAAAATCAATATGTACAACCAACCAGTAGTGACGAACATCTAACACAATCTTTTCTATATATAAAGATCTACAGTAACACAAACATCACAGACGGATCTGTAGTCCAGTGGTAACACGCTGGACTGGTAATCCAGGGATCGCAGGTTCGATCCCCCGTCTGACCCTAATAAAATTAACAGTCTTTAAGATGGGACGTTAAACCGAGGTCTCGTGTCGGTGCTTTACACCGTGCACGTAAAAGAACCAGAGGAGACTCTGTAATGGGTCTCTTTCTGTATCATTGCACTATCCTCCAAAAATCTAAAATGACTAATCTCTTCAGGAGGCGTCGCTCATATGGGCAACCGGTAGCGACGATAAATAAACGTAAAACACACACACACACAAACATCACTACACACCGATCTGTAGTCTAGTGGTTAACAAGTCGGACTGGTAATCCAGGGATCGCAGGTTCGATCCCCCGTCTGACCCTAATAAAATTAACAGACTTTCAGATGGGACTTTAAACCAAGGTCTGATGTCGGTGCTTTACACCGTGCAAGTGAAAGAACCATAGGAGATTCTGGAATGGGTCTCTGTCTGTATCATTGCACTATCCTCCACATATCTAAAAATGACTAATCTCTTCAGGGGATTCGATCAAATGGGTAACCGGTAGCGACGATAAATAAACGTAAAACAAACAAACAAAACATGTACTGTACTGTAATTGATTAGGTTTGCAAATTATGCGCGATGTATGTATGTTATGTGTGTTACTATATATCAAATGATTCCACAATAAATAATATATGTAAGCAATAACCCACGCTGTATTTTGTATTGTTAGTAATATTTTATTGCATTATATACACTTATAAAATACAACAATACAAAGATTGACACACAAATGGATGCAAATGGGTTGGGCAACAAGTTCTATCAACATTAGTAAGTGTCTCTCCCCA
Organism: Archivesica marissinica; assembly: GCA_014843695.1. Lineage (NCBI taxonomy): Eukaryota > Metazoa > Mollusca > Bivalvia > Venerida > Vesicomyidae > Archivesica > Archivesica marissinica. The sequence continues at coordinate 25,421,803 of CM026392.1, read as the reverse complement.
GTGAAATTAATCATAAAAAGCGAAACTGAATTGGCGTAATTATATTTCATGTATATAATAACAAATTTTGTGTAAATAATAAAGATAGTTTGTAGTAAATCCATAACCCTTCGTGTATATGTGCTCCCCCATCCCCCCACCCGCCGTTCATTTTCTGCCAAATCTAAGGTCCATTTTCACCGAGAACGCCCTCGTGATCGCAGTTCAGTAAATATATAATGTTTATTCATGTTTAACCTCTTTATGTAAAGCATCATTACCAGTAGAGTTAAGCTCTTCCATGGTTCCAATGATACTATCATATGCATCCAACACATTCCCCATTGCTACATCTCCTAATATATAATGTTTATTCATGTTTAACCTCTTTAGGTAGAGCATCATTACCAGTAGAGTTAAGCTCTTCCGTGATTCCAATGATACTATCATATGCATCCAACACATTCCCCATTGCTACATCTCCTAATGCCATTTTAACGACCCCACATCCGCATGCGTTCCAGTTTGGTTATCAATACGTTTTATTGCAAAATCGGCAATAACCTTACCTTTGGCAATACAATATATATATATACATAATAGTATACATGGCATAAGAAACAAAATGCAATATACACAACTTGCATTAATAATAGGTTGACATCATCGTGTTACTTAAAGCAACGATAAACAAGAGGCAAAACAGGTTTGGTTGGAAGTAAATAGAGATCCAGGACGGGGCTACATCGTTAGAAGGGAATAATGTTTCCGGGGGGGGGGGGGCAGCAATCTCACTCCGATATCCGAACACTAACACACCATTGACGTATATGGTTCTGGAAGTGTAGCTCCGATTAACATGTTGATACATAAACGTATGGAAACTTAACGTTCTGACGACATGCATGCAGTACCATTAGTATATTTACTAGATTCGATGAATGGCTGTCTTTAAGCTGATTTCATACTTATTTTCAAGATACTCCTATAAGTCATATATGCACATTGTTATATAGATTTATTGTCATTAATTGCAGGTTCTGACCCTAATAAAATTAACAGTTTTTCAGATGGGAGTTTAAACAGAGATCTCGTGTCGGTGTTTTACACCATGTACGTTAAAGTACCAGATGAGATTCTGGAATGGGTCTCTGTCTGTATCATTGCGCTATCCTCCAAAAATCTAAAATGACTAATCTCTTCAGGAGGCGTCGCTCATATGGGCAACCGGTAGCGACGATAAATAAACGTAAAACACACATCGGCGCCAATGAATAATTAGGTCTACCTGCAGGCACGTTCAATAACAGGAAGTCTATTCTTTAGTTTGACATGCATGTCTGTCATCAGACAGCAACCATACACCATAAGCCTTGGTTACGTACCATCATACAAAAATACGCTTTTTACAGTAAATTTTAAAACCGGGAGTTCAAACTAGATGTGGCGCAAGCTTTTTTTTGGTACATTTTACATATTGCCTCGAGTAAAAATCTTAGGTAAATGAAAAAATCATATCCTATTTATTATTCGAAACCAACACATCCTATGACTGGATTTTGATAATCTCAAGAAATATGCCTAATGTAAATGCGATCATTCTCAAGCGGGGGGACGGCTGACGTGTAACCCATGTAGCCACAAGTGGACCAAGCACACAGCCAACATCTTCTTCTGCACTGGATCTAGGAAGGTAGTGAGATCAGAATCAGTTTGTTTTATTGGAAACACCGCATGTGTAATTTGTTAAAGATCCTAATTAATTACGGTATATATCCTGAATAACTTGACCATACAAACAGCATTATCAAGTCAATGCCAAGGTGTTGCCCAGGAAAGGTGTTGTTAGGTAAACTGCCCGTCGCTCAAATGGGAAACCGGTAATGACGTTAAATAAACTTAAATAAAAAAAATGCCAAGGTGCCTCCGAGCTGAGTGGTAAATCACGTGCCCTATCACAGTTGCGTGTTTGAATTCCACCAGGAGTATCGAATCCGCTGACGTTATACATTTCCGGTTGATTTGGATAATTTCTTTATTTGTATTTATTGATTTTTCAATTTATATAGGACTATTTATAACTTCTATTTGAGACATGCATGGTTCTATCCTCGGACCTGGGTGTATTTGAGACATGCCTGGTTCTATCCTCGGACATGGGTGTATTTGAGACATGCATGGTTCTATCCTCGGACATGGGTGTATTTGAGACATGCATGGTTCTATCCTCGGACATGGGTGTATTTGAGACATGCATGGTTCTACCCTCGGACATGGGTGTATTTGAGACATGCATGGTTCTATCCTCGGACATGGCTGTATTTGAGACATGCCTGGTTCTATCCTCGGACCTGGGTGTATTTGAGACATGCATGGTTCTATCCTCGGACCTGGGTGTATTTGAGACATGCATGGTTCTATCCTCGGACATGGGTGTATTTGAGACATGCCTGGTTCTATCCTCGGACATGGGTGTATTTGAGACATGCATGGTTCTATCCTCGGACATGGGTGTATTTGAGACATGCATGGTTCTATCCTCGGACATGTGTGTATTTGAGACATGCATGGTTCTATCCTCGGACCTGGGTGTATTTGAGACATGCATGGTTCTATCCTCGGACATGGGTGTATTTGAGACATGCATGGTTCTATCCTCGGACATGGGTGTATTTGAGACATGCATGGTTCTATCCTCGGACCTGGGTGTATTTGAGACATGCATGGTTCTATCCTCGAACATGGCTGTATTTGAGACATGCATGGTTCTATCCTCGGACCTGGGTGTATTTGAGACATGCATGGTTCTATCCTCGGACATGGGTGTATTTGAGACATGCATGGTTCTATCCTCGGACCAGGGTGTATTTGAGACATGCATGGTTCTATCCTCGGACATGGGTGTATTTGAGACATGCATGGTTCTATCCTCGGACATGGGTGTATTTGAGACATACATGGTTCTATCCTCGGACATGGGTGTATTTGAGACATGCATGGTTCTATCCTCGGACATGGGTGTATTTGAGACATACATGGTTCTATCCTCGGACCTGGGTGTATTTGAGACATGCATGGTTCTATCCTCGGACATGGGTGTATTTGAGACCTGCATGGTTCTATCCTCGGACCTGGGTGTATTTGAGACATACATGGTTCTATCCTCGGACATGGGTGTATTTGAGACATGCCTGGTTCTATCCACGGACCTGGGTGTATTTGAGACATGCATGGTTCTATCCTCGGACATGTGTGTATTTGAGACGTGCATGGTTCTATCCTCGGACCTTGGTGTATTTGAGACATGCATGGTTCTATCCTTGGACATGGGTGTGTTTGAGACCTGCATGGTTCTATCCTCGGACCTGGGTGTATTTGAGACATGCATGGTTCTATCCTCGGACCTGGGTGTATTTGAGACATGCATGGTTCTATCCTCGGACATGTGTGTATTTGAGACATGCATGGTTCTATCCTCGAACATGGGTGTATTTGAGACATGCATGGTTCTATCCTCGGACATGAGTGTATTTGAGACATGCATGGTTCTATCCTCGGACATGAGTGTATTTGAGACATGCATGGTTCTATCCTCGGACATGGGTGTATTTGAGACATGAATGGTTCTATCCTCGGACATGGTGTATTTGAGACATGCATGGTTCTATCCTCGGACATGGCTGTATTTGAGACATGCATGGTTCTATCCTCGGACATGAGTGTATTTGAGACATGCATGGTTCTATCCTCGGACATGAGTGTATTTGAGACATGCATGGTTCTATCCTCGGACATGGGTGTATTTGAGACATGCATGGTTCTATCCTCGGACATGGGTGTATTTGAGACATGCATGGTTCTATCCTCGGACATGGGTGTATTTGAGACATGCATGGTTCTATCCTCGGACATGGCTGTATTTGAGACATGCCTGGTTCTATCCTCGGACATGGGTGTATTTGAGACATGCCTGGTTCTATCCTCGGACCTGGGTGTATTTGAGACATGCCTGGTTATATCCTCGGACATGGGTGTATTTGAGACATGCATGGTTCTATCCTCGGACCTGGGTGTATTTGAGACATGCCTGGTTATATCATCGGACATGGGTGTATTTGAGACATGCATGGTTCTATCCTCGGACATGGCTGTATTTGAGACATGCATGGTTCTATCCTCGGACCTGGGTGTATTTGAGACATGCATGGTTCTATCCTCGGACATGGCTGTATTTGAGACATGCATGGTTCTATCCTCGGACATGGGTGTATTTGACACATGCATGGTTCTATCCTCGGACATGGTGTATTTGACACATGCATGGTTCTATCCTCGGACCTGGATGTATTTGAGACATGCATGGTTCTATCCTCGGACATGGCTGTATTTGAGACATGCATGGTTCTATCCTCGGACCTGGGTGTATTTGAGACATGCCTGGTTATATCCTCGGACATGGGTGTATTTGAGACATGCATGGTTCTATCCTCGGACATGGCTGTATTTGAGACATGCATGGTTCTATCCTCGGACCTGGGTGTATTTGAGACATGCATGGTTCTATCCTCGGACATGGGTGTATTTGAGACATGCATGGTTCTATCCTCGGACATGGGTGTATTTGAGACATGCATGGTTATATCCTCGGACCTGGCTGTATTTGAGACATGCAAGGTTCTGTCCGAGGTGTATTTGAGACATGCATGGTTCTATCCTCGGACATGGGTGTATTTGAGACATGCATGGTTCTATCCTCGGACATGGGTGTATTTGAGACATGCATGGTTCTATCCTCGGACCTGGCTGTATTTGAGACATGCCTGGTTCTATCCTCGGACATGGGTGTATTTGAGACTTGCATGGTTCTATCCTCGGACATGGTGTATTTGAGACATGCATGGTTCTATCCACGGACATGGGTGTATTTGAGACATGCATGGTTCTATCCTCGGACCTGGCTGTATTTGAGAGATGCATGGTTCTATCCTCGGACATGGCTGTATTTGAGACATGCCTGGTTCTATCCTCGGACCTGGGTGTATTTGAGACATGCATGGTTCTATCCTCGGACATGGCTGTATTTGAGACATGCATGGTTCTATCATCGAACATGGCTGTATTTGAGACATGCATGGTTCTATCCTCGGACATGGGTGTATTTGAGACATGCATGGTTCTATCCTCGGACATGGGTGTATTTGAGACATGCATGGTTCTATCCTCGGACATGTGTGTATTTGAGACATGCATGGTTCTATCCTCGAACATGGCTGTATTTGAGACATGCATGGTTCTATCCTCGGACCTGGGTGTATTTGAGACATGCATGGTTCTATCCTCGGACATGGGTGTATTTGAGACATGCATGGTTCTATCCTCGGACCTGGGTGTATTTGAGACATGCATGGTTCTATCCTCGGACATGGGTGTATTTGAGACATACATGGTTCTATCCTCGGACATGGGTGTATTTGAGACATGCATGGTTCTATCCTCGGACCTGGGTGTATTTGAGACATGCATGGTTCTATCCTCGGACATGGGTGTATTTGAGACATGCATGGTTCTATCCTCGGACATGGGTGTATTTGAGACATGCATGGTTCTATCCTCGGACATGGGTGTATTTGAGACATGCATGGTTCTATCCTCGGACATGGGTGTATTTGAGACATACATGGTTCTATCCTCGGACATGGGTGTATTTGAGACATGCATGGTTCTATCCTCGGACATGGGTGTATTTGAGACATACATGGTTCTATCCTCGGACATGGGTGTATTTGAGACATGCATGGTTCTATCCTCGGACATGGGTGTATTTGAGACCTGCATGGTTCTATCCTCGGACCTGGGTGTATTTGAGACATCATGGTTCTATCCTCGGACATGGGTGTATTTGAGACATGCATGGTTCTATCCTCGGACATGGGTGTATTTGAGACATACATGGTTCTATCCTCGGACATGGGTGTATTTGAGACATGCCTGGTTCTATCCACGGACCTGGGTGTATTTGAGACATGCATGGTTCTATCCTCGGACATGTGTGTATTTGAGACATGCATGGTTCTATCCTCGGACCTTGGTGTATTTGAGACATGCATGGTTCTATCCTTGGACATGGGTGTGTTTGAGACATGCATGGTTCTATCCTCGGACCTGGGTGTATTTGAGACATGCATGGTTCTATCCTCGGACATGGGTGTATTTGAGACATGCCTGGTTCTATCCTCGGACATGTGTGTATTTGAGACATGCATGGTTCTATCCTCGAACATGGGTGTATTTGAGACATGCATGGTTCTATCCTCGGACATGAGTGTATTTGAGACATGCATGGTTCTATCCTCGGACATGAGTGTATTTGATACATGCATGGTTCTATCCTCGGACATGGGTGTATTTGAGACATGAATGGTTCTATCCTCGGACATGGTGTATTTGAGACATGCATGGTTATATCCTCGGACATGGCTGTATTTGAGACATACATGGTTCTATCCTCGGACATGAGTGTATTTGAGACATGCATGGTTCTATCCTCGGACATGAGTGTATTTGAGACATGCATGGTTCTATCCTCGGACATGGGTGTATTTGAGACATGTATGGTTCTATCCTCGGACATGGGTGTATTTGAGACCTGCATGGTTCTATCCTCGGACCTGGCTGTATTTGAGACATGCATGGTTCTATCCTCGGACCTGGCTGTATTTGAGACCTGCATGGTTATATCCTCGGACCTGGCTGTATTTGAGACATGCATGGTTCTATCCTCGGACCTGGCTGTATTTGATACATGCATGGTTCTATCCTCGGACCTGGCTGTATTTGAGACATGCATGGTTCTATCCTCGGACCTGGGTGTATTTGAGACATGCATGGTTCTATCCTCGGACATGGGTGTATTTGAGACCTGCATGGTTCTATCCTCGGACATGGGTGTATTTGAGACATGCATGGTTCTATCCACGGACATGGGTGTATTTGAGACATGCCTGGTTCTATCCTCGGACATGGGTGTATTTGAGACATGCATGGTTCTATCCTCGGACATGGCTGTATTTGAGACATGCATGGTTCTATCCTTGGACATGGGTGTATTTGAGACATACATGGTTCTATCCTCGGACATGGGTGTATTTGAGACATGCATGGTTCTATCCACGGACATGGGTGTATTTGAGACATGCATGGTTCTATCCACGGACATGGGTGTATTTGAGACATGCATGGTTCTATCCTCGGACCTGGGTGTATTTGAGACATGCATGGTTCTATCCTCGGACATGGGTGTATTTGAGACATGCATGGTTCTATCCTCGGACCTGGGTGTATTTGAGACCTGCATGGTTCTATCCTCGGACATGGTGTATTTGAGACATGCATGGTTCTATCCACGGACATGGGTGTATTTGAGACATGCATGGTTCTATCCTCGGACATGGGTGTATTTGAGACATGCATGGTTCTATCCTCGGACATGGTGTTTTTGAGACATGCATGGTTCTATCCTCGGACATGGGTGTATTTGAGACATGCATGGTTCTATCCTCGGACATGGTGTATTTGAGACATGCCTGGTTCTATCCACGGACCTGGGTGTATTTGAGACATGCATGGTTCTATCCTCGGACATGGGTGTATTTGAGACATGTCTGGTTCTATCCTCGGACATGGGTGTATTTGAGACATGCCTGGTTCTATCCTCGGACATGGGTGTATTTGAGACATGCCTGGTTCTATCCTCGGACATGGGTGTATTTGAGACATGCCTGGTTCTATCCTCGGACATGGGTGTATTTGAGACATGCCTGGTTCTATCCTCGGACATGGGTGTATTTGAGACATGCCTGGTTCTATCCTCGGACATGGGTGTATTTTAGACATGCATGGTTCTATCCTCGGACATGGGTGTATTTGAGACATGCCTGGTTCTATCCTCGGACATGGGTGTATTTGAGACATGCATGGTTCTATCCTCGGACCTGGGTGTATTTGAGACATGCATGGTTCTATCCTCGGACATGGGTGTATTTGAGACATGCATGGCTCTATCCTCGGACATGGGTGTATTTGAGACCTGCATGGTTCTATCCTCGGACATGGTGTATTTGAGACATGCATGGTTCTATCCTCGGACATGGGTGTATTTGAGACATGCATGGTTCTATCCTCGGACCTGGGTGTATTTGAGACATGCATGGTTCTATCCTCGGAACTGGGTGTATTTGGGGTTTCTTAATGGACGCCATATAGGACATGGGGTTTTGTTCCGGTTTCCTCCGGTGTGTGTGTTGTGCGTGTGTGTTTTACGTTTATTTATCGTCGCTACCGGTTGCCCACATGAGCGACGCCTCCTGAAGAGATTGGTCATTTTAGATGTTGGAGGATAGTGCAATGATACAGACAGAGACGCATCCTAGAGTCTCCTCTGGTGGCTCTGGTTCTTTTACGTGCACAGTATAAAGCACCGACACGAGACATCGGCTTAAAGTCCCATCTGAAAGACTGTTAATGTTATTGGGGTCAGACGGGGGATCGAACCTGCGATCCCTGTGTTACCAGTCCAGCGTGTTGACCACTCGACTACATATCCGTCTGTGCTCCCACACGATTGATCACATAGACACTTTTATCAGCGCCAACGAGTGTGGTTTAATAAGCGTGTGTATTCATTTAAATCAGTTTATACATTGGTGTACAACTGTACATGTATATCATGTGACGGGGAAAACTTATGAAGCGGAACGAGTCCAACTAATATTTTAAACTTGACATGTCAGTGTGAAAGGACTAAACCTCGACTTTACCCCTTGTCTCCTCGCCCTCGTGGTGATGGATTCCATCGGGAATGAGGTCTCGAGAGGGATTAATATAACGTTGTAAAAACTTGGTTTCGCAATTGAGCTAAAATAAAGTATAATGAACTTAAAAACGAAAGTAGGCCTACAAAGTTTTACGAAACATTACGGAAGTGCGTGCTCTTATATTCGGTACAAGGACTTAATATGGCTTCAAATGTGATTGAATCAGGAAAGTATCGACCATTCAAATAAATAAAATATTTGTTTATTTAGTTTAAACTTTATTTATTTTACAACGATTGCGAAGCAAGTTTTAATAACTTATATTAATCACTCTCGTTGGCGCGGATGAAAGCGTTAATGTGGTCATTCATGTGTCACCGTACCATGTCATATACTTCCCGGTCTGAGGATCGAACCAGGTTGTATTGGTGAGAATCGAGTGCGCTAACCATTGCGCTAATCGGACACATATTTGTTTATTGTTGCATAATTACCATGCGTGTAACGAGGGGGGGGGGGGCATAATTACCATGCGTGTAACGGGGGGGGGGGGGTCTGGATGTCCTGAAAACGAAAGTAGGAAGTTTTATTTTACTTCGTTTATACAAATTTATTTTAGCTCGATTGCGAAACAAGTTCTTTCAACTTATATTAATCACTCTCGAGACCTCATTACTGATGGAATCCATCGCCACGAGAGAGAGAGAAGAGACAATGTGGAATTTAAATGCCTTGCCTAAGGGCACAATCGTAACGGCTCCAGAGGGGCTCGAACTCCGGACCTTTCGCACATGAAGCGAACGCACATCCACTGCGCTATCACGACTTCCTCAGTAACTAAGGATAATACATAAATAATACATGGTTTATTATCCTTAGTTACTGAGGTTCTTCCAAGTAGTGTAAGCCAACATTTCCTTTCAATTCTGTTCCGATTGTATTTAATATATGAAATTGGTATACAGTGAAACCTGTGTTAGTGGTCACCTCTATTAAGCAGCCAGTTAGCAGATTCCCAATATGTTGTTTTGTTATACATTTAACCTCTATTAAGCAGCCACCTGTACTAAGCAGCCACTTTCTGTGATTCCATTGGCTGGCTGCTTATAACAGGTTTGACTATTAATGTTTTTGATTGATATCAACTCTGATGGGTTTCCAAAACTTGGCAAGTTTGGTCCTAAAGCCATTACTGACGAAACAATGCGGAAGTTAATTTATATTCGGTGTTGCATTGTATTTGCATTTCGTGTTTTACGCAGTTTACCTAACAACACCTTTCCTGGGCAGGTTCCAGCGGTTAACCAGTACTGGGTGCACCAACCTCCGTAAGAAACTTCCAACTTTTTCATATAAATGAGACACGGCCTGAGCGGGGTTCGAACCCTATATTCGGTGTAAGGACTAAATATGGATTCAATGAAAGTACAAACAATTGGAATGCATAAATATGTGTTGGATAATTACAATGTATATTATATATTATTAAAGGTACAAATCCATAAACATTCTGCCACCACGAGCAGTATTTCAGGCACGGTCGGGCACCCGTGTTAAACCACCGACCTTCCGCAGACCACTTGGATAGCTTCCTAACATGAATGATCCTAGTGAGATTCGAACATACACCGCTGTGGTGCATGTCATTTTAATTAAACTACCTTACCCACTCGGCCACGGAGACCTTTTTGCGGTATCTCTTTTTTCAGTTCAGGGTATTAATCAAATTCGCTATCTTGATCGATGGTGGTTTTACTTTTATTTATCATCGCTACCGGTTGCCCATATGAGCGACGCCTCCAGAAGAGATTAGTCATTTTAGATTTTTGGAGGATACTGCAATGATACAGACAGAGACCCATTCCAGAATCTCCTCTGGTTCTTTTACGTGCACGGTGTAAAGCACCGACACGAGACCTCGGTTTAACGTCCCATCTGAAAGACTGTTAATTTTATTAGGATCAGACGGGGGATCGATACTCTCTTTTAGATTTATTCATAGTCGCCTCCGCCGGGGCATGTGGGAGACTGGTTTCTCTACGATGCTTCTACAGACATCCCGATGAGGCCTCTTCTTCCTCTGGTCCATTCTGACAAGTAATGTGTGAGCATTCTTTCGAAAGAGGGTTCTTTGTAAGGCCACCCTCCTCACTACATGGTCATCCCGCAGCAGCTTATAAACGGATCTGACAGTTAGACACATGGCCGTCTCGGTTGCTCCAGGGTCTCTCCATACCTCCACCACCTCCGATGGTGGTCAACGATGGTGAAGCTTGTGTCCCTTGTTGCAAGTTCGACGGCCAGAAGATCCCAGCATCCTCCGCTGCTGCTGGGAGATGTGCATCGATCGCGACGTACACGCCATGGGGCGAGCGGTCGGGATCGATTGAATGCCAACAATACATTCAATTTATATTAACAAATCATATTACGGTCATTGATCGATGACCTTCAGGTTACAATTTATATTAACAAATCATATTACGGTCATTGATCGATGACCTTCAGGTTACAATTTATATTAACAAATCATATTACGGTCATTGATCGATGACCTTCAGGTTGGTAATGTTACCATAGTCCACCACAATGTGCAAATTTGATATTAATGAGTGTAAGATTAGCACGTTACCACAGTAACAACAACCATACATTTGACGAATATATTGTTGAGCCTTATTACATTTAGCTGCATCCGTTGGACAGTTGAATACCCCGAGCATTTCCGGTAGTTTTATTCATACTCGCCTACGCATAAATGCATCTGGGCGAGTAAACCCCGAACATATGTTCCACCATTTATATATTAATACTAGTATTCTACGATGTCTGAAATTATATCTGGATTAATGCGATGATATCACTAAACCGATGTACTACATATTGACGAAAATTATAACTTTGAAGATAAACTTTTCCTATATTCTATAGATATAAGAATCCTGCTCATTGGACGAACAGGTCATGGGAAAAGTTCAACCGGAAACACTATCGTCGGACGTAAAGTGTTTACCGTATGCAGTGCGTCGACGTCTGAGACAAAAACCTGCAAATGGTCAAAGGTATTTAAATATTGTAAATATTTGTAGCAGTACAATGACTTACCCTTATCATAGGCACACTACTTATTTCTCTATTCAATTTAAACTTTAAATGGATGTACGTGTGTGTTTTACGTTTATTGATCGTCGCTACCGGTTGCCCATATGAGCGACGCCTCCTGAAGAGATTAGTCATTTTAGATTTTTGGAGGATAGTGCAATGATACAGACAGAGGCCCATTCCAGAGTCTCCTCTGGTTCTTTTACGTGCACGGTGTAAAGCACCGACACGAGACTTCGGTTTAACGTCCCATCTGAAAGATTGTTAATTTTATTAGTCAGACGGGGGATCGAACCTGCGATCCCTGGATTACCAGTCCAGCGTGTTACCACTTGGCTACAGTGCAGTACTGGATGTACGCGGATGAAAGGAACAGTATAGATATACTACTTTATACTATTGCTTTCCTTGTGCTACATGATAAACTCACGAACGGTTCCGGGTTCGATACTCGGTCATGCCACGTATGTAGTGTCATTAAACAAGGCACCTCACACACATTGCTTAGTACACTGGTTAACCACGTAGGTCGGCTAAGTTTGCCCAGGAAAACATGTATACGTCCTCGCAAGGGGTTTGCCACTACTGGAGCATACATACATAGAAATGAGAGAATAAAAGATATTTGACTTGACTTGATTTGACCCACGATACCAATTAGCTTGGTCTTAAAAATTACTTATGCGTTAAAAACATCTCAAACATTAAATACCGTCAACGTTATTGCTATGAAAGTGACACATCCGATGACTAATTCTCAACTCCCACAGTAAGTCACCACCTACCAATGAAATTGAAGTTGGCAATTCGTTAGAAAGCATACAATACAATGTTAGTTCAGGGAACCAGCATGTATGTAGTTCAATCATGGGACTGTGGTATTGCTATCGTATTCTATTGCAGAAATGTAGTCGGCTTGGTAGGACAATTGAAGTCGTTGACACACCAGGAATGTTCGACACCGATCAAAGCAACACTAACGTTCACAGGGAGCTGTTGAAATCTCTAGTGCTATGTATGCCTGGATTCCACGCAATAGCCTTCGTACTAAAGCCAGACAAATTCACAGAGGAATTGCAGAAAACACAGGATCTCTTTTTCGAATGGTTCGGTAATGATGTAGAACGGTTCGCCTGTGTTATACTAACCAATACTGATAGTGAACAGGCTAAGGATGAATATCTGAACAACAAGCCGCATCCTAAGCTTACTGAGTTGGTTCAAAAATGCAATAACATAGTGATACCGTTAAATAACGATGCAGTTAGCGATAAGACAACGTGCCAAGTCGAATTCCTTTTCCAGGCTGTTGAAAAAATTAAGAAAAATAATGGAAACAAATGCTTTTCAAATTTAACATTCAAGCTTGCACACGCATATGCCATGAATAAATACCCCAAACAGCTGACCAATGAGTCAATACACATACTACAGGATGCAGGACTGAAGTTAGAACTAACTAGGCAGCGGTGTCATTATCTTGACAATGTATACGATCGCATAGATAGCAGTATTTCCGAATCAAAGTCAAGTGCTTCAGGGGCAGAGTTGAAGGAGGAAACAACAGAGCGTGCTTCACAACAACCTGGCAATTTAGTAATAATTGACGATTTAAGCAATGAACAAATTTCAAATACAGTTGTGAAGAATAAAATGAAAACAGATGGACCGAAGCGTAACGTTAATGAAAACGAGAATGGACGCGGTTGTATGGAAACAATTTATAGCCGTCAAGGAGAACACGATGTTCCAGTATTGCGAAGTACAAATGGTAGTATAAACAGTTTTCCAGTGGAAAACGAAATAGATTATGGTCCGGCAGATATTCACGAGTCCGGATCTGATCAAATAGACATCGACCCATACGGGCCTGTAGGTCAAACGCCAGACAGACCTGTGCCACATATCCAACGGACAACATGTGATGAACAAACTGAAAAGAATGCAGAACATGCAAGGCGGCATCAACATTCTGATGGACAAAGTAGGAAACAGCCCGGTAGTACTCGCAACTCACGAAAAGATCGAATTATTGACATAGATACTGTACAGTATGATCGTGAAGACGAATTTAAGGATAGGGTGAACAACGATGATACGGAATTAAATGGGTTTTTTTACTATATAAAGACAGCTTTGCAATATTGTAAGAAGAAAATTAAGTGTACGTTATTATAAGATAAACCACACATATCACTAATCACTAGTGATTCAAGTCTCAACAAGCAATATATACATGTACAACCAACCAGTAGTGAAGAACATCTAACACAAACTGTTCTATATATAAAGATCTACAGTAACACAAACATCACAGACGGATCTGTAGTCCAGTGGTTAACACGTCGGGCTGGTAATCCAGGGATCGCAGATTCGATTCCTCATCTGACCATAATAAAATTAACAGTCTTTCAGATGGGACGTTAAACCGAGGTCTCGTGTCGGTGCTTTACACCGTGCACGTAAAAGAACCAGAGGAGACTCTGTAATGGGTCTCTTTCTGTATCATTGCACTATCCTCCAAAAATCTAAAATGACTAATCTCTTCAGGAGGCGTCGCTCATATGGGCAACCGGTAGCGACGATAAATAAACGTAAAACACACACACACACAAACATCACTACACACCGATCTGTAGTCTAGTGGTTAACAAGTCGGACTGGTAATCCAGGGATCGCAGGTTCGATCCCCCGTCTGACCCTAATAAAATTAACAGACTTTCAGATGGGACGTTAAACCGAGGTCTGATGTCGGTGCTTTACACCGTGCAAGTGAAAGAACCATAGGAGATTCTGGAACGGGTCTCTGTCTGTATCATTGCACTATCCTCCACATATCTAAAAATGACTAATCTCTTCAGGGGATTCGATCAAATGGGTAACCGGTAGCGACGATAAATAAACGTAAAACAAACAAACAAAACATGTACTGTACTGTAATTGATTAGGTTTGCAAATTATGCGCGATGTATGTATGTTATGTGTGTTACTATATATCAAATGATTCCACAATAAATAATATATGTAAGCAATAACCCACGCTGTATTTTGTATTGTTAGTAATATTTTATTGCATTATATACACTTATAAAATACAACAATACAAAGATTGACACACAAATGGATGCAAATGGGTTGGGCAACAAGTTCTATCAACATTAGTAAGTGTCTCTCCCCAGTGAAATTAATCATAAAAAGCGAAACTGAATTGGCGTAATTATATTTCATGTATATAATAACAAATTTTGTGTAAATAATAAAGATAGTTTGTAGTAAATCCATAACCCTTCGTGTAGATGTGCTCCCCCATCCCCCCACCCGCCGTTCATTTTCTGCCAAATCTAAGGTCCATTTTCACCGAGAACGCCCTCGTGATCGCAGTTCAGTAAATATATAATGTTTATTCATGTTTAACCTCTTTATGTAAAGCATCATTACCAGTAGAGTTAAGCTCTTCCATGGTTCCAATGATACTATCATATGCATCCAACACATTCCCCATTGCTACATCTCCTAATATATAATGTTTATTCATGTTTAACCTCTTTAGGTAGAGCATCATTACCAGTAGAGTTAAGCTCTTCCGTGATTCCAATGATACTATCATATGCATCCAACACATTCCCCATTGCTACATCTCCTAATGCCATTTTAACGACCCCACATCCGCATGCGTTCCAGTTTGGTTATCAATACGTTTTATTGCAAAATCGGCAATAACCTTACCTTTGGCAATACAATATATATATATACATAATAGTATACATGGCATAAGAAACAAAATGCAATATACACAACTTGCATTAATAATAGGTTGACATCATCGTGTTACTTAAAGCAACGATAAACAAGAGGCAAAACAGGTTTGGTTGGAAGTAAATAGAGATCCAGGACGGGGCTACATCGTTAGAAGGGAATAATGTTTCCGGGGGGGGGGGGGCAGCAATCTCACTCCGATATCCGAACACTAACACACCATTGACGTATATGGTTCTGGAAGTGTAGCTCCGATTAACATGTTGATACATAAACGTATGGAAACTTAACGTTCTGACGACATGCATGCAGTACCATTAGTATATTTACTAGATTCGATGAATGGCTGTCTTTAAGCTGATTTCATACTTATTTTCAAGATACTCCTATAAGTCATATATGCACATTGTTATATAGATTTATTGTCATTAATTGCAGGTTCTGACCCTAATAAAATTAACAGTTTTTCAGATGGGAGTTTAAACAGAGATCTCGTGTCGGTGTTTTACACCATGTACGTTAAAGTACCAGATGAGATTCTGGAATGGGTCTCTGTCTGTATCATTGCGCTATCCTCCAAAAATCTAAAATGACTAATCTCTTCAGGAGGCGTCGCTCATATGGGCAACCGGTAGCGACGATAAATAAACGTAAAACACACATCGGCGCCAATGAATAATTAGGTCTACCTGCAGGCACGTTCAATAACAGGAAGTATATTCTTTAGTTTGACATGCATGTCTGTCATCAGACAGCAATCATACACCCTGAATAAGCCTTGGTTACTTACCATCATACAAACATACGCTTTTTACAGTAAATTTTAAAACCAGGAGTTCAAACTAGATGATTGTGGCGCAAGCTTGTTTTTGGTAAATTTTACATATTGCCTAGAGTAAAAAGCTTAGGTAAATGAAAAAAATCATATCCTATTTATTATTCGAAACCAACACATCCTATGACTGGATTTTGATAATCTCAAGAAATAGGCTTACTGTAAATGCGATCATTCTCAATGGGGGGACGGCTGACGTGTAACCCGTGTAACCACAAGTGGACCATGCACACAGCCAACATCTTCTTCTGCACTGGATGTAAACACACTATATCTCTATCTAAGAAGGTAGTGAGATCAGAATCAGTTTGTTTTATTGAAAACAACGCATGTGTAATTCGTTTAGATCCTAATTAATTACGGTATATATCCTGAATAACTTGACCATACAAACAGCATTATCAAGTCAATGCCAAGGTGCCTCCGAGCTGAGTGATAAATCACGTGCCCTATCACCGTTGCGTGTTTGAATTCCACCAGGAGTATCGAATCCGTTGACGTTATACATTTCCGGTTGATTTGAATAATTTCTTTATTTGTAATTATTGATTTTTCAATTTATATAGGACTATTTCATAACTTCTAAAGTGTTGGTCTGGCTGCTTTTAAAACATGATGTGTATACGCAATATATCGGAGGTCAAATCAAAAGAAAGAGCACGGGTATGTTTGTAGCAGTAACGTGTGCTAGAACTTATAACTCGTAAGTAAGCCGATGCGAATTTGGCGATATCACACGTAAATAATGATGCAAGGGAGACAATGCGTTTAAATGATTTCCACGGAGGACAACCCCGGCTACTCCGAGCAATATCCCAGGCACGGACGGTGCACCCGGGTAGAACAATTGACCTTCCGCAAGCCAGCTGGATAGATTCCTCACTTGAAAGATTTCGACACACTGCAAGGGAGACAAATGTAACATTCCATGAGAGTTGTCTCGGTAGATCAATGAGAGATATTGGTCAGTCAGTTCCACCTAGTAAATAGTTTTAGTGGAGGTCCGGGATATGTCATCTTAATTGGTTTCCTCTATGTTTATCATTGTTCCTTTGCATCACGTACTATAAATTTGCATCCAGTTTTACTATCATCTTATAATTATTATGTTATTAAATACTGACAGATAAAATCATATACCGGTATTCATAATTATTCATACCACAAAATCAAGTTAGGAACCAACAGTAAAAACAAAGGTTTCCAACTATCAGGACCGATATGCATTTCCGCATAAATCAGACTTTATCTGCCAAGGGAGGTAATAGAAAAAATCAGCAATGTGTCCCATTGGTAAAACCTTGGAACGGTACATCCATTCGTCCAAGGTTCGACGCCCAGCGGAGACCGGCCTAGTTCTGCTACCATTACACAACCAGCAACAAGCACAACTATACATGTATGTGATATTGTCGGATTCCACCATCGGATTTGCCAACAACTTAGTTCTAAAATGTGAAGTAAATTGTCGGCTGTGCTCCTGGCATAGATGTTCGTCTGTCCAGGATGATGTATAAAACGTTTCTCCAATCTCAAAACTCAGTCCCAATCGTCTGATTGGTTCAGCTAACAGTAACACTCAACCAATCAGATAATCTGAGCTCGAGTTTGAGATCTAAGAAAAGTTTTATACCCTCGGGGCCAGATATTGAATTGAGAGACACATAATGGTGGTAGTAAGTACTATTTATTCTTCAATAAAATGTTTGGTACACTGTAATTGTGTGTTACATGTATACGTGTATGATTGTACATGTATATGGGATTTTAAAAAAGTATAACAAAAAAAAGAAAAGAAAAGAAAAATAAAAAAACACTATTCGATTTGTCGCTGGTCACAAGTACTCATTAAGTTGGCGTGGTGTTTCCAGTTTCAATGGCTGGACGATATGCAGCAACAATCAAGTGGGGAACTGAAAATATAAAAGATAAATACGTTAATATTTATTGCACGAAGGCAGTGGTTAGGGCCACTGGTGATAATAATTATTATTTCTTTCAATGTCCATTCTATGAAATATATTTCACTACTACAGTCTCGCCACTACATACCTATTTTCCGGATTCTAAAAATAGAAGTTTCACCCAGTGACTCATTCCCTACATCCCGGGAAGTCGACGTTCTCATTGGTCGAAAGGCTAGCTCTCATTGTAACGTTAAGACCCATTCTATAATTAGTAACGACGCCCGGTAACGTGGAAACCGAAGCAACACTTCCTCGTACCCGGATTGATCTATAATTACTAACGTACCGAGGTAACAGGAAGGAACCGACGTCACGCAATGAACCATTCAATAACATTAGCGTTTCTGTAGCGTCGTTACTAATCATAGAACGGATCGTGATGTGACGTCGCGGGTTATGACGCTACATGGTGGTATAGCCTTTCGACCAATCAGAACGCCGATCTCCTGGGGTCGAGGGTGTGAATTGTTCTATTTTCAGATACCGGAAAGTAGGTCAAGTTTGTTCTCACTCTATAGTGGCGGGACTGTAGTTTTGTTCATATGTTAAAACAAACACATTTCCTCTATATAATTATAATAGTTATGTTAAATATAGTATAAATGGTTTACATTGTATTTCTTTACTGAAATACTTGTGACTTGTTTATAATGAGCATATGATAAATTCACAGACGGCTTTATTTGGCTTAGTTCGATTGTAAAACCGTAGGACAAATTATGGTACAGGCGGCACTTCCGTCAAAACCCATTAACGTTGTCCACGGGGGAAAGCTTAGTGCGTTAGAACTTTACCGATAAAACTGTTTGTATGTTTGAAGTAACTTCATGTATTGGTAAAGTGATTACGTACACGTGAATTAAAGAAAGTAGAAAATGTGTTTACTGACTTATTGGTTCATTTAGCCCAACTTAAAAGCGTGTTAAGTGTACCCAGAGTCGAACATAGGGGTTGGTAATCACCTCGTTAGTCTCACTACTCGGGTGTGTGTGTACATGTGTGTCAACCGGATAGGGCTTGAGGACAACGTCAGGTATTGTTGGGGTGACACTCTACTATACGCATAACGACTACACGTGAGAACGGTTACACTTACATAACACAATATTTTAGGCCATATCCAAGCATGGGTATCACCATATAGCGGAAACAAGGAAACAACTTTTCGCTACAGAAACAACATTTTATGATCACATGTGTTGCAATATAGTTCTCAAACTATTTTATTTAGTATTTAGTTTATTATGGTATATGATAATAAAATACATTAACTGACCAAATATGGAAAATTCTGACACGAAATAATGACTTTGTAGCATTTTGTTCATATTCTGCTCGATTTTAACTCCTGCGAAATTAACTTGCGACGTGCAAAAACAACATGTTTAAAAACTATACTCCGTCACTAGAAGAGCATTACGTATCATGGCGATGGATTCCATCAGGAATGAGGTCTCGAAAGTGATTACTACAAGTTGTAAGAACTTGTTTTGCAATCGATCTAAAATAAACTTGTATAAACTAAACTAAATAATAAACTATTAAGGAAAGTGAGAAACACGTTTGAGTAATTGATAGTATAGTATAGTATAGTATGCATACCTATTCCAATCGAGGCGTTTTTGTCAGGATTTCCGACGAGTGTGGTTGCGTTGTAGTCGGGAGCCATATCCCGCAGCCTAGACGGATGCATATATGTCTGGCGGTAAGTGGTATTCTCCGTGTGCCGAATGTCGGGCAGATGACCCTTGGGCTTAATGTAATCAAACTTTTCAGGTTGTTTGCACGTGAAATTCTGAAGTCCTGAAATTTAAGTGTAAAGCATAGTATGAGATCCCGAGATCAATTTAACTATTCCGGAGAACCTTGAAAAAGCTGTAATAGTAGTTCAATGATTAGCACATTGGACTGCAAATCCAGATATCAAAGGTTCGATCCCTAGTCTGACCATAATAATATTAACGCCTTTCAGATGGAATATAAACGGAAGTCTCATTATCGGTGCTATACACCGGGCATGTAAAAGAACCATGGATGCTTCTGGAATTGTAGCGCCTTCTGTATCTGGCACTATCCTCCAGCCTTCTGTATCTGGCACTATCCTCCAGCTTTCTGTATCTGGCACTATCCTCCAAACCTAATATACTCCTGGAGGCTTCATCCTGGTTAACCAGGAGAGGACCATGCATTAAGTTATAACACTGTAAAGGTCGGACACTGTTATTTATATAGTGGTCTCGTGTGTGTTTTACGTTTATTTATCATCGCTACCGGCTGAGTTACTGCCCCTAAATACTCCCTAAAAGTAGATAAGTCATATTAAGTGTTTTCTTCTGTATTTATCATCGCTACCGGCTGCCACACAACACACACACACACACACACACACACACACACACACACACACACACACACACACACACACACACACACACACACACACACACACACACACACACACACACACACACACACACACACACACACACACACACACACACACACACACACACACACACACACACACACACACACACACACACACACACACACACACACACACACACACACACACACACACACACACACACACACACACACACACACACACACACACACACACACACACACACACACACACACACACACACCACACACACACACACACACACACACACACACACACACACACACACACACACACACACACACACACACACACACACACACACACACACACACACACACACACACACACACACACACACACACACACACACACACACACACACACACACACACACACACACACACACACACACACACACACACACACACACACACACACACACACACACACACACACACACACACACACACACACACACACACACACACACACACACACACACACACACACACACACACACACACACACACACACACACACACACACACACACACACACACACACACACACACACACACACACACACACACACACACACACACACACACACACACACACACACACACACACACACACACACACACACACACACACACACACACACACACACACACACACACACACACACACACACACACACACACACACACACACACACACACACACACACACACACACACACACACACACACACACACACACACACACACACACACACACACACACACACACACACACACACACACACACACACACACACACACACACACACACACACACACACACACACACACACACACACACACACACACACACACACACACACACACACACACACACACACACACACACACACACACACACACACACACACACACACACACACACACACACACACACACACACACACACACACACACACACACACACACACACACACACACACACACACACACACACACACACACACACGTCGTTGGTGTCAAATGGGGACTGATGTTTGAAACCATATATTTGGGGACTTCTTCCCTGATATGTTTAGAAGCTCATTTTCTACAGAATTGATATGTATATACAAAGTTAAATATACAATATATATAAGTCAATATTTACTCATATATCAATATTACAAAAGTGTTGAATACAGTCAAAATGGGGACACACACCAACACACATCGATTGTCATGGCACATATTCAACTGAGGACAATATAAAAACCAAACTGTACATATGGTACTTTTAACATAACATACTGCTTTAAAATTATAATCACACTGGCATATCTTGCATCTGTATTTTGTAATTAAATTATTAATAAAATACAATCAATGAACAGTGAATAGAGCGCTGAAATGTGCTCAATGACAACAGACAAATCTGTCTTAAACAACCACCCAAATGTGCGAGTGGCCTTTAAGACCTCTTCAATAAAGGTAAATTTCTTACTATATATAATCCGATTTCAACCTGTGAGCCGCGACCTTTCGATGACTCAATAGTATCCATTATTTAGGTGAAATCGATAATTATACACATTCTATAACCAAGTACTCAATACTCCTAATATGTTGTACAATATTAACTACTTTCTACAATCAAGTATATCTGTATAGTGGTTAATGCAGCTGGACATTGACTTGAAGGTCCTCGGTTCAATTCCTGAAAGCTTCACTATTTTTAAGTCAATCGAGTTTTTGATGCACAAGTTTTTTAAGTTTCACTGTAATCATGCAATACATTTGGCAACTGGTGGAAGCACTTTCTGCATTATTTTTATAACCCTCTCGCATGCCAAACTGTGGACCTCAAATTAATTTGGTAGACTTTAACAGACAATAGATATATACTGGTACTATGTATGATCATCTGAACAGTATCAAAAACCGATATAACAGTACAGCAAGCTCCTCTTTACTTGGACTGATAGATAAACATACAGCTACATACGCATTGCAAAAATGCTTTGTTCATATGACAAATAAGATCAGTGGCAAGACAAGCCTATGCCTGCAAGATGGATGCTACATGTAAATAATACTGAGGACAGCCTAGCGAGAAAATACTGTCTCGACTGTAGTAAACCACAAATCCATATCCTCTCTCGTTCTCGCTCCATATACATACAGCTTGAGCATTGTATATATATATATGCATCATGTATATAATTATGTATCGTTGCTATACACAAAAGAATTCTAAACAAATATGAGTTCATAAATAGCCTGTCCAAATCAGTTTGGAACTCAGAGGTTAGACAGCTGATAAACCACAGTTCACTTAATTACTAAACAATTGGACACAATGTCACAATACAGACAGAATTTCTATGACTAGTTTCATGAAAGGCCCCATTTGAAGTGTGTCCTCATTTAGAATAGTTTCTGCACATATGCATGTGTCCCCACTTTAAAAAAACACACATTTAAGGTGAATACAGGATTAAAATACAGCAGCAAATTCTATCATGGATCAAGTCCATTGTTCATGATAATGATAAGTTTTCAATGATAAGTTTTAAATTGTACCAACGACACAGACTGCACAATAAATGCTTGACTATGCGCTAATTCTCATGTTTTTGCTCTTCCATAATATCTTCCTCTCCACCATGATGATGTCCAGAAAAATCATTAAGTGTCATTTTGGAAACTTCACCCTGCCTTCTCCTGTTGAACAGTATGATCTGCGTTAATGCTGCTTCACAAAGATCTGTCCATGCTTCTGTGTTGCCATGACTTACATCTAAAGCTTTATAGGAATCATTGCCCTTCATTTGCAGATGTTCTGATAAAAGTTTGCAGTCCGATGTAAGTGGAATTAATTTGACTTTATTTCTTTTATTTTCACCTAAAGTTCTTAGAGCATGTGTCGAGACTTCATCAGTCCAGTTCATTTCACACAGGTCCCAAAATCCAGTGGACTGCTTAAGAAGCAACTCATCTCCATTTTGGAGAGCATTACCCTTTATTATCTTAGCACATTTTTTCACAGTGTCCAATTTTCAAAGCCAGGGAAGGAGTTTTGAACAAATGTGTATGCTCATCAAACCCAGCAACCTCTTTTGCAGCGATTACTACAGCTTGAAAATGCTTAGGATTGATGAAATGTGCCAAATTTGCATCTGCATCACCACTTGATTGTCTTAATCGTTGCAATACTCTTCCAAGTTCTCTCAACGTGTTTCTAACAGTAGAAAATTGCTCTTTGTCATGGCCAACTTTACGGTAAAGTTTTTTGCCCAGTTGTATAATCAGGGCATCACTTTTAACTATTCTGGAAACTGTATCCGAATTGAATGTTGCTAAAAGACTATTCAGACCAGAACTCACGTTCCTCGGAGTTGGCAATAATAATCGGCTATTTGCAACAACTCTTCCATGAATTGTTTCATCTTTAGACAACAAGAGACACCTCTTCCGATGTTTCCAAAGGTCCCAATGTATATAATATCCCAAGCACATATCACATGGAACATAGTCCTCCCATGATGCTCCAGAATGTGGATTGTATGTAACTATTAATGATCCACAGCCTTCCTCAATAACTTTGACATTGTGAAGGTGGTTCCCCAAATTGCGTAACTTGCATATCATTTGCGCTTTAACAGTTTTATCCTGTTCTGCTTCATATCTAGCTACTTCATTTACATGTTTGGTGACCAGATGGCGAGGAAGTTTACACTGAGGTTTGCTGCAGAAAGGGCAGTAATATTTCTTGTCATACACATGCGCATTGTTATCTTTAGTTGTACTCATTACAACAATGGTGGTCACATTTCCTTTTTCATTGACGGAGTCTAACGAAGCAAGATCCTCAGTATGTTCTGATGAGTAAGTAGCTATGATATCCTTAGCCGAGGTTATATCCGAGGTGGAGTTCACATGATGGTCGATTTCTTTGTTTCTTTGTCCAAGTATAGGATATACTTCTGATTCTTCCGATTCACAACAACATGAATCGTCAATATAATCAGGATCATC
Source organism: Archivesica marissinica (assembly GCA_014843695.1). Taxonomy (NCBI): domain Eukaryota; kingdom Metazoa; phylum Mollusca; class Bivalvia; order Venerida; family Vesicomyidae; genus Archivesica; species Archivesica marissinica. The sequence goes on along the minus strand of CM026392.1, from coordinate 25,396,901 downwards.
ATCATCATCACAATCAAGGTCACCAACATCTATTATGGAAGATGCTGAAAAACAATTACAATTAAGATATACTTATGTTTTCAGTGCTTCATAGGCCATTAAACCATTGTTTAGTTTAAACAATATTTCATTTCATAATAATACAATGAAACTTACACAAATACAAGTTACGGGATTGAGGGAAAAGTTTAAAATAAACGTATATAAATCCCTTTTATTATGAGCATATTTACACAAATAGTCGTTATGGCAGGTATATTCATTTTAGATGCAGGTAAGCGATTTTACAATGTTTTACTAATGACACAAGATGATTAAATTAAATTTATTAAAGAATGATAATAATTTTGTTCGCACTCATAAAAAAGAAGATGTTTTATAGGATAGTGTTTTTATAGGATAGTGTAACATGTTGAGTTTATCGTATTTGGATAGTTTTAACTAGAGTACTCCGTTAGATGAGCTTAGATAGCTCCCGGACAGAAACGGTGCATCACCACGATGTACTGGTGTACTTTGAGAAACACTAATTTATTTTCCTCGAAAGTTAGGTGTTCACTGCCAGATAATATGTTATTTGAAGTTAGTGGACAGCGTACAATCGACAGTATTGTTTGTCTCAGATTAGTATAATTGGAAAAGGTCCAGAGAAAGTGACCGACTGTTTCGATTTTCCCGCATAAACATAAAGGGACTCGACCAACGAACGACGCTGCAGGTCATGATTTAGGACGCTACAAGATATTGGATTTTTCATATGGCCAATATTATATCTGATGACCGAGTGGTTAATATGGACCGAGTGGTTAATATGGACCGAGTGGTTAATATGGACCGAGTGGTTAAATATGGACCGAGTGGTTAAATATGGACCGAGTGGTTAAATATGGACCGAGTGGTTAATATGGACCGAGTGGTTAATATGGACCGAGTGGTTAATATGGACCGAGTGGTTAATATGGACCGAGTGGTTAATATGGACCGAGTGTTAATATGGACCGAGTGGTTAATATGGACCGAGTGGTTAATATGGACCGAGTGGTTAAATATGGACCGAGTGGTTAAATATGGACCGAGTGGTTAAATATGGACCGAGTGGTTAAATATGGACCGAGTGGTTAATATGGACCGAGTGGTTAATATGGACCGAGTGGTTAATATGGACCGAGTGGTTAATATGGACCGAGTGGTTAATATGGACCGAGTGGTTAATATGGACCGAGTGGTTAATATGGACCGAGTGGTTAATATGGACTGAGTGGTTAATTCCTGCACATCAGAACTCCATACATTATTGCCAATAAACCACTGAAAACAAAAAATTATTTTAATTCCAACATGACCAAAACCTTGGCTTAAAAGGGCATAAATGACATCAATAAAATTAGTCCACGATATCATGTGGAACGTCGCTTGCTTAGTTTCTAATTTTTAATGCTACGTTTCACATGCTAGATTCTTTATGCTTCCATTCAACTGCTCTGTTGATGCTATATTTTAACTACTTAGATGCGATTTGTTTTATTTCTACCTTTAAAAACAAAACTACATTTCAAAAGTTAGCCACATGACATAGCAATGTAAACAAGCAAGTAGGAATTGCATTAAGCCAGTCACAGCATGTATTGGCCCAGTACATCATCAAAATTGCACACACATTAGATTACATAGAGTGTAGGTCAAAGTAGAGGAGATCTACAGAAATCTCTTCCTCTATATATTTATTTTCAATTTTATCAGAAATAAATATGCTGGCTTGTAACAGGAAACTGCTCTTTTATCAATGTAAATTATGTGCTACAATCCTCATCTGTAATAACTATGTACTAGTTTTTGTCAAACTAAAATGCTTTTATGTGTGTGATGGGTGTCAATTGGGGACACATATATACACATGTGTGTAGGTTTCAAATGAGGACACACATCAAATGGGGACCCATTTATATATATAGATGGCAATATGTAGCATCCAACATTGTTTGAGCCGCCAGTGTGACCCTGACCGTGGGAGTATAACGATGGTTGTTATATGCGACACAATTGATTTAAGTAAGATAAAAATATGTCTATGTATGTGGAAGTCACAGAGCAGCCATGAAATTGTTGATGTATACAAGGTAGTAGTGAGACTGCCAATATACTATAATGTACATCGTAAGAAAGCTGCCGACTGAGAGACCCTATTCGCAGACACGAAATATAGACACGAAATATAGTCAATTGAACTTCCAATGTCAAATTGACCGTAAAACAACATGACAGAACTTTAAATTGTTTCAAAATTTGGACACAAAATATAGCCATCTGACCTTTGGCTCACGAGAACTGAAACGTGGCCTCTCTTACATCATCTTGATATTGTGAGCATTTGTGCAAGGTTATTTGTCCATCCCTTAAAGAGACTTGGGTTATGGAGTGGACACAATGTTATGGATGAAGACCAGTTCCTATACCCACCTGGTTAATTAGAAAGTTACAATGACAGAATAGTGCATCAGACACCATTGTTAGATAATGACAAGTAAAATGAGTTACCTGATCGTGACTGTCTTCTGTTGGTAGAAGTATCCTCAAGATCAAATGGATCATCATCTGTAAGTTTAGTATATACATTGTATATATCTGCATATTATACATGACCACTACAACAATCTTGATATGCTATGTTAGCTGGTATTTGAGCATTTTAATTATAACTTTAACAGACAATAGATATATACTGGTACTATGTATGATCATCTGAACAGTATCAAAAACCGATATAACAGTACAGCAAGCTCCTCTTTACTTGGACTGATAGATAAACAAACAGTTACATACGCATTGCAAAAATGCTTTGTTCATATGACAAATAAGATCAGTGGCAAGACAAGCCTATGCCTGCAAGATGGATGCTACATGTAAATAATACTGAGGACAGCCTAGCGAGAAAATACTGTCTCGACTGTAGTAAACCACAAATCCATATCCTCTCGCGTTCTCGCTCCATATACATACAGCTTGAGCATTGTATATATATATATGCATCATGTATATAATTATGTATCGTTGCTATACACAAAAGAATTCTAAACAAATATGAGTTCATAAATAGCCTGTCCAAATCAGTTTGGAACTCGGAGGTTAGACAGCTGATAAACCACAGTTCACTTAATTACTAAACAATTGGACACAATGTCACAATACAGACAGAATTTCTATCACTAGTTTCATGAAAGGCCCCATTTGAAGTGTGTCCTCATTTAGAATAGTTTCTGCACATATGCATGTGTCCCCACTTGAAAACAAACACACATTTTGCAATAAAACAAACTTGAAACCGAAAGTAGGACTTTCCGAGTCGGTCGGTCATGGGCACTTGTTTACAATCGGAACCTGATTTACATTCGGAATGCATTGTCCTCCTTCGACAATGATGAAACAAACATGGCATATCTGCTGTTGTTTCACGCATGCTGGCTGCGCGTGTTTACATTTCGTTTGTTGATAACAAATTCGCGTATACGACGGTTTATATTTATTTGAATTTTATCGTTTTTATGTAAACACACACATACATTAGTATTTATAGTTTACCAAAAACATCCTTTATTACGATATAATGCTGCTTTACGTATATTGACGATACCTCTTACTCCTATGGCTAAACTACAAGGGCGAACGGGCTTTGGGACGAAACGACCCGGGCACTTGACTAATGTGTATTTCAGTTATTGATTGTGACTTCAACCGTGTCTTGGCTTTTCCCGTTGATAAGTAGTGTCTATATCATATTATACACAACATAACAAGTATAAGATAGATTGACTAACCGTGTAAAATCATCTCGATACGAGCGATACCACATCAAATCACAAATCACCTGGTCACTTCCGGAATCATCAAAAGGTAAAAACAAACCCAAGTCAAAATGTACCGTTCTTTTTTGGGTCAAAATGTACCCAATCTCGATGTTAAGACGTACCTATTTAATAAGTCAAAACGTATCTGTTTTAATATGTCAAAACGTGCCCATGTGGAAGAGTATCACTATTGTTCGGTTGGACGATACTTAATTAGGTCTATTGTAAATTTACTCATCAATACTGTTCCGGCGTGAAGAGTTTTCGCCCAGAACAGGTTTTCGCCCAACTGTGGAAATAGCAAGTCGCGAGAGATCACGCAATATTTCACGCTCCAGTTACCGGAATTATAAATAAACATACATTGTGCACTTCCAATCTATTTCTAACTGATCATAATATATCAGACAAGGTAAATTAGCGGTGAAAACTTTAAACCTACCCCAGTTTTCACTAATTTCACTATATCCGTTTTATGTCACCATATAAATATCATTTTTTAAAGAAATTGGCAATTTTTTCTCCAAAATGACATATGCATCGTCTGCCACGCCAATATATTTACGAATAAAAATGTCATTATAGTCTCACTGCTCCGTGTTTATGAGTAATGTCCGTTATTACACACAAGGGGTCCTTATTCATAATATCGATTTTCACCGTTTTTCGCCTTCAGGTCCATGTGTTTTCACAGAGGTTCTCCAACTGATATACATGGTTGTGTAAACCTAGTTATTCTCTGTTAGGCACCGTGTGATGTGTTCGATGGATGGGTCCAGTTACAGTTCTGCACCCAGTCAGAGTAATTAGGAGGGGCGACGACTTCTTATGCCCCGTGTGTTTGTCTAAGTTAAACTAAATTAGTGTTTTAGATACAGTATATAGACAAAATGCTCTCCAACAAATGAATTTTGAGTGAAAATGATAAATTAAGCCTATTATTAAAGTAAGTGTTCCTTATTTATATTGTTTTGTTAAACAAAACTGTTGCTTACATAATAATGCTCGCGCTGTAGACAATTTCCACAGTTAGGCGAAAACATGTGACGTCATTCCGGATTACTGAGAATGAGGTACCGCTATTTTGTCAACTTTTCTCAATAAGTAAACAATCGGTTTTTTTCGAGATTTTGGGGAATGAAAGATAAAATATTGTTTATTTGGTGACATAAAATTGTTTGCAGTGTATGACAATTCTAAACCTATAGGAGTCCGTTATGTACTACGTCGTCGAAAACCAGTAACACCGGGATATATATGCTCTATGGTAGGGAGATGGGCAATGTCAGGAGAGAGGTGTTCCAGTGAAAAGTGGTTCTTGGAAAAAAGGAATACTTGTAGTAGTCTGTTGTTGCTGTGATTAACATATATCTTAAGGAATGACAATGGCGTGCGTGGCGGAAGAATGGAACTAGGTAATTCTCAATGGGGATAGCAACCAGATCATTATGAATTATATATATATAGGCCTTAAGTCAATTGTCAATATGCCGGAGGTCTAGTCGGCGTAGATTTATGGAATCGAGCATGCCTGTAACACTAGAGGTACGATATAAGTCAGCCTTTACCCAACGGACTGCTCTTCGCTGGACACCTTCAACTTGATCTATCAGTGTTTTGGTACAGAACGACAAAATCTCGGAGCCGTATTCCAGTTGGGGTCTAACTAGAGTCTGGTATGTCATGAATTTAAAGTGTTCGGATTTGACCTGGATGCTTCTACGGTGAAACCCTAATGTTTGGCTTGCTTTCTTTGATGATCTACTGATGTGAGCGTCCCACGACATGTTTGTTGAGATATCCGCGCCAAGTAATTTAGCTGAGGTTATGACTCCATGGCGATCATATTGACTGGGAATAAGATGCTTCCTTCTAGTGACGTGGATAAGTTGGAGGGGTTGAATTCCATGTCCCACTCCAGCTCCCACTCTTCTAACATCTTAAGATCTTTTTGGAGGGATACCGACTCATTTGCCGATGTCCGAGTTAAATAGACTGCATTATCATAGCAGAGATATCTGATACGGATGTTGGAATTGATGATTTGTGGGAGGTCGTTTATATAAGCTAAAGTACGGATCCCTGAGCAACTCCGGAGGATACAGGACTGACATCTGAACCGGTGCCATTAAGGACAACTGACTGGAGTCTGTTGTCTACGAAGCTCTTAATCCACCTTAATGTTTGACCCCTGACTCCATAGTCATACATCTTTAGTAGTACTTTCTCGTGATTAACCTTATCGAAAGCCTTACTGAATCTAACAGTATAAGATAAGATGTACTTATTGCTTATTGTAGTCTGGGTTTGGCCAGGGTTCCAGTCTGCTGACTTTTCACTTGTTCACTTCTGTCAAAACTCAATATATATCTTCTAACATCTTAAGATCTTTTTGGAGGGAGACCGACTCTTTTTCCGATGTCCGAGTTAAATAGACTGCATTATCATAGCAGAGATATCTGATACGGATGTTGGAACTGAAGCCATATATATATATATATACGGACAAAGCAGCATATATCAACGACTGGTCCCAGGCTAGACTGAGGTAACCATGTCATTAACTAGCATTACTCATTGTGTCACACATGACCTTTCCCCCCTAAAGTCATGTTGCAAGACATGCGGAGGACATGTCGCGGTATCCATTCAAGTGTGCCTTTACCGGCGGAGGGACCACATAAACATAACAATCAACAGATAAGCCTACTAGTTAACGTTATATATAGTAGTCTACCACAGGGGCTTGAACTAACATTGCATGCGTAACACGTACGTTCGTGAATAGCCGCAAAGGGGGAATAAACGACCTGTCCGGATAGCTCAATTGGTAAGAGCGTCCAACTTATGAAGCAGGTGATGGTAGGAGTTCGAGCCCCACCGACGGCACTTAATATTTATATTTAATACATAGTATTACTGGTTTATTTCCCAGGAAGGCGTGTCGTCCTCTTTCGTTAGTATACTATACTGGTTATATCCCAGGAAAAAGGTGCCACTGGCTATACGTTCAGTTCACATTGTCTGTGGGTATGGTGTGTACCATTTGGCTTCAAAATTAGCATGTTCGGCAAATAGGCCTACTGTCTGGAAATTGCAGGCATGTAAATTTCCTCCTTCGGGTTCACAAACTCTACGGCATGCGGATGACACGTCGGGGTCCTCACTCAAGTGTGTCCTTACCGGCGGACGGACCATATACAAACAAAGAGGTGGATGAAACACGTCTGTGATTCCGAACACGTCCAACATTCAGATAGGAAATAGGTTTGCATAGATTGTAGGCCTACCTACGTGTATAGCTTTATCGATAATATATAATTATATATAGGCCTATCCGAGATCGAATATCATGGTTTGCTAAACTGTCACAACTGTACATATTCGATCTTAATTGTTTACGTTTTCTGAATAACAGAAATGTGTCTGAACCACATGTGACACGCAGCATATTTACTACGCGTGATGGCCTAAGTCCTAGGCAGGTAATTACTGTCCACTACGCCCTTCATCTTCCTTAAGCATAAGTTGTACCTGGTTAGTGCGTCTGATTTGTAATCAGAGGATAGCTTTAAAACCCTAGGCCTACTAGTACCGTTTTGTTTCATTTTTCAATAGCAATGCTGTGTTCACAAGAAGCCGACTCGACGGCGACAAAATTAAGTTGTACATAGTTTGTCTCGAGCGTGAATCTATATTTACAGACATGATGGTCTACTACAGTACATGTATATATAAGAAATGCATTGACGCAAAGCATCAAAGGCGCCATGTATATGTAAAAGGCATGCATGGGCAGGGGCGTAGCTAGCCATTTTGAAGTTATAGGCCCGACTAATGAATTGAGAATCAAAGGTTCAATGGTGCTGGAGGGCAAGGATCTTATTGTAAAACACGCTGCCATGGTCAAATAGACTGAATCTCTCTATATATATCGCATGCACTCTGGGGATATATGCAATCTGCATGTTGGTCAACCCCAAGCAGGTTCCGTTTAAACATACATTGCTAACTTGTTGGTCATATGTTTAGAAGCTTAAAACTAAATCAGTATAATTGTATTAGCATACAGGCTATATCTTGATACGATGGTATTTATTTGTAGTAGATGCATTTTAATAACTAATTGTTTAAGCTAATTAAGTCTTTTCCTTTTTTTTCTTTGAGCAGGCGCGTCCGTAGACGGCTGATATTGGGGCCTCGATGTCCTGTAATGGTGCACGTAACGCCGTGCGCACCCATCATTATAGGCCCCCAAGAAAATTTGGAAAAGACCAGAACATATCAGACACGAATTCCTGATACACAGGTCACTATTTCATCTGCCGCACAATTCCGTGGTCGAATTAAGTCTTATGTTTGTCCATAACAAGTCGTTATCCATAACAAGTCAGACAAGCATACAAATGATTGCATTTGTTTTATCTGTGTGTTGTATTATACGTCATATAATGATTAAACGGGGACATAAAGACGTAATGGGAGACATTGGTGAGTTACTGCCCCTAAATACTCCCTAAAAGTAGATAAGTCATATTAAGTGTTTTCCTATGTATTTATCATCGCTACCGGCTGCCATAAACACACACGCACAAGACATAATGTGAGACATTGGTGAGTTACTGCCCCTAAATACTCCCTAAAAGTAGATAAGTCATATTAAGTGTTTTCCTCTGTATTTATCATCGCTACCGGCTGCCATAAACACACACGCACAAGACATAATGGGAGACATTGGTGAGTTACTGCCCCTAAATACTCCCTAAAAGTAAATAGGTCACATTAAGTGTTTTCCTCTGTATTTATCATCGCTACCGGCTGCCATAAACACACACGCACAAGACATAATGTGAGACATTGGTGAGTTACTGCCCCTAAATACTCCCTAAAAGTAAATAGGTCATATTAAGTGTTTTCCTCTGTTTGTATCGTTGTTTCCTTTGCACAACATGCTAGCAATTTTATTCCACTATCGCTTCTTATAATTATTAAATTACTATATCTCAACAGGTCTCCTACAATATATACAATGGGTACGTGTTTGTAAAATAATGTTATCATTTAATTATCACGTTTTTGATAACATCACACTTATCATACCGCAACATCTGGTTAGGGAACAACGGTAAAAACAAAGGATTCTAACTAAAAGGCCCTATTCACATTTTGGAATAAATCAAACTTTATCTGCCAAGGGAGGTAATAGAAAATTACAGATGTCTCTCAATGGCGTGGCGTCCGTAGTCCAGTGGTAGAGCGTCGGATTGGAATCGAACGGTCCCGGGTTCGATACTCGGTCAGGCCACGTATGTAGTGTCAGTGAGCAATGCAACTCACACACATTGCTTAGCACTGGTTAACCACTTAGGTCGGCTAAGCCTGTCCAGGAAAACATGTAAGGGGTTTGACATTAATGGAACATACATACATACACTTTTTAGATGATGGGGGAGAGGGGGTGGGTGACGGGGGGGGGGCTGCAATATTTTCACATTACAGCTAATCCCATACAAAGAAGCAACAGTATAAATATTATGAAGAGTTGCATTGCATGTTTTGCGAGATTTGAAAGATGTCATTAAGATAATGTGTTGTACGGAATGGCAAAGAGTGTAATATTAAATTGCATTGACTGGCAACGATTGTTACACAATGTATAATTTGGCAAATTGTATACATACTTGTATGATGAAGCATGGCACGATACCTCTCGGACATGCTCGACTGATCAGGGTTCCATACCACATGGCGCTGAAATAAAACGTGACCTATATAGTATTAACCTAAAACATTATAATGAGTAATGCATATACAGAATAAAGTCAAACCTGTCTTAAGCAGCCAGCCAAGGGAACCACTGAAAGTGGCTGCTTAGCGCAGATGGCTGCTTAATATAGGTCAACTGTATAATAAACTAACATTGTGAATCTCGAAACTGGCGGCTTAATACAGGTTGGCTGCTTAATAGAGGTGACCACTAACACAGGTTTGACTGTGCTTCTAAAAAAACATTTGGGGACACACTCATTCCCTTAGTGCTTTGCCTAAGAGCACATTCGTAACGTCTACAGGAAGGCGAGTGCATGAACACATTCGTGACGTCTACAGGAAGGCGAGTGCATGAGCACATTCGTGACGTCTACAGGAAGGCGAGTGCATGAGCACATTCGTAACGTCTACAGGAAGGCGAGTGCATGAGCACATTCGTAACGTCTACAGGAAGGCGAGTGCAGGAGCACATTCGTGACGTCTACAGGAAGGCGAGTGCAGGAGCACATTCGTGACGTCTACAGGAAGGCGAGTGCAGAAGCACATTCGTAACGTCTACAGGAAGGCGAGTGCATGAGCACATTCGTGACGTCTACAGGAAGGCGAGTGCAGGAGCACATTCGTAACGTCTACAGGCAGGCGAGTGCATGAGCACATTCGTAACGTCTACAGGAAGGCGAGTGCATGAGCACATTCGTGACGTCTACAGGAAGGCGAGTGCATGAGCACATTCGTGACGTCTACAGGAAGGCGAGTGCATGAGCACATTCGTAACGTCTACAGGAAGGCGAGTGCATGAGCACATTCGTAACGTCTACAGGAAGGCGAGTGCAGGAGCACATTCGTGACGTCTACAGGAAGGCGAGTGCATGAGCACATTCATAACGTCTACAGGAAGGCGAGTGCAGGAGCACATTCGTGACGTCTACAGGAAGGCGAGTGCAGGAGCACATTCGTAACGTCTACAGGAAGGCGCGTGCATGAGCACATTCGTGACGTCTACAGGAAGGCGAGTGCAGGAGCACATTCGTAACGTCTACAGGCAGGCGAGTGCATGAGCACATTCGTAACGTCTACAGGAAGGCGAGTGCATGAGCACATTCGTGACGTCTACAGGAAGGCGAGTGCAGGAGCACATTCGTGACGTCTACAGGCAGGCGAATGCAGGAGCACATTCGTAACGTCTACAGGAAGGCGAGTGCAGGAGCACATTCGTGACGTCTACAGCAGACGAGTGCAGGAGCACATTCGTGACGTCTACAGGCAGGCGAGTGCAGGAGCATATTCGTGACGTCTACAGGCAAGTGAGTGCAGGAGCATATTCGTGACGTCTACAGGCAGGTGAGTGCAGGAGCATATTCGTGACATCTACAGGCAGGTGAGTGCAGGAGCACATTCGTGACGTCTACAGGCAGGCGAGTGCAGGAGCACATTCGTGACGTCTACAGGCAGGCGGGTGCAGGAGCACATTCGTGACATCTACAGGCAGGCGAGTGCAGGAGCACATTCGTGACGTCTACAGACAGGCGAGCGCAGGAGCACATTCGTGACGTCTACAGGCAGGCGAGTGCAGGAGCACATTCGTAACGTCTACAGGCAGGCGGGTGCCGGAGCACATTCGTGACGTATACAGACAGGCGAGTGCAGGAGCATATTCGTAACGTTTACAGGTAGACGGATGCAGGAGCACATTCGTGACGTATACAGACAGGCGAGTGCAGGAGCATATTCGTAACGTTTACAGGCAGGCGAGTGCAGGAGCACATTCGTAATGTCTACATGCAGGTGAGTGCAGGAGCATATTCGTACCGTCTACATGCAGGCGTGTACAGGAGCACATTCGTAAAGTCTACAGGAAGGCGAGTGCAGGAGTCCATTCGTAATGTCTACATGCAGGTGAGTGCAGGAGCAAATTCGTACCGTCTACAGGCAGGCGAGTGCAGGAGCACATTCGTAACCTCTACAGGCAGGTGAGCGCAGCACATTCGTAATGTCTACAGGCAGACGCGCTACCACTGCGTTATCACGACTTCCTACAGTACTATAATAAAGTGATGCAAACGGGTCGCACCCACACGGGGTGGAGACTAGACCTGGGGTAATTGAACAAAGTAATTGTAATTACCTGTAATTAATTACAAAATGAGAGTAATTAGATCTATGTCCCTGTCATACTTCGCGTCTGAGTGTTGGGAGAACTATGTAGATGTAGAACTATGTAGATGTAGAACTATATAGATGTATAAATATGTAGATGTAGAACTATGTAGATGTAGAACTATGTAGATATAGAACTATGTAGATATAGAACTATGTAGATGTAGAACTATGTAGATGTAGAACTATGTAGATATCGTGATATTCAGGATACACACATTGCATCACGCATGGATGTTGACCCTATGTACATTAGTTTGCTATGTCACGCATGGATGTTGACCCTATTTACATTAGTTTGCTATGTCACGCATGGATGTTGACCCTATGTACATTAGTTTGCTATGTCACGCATGGATGTTGACCCTATTTACATTAGTTTACTATGTCACGCATGGATGTTGACCCTATGTACATTAGTTTGCTATGTCACGCATGGATGTTGACCCTATGTACATTAGTTTGCTATGTCACGCATGGATGTTGACCCTATGTACATTAGTTTGCTATGTCACGCATGGATGTTGACCCTATTTACATTAGTTTGCTATGTCACGCATGGATGTTGACCCTATTTAGATTAGTTTGCTATGTCAACAAACATCGTATACGACGCTTGTTTATTAGTTGAAATACTCAGTTTTTGAGGCAAATATTCGGAAACCAATTATACCATATAATAGGAAAATACATTATGTAGAAATTTGCGTGTTCACCGATGTAATTCCGCTTTAAGCCATTGGCGACATAATTATGCTTCACTTTGACGATAATGTTTTGCATTGATGATATGTTCATGGACAATGCATCATTATATATACGTACAATAAAGTGAGCATTTAATAATAAAATGGTATTAATTCTCAAACTGATTACACATGCATTTCCTTTCATTATAAGGTGTACTCTGTACATGTTCCCATCTGCCACATTCAATTTCCAATAAATATATACCACGACATTCGTAACGTAAACAAAGCAAGTTTATGTTGTGTTTTTACATGTGTTATTGTTTGGCAATATTAAACTGAGACATTTGCATAATCTATGAACTTACTTCGTTAATAATCGGATTTCCGAAGTAAACTATGAGCTTTAGATTATGGTACACTTACTTACTGACTTGATTCAAATATTAACGGTAAAAACCTAACGCATGTCCTGGTCGTAGTTCACGGAAACTTACGAAGGCTTTGGCGGAGATTAATGAGTCTCAGTTTAATGTTGCCAAGTAATAGCTCAAGTTGGAGATAAGGTTTAAGATTAAGACTAGCCATCTATGTACATGTATAGTCCGAGACACGTTGACCATAGTTTCATTAGACTTAGACTTACCGCAGTATTGAGTGCGTTTTGCGGAACTATGCTGTCTGGATGCGGATTATCTCGACGAGTTGGTGACAAAATACGGAGCCGTCGCACATCAGGATTACTGAAAGCCCGAAAGTTCAGCAGTGTGACGGTTCTAGGGCATCGAGTTTTTCTCGTGTAGACGTTTGTCATGTCGGAAGATCCCTGTCAAGCCCCTGTGGTATTTTCCCAATATGATTTGTTATATTTATTATAGAATCTGACACAACTGCACTGATTTGATTACAGATAGAAAAAGGTTTGACTGTTGGTGTCGGAAGCGCAATGTCTGTAACTACGATACGACATTAACGTAGCGTTTGTGACGTCGTGACGTAGACCACATGACGCTTAAATTCGCAGGTACTTGTCGGCGTTTATTTGATATTCAAATGAAACCGTTTTGGGTTTATGTGAACGCCAAGCATATTCTATTAGCTTATATGTTGTTGCCGAGCTTGACTATTGTCCGTGATGGCCGAGTGAGAACTTTCGGTTTGCTTTGCCAGCCTCTCTGTCTATATGACAACGGCCTGTCATATAGAATATTGAACCCCTTCAAAATAATGACCCGCGGGTCATTATTCGGCCATAGAATATTGACCACCCCCCTCCATTGCGGAAAAATGACCCCCCCCCCTTGCGAATAGCGATATATAATTGGAAAATATTGGAATTTATTATAATTAAATGTTGATTAGCACTGGTTATGGCCTTACAACATATATTTTGATTCAATGATGTACACATAAATATATTGAATCTGAAAAAAAAGTATGCAGTTAATTTGTCTCTTATCAATTTCCAAATATGACAATGAGGTGGTGGGTTAGAAGCCTAGATATAAGAGACAAATTATCTCCATACTTTTTTTCACTTCCATATATACATATGTTTCACTTCCATGTATATGTTTCACTTCCATGTCCATGTTTCACTTCCATGTCCATTATTCACTTCAATGTCCATGTTTCACTCCCATGTATATGTTTCACTTCCTGTTTCACTTCCATGTATATGTTTCACTTATATGTTTCACTTCCATGTATATGTTTCACTTCCATGTCCATGTTTCACTTTCATGTCCATTATTCACTTCAATGTCCATTATTCACGTCCATGTCCATGTCTCACTTCCATGTCCATGTTTCACTTCCATTTCCATGTCCATGTCTCACTTCCATGTCCATGTTTCACTTCTATGTCCATATCCATGTTTCACTTCCATGTCCATGTCTCACTTCCATGTCCATGTTTCACTTCTATGTCCATATCCATGTTTCACTTCCATGTCCATGTTTCACTTCCATGTCCATATCCATGTCTCACTCCCATGTCCATGTTTCACTTCCCTGTCCATGTTTCACTTCCATGTCCATGTTTCACTTCTATGTCCATGTTTCACTTCCATCCACACCCCACCACCATGCCCATGTTTCACTTATATGTCCATGTTTCACTTCCATGTCCATGTTTCACTCCCATGTCCATGTCCATGCCCATGTTTCACTTATATGTCTATGTTTCACTTCCATGTCCATGTTTCACTTCCATGTCCATGCCCATGTTTCACTTATATGCCCATGTCTCACTTCCATGTCCATGTTTCACTTCCATGTCCATGTTTCACTCCCATGTCCATGTCTCACTTCCATGTCCATGTTTCACTTCCATGTCCATGTTTCACTCCCATGTCCATGTTTCACTTCCATGTCCATGTTTCACTTCCATGTCCATGTTTCACTCCCATGTCCATGTTTCACTTCCATGTTCATGTTTCACTCCCATGTCCATGTTTCACTTCCATGTCCATGTTTCACTTATATGTCCATGTTTCACTTCCATGCCCATGTTTCACTCCCATGTCCATGCCCATGTTTCACTTATATGCCCATGTTTCACTTCCATGCCCATGTTTCACTCCCATGTCCATGCCCATGTTTCACTTATATACCCATGTCTCACTTCCATGTCCATGTTTCACTTATATGTCCATATTTCACTTATATGTCCATGGTTCACTTCTATGTCCATGGTTCACTTCCATGTCCATGGTTCACTTCCATGTCCATGGTTCACTTCCATGTACATGTCCATGTTTCACTTCCATGTCCATGTTTCACTTCCATGTCCATGTTTCACTTCCATATCCATGTTTCACCTCCATGTACATGGTTCACTTCATGTCCATGGTTCACTTACATGTCCATGTTTCACTCCCATGTCCATGTTTCACTCCCATGTCCATGCCCATGTTTCACTTATATGCCCATGTCTCACTTCCATGTCCACGTTTGCTTCCATGTCCATGTTTCACTTCTATGTCCATATTTCACTTATATGTCCATGGTTCACTTCCATGTCCATGGTTCACTTCCATGTCCATGTTTCACTTCCATGTCCATGTCCATGTTTCACTTCCATATCCATGTTTCACTTCCATATCCATGTTTCACCTCCATGTACATGGTTCACTTCATGTCCATGGTTCACTTACATGTCCATGTTTCACTTCCATATCCATGTTTCACTTCCATATCCATGTTTAACCTCCATGTACATGTTTCACTTCATTGTCCATGTTTCACTTCCATGTCCATGTTTCACTTCCATGTCAATGTTTCACTTCCATGTCCATGTTTCACTTCTACGTCCATATCCATGTCTCACTTCCATGTCCATGTTTCACTTCCATGTCCATATCCATGTTTCACTTGCATGTCCATGTCCATGTTGTCTATTTCGTGGCTGAGAGGCGGTTCAAGTC
>CM026392.1:25132534-25380016 GCA_014843695.1 Archivesica marissinica | reverse complement strand
TAATAATTGAGACCGTTTGAACTTACTGTAATCGTTCATTTCAATCTTGCTGGAATATTGACGGAAATTTCCATGCGTTTTTTTCATCATTGGCGAAGGCGGACGATTCATCCCGAATGTACATCCGGTTCCGATTGTAAACAAATGCGCGTGACTTGACCGACTCGGAAAGTCCTACTTTCGGTTTCGAGTTTGTTTTATTGCAAAAAAACAGTGTATACTAATTGAACATAATTATACAAATTATAATATAACAATGTGTATTGCTACCCATACGTAACATTTGAAATTTTCAAATATATTTTATGTCATACGATGTAATGCTGCTTTAACAATTTAACAATACACATCCTTCCAGCTAGTTCTGAATGAACATCAAATGGTGTTGTGATAGTGATGTTTTGAATTATTCAAATTTATTTTTTTAATTTGAGAAACATAACTTACTTGAACGTCCGTATCGTTGAGTTTAGTTCCACAGTAATACGACCGGCCGTGTGATGTGGTGACGAGGCAGTACACTATTGGTTTCATATAAGGTTGTAACATTATAAACTGTAGTTTCGATTCCCCGTCTGACCCTAATAAAATGAACAGTCTTTCAGATGGGACTTTAACCCGAGGTCTCGTGTCGGTGGTATACACCGTGCAAGTAAAAGAACCAGAGGAGACTCTGGAATCGGTCTCTGTCTGTATCATTGCACTATCCTCAAGGGATCTAAAATTACTAATAACGGTACTGGTTGCCCATATGAGCGACGCCACCTGAAGAGATTATTCATTTTCGATTTTCAGAGAATGAGAATATATATATAATTATGAAAGTGATGTAGATTAGTCGTGACACATGGTAATGACGCTATGGTGATACTCGTACACAATTATCTATTATCTTCGTATGAGATAATGAGCTAAAGGAAATCGAATATATACAATGCGAAAGGGGGAGAGGGAGGGAATGAGACAGAGAAGGGGAGAGAGAGGAGAGTGAACTATGATATCCGTGTGTTCTGAGGGAGAGTGATGGGAGAGATGAGAGAGATGGAGAGAGAGAGTGAGAGATGAGGAGAGAGGGGTGAGGGAGAGATAGAGATAGTGAGTGAAGAGGAGAGAGGACTAACTAGCTTATGCGTGTGTTCTGAGGGAGAGTGAGGGGAGAGATGAGATAGGGAGAGGGAGAGATAGAGAAAGTGAGAGATGAGGAGAGAGGACTAACTATGTAATCTGTTTGTTCTGAGGGAGAGTGAGGGGAGGGATGAGACAGAGGCGGAGAGGGAGAGATAGAGAGATAGAGAGAGAGAGTGAGATATGAGGAGAGAGGGCTACCGATGTAATACGTGTGTGATGAGGGAGAGAGAGGGGACATATGAGAGAGAGGGAGAGATAGAGGGAGTGAGAGATGAGGAAACAGGGGTGAGGGAGAGATAGAGAGAGTGAGTTATGAGAAGAGAGGGCTACCGATGTAATACGTGTGTGATGAGGGACATATGAAAGAGAGAGAGGGAGAGATAGAGTTAGTGAGTTATGAGGAGAGAGGGCTAACTATGTAATACGTGTATTGTGAGGGAGAGTGAGTGATGAATGAGAGAGGAGGTGAGGGATATACACAGAGAGAGTGTGTGATGAGGAGAGAGGGGTAACTATGTAATACGTGTGTTCTGCGGGAGATTGAGGAGAGAGTGATGAATGAGAGAGGGGTAAGGGAGATATAGAGATAGTGCGTGATGAGGAGAGCGCTGTAATGTTGATCCGATATTGCTTGTATCCTATGTATTTGTATGCTTATTTCTGTGTGTTGCTTATGGCTGTGCCTTTTGTTTTGTTGCATAAAACATGAACTTGCTAGCAAATATATGTAGTACTGCTGTACCTAATGTAATATACTTTATACATACAAATGTTTAATATTTATGGTCCCCTTCATTGTACATGAAACCATCTAGTCCATTTCATAGAAATATCACATTTTAACAATAATGACTCTTATTTAACCCTTTAAACTTTTTAAATCAAATACTTATTTATCATTTGTATTGATCGCATATACCTACATCACTATTATATTACTATTTCCAAGATATTTTAGATTGCTTACGTTTATATTATTGAACATCTGCATAATACTTTATAATGCCAATGTAGCTTTATGTTGTTTCCCACAGGTGATTGTTTAATGCATGTTTTATCCCACAGGTGTTTATTTTACCCATGCGTTGTGTATATTTTGTTGCTGTCGGTATATAGCTATTGTGTCTAGTGTTTATTGTTGTACATCCGACTCAAAATAAAGTTTCTTGTATCTGGCACCTCACGCACAAAATATGTTATTCACACTGCTTAGCTTTCTATACAGTTGTTTTCAAATATTATTTGCACAGAAAATAAGAAAGTTATGTATAAAACTGCCAAACATATACATGAATCTATGAAGATAAGAAAACAAACCCTGAATGATATATCTGCTTCTAATTGATTGAAGGTTTATATATCATAATTATGAATGTTGATATTCTGTTGTCATTTTGTAATGTATATGTGTATTGACCATATTTATTAATGAATACGTAAATGGCCAAAGGCAATGTTTTGCAGTTTGCCAATAAATAAATAAATAAATGAAATGGTGATAAGTAAAGTTATGCATAACTACTATGAGAAATTTAAAAATTCAAAGATAGACACAATTACAAAAATTAAAGCAATCAGAAAGTCATGGCTTACTGGAGTGAGAAAACAGACACTATAAGTAGATGGAGAGTTTGCCAATAAATAAATGAAATGAAATGGTGATAGGTACAGTTATACAGACATACTATGAGAACACATTTAGTATATAAACATTCATTTTAGCTCGAATGCGAAATAGGTTCCTACATCTTCTACTAATCACTCTGGAGACACATTTAAATACGTTAAAAAATTCAAAGATAGTTAAATTTACAAAAAGTAAAGCAACCAGAGGCCATGGCTTACAACAGACATCCTAAGTAAATAGAGAGGTATTAGAACATATCTATGTTAAAATACTTAGTACATAAACATTCATTTTAGCTCGATTGCGAATCAAGTTCCTACAACTACTAATCATTCTGGATACCTCATTCCTGATGAAATGGGGCGCCACGAATGCGAGAGAAGGGGCATGTGGACTTTAAGCCCCTTGCTTAAGGGCACTAACTAACCAGAGGGGCACTAACTCGCACCTGAAATGAAAGCTCTACCACCGCGCTATCACGACTTCCACAAGGCTTTTATGCGGCTTATGGGTACAATTTCAAGCTTCCGATGTTCAGAACCTCCCACAACAATTGTTCGAATCAATATCAATCACATTTAGTGACTTGGAAGGTACCCACTGAGAGCCCCTCGTTACTTGTTCACGTGTTGAAAAGTGATACACAGAAGTGACGTAATATTGTGTACCTATTATGTGTCAGTGTTTGAACAGCGGTTACCGTAATGTTCGGGTCACAGTTGCATAATAAACGTTATATTGGAGAGACATGTATTCGTATAAGTTGTTTGAATATTGCTTATTATGGTGATATGTTCATATAGGAATGCTGTATGCAAAATTAACATACAGCGACTGCGGAATAGAGAGTATCAGGGTATTATTTCCGTGAAAAACTGCTAAACCACTTTGTAAATATGTTAGTGTTTCAATAGTATTTTGCAAGGTTACTTACTTCAACATTACATCACATTTGCACAAGAGTGGTACGCGAACCACCATAAGTTCCTTATTAAACACCCCCTTCCAAATTTCCAAAACAAACCAAAGATTACCAGATAACCCTTTCCGTATTCCATTTTGCTCAGTATGTGGCAAGATTATCCTAGCTGTATGGGTTGTCTTTGCAGTATTTCAGCCACAATGGTAGAACCACCGACCTTCCACAATACTGGCACCCAATATAGCAATCTGCTAAGATTCCAGTTTGACCAGTATACATACGAAATTAGAAAATATAGAGGTATAAATATGAATCCTTACTATACGTAATGTAATGTAGTATATAGGCCTCTTGCTGGCGGGGGATACAAAATGCCGGCTATATCTCCCTGCAGAGGGTGCAACTCCCCCGAAAGGTGAGCCGTCTGTTGCCGTGGGTGGTATCACGTAAGCCGGAGAAGAGGATCCTGGTTGTTGAGGAGACTGCACTATTGCGATTTTGTAGTTCCCAACACACTACTTTCGCCTCTTTAAACAGTATATACGTCACATAGTTCGTTCACAATATATACATTTTCTATGATTGCCATATATGACTTTTTTCACTTAGCCCATTACACGTTTACTAAGTATGTTACACACAAATATTTTTCAATTTTCTGTTCAAGAAGACGATGGTTCAGGGCTAATCGGGCGGGTACGATAGCGATCCAACCTGAACCGAGTCGGTTCCTGGCCGAATCGGCGATGTTTGGATAGTGAATTATTCGTCCGAGTACATGTATTTAACTTGAGTATCCCTGACGCGTGTGAGCCGGATATTCCGCTCCGTTTACGTGTCCCCTTCTTGGACTCCATGGAGGGTGGGGGCTACTGGTGATGAATTTTCAATAAATTAATATGGATACCCCAAAGAAAAAAACGACCGCATAACGAACTGGACTGTGATGACACGGGAGGTGAGAACCCTTCTCACCAACCGTCAAATTCCATTTACACAACATTTCTAATTATCGAATCCACAGACACAAGTAAAATATATTACAACCCTCTCTCATTTCATTATAGAATAAACGACCGAGAGTACTGCAGGAGTTCCTAAATCAGTTGAAAAGCTCCGAACTGAAAACCTGCTTATTGAAGTAGGCAATCTTTATCACTCTCGCAATCTACTTTCTCTGACATCATTCTTCAATGTTCATTGCAAGTGTTATCCAGACTAGTCTCTCAACTCATCAAGAGGGGTAATTCGTTGCCCTGACCTTGCTGGCGTTGCCGATACTGAGATTGTGGATGAGCTTCGAGAACAATATGTCACTGCAGTTAGACGCATTAAAATTAAAAGAGACAAAATACAAACAAACAAACACAATCATTCTCACATTGTGCACTCCTATCTTACCACGTATACTCAAAATTGGCTATTTACTTACCAAAGTAGACATTTATGTCCCAAATCCACTTCAATGCTACAACTGTTTTAAATTGGGACACAATGAGACCAATTGTAAAACTGAAAAGGTGTGTCACATGTGTGCTGACAATGGTCACTCTCACAACTACGACTCGTGTCGACATCCAATGTCATGTGTTAATTGCAGTGAACCACATTCAGCAAAGTCTCGCAACTGCAAGACATGGAAGATAGAGCGTGAAATTCTCCAGGTCAAATTCACACAGAGTGTTGCATTCCCAGAGGCTAGGAAAACTGTCAATTCCAGATAATATTCACCAGCAGCAACATATTCCTCTATCACCAAATCACACGCAAAAAATCAACACAGTACATTGATGCGTCTACGCAAATCTCTGATTCAGACCATGAGAAATCAAATTCTCCTGGTTTGCAAACACCTCAATCTACTATTCCAAAAACACCACCTGTAAAACAAAATGTTCCTCTTCATAAATCGTCATCACAGTCTGTAAAAACATTAACATCATCGGGTAATACTAAATCCACTAATATAAATTCGGGTAATTATAAACCCGCACTGGTGAATCAAACACAAGAAATAAAATAAATAAATCAAAATACTGATAGGCCGAGGAAGGGTGATGATGATCCCATGCTCAGTCTAAATCGGTATAACGCCCTGAGCGACATGGAGGATGAGGATGATACCCCATCACTTCATAAAGATAGCAAGAAGATTTCGAGGCTGGCTCCTCAAGATCTCGTGCACCATTAATAAACATGTTTCTATATTCATTGTATACTTTGTTCCATAACTTTTAAATAAATCAAATGGATAATAAACCAGATATTATTCAGTGGAATTGTCGTGGTTTAAGTCCCAATTATTATGAATTATTCTGTTATTGAATCAAGAAACTTCTGTACTTTGTCTTCAAGACACCTTTTTAAAAGCAACTAACAACATGTCCTTGAAAATTATTCTATGTATAACTAAATACTAACCTACAAGATGTTGCTATTTCGGCCACACTACACAAAGTTATCACCATCTGTTCACTTTATATTCCACCAAGCAGTAAACCACCAATAGCTGAATTAGATAATTTAGTTCCAACAGATTCCAAAACCTGTCATAATTTTAGGTGATATTAATGGACACCATCATATATGGGGGTGTAAAGATATAAACCCAAGAGGTAAACTTATTGAACATTTTATAGATGGACACGATCTTTGTATTTTGAATGACAAATCGTATACTTATCTGCATCCTGCAACTGGACATTATTCATCACTTGATTTAACTATATGCCATCCATCTATCTTTCTGGATTTTGAATGGAAAGTAGGAGATGACCTTTGCGGAAGTGATCACTTTCCAATTTTTCTTAAATGTTTACAACCAGCGGCAAATGATAATATTCAACACTGGAAATTAAATAAAGCTAACTGGCACACATTTGAAGAAATGTGTGAAGATCTAATATCTATGGACAATTTAATTCATACGGAAGATCCTATTAAAACTTTTACAAATATTTTACATGGAATAGCAGAATAATGTATACCAAAATCTTCGGCGAATTCAGCAAAACTTAAAAAGTCTTGGTTTAATGATGACTGTAAAACTGCCATTACAAAACGTCGTGCAGTTCTAAAAAAATTAATGTTAGACCAACAAAAGAAAACTTAAACTCGAAAGCTCGCAGAACATTGAAACTCTCTAAAAGGGATTCCGGGAAAAGTTATGTGTCTAAACTTAACTCTAGGACTTCAATTAAAAAGGTTTGGGATATGGTGAGGGAAATTAGTGGAACATCGAAATCCAACAATTTAGGGCATTTAAATATATCATATAAAAACATCACCTCAAGGGAAGATATTGCAATCACTTTAGCAGATTCATTCTCCAAAAACTCTTCTTCCACAAATTATGATAAACGATTTCAAAAGGTTAAAACCAGAGAGGAAAAACGAACACTACGGTTCGACTCTGATAACTCTATAACTAATAAGTCACACGATACTGCTTTTGGTCCTAATTGCACTTTTAGATGTTTTTAGTAAAATATGGAAATCCGGAATATTACCCGATTCCTGGAAAGAAGCCACTGTATTCCCAATACCAAAACCAGGAAAAGATAACACTAATCCAAACAATTATCGCCCTATCGCATTAACGACTTGTGTTTGTAAAACTATGGAACGCATGATTAACGCCAGCCTAGTTTGGTATCTGGAGTCCAACAAGTGAATTTCCGAATTCCAAAGAATCGATTGTATTATACTTTATATGCTTATGTTCATTTGGTAAACAGTGTTTTTTTGCGATAAAACAAACTCGAAACCGAAAGTAGGACTTTCCGAGTCAATCGGTCACGCACTTGTTTACAACCGGAACGCATCGTACACACTTGTTTGTATTCGGAATGCATCGTCCCCATTTGTCCCACGTTCTCTTTTTTAATTAAATTACTTGATATGTTGATTCATACCTCTGTTAGTTAAGTCTTTTAGGGACATTTCTACATCCCCGCGAGGGCTTCGACATTAGAGGAAGATAGATAGATAGTCTTTTATGTTTAATTTATACCTTATATCCTTTATTACGATGTAATGCTGCTTTAAACATATTTGCAATATATATAGTACAATATTATGATATATAGGCACTCATGATGAGGATGGACAACTGATGTAATGATTATGGACATACATGGAAAAATAATGACAATATCATGATGGATTTTAGAATAGGCAAAACATGATCATGATTGTATTAAGAGTGTAGGGAGTATTCAACTGGTAACTCATATATCCTAAACAGGTGAATTACGAAGGGATAAAGCTTCATGAATATATTTACTAAAGTTAACCGGCTTTATATCTATACAAGATATCTTATATAAACTTGTTTAAACTACAGCTTTGGTATGTTGCCTTTCACCATGTGAATTCGTGAATTTTGTGCTCTTGGGTCGTGTCACAGAACCAACCAATACCATCAGATGATGTAAATGTGATTGGGTTTTAATTGGAAACCGTGCAAAATGTTTCATAATTATGCCGAATAAGTATTAAATTAATGTGAAGCAACTTCAGAAGTTGTCATTGGGGAGCACACGGGATATTTTTAACATAATTTTCATAAATCATTATAAAGAAAATATATCGTTTCTCACGATTGATTTGCAGAATTTGAGCATCAAATATCTGGATAATCTTTATTAATTAATAGCTTCATGGGGGCGGGGGGCGGGTGGCGGGGGGCGAGGGGCGGAGGGTTTGCTTACATATCCTGTTTTTTATTATGGCTAAAGTGCATTTCAGGTAGTTAGTATATAAACAATTATTTTAGCTCGATTGCGAAACAAGTTCTTAAACTTATATTAATCACTCTCGAGACCTCATTCCTGATGGAATCCATCGCCACGAGGGAGAGAGAAGAGGCAACGTGGCATTTAAATGCCTTGCCTAAGGGCATAATCGTAACGGCTCCAGCGGGGCTCGAACTCCGGACCTTTCGTCCGTGGGCCAGCATCTCATTTGGAATTGAACGGTCCAAGTTGTCATTGAGCAAGCTACCGTACACACATGGTTTAGTACTGTTTAACCGCTTAAGTCGGCTAAGCCTGCTCAGGACAACATAATGGGCCCACAAGGGGTTTGACATTAATGGAACATACATACATACATACACATTGGTTTGTTTTGGAATATGTCGCACTTGCCCGGGATTCATACGTGGATTACCACTATAATATTACTGAGGCGACCATAGGCGAGAAGTGTGTGTTGTCCAGTACCGAACCGAGTTGACCACAGCTAGCACAAGCTACATTGAATATATACGACGTAGTCTATAAACGTGTACAAATGTGAATGCTTAAATTTTAAAAGAAGAATTAGAATTAACATAATTGCAACAAATGTAATTCAGTGGTAATCAATGATTATTTTCTACCACTCATTCTAAATGCAACTACATGCAAATTGTACAAGACTTAGTATACACATATATTACATGTCGTCTATTGTGGAACCGTATATAATAATGAACATGTATTGTTACTTTTCACAGCCATTATAGTGAAACGACGGAGAATAGCTTGGCAGGGAGGTACAATTGCAGAGGGGTTGTGGTAGGGGTGACAGAGAGGAAGTTCTAGGAGTAGAAGCATAGGAAGAGGTAATTATGAATGTTCCATTTATGTCGAGGAAACAACCTTGCGTAATCTATACATGTTTTCATGGGCAAGCTTGATCGACATAAGCGCATAACCAGTACTAAGCACTGTGTATGAGGAGCCTTGCTCAATGACACTACCTTTGTTCCGTGACCTAGTATCGAACCTGGTACCCTTCAGGCCTTCTATTCCAAATCTGGCGCTCTACCATGGGTGTCACACAATTAAATACACATTCCAGCTCTATGTCTTATAACTAACATATCTTGAAATCTAAACAATCAAAACATCAGTAGCAACATAGCTGTTTGTTGTTTTTGCAATACCTTTGATGATGTTTGCTGTGCAGACATACATGGTCATTATAATACAGTATTGCACGCGATATGTAGTCCTTTTAGAGGTACATTTGCTCATTCGGATGCCTATCAATGGTATAAAATGTGTTCATCACTGAATCATGAATGTCACACAGGGTCACGTCCCACATACAGTGAGTGACGCACCATCACAATGAAGTCACATTGGAATAAAGAGAAGGATGTATTTGTTTAAAATGTTTTAATAAGATACTGTATTTTTTCTTAATGGGATTATGTCTGTTTATATATGTACCTCATAGAAATTTCATTGCATTTACAGATTGTCATTGAGCGCATGGGTGTTGAGAAGTTCTAAATCTCCACCACCATAACCATGACCTCTACAACCAGCTGTTAGTACACACTATTGGTGCAGGTGTGGACATTGCAATTAGATGGGGGGCAGACTTGAACAAATAATGTGGATGTCTGCCCAGCAACTGCATTTCAATGCGCAACGAAAGAATATATTCCAGTCATATTATAGAGTCAAATATGACTGTGCCAGTGGAAGTAATAAATGTTTGGATAATAGTTGCATCACTTAAAGTGTTACACATGGAAGATGACTGTGTGTGTGCTTTACGGCTATTTAACGTCGCTACCTGTTGCCCATATGAGCTACACCTCTTGAAGAGATTAGCGATTTTAGTGGATTGTGCAATGATACATACAGATACGCATTCCATAGTCTCCTATGCCTCGTTTACGTGCACGGTTTAGAGTTTTATCCGAAAGACTATGATGCGAGTCATTAGTCTGGTATAGTGGTGAGGTTAACATGCGTGTTAAACCACTGGACTGCTACATAATTAAAGTTGATTCTGATCACAATTTAGTATTCATTTGTTTATAGGTAACCTCACATATATAGGTGTGGCTGTTCGATTAGCGCAGTGGTTAATGCGCTCGCTTCTCACAAATGCAACCCGAGTTCGATCATCCTCACACTTGTTAGTATGTGAGATGGTATGGTATGTGAGATGGTATGGTATGTGAGATGGTATGGTATGTGAGATGGTATGGTAGTCACCACATATGCAAACTCACAAAATGAAATGGGTGCTAATTAGATGCCTAGCAGACCATCTGTTAACCCTTTCCCTCATAGAGATTTAGGTTAATATACTATTATATATCCATACAAACGACAGTCATTTAGCTCTCATGCAGTGGATAAGTAGTCGCAATATATATCCCACTTCCATAGATATTACTGGGACTACATGATGGTCTGGCCTTTATTATGAACATTGGTTTGGCTACTACATTGTCATTGTATGTCGTATTGACAATGACATCAAGAATCAAGAAGTGCTTCTATTAAGTTTAGTTTAAACTTTATTTATTGTTCTTCTTTTGTACAAAGGGCATATATGCATCGACATTATATAAACACACAGGTTGCAGGAAGATAACAAAGGATTGGAAAACAAGATAAATACAATCTTATATAAATTCCTCTCCTAGATGGAGCATTTAACAAGTTGGTGTAGTCCGGTATAAGTAATGTAAGCTGTTGTTCTTTGTATGTTCACGGATTAAATTGCTCGTTAAAGTTTAATTGTATGGTATATGGTTCTCGAATAATGCTTGCAATGAATGACCCTTCCCTCCCTCCCCCACCCGCCCCCCCAAACCCCCAATAAATTCAAAACATCAATATCAATTATGGACTCACACTTGATATCGGTAGGGAAAGGTGAACGGGTAGCTGCGCATCCACCGGTTTGGCGTTTGTTTACAGAAGTCAACTGGGCTGGACATTAAATAAGTCTAGTGTATGTCAATCGGAGGGTAATGAATGGTTTTACTTAGTGATATTTTGTATTATGAATAAGAGGTACTAGGATAGATTAACTAAGCATCGAACCGCCTGGTGGCTGCGATGAATGCGTGGACATTGATGAAGACGAGAGAGTTGCTATTAAAGGAAAAGTGATCGTCGCCTAATAGGAGATTGTTAATGAGTGTGGCACATGGAAGGTTGGATAGATGTTGTTGGCGTTGGACGGCAAATTGTGGGCAATGCAAAAGATAGTGGCTAGCGTCCTCCAGAGCACCGCAAATACATGAGGGAGAGTCGATTATGTTTTTCCTATGTAAATCAAAAGCCAGGGAGCTGCACCCTAATCGTAGTCGTGCGTGGTAGATTTGTAGCTTTCTCTGTCCGATATTATAAAGAGGTGAATACTTTTTCTTGTTGATGTTCAACTTGGCCTTGAAGACTGATACGGTCTCGGCGTTACGGGTATCTTCTGGATGGGAATTCCATTTTCTGATAGTGGAAGGGAGGAAGGAAGATGCATGAGATTGCGTGCGTGTTTGGGGGACAGGTACATCTGGCATAGAGCGAAGGGAATAAGCTGGAGTGGTGGGTTCTGGGACAAGGTTGGATAAGTAAAGTGGGGCTCGACTAGTCTTCATCTTGTAGAATAAGATAAGTTGGTGTTTTGCTCTTCTATCGGAGAGTGTTTCCCAGCAAAGTTCTCTAAGGAGACTGTTTTTGTTGCAAAGCTTTGTGGCTCCTGCAACAATTCGCGCAGCTTCAACCTGTACAGATTCTATATCTTTTTTCAATTCGTCAGAGGAGTTGTCCCATACCACATTACCATATTCCAGAAGGGGCCTAACATATATGTACATCCGCTCTAAAGATCGTCTAGATAGATGGAATTTGAGTGATCTAAGAATGCCAATACGCTGCCATTCTTTATTAACCATAGATGTAATATGTGCCGACCACTTCCCATCTTCGGTAAATGTTAGACCTAGGTGCTTGTGAGAACTAACCTGGTTAATGGGGATGCCATCCATATACAGGACAGGGTGATTGAGTCTGTTGCGCTTCCTGGAGAACATCATGGATTCCGTCTTCGATGGATTGAATGTCACCAACCAAGATTTTGACCAAGATTCGATACGAACGAGATCGCTGTTCAGAATAGTGGCAGAGGTGTTTTGGTCTTCGACGATGATGTACAAACTAGTGTCGTCGGCGAACAGGCGTATGTTGGCTTTGATATCAGACACAATGTCGTTGCTGTAGATAAGAAAGAGGAGGGGACCTAAGATAGATCCCTGAGGAACACCAGCTTTGATCGACGACCAGGAAGAGTTGGAGGTGGCAATTATAACACGCTGCTTTCGTAAGGTTAGATAGGACGCACACCAGTTATAGAGAGAACCTCAAATACCCAGAGATGAAAGTTTGTGAAGAAGACCACGGTGCCACACACGGTCGAATGCTTTAGAAATGTCACAGAAAACTGCCCGAACCTCTTTTCCATCGTCTAAGGCTCTGGAGATGTCATTGTACAAAAAGGCAAGTTGGTTGGTAGTAGAATCACCCTTGACGAAGCCTGACTGATAAGGAGTTAGACGATTGTTAGTTACAACGTAGTTGTACAGGTGTTTGTGTACACATCTCTCCATGAGTTTTCCAAGGCAGCTAAGGAGGGAGATTGGACGGTAGTTAGATGGCTTAGAAGGATCGGATTGTTGTATACAGGACAGACATTAGCCATTTTCCATGGAGAAGGGAAGGTTGAGAGTGTAAGTAATTTGTTGAAGTATGCAGAAAGAGGAGTCGCCAGCTCCTCGACACCGGCTGCGATAAGCTTAGGACTAACCATGTCCGGACCACAGGCTTTGAAAGGATTGATAAGAGAAATGGCATCCTTAACATCCTTACATGTAATAAGAATAGAGGATAGGCTAGAATCTGTGTTATTTGTATCAGGGGAGGATTGTGATTACGGTCGTTTAGACAGGCTTGTTGACAGAAGTATGTATTGAGAAGAATAGCCTTTTCCGTGTCGGATGAGGCTTCAACCCCGTTGTCAATTAGTGTTGGAATGATTGACTGTTTACTCTGGTTGGTAATCTTTTTAGCAAGTTTAAACCATTGCCTTTCTGTGGCAGAGCTGGAATTCATCTTGCTAACAATGATGTCATGGTAGTTAGTTCTTGTCTTACGGATCAGTGCTGTTGTGTCGTTACAAATTTTTCTAAACTCGGTCCAGTTCGCCACAGTATTTGAATGCTTAGCATGCCTGTGTATTCGATTACGTCTGCGGATGGACCTGCGGACTTCACTAGCCATCCAGGGAACGTCGTCTGGGCGGTTTATTGGGGATGCTCTGTGATGCAGAAGAGAGAATAGTGTATGTGATATTAATAGAGATTTGGTCCATGTTGTCGTTGTCGTTGATGCTATTCCAGTCTGTTTCTCTCAGAAGGGCATTGAACTTAGAGTAATCTCCCTTGTCATACAGCCAAATGCGGCGTTTGAAGTTAGAAGATTTTGGTTTTGAGAACAAGAGAACTGCTACAGTTGGACAGTGAAAACGGACAAGATCAGGTACAAAAGGATCAGAGACAAAGCTAGAGATGACATGTTGATGGTGTTTGACAAATATGAGATCTATAAGAGATTGTGAGTTTTCTGTATAATGCGTAGGTGACGTGATAAGCTGTTCTGCATTGTACGACGAGATCAGGCGAGACATTTTATTATTATTAGAGATACTAGTGTCGATGTTGAAATCACCAGTCACTATGATGTTATCACAAGGTTGATTGAAGACTTGGTCAATGCTCTGTTCTAGTAGCTGCCAATGAGTGTTGTTTGATGACGGAGGACGATATACGCCACCAACTAGAAGAGTGCGTTGGCTAATACGAATCTCTAGCCAAAGTGCTTCGAGACCGTTCAGGTGTAGATCCTTGCGCTCAATTGCATGAATGCCTTCTCGAACATATATGGCTACACCACCACCGATTCTTCCAATTCTATCACAGCGGAATGGAGGATTGTAATTTGGTATCTGAAGATCCGAATACGAGAATATCGTAAGGTTGTGCCTCAATGGACAGAATATCGAGTTTGGGTCGGATACTCTGAATGTTGACGTGCATTACACTTAATCCACTATTTATGAGGGTGCTGTATGAATCGGTAAGTGAATCAGATATATCAGTGTTGTTGTCTTGTCCTGGATTCAACTCCACATCTCCGGATTTGGTAGTTGTCAGTGTGAACAGGAATAGGTTTACCAGGATCTCTGACACGAAAACAGTGAGAGAGTTATACGTTATGTCAGTGTATGTGTTTTCCAGCTTAGGGTAGGGACGACAGGTAATACTGCATCTAGACATATCTAGGGTGGGCGCAATAGCTCCACGTCAACGTGTGGCGCTGTCGTCCCTAGGGTGAATGATTTATAAATCAGTGGCACGCATCTACGTTGTCCGGACCCCCCAATGCCAAGTGTGACCCCGATTAAAACTAAAATGAGAAATATCATATGTATGATAAACTGGTATAGAAATGACCAGGACTTGGGCTCAAATTATATATATAGTAATGAAGAAACTATGGAAAGTCGATAGGCGAAAATTAATAGGAGCGAAAAAACGGAATCGAGCTAGGTGTCGAATAGGGTTTGAAGCTGGAATATGAGTGAATACTTACTTCGTAAAAGATCTCGTCATTGATCGATGCACAGGTACGTTTTAATATCTGTATTGTGATAATGAAACAACCCGTCCTAGCATATTGCTGCATGATTATGCTATCTTGGAGCAAATTATTTGATATAAGCTTCATTCAAGACCGCAATTACCAAAGTAATGTTACAAAAGTAAGCTTCCAAACCAGTATGTACTTTGAGGATACACATAGCAATCTATATAGCCCAACTATTTGGTGTATATGTAGTTACCCACTCCAATACGACCAAGAAGTGAAGAGGTAAAAGGCGAAAACATAAAATACACTCAGTGCAGTTGGTCGTCATACAAATTAGCATACACAGTAAATACCTGAGACAGTAGAGACCTGACGGTTGCCCACGGTACAAGTCAATTAACCATATGACTAACATTGTGACTAAAAGTGTTATAATTATGTAACGTCCCCCTGCAATAGACACTTGGGGCGCACATATACAGTGTATGATAGAGAGGGTTCCTTACACAGCCATGACACATGTTTATCTGATAATAGATAACATTTTAGTGTAGACGTTGCAGTTTCACAAATCAATGATGGATATGGCTAAAGATATATGACTAACAGTGTAAAAACTATGTAACGACCTCCCTGCGACGGCACTTAAGAAGCATATACTCAATTATGGTGTATAGAGAAATGTACACAACCATCGCAATTGCATATATGATCGTAAATAACAAACAAGTATCGACGCTGCAGTTGCACATATTGCAAGTCAATCATATGTGTATACAGTACACACGCACACACACATACTCACATATACACACATATACACATATATATACATATATATATATATATGTGTGTGTAACGACCTCCCCCAACAAGCACGTAGGATACCCATATACATTGCATGATGGAGTTGGAAAATGACATAATCATCGCACCGTAAATAAAAAGAGATATGAGGTTGCATATAATACACATACATTTTACGCATAATTAGCACGGTGATACTTGTAACTACCCCATCCAGCAGTCAAGAATCACATGTATACGCAAACATCGCGCATACTGATCTGCTGACAGATAGAAAACAAATATGATCTTCTAATAATAGATTAATCTAAATATAAACGCACTTGAACACGATGGGTCATACAGGTAACGACCATATGATGCTATTTATAGACAATGCATGGTCATCTATACTGCACAACAAAGTTAGTCGATCTTTAAAATGCCTCTCAGTTTCACATAGTCAGCCATCGTCTCAATCCGATACAGTTTTTCTTCGTTTGTGGGGGTTAGCTTGACTATGACCCCGTCAGTCGTCCATGTCGCGTATATTGACTTGGATTTCACCAATTGACGCGCAAGGAATGAGAGATTGCCGCGGGTGCGAGTGAGATCCTCATTCAGGAAGCATTTCATATAACCACAGGTTTTCAGCTTTGATTTTTTCTGAAACACAAACTGCCGGGCTCGGTATGTTGCACATTTTAGTATTATGTCCCGTGGACGACCAGGAGGGGTTTGCTTCTTGTTTCGGAGTTCTTCCGAGCTAGGTAGATCAGATGGCCATTTTCCCAACCTATGGATACGGTCAATGTCTGTCAAAGGGACGTTTCCTGCACCGATCGAGTCCATAAGGTTGCGGACGATGTCATCAGCATTTTCATCGTGAGCCTCTTGGATGCCTGATAGTCGTAAACAGTTACGGCGAGAATATTGTTCAGCCTTGTCATGCCTGGAGTCCATTTCAGTCAGTATGGAGTCAAGATTGGTTACCCTGTTCTCCAACGTATCAACCGTATTTTTAAGTTCACTGTTTTCTGCTTTCAGCATGGAGACTTCAGCCTGCAGACCCCCTAATACACCGCTAACAATACCATTGATCATAGTGGCCATCTGGCCTTCAAGTGCGGTTTTCACAACGTTACTTATTTTCAGGAGTTGCTCTTCGTTAAATGCATGTGTTGGTTTATCCGCCATGATGGTATTGGATATTTCTAACATTTCTCAGATGATGGTGTAGCTAGGCTCATGTCACGTTATTATAGTTGCTCAGTATAGTTAATACTGTTTTGAACGTAGGTTTGCCTTATAATCAGCAGAGCGTGAATACAGGTAGATACAGGTACAATATATAGTCAAAGGCAAAATTTATTATTTTAGTGTTCTTGAAAAACAATCGAGATTAGTCAAACCACATATTCGTTGGGAAGAGTCGAGACGAGTTTCATCGTGTTCCCAGTTTGTTTACACGTTCAAATTGAGCCTCATGTCTTGGACAATCAAAACATACAACTACTACATTGCTCAACCGGAACCGGAAAAACGAGGGTTAAGGTACATATATGTAATTGGCAGCTCTCCCTAAACAAAGACCCTCCTGTTCAAGCAGGTTGTCAACCCTAACCCTGCTCCACCATCGCCATTTTAGAAATGTGTATGGTAAGTGGAGTAACATGTAGATGTGTTGCCAGAAAAAAACCCACCCAAAATGCAAACTGGTTTTGACGCCCCCCCCCCGACAAAAGAACGGCCACAGGGGGGGGGGGCTATTTTTCCGAATAGCCTTTAATGCATGAGACTCAGTAATGGAAATGTATACAATGATTCGTAATAAGTAGGTATCAATCTTTGTTATGGCACTGTCTTTGATATTGCTAAACACCATTTTCCACTTGTCTCCTGCATGTATAGATTAAATTTATAATTAATAGCGTATTAACAGTAAAAACAAATACATTCATTGCTACTTTGAATATCAAATGTATTCTAAGCACAACCAATTTGGTATTTACGAACATATATAGGCGATAAAGTAACTGTCTTCCGTCTCAAATATGTCTTGGTTTTATACCCTGTGGGGGCCCCATAAATTATAACGATTGTTTGTAAACACTGATTCATTGATATATACCATAGTATGTTGATTTTAAGCCCTACAATGATTAAACAACTAATGGTAGTTATAAGATACACCGTTAGTACTCAAAACTAAAATAAATATTACAAAATAAAACATAGCAACAAACCTTGCGTTTAGTAAATAATACGCGACGGCATTGGTGAATTTCAATGTCTTTGTCTTTCTAAATCCTCCTCATTTGCCCCACGTTGTCTGTTTTAATTGAATTACTTGATATGTCGATTCATAACAACTGTTGTCTAGGTCCTCGCAAGGGGTTTGACATTAATGGGACAAACATACAATTATGTCATGTTCAACGTGCTTTTCTACATCCGCTGTTTCACGCGTGCGCGCTGTGCGTGTTTACATGTTGGTTTGTTGATAAGCAGTGCGTGTTTACATTTTGGTGTTGATAAACAAATTCGCGTATACGACGGTTTGTATTTATTGGAATTTTATCGTATCTGGGCGACTATTTCGATTTTTGTAAACACAAACACACATTAGTATTTATATTTTACACAAAACATCCTTATTACGATGCTATGCTGCTTTAACAATACATATATAAAATGTATTCAGAAGATAGTTTTTCCAAATGGAAGCAATCTTACCATTAGCCTTTTACCTGTTTGAAAAGGTACATCACTACTTGTATTTAATGAAAAACTACAAATACTTTTAAGATTTAGCTAAGTTAAAATCGAGAATGAATAAATCTCGTTTTAACTTTTCAGGACTATTTTCCCATGTAAAACCATACATACTTTTGTGGATTTCTTTATTATTTTGAGGGATTTGAGGGTAAATTAAATTTGGTAAAGCAAACGTCTTAATTACTGTAATTAAATAGAGTATTATGTTTAGAAGGAACTGTTGATGATCGATTCCCATTTGAAGTAATGCTTGAGTTCATATTAATAAACATGTAGAACGCACACTGTTGTGTAGTATACATATACTAGCTTTTGTTCTATAGCAGTGTCAGAGCTGTAAAGGACAGTGGCGGATTAGTTTGCTGACATTATCCTATTTTGTTGTATTCATGAACATTTGGATTGCTTTTTCATCTCATAACAGAAGAAGATCGTACCAGGAAGCACTACAGTGGCGCATGCGTATATTGTCAGTGACCACGGCTAGTTGCAAGCATAACTTAACATTTGATTAATCATAATTGTAATGACTTCTTCTGGCGGGTGATTCCATTTAATATGTAGTGCTGTTGTAGTGTCTCGATTATTCAGCAGTACAACTTTGTCATGTAGACCTTCAAACACGTCGTATAGAATGTTACTGTACACATAACCAAAATAATCGCTTAGTCTCACGTCTCCTGCTGGCGTACCTTCATATGTATGAGGAGCTTTTATCATGACGACAGATTGTTTATTTCTCTCCAAAAATTGTTCGACACTACGACGTATAATTTCCATCCGTTCTTTAAACACACTATGATGGTAGGCAATAATGTGCATATATAAATGTATAACGATTATAGCTCGCTCAGTACTTGGTATATTGTCTATGCGCCGCGCAGCTGAGTATAACGAGGGCTTTACATTGCTCCAACGTTGGCACATGTAATACGGCTGACTATGCTGGTACCAATCAACTCGAACATTGCTCTGGTTATTGACGCATTTTGTAAGCGTCCATTTCTGCTTGATAGACTGACATTGGAAGCGTTTGATTATTTGCTCATACCAGCCTCTCAGTGTAGAATCACCAATCAAATATAATCTCCTCTTTTTCAAACATTGCATATATCGACTATCTTCTTCCAAACCTGTAATCATACAATATTACCTTAGTTAATTGACAACAATGGCACAGGATATTTAAATTATTATTACCTGCATTTGTTTTTAATTAATTGAAATTACATGTAGATCTATGTATATAGGTTGGGTTCCAGTCTGTCGATTTATCACTTGCTATTAATAAAAATTCCATAATACTCAGTTAACGGTTTGGATGTTTAATATATATATGACGGACAAGGCAAAATATGTACAATGTATATTGCAATAATAACATAGATAATTATCAGTCAGGGCAATCGTGGTCGAGTTGTCTAGAACGTCGTTGTTAGAACTCGTCTTTCATAGCTATCAACAGAGATACAGATTCTCTCCCTATCAGGCACACGTTATATATGACCATATGAGTATCAACAATTGTTAACAATACATGTATACAATGTATTCAGACGATAGGTTTTCATTAAATACAAGTAGTGATGCACCTTTTCAAGGAGGTAAAAGGCTAACGGTAAGATTGCTTCCATTTGCTAATACTTTTTAAGATTTAGTTAAGCTACTAATTACTAATTTTGCTCAAAGTATGTAACGGTTTATGTTTAGTAAAACGTTTCCAATCGCCTTTATTATTTGTATCAACTATTTGTTACACCTAGCATGCTTTTATGGAAGATAAGACATTTATAATATCAATTAGTCTAACCTTCTTATTTCAAAAGATAGCATGAATACATCTCGTTTTAACTTTGAGTTAACTTTGAGTTTGAATTCTCTTCATTATTTCTTTCTTCTGTTTTTTTAATATTTAACAGTTTCAGTTCGCATATTCCCTTTGATAAGTTCCTATAGGCTCTCTGATTAGTTCAGTGGATAGCGCTCTCCCTTCTCACATATGCGACTCGGGTTCGATCCTCGGACCGGAAGGTATGTGAGATGGTACGGTTGTCGCCAGATCGGACAGGTGAGTTTTCTCCAGATACTCCGGTTTCATCCCACAACCAATATACTCTTTCATCCGCGCCAACGAGAATGATTAATATAAGTTGTTACAACTTGCTTCACAATCGTTGTAAAATAAATAAAGTTTAAACAGTTCACATAGAATAGTTGCGATTGAATTTTACCTATATGCACCTATTTTATTTCTCTGTTATGCCGTTTTTGAAATGTATTTGATATGTATCGTCCTTTAAAAGACAGTTATTTATTTTCACATAACATGTGTCTTCATTCTCATTTAGATATTCAATAATTAATTCAACAATAGAATGATCGGTTATTAACACCGTGTTTTATTTTACTGATAAGATAAGAGAAAGAAATCTAGTGTACTACATAAATTATGCTGGGTTTTGTATCTGAGTGCCATGTATGTTGGAGTTTTATTGAGTTTTATGTTTTCCAAATGTCTATCAACGAATAGTTATTCATTAATTCATTAATTCGTTAATTGTTTATATGCAATTTTTATGTGTATTGTTCTGTCATTCTTTTTGTCTATTTGTATGTAGATTGCAGTATTGAAGTCATCACCAACATGAATTTATCGATCTAAATATTTAAAGATTAAAAATCTAAATATTGCAACATTTGCTGCCTTGTTTAAAGTTAGCCAATCACCTTATGTTATAAGAGCTGTCATGGTTAGCAAAACTTCAATCCAATGGAAACGGTCTGGTATAATTCCTATTAAAAACCATTGATTCTACTTAGGAAAAAGGTCAGAACAAGAGCAGTTTGTTTATAATCAGTAATTATTTTTCATTTAAGTCGAAAATTGTAACTTTATCGCTTAAATATTTGATTTGTATACCATTGGATTTTATGAAAACAATTGATAGAAGTATTATTGCAAGTTAATTAAAATGTTTTTGTGCTTCGAGGTGCTGTGATGGGTGGTCTTTATTTACCTTGGCAATGTCTTAGCTTCCACTTCCCTCCATAGAAGAACCCTGTCGGCTCCCTTGTGCTCCACAGCCTTGAAATGTTGTATTGTGAGCATGGGGTAGAAGGTAAGCCTACCATAGATATGTTCTGTCCGTCACTGGGACTGGTAGATACAGTGATATTAAGTTTTTGCTTTAGCAACTGCTTTCCCCTGAAATCTCACAATCAAATAAATAAAAATCAACCTGTGTTTCCTTATATTAGGGGTATACGATACATGTGTTCTGTTTGAAGTGTATATGGAAGCATTAAGCCCCACACACTTTATGTAACACAATAAACGCAACGCAGGTTGATTTTAACCCGTAGTCTCTCTACGTGTTACCAACAAGCGATTGAACAATAACGTGTGGGTTGTAGATAGAGATTCTCTAGTAAAGTGACTCAATTATCAGACAATATAACTAAAGAATGCCTATGAAACGTTTGAATCATTCAATGAGGAGCATGGATCTTACATCTACGCTGAGTTGCATGCTATTAACTGTTGGTTGACAACATTGCCGAATAGTTAATCGTACACTTCAAATTCAAAGATTAAGGTTTTTATAAAAGCTAACTTCCTAAAAGTACTGTTTTGCAATAAATAGTGTTTAAACCAGTTCAAAATCGGGGTCGTTCTACCGGCCTCAATCAGTAAGAATACAAGTAATAAAGTGAACGCATTTACTCGTGAAAGCTTAGAGGTTGTTGATTTTAACAAGTTTATCATGTATTAATAGGGGTACCCGTGGTCGAATAGTTACTGTGGATGACTTCAAATCACTTGCCCCTTACCGCTGTATGTTTGAATCAAACTGTGGTTGACGCATTATTTCATAAGAGGAAGGTATCCAGCTGGCTTACGGAAGGTCGGTGGTTCTACTCGTGTGCACGTCCATGCATCGATTGTGAAATGTCCGATTAACAGTACATAAACACTTATATAGGTATTTACCTCTTGAGTAGGATGTGTTCACATTCTGATACTGGAAGTTCTGGATACGGTTTAGATGTCCTGATATATAACCAATCTTGACACGATAAATGTATATCACGTGGTTTCCCGCAATAATATGGCATCCCAGAGTTCATATTGGTCATGTTGCAGAGTTCGGTGTAGTTTGTCAGCTGTAGAAGGTATGTCTGGTTAGGATGGCAGATCGTTTCCTCGGACAATTTGTGACCTTTGTACAATCCATGGATAATTCTTGTCGCTAATATCTGAAAATGTATCTAGTATGTAAACAAATATAATTATGTGTGCAAGAAACTACGATGTATTGTTTCACCAAAGACAGAAATCGTTGCTATACTGTGCAGTACTTAACGTCATTTATGCATGGAAT
Organism: Archivesica marissinica; assembly: GCA_014843695.1. Lineage (NCBI taxonomy): Eukaryota > Metazoa > Mollusca > Bivalvia > Venerida > Vesicomyidae > Archivesica > Archivesica marissinica. The sequence goes on along the minus strand of CM026392.1, from coordinate 25,356,952 downwards.
TAGCGACTTCGTTTGCCGTTCTATTACCTACCTTGTCAAATAAAGTCTGATTTATCCCGAAATGTATATCGGTCCTATGGAATCCTTTTTCATTACTGTTGTTCGCTAACAAGATTGTGCGGTATGATAATTGTTATTTTATCAAAAGCATGTTAATTTATTGAGAGCAACTCTTTACAGATATATAAGTATACATTGGATATAATGTAGGATATATGTCAAGAACTCGAGGTGTATATAGTAATTTAACAATTTAGAACGTGGATGAAAATATATAGTTATGTTATGCAAAGTAAAGTGAGTGAGTGAGTGAGGAAAGAACGATACAAACAAATACAACTACTTAAGAGGACCCAACTACTGTTTTATTTACATTGCTATTGCATTTCCTCGTCCTTTGAACACACACAATGTATGGGTGAGTGAGTGAGTGAGGAGCGTGTTAGTTAGTGAGTGAGCGAGTAGCGTGTTAGTGTGTGATTGTAGTGAGTGAGTGAATACGGCTTAACTGCTCATCAGCACATTGCAGGTTTAACTTAGTAAGTTTATCGCACCAGGTTAAATATATGTAAAACAATTAGTAAAACTGTATTGACAAAGAGTTAGGTGTATTGCAATTTATCGATTAGTAAAAATGTAACGACAAATGTGTCCGTCTGTTGTAAACACAATATTTAATGCAGTACAATCTATTTTCTATGGGAAAGGTGTGATTTATTTAAAAATTCGTTGATATAAAAATTATTTAAAATAAAACTGTGTCGAAAATGTCTTTCATTGTAACTGCATACTGTTTTTGACGAGTGAGTGCTAAATCGACACAGCCAATGAGGACGTGTTCCACACAGGGCAATGACATGGTAAACGCCATGGTGGGTCCTCTATTGTTAATACATATGAGTTATTAAAATGGGTTTGTCCCAGTCTCAGTCCTAATATTACTATTTCGTCTCTATGATTAGAGCGATAAATAGAAGAGGATTGCCAACATTTTCTTTAATTACTTAGTTTTGTATTATGTGCACTTCCATGTTTTATAGTAATATAATCAAGAATCGATTATCTAGGATCCGTGTATGGTATCTTAGTGCATCTTTTGCACTTTGGTCAATGTAATATATGTATGTTGAATAAGTGATTTGTGAATATTGTAATATTTAATGTTCATTGCGCCTATTGATTGTAATACTGACAAATTAGAGCGATAAACAAAAGAGGATTCGCCAACATGAGCTTGAATTACGTAGTTTGTTGAATTATATGCAATTCCATGTTATAAAGTAATGTAATCTAGAATCGATTGTCTAGCATCTGTGTATGGTATCTTAGTGCATTATTGCACTTCGGTCAGTCATTTCATTGCCACGAATATTTTGTCATTGTAGTATATGTATGTTTAATAAGTAATTTGTGAATATGGGGATATTTAATGTTCAGTGCGTCTATTGACTGTAATACCGACACATGGTCTGAACAAATCATATAACGTGGCGTATCAGCAAAATTCAAGGCTAGATCAATTGCTTCTATTGCTGCTGAAGCTAAAGAAGCGTGATCAGGTAGCTATAATTTAGAATTATGTACGGTACTGGTGTATATCCACCTGTGTATATGTGTGTATAATCTAAAAGCAGGGCTGAGTGGTTACGGTCTTTGACTTCAGACCATCACTTGCTTCTCACCGCTGTGGGAATATCGGTGGCTACCAGGGTGACCATCCGTGTCTGATATACTGCTCGGAGGGGCACCCGTGGTCTTCATCCCAACCAATAATAGCTTGAGTCACTATATGACATCAGCTACACACGAAAAACAATCAAACAAACAATAATCTGAAAACCTAGTACGAATTTCAATTAAGTTTAAAAGGAGGTTTGTCCTATCTGTACAACACGTTGGTCAATATATCTACACATTTATATACCACATAAAAATTATATTGAATTAAACAAATAATTCGTATGAGCTTTCATGAATGATGCATAAGGAAGTGGATTTTATTTTAGCTTTACAAATGAGATACTGACAGAAGTAGATAAAACAGGCAGGTGGGTATGCATGTGTGTATTATTTCCTATTTCGTTATACACAAATGTGTGTCTTGTTTCTATATGTAAACTATTTCGTGTCCCCTCGAACCCCATTTAAAATAGAAATGTAACTATGCATCATAATAAATCAGAACGAGTCCATACATTGTTGATAAGTATATATAAAGCATGCAAGGCTACTATGGAATGTACTCCGACCCCTAGTCACTGGTCGGAGCAAATAAATGGGGATCCCCCTTTTTGGGCCCGAAACAAAGTTTAAAGGAATATAGGGGTATTTTAGAGATACAATTTCTTCGTATAGTATATAGCGTACATGTCAAGAAAACAACATTTCTACCTTAGTTCTGGTTCAGCAAATGCTGGGTACATCGACTCACGAGTGTTGTGATTCAATAAATGCAGGCTACAGTCTCAATATTGAAAGACAAGCATTCGTACCTTTACTGTGATCCGATACATATTGGATATCGTCTCTCTGGTTTAGCCGAACTATCCTGCATACGTTCTGAGTTGATGAATGTTTGATATAATCTAAATGGTCCTATCTTTGTTCTAATTATACATAAAATTTAAATGTTAGTTTATACCAATTTATTTTGGCGAGACAAGATATTACAACTTATATTAATCACTCTCGATACCTCATTCCTGATGGAATCCATCGCCACGGGGTAGATAGAACAGGCCATTTGTAATATGAATGCCTTTTCCAAAAAGGGCACAGTCGTAACGGCCACAGGTTGGCGCAGAGTCCGGGAATTTCGCACCAGAATTGAACATGCTACCACAACTCTATCATGACTTCAATAAAAATGTTGTATGCATTCTCTATGTTGCAAGCCAAAATCTCCTACATTAGATAATATTTGGATTCGGGTTCTCTAGCCAAACGTACAACACAGTTCTGATTAAATAATTGTTTCGTACGGTATATGCCGTACAAGTCAAACAGGTCTACATCTTAGTTCGTTAAATATTGCATACGTCGATCTTGTATAGACCAATGCTTTCTACATTTTATTTTGTTCCGATTCGATTAATTATGGGTACCGCGTCATATGTAAGTCACACGTGTCTACCTTTAAGTTTGTTCGGAATCGATAAATGCTGTATGTCGTCTATTTGGTGTAAGCCAAATTTCCTACCTTAGTTCCGTTATACGATAAATACTTCATTGATACAGTATATATAGCGTAGACCAAGACCCTACCTTTGTTCGGTTTCGATAAATGCTGGATACGGTATCTGATGTAACCCACACTTCCTACCTTAGTTCCGTTATACGATAAATACTTCATTGATACAGTATATATAGCGTAGACCAGACCCTACCTTTGTTCGAATTCGATAAATGCTGGATACGGACTCCCTGGTGTAAGCCAAATTAATTCCAAGAGTTAATGTTCCGCTCCACATGGCTTCACATTGGACTGCATGTGTGCCATCTCCAATATCAGTTACCACACAAGGAGCCGATGCGTTCAATGTATTTGTTTCTATGGTAGCTCTTAGTTGATCACCTCCTGTATGTTTTCGAATTCCATAACCATCATAGACAGTCACTAAAGCATGGACTGTATCTCCGATTGCATGCGTTTTATTTAACCCTCCTGGAAGAAAATAGTCTTTATTGCGGACATATGTAAGCGTTTATGACCAGCTGAAAAACCAATGCATGTGTTCACGTATAAATACCACTGCTGCTACACAATCTTCCGTCAGAATTTGAATAATTAATTGTCATCAGGTGTTAAGCGATGTGTATGCGATCTACAAACTCACAAAGGTGACAACAGAAATTTCCGGACAGAAACTCAACCAGAAAGGGATAATTGCCTATTATTCAATCGTATTATGCAGTGAATACTGCCGTTTAGATGTCAGTAATTTCAGGCCAGTCCGACAATAATTACGAGCTGGTGCACAAGATGAGACATAACGGTAAATGTGTACGAACAATCTTTTTATAAATATCTTGACGAAGAGATAGAGGAAACCCCATATAGTTCGACCGTAGCCTAGAAAGCCTACCGTCGTCAATATATTTATAATATATAGATAGGGAACTCGGAATGAATAGGTATATGGAGGTAGAAACTAGGAGAGATGAATTACGTGAGACGATAGAGGTATATGAGAGTTAGAGAGTTAACATGGATCACGATATAGGAGGAAGGAGAATAGGCGGATGTGGCACATATGAAAGTGGAGAGCAAACTAGAAATAGAATACTCGATAGAGACGAAATGGAACAAGGAGCAAGATATAGTACGAATGAAAGTAAAAGTATAGGAGAGTTCGTATGGACCAAGATATAGGAGGAAAGAAAGATAGCTAGTTAACTTGGACCAAGATATAGGCGGCAGATGAGTTAGAGAGATAACATGGACACATATATAGGAAGGAGAGTTAGCATGGACCGAGGTATATGAGGAAGGAGAGTTAGAGAGTTAGCATGGACCAAGATCTATAGGAGGAAGGAGAGTTAGAGCGATACAGATATAGGAGGAAGACGTGCTAGACCAATATATAGGAGTACGGAGAGTTAAAGAGTTAAAAGGGACCAAGATATAGGAGGAAGGAGAGTTAGAGAGATAACATGGACAAAGATATAGGAGGAAGGAGAGTTAGTGGATGTGGCACATATGAAAGAGGAGGGCAAACAAGAAATAGAATATTCAATATTGACGAATGGAGGCTTTCTAGATTACGGTAGAGATATCTGGACACCCACACACACACCCACCCACCCACCCTAACATTATCTCGCATGCCAAACTGTGTACCTCAAAATAATTTGGTAGACTTTAACAGAAAATAGATATATACTGGTACTATGTATGATCATCTGAACAGTATCAAAAACCGATATAACAGTACAGCAAGCTCCTCTTTACTTGGACTGATAGATAAACATACAGTTACATACGCATTGCAAAAATGCTTTGTTCAGATGACAAATAAGATCAGTGGCAAGGATTATTTACATGTAGCATCCATCTTGCAGGCAAGCCTATGCCTGCAAGATGGATGCTACATGTAAATAATACTGAGGACAGCCTAGCGAGAAAATACTGTCTCGACTGTAGTAAACCACAAATCCATATCCTCTCTCGTTCTCGCTCCATATACATACAGCTTGAGCATTGTATATATATATATGCATCATGTATATAATTATGTATCGTTGCTATACACAAAAGAATTCTAAACAAATATGAGGTCATAAATAGCCTGTCCAAATCAGTTTGGAACTCAGAGGTTAGACAGCTGATAAACCACAGTTCACTTAACCCTTTCAACCCCACAGGCCTCTAAATAGGCTTATGAAAAGTGTAGATCCAGATGAGCGGCTCGTAACGAGCCGTCTCATCAGGATCTGCACTTTTTTGCAGTAATAATTATTACTATTTTTAGATAAAATTACCCATTTTGATAAATGAACTGATCCAAATGTAATTTTGTTATTAATTTATTGGTCTAAAAATATCATGGACCAGTACATGTCAGTTACTTGGGGTTGAAAGGGTTAATTACTAAACAATTGGACACAATGTCACAATACAGACAGAATTTCTATGACTAGTTTCATGAAAGGCCCCATTTGAAGTGTGTCCTCATTTAGAATAGTTTCTGCACATATGCATGTGTCCCCACTTGAAAACAAACACACATTTAAGGTGAATACAGGATTCAGATACAGCAACAAATTCTATCATGGATTGGATCAAGTCCATTGTTCATGATAAGTTTTCAATGATAAGTTTTAAATTGTACCAACGACACAGACTGCACAATAAATGCTTGACTATGCGCTAATTCTTATGTTTTTGCTCTTCCATAATATCTTCCTCTCTACCATGATGATGTCCAGAAAAATCATTAAGTGTCATTTTGGAAACTTCACCCTGCCTTCTCCTGTTGAACAGTATGATCTGCGTTAATGCTGCTTCACAAAGATCTGTCCATGCTTCTGTGTTGCCATGACTTACATCTAAAGCTTTATAGGAATCATTGCCCTTCATTTGCAGATGTTCTGATAAAAGTTTGCAGTCCGATGTAAGTGGAATTAATTTTACTTTATTTCTTTTATTTTCACCTAAAGTTCTTAGAGCATGTGTCGAGACTTCATCAGTCCAGTTCATTTCACACAGGTCCCAAAATCCAGTGGACTGCTTAAGAAGCAACTCATCTCCATTTTGGAGAGCATTACCCTTTATTATCTTAGCACATTTGTTCACAGAGTGTTCAATTTTCAAAGCCAGGGAAGGAGTTTTGAACAAATGTGTATGCTCATCAAACCCAGCAACCTCTTTTGCAGCGATTACTACAGCTTGAAAATGCTTAGGATTGATGAAATGTGCCAAATTTGCATCTGCATCACCACTTGATTGTCTTAATCGTTGCAATACTATTCCAAGTTCTCTCAACGTGTTTCTAACAGTAGAAAATTGCTCTTTGTCATGGCCAACTTTACGGTAAAGTTTTTTGCCCAGTTGTGTAATCAGGGCATCACTTTTAACTATTCTGGAAACTGTATCCGAATTGAATGTTGCTAAAAGACTATTCAGACCAGAACTCACGTTCCTCGGAGTTGGCAATAATAATCGGCTATTTGCAACAACTCTTCCATGAATTGTTTTATCTTTAGAGACACCTCTTCCGATGTTTCCAAAGGTCCCAATGTATATAATATCCCAAGCACATATCACATGGAACATAGTCCTCCCATGATGCTCCAGAATGTGGACGGTATGTAACTATTAATGATCCACAGCCTTCCTCAATAACTTTGACATTGTGAAGGTGGTTCCCCAAATTTCGTAACTTGCATATAATTTGCGCTTTAACAGTTTTATCCTGTTCTGCTTCATATCTAGCTACTTCATTTTCATTTACATGTTTGGTGACCAGATGGCGAGGAAGTTTACACTGAGGTTTGCTGCAGAAAGGGCAGTAATATTTCTTGTCATACACATGCGCATTGTTATCTTTAGTTGTACTCATTACAACAATGGTGGTCACATTTCCTTTTTCATTGACGAAGTCTAACGAAGCAAGATCCTCAGTATGTTCTGATGAGTAAGTAGCTGTGATATCCTTAGCCGAGGTTATATCCGAGGTGGAGTTCACATGATGGTCGATTTCTTTGTTTCTTTGTCTAAGTATAGGACATACTTCTGATTCTTCCGATTCACAACAACATGAATCGTCAATATAATCAGGATCATCATCACAATCAAGGTCACCAACATCTATTATGGAAGATGCTGAAAAACAATTACAATTAAGATATACTTATGTTTTCAGTGCTTCATAGGCCATTAAACCATTGTTTAGTTTAAACAATATTTCATTTCATAATAATACAATGAAACTTACACAAATACAAGTTACGGGATTGAGGGAAAAGTTTAAAATAAACGTATATAAATCCCTTTTATTATGAGCATATTTACACAAATAGTCGTTATGGCAGGTATATTCATTTTAGATGCAGGTAGCGATTTTACAATGTTTTACTAATGACACAAGATGATTAAATTAAATTTATTAAAGAATGATAATAATTTTGTTCGCACTCATAAAAAAGAAGATGTTTTATAGGATAGTGTAACATGTTGAGTTTATCGTATTTGGATAGTTTTAACTAGAGTACTCCGTTAGATGAGCTTAGATAGCTCCCGGACAGAAACGGTGCGTCACCACGATGTACTGGTGTACTTTGAGAACACTAATTTATTTTCCTCGAAAGTTAGGTGTTCACTGCCAGATAATATGTTATTTGAAGTTAGTGGACAGCGTACAATCGACAGTATTGTTTGTCTCAGATTAGTATAATTGGAACAGGTCAAGAGAAAGTGACCGACTGTTTCGATTTTCCCGCATGAACATAAAGGGACTCGACCAACGAATGACGCTGCAGGTCATGATTTAGGACGCTACAAGAAAGATATTGGATTTTTCATATGGCCAATATTATATAGTGGGCTTGCCTTACATAGCGAGGTAGAATTTAGCGCGAACTTAAAGCAAGTTGTTAACAATTGTTTGCGAACTTAAAGCAAGTTGTTAACAATTGTTTGTCATTCTGATGCCCGAGTGGTTAATATGGACTGAGTGGTTAATTCCTGCACATCAGAACTCCATACATTATTGCCAATAAACCACTGAAAACAAAAATTATTTTAATTCCAACATGACCAAAACCGTGGCGTAAAAGGGCATAAATGACATCAATAAAATTAGTCCACGATATCATGTGGAACGTCGCTTGCTTAGTTTCTAATTTTTAATGCTACGTTTCACATGCTAGATTCTTTATGCTTCCATTCAACTGCTCTGTTGATGCTATATTTTAACTACTTAGATGCGATTTGTTTTATTTCTACCTTTAAAAACAAAACTACATTTCAAAAGTTAGCCACATGACATAGCAATGTAAACAAGCAAGTAGGAATTGCATTTAGCCAGTCACAGCATGCATTGGCCCAGTACATCATCAGAATTGTACACACATTAGATTACATAGAGTGTCTGCATCTGCATCACCACTTGATTGTCTTAATCGTTGCAATACTATTCCAAGTTCTCTCAACGTGTTTCTAACAGTAGAAAATTGCTCTTTGTCATGGCCAACTTTACGGTAAAGTTTTTTGCCCAGTTGTGTAATCAGGGCATCACTTTTAACTATTCTGGAAACTGTATCCGAATTGAATGTTGCTAAAAGACTATTCAGACCAGAACTCACGTTCCTCGGAGTTGGCAATAATAATCGGCTATTTGCAACAACTCTTCCATGAATTGTTTTATCTTTAGAGACACCTCTTCCGATGTTTCCAAAGGTCCCAATGTATATAATATCCCAAGCACATATCACATGGAACATAGTCCTCCCATGATGCTCCAGAATGTGGACGGTATGTAACTATTAATGATCCACAGCCTTCCTCAATAACTTTGACATTGTGAAGGTGGTTCCCCAAATTTCGTAACTTGCATATAATTTGCGCTTTAACAGTTTTATCCTGTTCTGCTTCATATCTAGCTACTTCATTTTCATTTACATGTTTGGTGACCAGATGGCGAGGAAGTTTACACTGAGGTTTGCTGCAGAAAGGGCAGTAATATTTCTTGTCATACACATGCGCATTGTTATCTTTAGTTGTACTCATTACAACAATGGTGGTCACATTTCCTTTTTCATTGACGAAGTCTAACGAAGCAAGATCCTCAGTATGTTCTGATGAGTAAGTAGCTGTGATATCCTTAGCCGAGGTTATATCCGAGGTGGAGTTCACATGATGGTCGATTTCTTTGTTTCTTTGTCTAAGTATAGGACATACTTCTGATTCTTCCGATTCACAACAACATGAATCGTCAATATAATCAGGATCATCATCACAATCAAGGTCACCAACATCTATTATGGAAGATGCTGAAAAACAATTACAATTAAGATATACTTATGTTTTCAGTGCTTCATAGGCCATTAAACCATTGTTTAGTTTAAACAATATTTCATTTCATAATAATACAATGAAACTTACACAAATACAAGTTACGGGATTGAGGGAAAAGTTTAAAATAAACGTATATAAATCCCTTTTATTATGAGCATATTTACACAAATAGTCGTTATGGCAGGTATATTCATTTTAGATGCAGGTAGCGATTTTACAATGTTTTACTAATGACACAAGATGATTAAATTAAATTTATTAAAGAATGATAATAATTTTGTTCGCACTCATAAAAAAGAAGATGTTTTATAGGATAGTGTAACATGTTGAGTTTATCGTATTTGGATAGTTTTAACTAGAGTACTCCGTTAGATGAGCTTAGATAGCTCCCGGACAGAAACGGTGCGTCACCACGATGTACTGGTGTACTTTGAGAACACTAATTTATTTTCCTCGAAAGTTAGGTGTTCACTGCCAGATAATATGTTATTTGAAGTTAGTGGACAGCGTACAATCGACAGTATTGTTTGTCTCAGATTAGTATAATTGGAACAGGTCAAGAGAAAGTGACCGACTGTTTCGATTTTCCCGCATGAACATAAAGGGACTCGACCAACGAATGACGCTGCAGGTCATGATTTAGGACGCTACAAGAAAGATATTGGATTTTTCATATGGCCAATATTATATAGTGGGCTTGCCTTACATAGCGAGGTAGAATTTAGCGCGAACTTAAAGCAAGTTGTTAACAATTGTTTGCGAACTTAAAGCAAGTTGTTAACAATTGTTTGTCATTCTGATGCCCGAGTGGTTAATATGGACTGAGTGGTTAATTCCTGCACATCAGAACTCCATACATTATTGCCAATAAACCACTGAAAACAAAAATTATTTTAATTCCAACATGACCAAAACCGTGGCGTAAAAGGGCATAAATGACATCAATAAAATTAGTCCACGATATCATGTGGAACGTCGCTTGCTTAGTTTCTAATTTTTAATGCTACGTTTCACATGCTAGATTCTTTATGCTTCCATTCAACTGCTCTGTTGATGCTATATTTTAACTACTTAGATGCGATTTGTTTTATTTCTACCTTTAAAAACAAAACTACATTTCAAAAGTTAGCCACATGACATAGCAATGTAAACAAGCAAGTAGGAATTGCATTTAGCCAGTCACAGCATGCATTGGCCCAGTACATCATCAGAATTGCACACACATTAGATTACATAGAGTGTAGGTCAAAGTAGAGGAGATCTACAGAAATCTCTTCCTCTATATATTTATTTTCAATTTTATCAGAAATAAATATGCTGGCTTGTAACAGGAAACTGCTCTTTTATCAATGTAAATTATGTGCTACAATCCTCATCTGTAATAACTATGTACTAGTTTTGTCAAACTAAAATGCTTTTATGTGTGTGATGGGTGTCAATTGGGGACACATATATACACATGTGTGTAGGTAACCTTTCAAATGAGGACACACATCAAATGGGGACCCATTTATATATATAGATGGCAATATGTAGCATCCAACATTGTTTGAGCCGCCAGTGTGACCCTGACCGTGGGAGTATAAAGATGGTTGGTTGTTATATGCGACACAATTGTGTTAAGTAAGATAAAAATCTGTCTATGTATGTGAAAGTCACAGAGCAGCCATGAAATTGTATGTGAAAGTCACAGAGCAGCCATGAAATTGTATGTGGAAGTCACAGAGCAGCCATGAAATTGTATGTGGAAGTCACAGAGCAGCCATGAAATTGTATGTGGAAGTCACAGAGCAGCCATGAAATTGTATGTGGAAGTCACAGAGCAGCCATGAAATTGTATGTGTAAGTCACAGAGCAGCCATGAAATTGTATGTGGAAGTCACAGAGCAGCCATGAAATTGTATGTGGAAGTCACAGAGCAGCCATGAAATTGTTGATGTATACAAGGTAGTAGTGAGACTGCCAATTTACTATAATGTACATCGTAAGAAAGCTGCCGACTGAGAGACCCTATTCGCAGACACGAAATATAGTCAATTGAACTTCCAATGTCAAATTGACCGTAAAACAACATGACAGAACTTTAAATTGTTTCAACATTTGGACACAAAATATAGCCATCTGACCTTTGGCTCACGAGAACTGAAACGTGGCCTCTCTTACATCATCTTGATATTGTGAGCATTTGTGCAAGGTTATTTGTCCATCCCTTAAAGAGACTTGGGTTATGGAGTGGACACAATGTTATGGATGAAGACCAGTTCCTATACCCACCTGGTTAATTAGAAAGTTACAATGACAGAATAGTGCATCAGACACCATTGTTAGATAATGACAAGTAAAATGAGTTACCTGATCGTGACTGTCTTCTGTTGGTAGAAGTATCCTCAAGATCAAATGGATCATCATCTGTAAGTTTAGTATATACATTGTATATATCTGCATATTATACGTGACCACTACAACAATCTTGATATGCTATGTTATCTGGTATTTGAGCATTTTAATTATAACTTTAACAGACAATAGATATATACTGGTACTATGTATGATCATCTGAACAGTATCAAAAACCGATATAACAGTACAGCAAGCTCCTCTTTACTTGGACTTATAGATAAACATACAGTTACATACGCATTGCAAAAATGCTTTGTTCAGATGACAAATAAGATCAGTGGCAAGGCAAGCCTATGCCTGCAAGATGGATGCTACATGTAAATAATACTGAGGACAGCCTAGCGAGACAATACTGTCTCGACTGTAGTAAACCACAAATCCATATCCTCTCTCGTTCTCGCTCCATATACATACAGCTTGAGCATTGTATATATATATATGCATCATGTATATAATTATGTATCGTTGCTATACACAAAAGAATTCTAAACAAATATGAGTTCATAAATAGCCTGTCCAAATCAGTTTGGAACTCAGAGGTTAGACAGCTGATAAACCACAGTTCACTTAATTACTAAACAATTGGACACAATGTCACAATACAGACAGAATTTCTATGACTAGTTTCATGAAAGGCCCCATTTGAAGTGTGTCCTCATTTAGAATAGTTTCTGCACATATGCATGTGTCCCCACTTGAAAACAAACACACATTTTGCAATAAAACAAACTTGAAACCGAAAGTAGGACTTTCCGAGTCGGTCGGTCACGGGCACTTGTTTACAATCGGAACCGGATTTACATTCGGAATGCATTGTCCTCCTTCGACAATGATGAAACAAACATGGCATATCCGCTGTTGTTTCACGCATGCGGGCTGCGCGTGTTTACATTTCGTTTGTTGATAACAAATTCGCGTATACGACGGTTTAACTTCTACTTCTACCAGTTACTGGCCAAGTTCAACAAACTGAACAGTATTGCCAGGTGGGTGCGCATAGAGAAAGAATTGGAATAAAAGTGATAGTATGTACAGTGGAGAGTTAAAATAAATAAATAAGACTGTTAGGAGATTAGATAAAGATGGTGGCTAGTTGAGCCTTGAAGGCGTCAACTGTGCCAACTGATATAGTGTCCGGAGGAAGACTGTTCCACTCCTTGATGGTTCTTGGGAAGAATGATTGTTGGCGGTAGCTAGTAGAACAGCGTGGAATTTGGAAGGCATGGTCTGCTGTGTGACGCGAGCGGCGCGGAGGGGGTAATAGGCGATCGGTCTTGTTGACAGTGACTTGGTTGTTGACTATTTTGAATAGTAGAACTAGGCGAGATGTTTTTCTTCTGTCCTGGAGTGATGTCCACTGTAGGTCTTGGAGCATCTCGGTGACACTGGATCTGCTCTGGTAGCAGTGTTTGACGAATCGTGCCCCACGACGTTGAACCATCTCCAGTTTGTTGATATCTATTGTTTCGTAGGGATCCCATACTGAGCAGGTGTATTCTACGGTGGGTCTGACCAGTGACTTGTAAGCGAGTTCTTTTGTTGTGGATGAGGCAATGTTAAGGTTCCGTCGTATGAAGTTCAGGTTTCTATTAGCTTTGTTTGTGATGTTGGTAATATGTTCTCCCCAGTCAAGCGTGTTGTTGATGGTGACTCCCAGGTATTTTGCTGAATTGACGTGTTGTAGTGATTGGTTATGAAGTTGGTAGTCAAAATGGATGGTTCTTTTCTTTCAAGAGATAGAGATGACCTGGCATTTGTCTGGGTGGAAGGCCATTTTCCACTTGCTTTCCCACTGTGATAGTTTGTCAAGATCTTTTTGTAAGTTGGTGCAGTCGATGTTATTTGCGATGGTTAGGTAGGCGATGGTATCATCAGCGAACAATCGGATGGTAGCATCCAAACCGTGAGGGATGTCATTGATATAATACAGGAACAAGCTGGGTCCAAGGACAGAGCCTTGAGGGACACCGGACTCTACCTTGACTGTGTCTGAAGTCTCCCCTTCCAGTACTACTGACTGGGATCTTCCGCTCAAGAAGGCATGTATCCAGCGGTTGGTCTTTCCTTGGATGCCGTAGTGGTTCAGCTTGTGGAGGAGAAGACTATGTGAGACCTTGTCGAACGCCTTGGAAAAATCCATCACCAAGACGTCCGTCTGTGTTCCGCTTTCCAGGTTTGATGTGATGTCGTCCGTGAATTCTAGAAGCTGTGTTTCACAGGATCGACGTTTTCGGAAGCCATGTTGTAGTGGATAAAGTATGTTGTTGTTTTCGCCATGTTGCATGATGTGACTGGTGATGATGTGTTCCATGAGTTTGCAGCATATGCAGGTTAAGGAGATAGGTCGGTAGTTTTCTGGGTTGTATTTACTCCCTTTCTTGTAGATTGGAGAGACATTTGCTTTCCGCCAGTCATCGGGGGTGGTACCAGTGTTGAGAGAGTAGTTAAAGATGATGGTAAGGATGGGAGCAATGTGGGTTGATAGTTCCTTTAATACTCTCGGGTTGATGCTATCTGGACCTGGGGATTTGTGAGGGTTAAGAGAGCTTAGGAGTTTTTCGACGCCGTTAGAAGTGATGGTGATGTCAGGAGCAACTGGGTAATCCTTGGTTTGAGTGTAACCTCCAGTCTTGAATTGTTGTTCAGAGTAAGGCGTGTCTTTGGTGAAAACTGACTGGAACTGATGGTTGAGGATATTTGCTTTGGTCTTCGGGTCTGAATGGAGTTGACCTTGGCTCCGGAGTCCAGTGATTGAAGCGTTCGTCTTTTTTCTTGTGTTTAATAAAGGTCCAGAAGCTCTTGGTGGAGTTCTTGTTGTGTGTATCAGTGGGCTGTGGTGTGATCATATTGTCAATGTATGACCAATATGCCTGACGGAGCTTCTTCTGTAGTAGTTGTTTAGCGGATTTGAATTTCTTGATGTGAGCCGGATTGTTGGATTTCTTCTTTGCTTTGTGTAGATGGTCTCTTTTTTTGACAAGTTTTTTTATTTCAGGTGTAATCCATGGGGCAGAGTCTTTTGGTCTTGCTGTTTTGTGTGGGATGTGTGCATTTATGCTCAGTTTCAGTTTTTCTTTAAAGGTTGTCCATAAAACTTCTGTGGTCTCGTTTTGTTGAGCTAGTTCCAGGATCTGTGTATGTAGAGTGGTCAGGTCGGATCTCATGCTATCCCACTGGGCGTTCTTGTAGAGAGCGATTTTCCTCGGGATTTGTTTGTGTGATATGGGCCGCATGTCAAACTCCATAAAGACTGAATCATGGTCTGAGATCCCTGGCATGGTGCTTGTACGTAAGACTTTACTTGGGAGGTTGGTCAGGAGTAGATCTAGTGTTTTTATTTCGTGTTGGCTCTTCAACAAGTTGCGTGTGTCCATTGTCATCTAAGCAGTCAGAGAATTTGTAATGGAGACGTGTATGAGTTGAGTTTGGTTTCAGAGTCTTGGACTTCCAATCCCAGCCAGGTAAGTTAAAGTCTCCTCCGATCAGTAGTATTGAGTCTTTGATTAAAGATGCTCGGTTGACAGATTCTTCAAAATGATTTAGACTGAGTTCATCATTGGTTTTCGGGTTATAGTAGGAACATAGATAAAGTGTTTTAGAACCAATCAGGTTGATCTTTGCCCAGATAATCTCAGTCCGTCTGTAACTCGGTAACATCAGAACTGATCAAGTTGTCCGTGATGGCAAGTAAGACACCGCCGCCTGTACCTGATAGCCGATCCTTACGCCATAGTTTATAGTTGGATGGAAAGATTTGGTTGTCGGTGATGTCCAGCCAGGTTTCAGTGGCCATAATGATGTCGGGTTTTGTACTTTCGATGATGTTCTCAATTCTATCCTGCTTCTTCTTGATGGACTGACAATTAATGTTCAAGATGCGGAGAGGTGGTCGATTTGTCGCCGGTTGGTTTTGTTTATGTTGTTTTCGCTCTGGGGTTGAGGAATGAATTGGTTTGATCTGGCGGTTTGCATTTGGACTCGGTAGGCTGGTGCTACTGATTGAGAGAATACTATATGGATTGTTCGTAGAGATAGAGTAGAGGTCAAAGTATACGGTACTATAGTTGGGATTGTTGCAAACGAATCCTAGCGTCATGGGTTTTCGCGCACACTAGCATTACACTGACCCACAGAAAAATGTAATAAGAGCAATATTAAATCTTACCTGCTATTTAACCAATATATTTATCCATTATTATATTGCAACAACATTTCCCCCCATAAACTGTTGCAAACATGCTGCGAAATCAAAACACAACCTTGACCTTCCGGAAGTTTACAACAGTTTGCGGTACTGTGTTTTCGCGCACCTGCTACTACTTCCGGTATAGTGCTTTCACCGGGTACAACCTGCTACAATAGTTGATGTACATGTTCTATACAAACACAGACATACATTTAACCAATTTTATAGAGTTTTGTAGAGATCTACAATAACATGACATGTATTATAAAAATGAATTAGTAATATTTGGAGTTTGTTGACAAATGAAAATGAAGTGAAATTTCAAGGGTAAACTATAACAAATCTATGTAACTATATAATGTAACACAAACAGTTTCAACTTGTTATTCCTCATTTTTTTTACTGTTCAGTCATTTACTGTATCATTTACCTTGTCATGTGATATCTCACCAGATAGAACCTCATCATCACATTGTTCAATTTCTAAAGTGGTGGCAGGAATAAAGTTTCTTATTATCCACAACATTCTTATCAAGTGGGTAAATACCTGCTTTTCTGAATGAACTTTGTAAGTTTTCTGGAGTTAGAGCCTTAGTATAAGCCGAACAAGCTAGCGGGCATATGTTAGTACGAGAGATGGATACACCCGAGTTCTTTCTCATGAACGTATGCGCTTTACCATTGTAAATCCTTTCATATGGACCAAAGCAGCCAACGTCCATGGGCTATAAGCAGTGACTTGTGTTCGCGGGGAGAACAAATAAGATAATGTTCTCCTTCTTGGCCCAATCTATTACTTCAATAGAAACATGGGGTCTATGACCATCATAGAGTAATAGGACTGGCCTCTTTACTCCTTTCCGGAAGGTATTTGATCAGGTGTTCTGTCAGATACTTCTTAAAGACTAGCGTGTTACTCCAACCAGATTCAGTGGCCGTTCCACCCCACATTTGACATGAACTCTAAGTGTGTAGCTAGTCTAGACTCTTGCTCCTGTGTGAACATAGGACCTGGACCAGACCTGGTTACATCTGGATCCACCCTCAAGGCAAGCCTATCTCTTAAAGTGGCCTCTGGTACACCATACTCTCTAGCAGTCTTTCTAATAGGAGCATTGGTGTCTCTTATCGTTATCATTTATGTAGGCTGATATCAGTGAAGTCGGTGAGTAAGACCTGTAGTTGCTCCTTGGGGTCTATAAAATAAACAAAAGTCAAACTAGACAAAAATCTAAATAGTGTAAACACTCTTAAAACCATATAAGCAAACATTGCCACTTTTGTTTAGATGAACAAAAAACATGCAGATTAAATTTCACCACATACCAACTAGACCGGTTAGACACAGTGGAATTTTGCTATATCCGCCATTTTGAATCACATTTCAGTCACGTGACCAAAATTTGACAGCAGAAGTTTGCAACCACTGATGAAAAATATCTTTTTGGCTATTACATACCTTCTGATGAGGACATTTTTAGAAACATGTAAACAGGTTGTTAGAAAATACTTTAATTTACAATACCAAAGTATATTTAAAGGGTTTTACCTTGCAAATGTTGACTTTCCACATGTTTTGTATGACAGGAAGTTGCCGCTATATTTACACAAGAAAATCCAAATGACCTAAGACGTCAGCGGTTTGTGTGTAAATAAATATACCGGAAATAGATAGCTGCGCGAAATGATGTATGCGTGAAATGATGTATACGGACGATACATTATGATTATATTATAAAATATAATATTTATATTAATTGAATTTTATCGTTTCTGATTGACTATTTCTTTTTTATGTAAACACACACACACACACACACACACATTAGTATTTATAGTTTACCAAAAACATCCTTTATTACGATATAATGCTGCTTTACGTATATTGACGATACCTCTTACTCTTATGGCTAAACTACAAGGGCGAACGGGCTTTGGGGCGAAATGACCCGGGCACTTGTCTTGGCTTTTCCCGTTGATAGTTAGTGTCTATATCATATTATACACAACATAAGTATAAGATAGATTGACTAACCGTGTAAAATCATCTCGATACGAGCGATACCACATCAAATCACAAATCACCTGGTCACTTCCGGAATCATCAAAAGGTAAAAACAAACCCAAGTCAAAATGTACCGTTCTTTTTTGGGTCAAAATGTACCCAATCTCGATGTTAAGACGTACCTATTTAATAAGTCAAAACGTACCTGTTTTAATATGTCAAAACGTGCCCATGTGGAAGAGTATCACTATTGTTCGGTTGGACGATACTTAATTAGGCCTATTGTAAATTTACTCAACAATACTGTTCACATATTTTAAGTAGCGTCAGGTATATATGCTCTATGGTAGGGAGATGGGTAATGTCAGGAGAGAGGTGTTCCAGTGAAAAGTGGTTCTTGGAAAAAAGGAATACTTGTAGTAGTCTGTTGTTGCTGTGATTAACATAATTATAGCTTAAGGAATGACAATGGCGTGCGTGGCGGAAGAATGGAACAAGGTAATTCTCAATGGGGATAGCAACCAGATCATTATGAATTATATATATATAGGCCTTAAGTCAATTGTCAATATGCCGGAGGTCTAGTCGGCGTAGATTTATGGAATCGAGCATGCCTGTAACACTAGAGGTACAATATAAGTCAGCCTTTACCCAACGGACTGCTCTTCGCTGGACACCTTCAACTTGATCTATCAGTGTTTTGGTACAGAACGACACAATCTCTGAGCCGTATTCCAGTTGGGGTATAACTAGAGTCTGGTATGTCATGAATTTAAAGTGTTCGGATTTGACCTGGATGCTTCTACGGTGAAACCCTAATGTTTGGCTTGCTTTCTTTGATGATATACTGATGTGAGCGTCCCACGACATGTTTGTTGAGATATCCGCACAAAGTAATTTAGCTGAGGTTATGACTCCATGGCGATCATATTGACTGGGAATAAGATGCTTCCTTCTAGTGACGTGGATAAGTTGGAGGGGTTGAATTCCATGTCCCACTCCAGCTCCCGCTCTTCTAACATCGTAAGATCTTTTTGGAGGGATACCGACTCATTTGCCGATGTCCGAGTTAAATAGACTACATTATCATAGCAGATATATCACACACGCACGCACGCACGCACGCACGCACGCACGCACGCACGCACGCACGCACACACACAGGTTGACATACTTAGCTTTGAGACAAATATAATGAAATATATTATACCATATAATTGTATATTACATTCTGTACTACAGAATGTGCGTTTTAACCGATGTAGTGTCGCTTTAGGGTAGTCAAAGCAACCCATTAGGATCAATGCACACAGCTGCTGATGTAGTAGTATGTGCATAATTGTATATTTAAAAAAACTGATAAAGAACTACAAAATCTGTTACAGGTATTAATGATACATGTCCAACACATGTAACATACGTTACTACTGCATATACAGAATCTATACAAAGCAATGCAATAATAACACATTAAAAATAGGCTACAACAATTATTTCAACAGCAACATCAACAATACTCCCATTGCATGAAATATCGATATTCAAAATTGTTATGTATTTTACCTAAATCTGAGAGTCACCTGAAGAAAATAGTCGTTTTCGATATTGAAGGATAGTGCAATGATACAGACAGAGAGACCCATTCCAGAGTCTCCTCTGGTTCTCTTACGTGCACAGTCAGTGTACACGAGACTTCGGTTTAAAACCTGCGATCCCTGGATTACCAGTCCAACGTGTTACCAAGTGGACTACAGATCCGTCTGTAAAATTTGCACTGTATGCCAGTGTCCCTTTTTATATTTGCGGCAATGTGAATAGGATATGCTAACATGATCTACGTCCTTTATTCGCTATTGTGATTTACTAAGCTGGTGGAACTTGGTACACAAGTGTGAACTTTTCAATCCCCACCATTGTCATGCCACTCGGGAAACTACGGAAACGACCGATGATATATTCTTCCAAGGCTGAACTATAGAACTTACATAAATTTAGATCACGTGACTAGAATGTTAATGGCAGCGGTAAAAGCTAAACGACGTACGTCCAAATTCGAGATAATATGTTTCTAACCATGATTTGGTTAGTGAAAAAAGATTTTATTATTTACCAATACATTTAGTTTGTCTTTTATTTCATTTTATTTACTGAGACTTGGGTAAGAATTGTGTTTTATATGTTCTCGTTTTCATTCATACTTAGGATTGATCATGGGCTGCAATTCTTCGGAAAAAAGTCACATATTAAAATATTCCATCTTGCAAAATGCATCATGTCCATGTTTTCAGCATTAATTACGCCACTTACATTCTGTCGTGTGAAACTCCTTTCTGTGGGGGGCGGGGGGCAATCACTAATGTTGTTTGATCTTGTGGCCCAACCCATCTGCTAATTATCTATTTGTAATATGACTGTGATTGTTATGTACATATATATAGAGCAATACAATATTATCTCATCAATACTGAGTAGAACTACATGATAACAACATATTTACGCAATAATTGACACAATGATTTAGTATGTGTTCGGTAAAATCCCGCCGCCACACTGATATTACAATGGTAAAAGTAAAACAAACCAGTCAATATAAATTTCGAATTCTCAACAGATGCCGCCTTTCTTATATCTTGACAGGGTTCGAAACTCAATGCTTCCTCTTCCGTGATTATGTTGTAAAATGTTGGATCATGTGGGTCGACACTGTCGTAGTCCTTATTGTTGTTTCCGGGTATATACCTTGAATAAAACTGCAATAGTTTACGCTATGCATGATTTGGCATTACACAAGAATTATATGCAAAATAAGTATGGGCCATTTAACGAATATTTTATGAACAAATTAGGTGTACAAACCTGACATTTCATAACTCGATAAAAAGCATAGACAATTGTTCAAATTAAAACTAAAATTGTGCCAACAACAAAACAGGTTGATTTTTTGTATTCGTCAACAAAACAGGTTGATGTTTGTATTCGTCAACAAAACAGGTTGATTTTTTTATTCATCACAATGTCCATACCGTAAATAATGCTTTACGTTATATCACCCGTCGTGCCTTAATAATCACCGTTGATACTTAGAGAATATAATTATATTGCGGTCCATCCGGTTATGAACGACGATCACATGAGCTGAATCAACCAATCAGAATCGCAATATTGAAGTTATATATATATATATATCAGACGGTCAGGCACCCATGTAGAACCACCGACCTTCAGCACCACAGATGGATAGCTTCCTCACATGTAATCATCCGACGATATTCCCAGTGGGATTCCAACATACAGAGATGGGAAACAAGTGATTACAAGACAGCGACTTAAACCACTTACCCACGGAGTCCTCGTGTAAAACATAACACGGAGAAATGTGACTTGGAATACAGGTAAGTGGAAGGTCGGTCATAAAACAATTAACATGAATCTATATAGTTAAGTTTATCCTAGTTTATAAAACTTCACTCATATCAAGCTTAAGGGATTGGATTAATGTACACTCAGCTCTACCAATCCGAAAGCTTGAAACTGTTCTTGAGATTTTATAGAAATGATATATCCTGCAGGTATAATATATGTAACAGTTAGAGTTTTAATTCCACCAATGGCATATATACCGTTGTACATCTGTGCTTCCCAATATAAACGTTTCTATGGGTACCGACAGAGGCTCTTTCATAATGGCCCTTGGCTGCCAATGCACTACTAATGCCAATATAGCGCAAGTGGATATCACCAAAGCAAATTGGCATACACTGCAAGAAAAAAGGATTGCATAGCCTCATAACACTCGAATATCATTGATTTCCCTCCCTCTCTCTCCCCCTCCTTTCCCTCTCTCTCTCTCGCTCTCTCTCCTCGCTCTCTCTCTCTCTCTCTCTCTCCCCCTCCTTCCCCTCTCTCTCGCTCTCTCTCTCTCTCACTCTCTCTCTCTCTCGTCTCTCTCTCTCTCGCTCTCTCTCTCTCTCGCTCTCTCTCTTCCCCCTCCTTCCCTCTCTCTCTCTCTCTCGCTCTCTCTCTCGCTCTCTTCTCTCTCGCTCTCTCTCTCTCTCTCGCTCTCTCTCTCTCCCCCTCCTTTCCCCTCTCTCTCTCTCTCTCTCTCTCGCTCTCTCTCGCTCTCTCTCTCTCTCTTTCTCTTTATATCGTTTCTATCATATCAAGATAATAGATAATTGTATAACATTAGTATCATAGGATGCTTGCCATGTTTCATGAATAACTTTATTTTCAAGTGACATTTTAATTTAAGTAACACTCAACACATTACTAACGTTTGCCCTAAATGAACTTGTTTATCGCTGATATAACTTTCTCTCAAGTTAATGAAATTTGACTCAAAGTCCTGCTGGAGCTTTCGAAAGTATAAAAATATAACACTAGTGTAATCCGAGATACCAAACGTCTGCTACGCCGCTAAATGCCCATCGAGTGTCCTATCCCACAATAACGAAAACTATTATTAACAATCTCAGTTTCATTAAATGTAAGTTATTTAGTTTCTGTTGAAATTATTTTAAAATAAAGATACACAATATATAATAGGAAATTACATTCTGTTGATATTCCCTTCTCTCTCCCCCATCCAACTTATGTTGCATTAGGTTTGCATACTTATATTCGACGCAGTTCTAAGATAAGATAAGATTTATTTTGAGTATGTAAGACATGCTTAATGTATTACACAATTTTAACATAAGCTCCGAGGAGATTTTGAACGGATCGTTCGTCCGTCCGTCCGTCCGTCCTTCCGTCCGCCCGTCCGTCCATCCATCCATCTATGTATATCTGTCTATCTGTCTCTATCGCGGTTCGTCCGTATGTCCGGGCAAACAAGTTGTGATTAGCTGCTGTCTTTACAGTTGAAATATTCCCAAGTAATTACGGTTAGTAGCCTACTAGCATCCCTTTTTAAAGCACTATCACTATTTTAGCTCATAAACCTCAATGTTGGCACACCAGTCCGTCGTTCCGTTTATCCATCCGTCCATCGGACGTATCCGAAATTGCATAATAAGTGGCTATTACTTTGTTCTCATAGCCATATAAACGGAATTTATAGCCACGTTTTAAAGTTTCAAGTTTATTGGCATTATCAGCAATACATTGCATTTGGCCATTTACATAATATAATGTATATACCGGTATGTCTATCTTTCCATCTGTCTCTATCTCAGTTCGTCCGTATGTCCGGGCGATTTCATGCATTTACTATAAGTGTGACGTAAGTAAAACTACAATTGCACGAGTATTCTATATGCACTGTTATGGATCTACGCATTGAATAGAAAACTTAGGAAGGTATATTTGTTCAATGACTTAGAAGGAATATTTGTTCAATGACTTAGAAGGAATATTTGTTCAATGACTTAGAAGGAATATTTGTTCAATGACTAATAGTAAGATGACACGATGGATTTACAGACGATGAGTTATTTATACAGATATAAACACTTTGTTGAACAACTTGATTTAATTAGTTATTGTGATATTATCGATGATAACTCCTTAAATGTGTCTCGTCATAGTACTATCGGCTCTAAGAAAAACCTTGAATAAATAGCAGAAAACAACTTACATGAACTTCCGCATCGTTGGGTTTGTCTCTATATCAAATAAAATTATTCTGAACGTATATAACGACCGTACGCAGCTGTGAACATACATTATAAATTATCGATTCCAAATACATAGTACATGTATTGTGGTTATCTGTGGCGGACGCGTTAGTTTAGTTTATACAAATTTATTTTAGCTCGATTGCGAAACAAGTTCTTTCAACTTATATTTAATCACTCTCGAGACCTCATTTATGATGGAATCCATCGCCATGAAGGAGAGAGAAGAGGCAATGTGGAATTTAAATGCCTTGCCTAAGGGCACAATCGTAACGGCTCCAGCGGGGTTCGAACTCCGGACCTTTCGCACCTGAAGCGAACGCGTATCCACTGCGCTATCACGACTTCCACTCAGTTGAGCTCCTGCCAGGGTCTAACCTATCATAGATTCGCTGGAGTTGTCTAAGGGTATTTGTATCTTCGGTATCACAATAATAACACACACAGACGGATCTGTAGCCCAGTGGTAACACGCTGGACTGGTAATCCAGAGATCGCAGGTTCGATCCCCCGTCTGACCCTAATAAAATTAACAGTCTTTCAGATGGGACGTTAAACCGAGGTCTCGTGTCGGTGCTTTACATCGTGCACGTAAAAGAACCAGAGGAGACTCTGGAATGTGTCTCTGTCTGTATCATTGCACTATCCTCCAAAATCTAAAATAACTAATCTCTTCAGGAGGCGTCGCTCATATGGGCAACCGGTAGCGACGATAAATAAACGTAAAAACACACACACACATAATAACACAACACAATGGTTTGTCTTTCATATATATAGAATGATTCTTCCGTATTTTCTTTATTTCTGTGTTATATCTCATGCATATATCTCTGCTTAATTCAACTTTTATTTTATTTATTCACGTCAGAATTTAGTCGTTTATCGCTAATTGTCCTGATAAGTTCTAATCTCTTTAATCCGTAATTACTCTCTTCATACAATCTCATCAATGTTTCCGCTTTAATAACTCTCGTCTCACAATGATAGATTATATTCACCGGAACTAAATATGTTCCTTATCTCGGCTGAATAATTTTAACTCGTATTTATTTTTAAATACGCAATTAACTTTCATAAGTTATCTTTCTCTTAATGTCTATGCTCTTCTACGTATCATAGAAACAGTTAATTCTGTATCTTATATTCGAGATCATGCAACGATCTGTTCCTTGGATGTCACCTTTGTGTATCTGATTTGGTTGTGTGTGATTTACGTTTATTTATCGTCGCTACCGGTTGCCCATATGAGCGACGCCTCCTGAAGAGATTAGTTATTTTAGATTTTGGAGGATAGTGCATGATACAGACAGAGACCAATTCCAAAATCTCCTCTGGTTCTTTTACGTGCACGGTGTAAAGCACCTACCCCGAGACCTCGGTTTAACATCCCATCTGAAAGACTGTTAATTTTATTAGGGTCAGACGTGGGATCGAACCTGCGATCCCTGGATTACCAGTCCAGCGTGTTTGATTTGGGTTTTTTTTTAAATTTATTTATCGTCGCTACCGGTTGCCCATATGAGCGGCGCCTCCTGAAGAGATTAGTTATTTTAGAGGATAGTGCATGATACAGACAGAGACCCATTCCAGAATCTCCTCTGGTTCTTTTACGTGCACGGTGTAAAGCACCGACACGAGACCTCGGTTTAACGTCCCATCTGAAAGACTGTTAATTTTATTAGGGTCAGATGGGGGATCGAAACTGCGATCCCTGGATTACCAGTCCAGCGTGTTACCACTGGAATACATATCCGTCTGTGACTTGTAAATTGACTTGGACTGTAATTATATATCCATTACAGCACTGTAAGGCGAGTAGCAATGTTTTTATGCATGTATCAATAGAATGTAATATTTAGGATTATCGGCAAAAGCATTGAGATCTGGAATTTATTTGCCAAAATGTCCCGACCAAAATTCATGTCAGAAGTTGCTACGTGTTTTTTAACAGTTCATGAAAGACCTAGCATTTGCATCAAAATCGTAAAACAAATGCTAGGTCTTTCTAAGAAGGACTAGATCGAGATTAGTGTGCTGGGAACTTGTGAGGAGATATTTGCATGCCTTTGCCACCATTGACTTTTGTACGTATCTAATAATTGAAAATAACATTTGCAAATAATTTGCATACTACCGGACTAGCTAGTGAAACGAAGATATAAATAGCTGTCAATGACCATACTACTCTGCCAACTAGTAACCTGCTAATGGACATACTAATCTGCCAACTATTAACCTGCCAATGAACATACTAATCTGCCAACTATTAACCTGCCAATGGACATACTAATCTGCTAACTATTAACCTGCCAATGGACATACTAATCTGCCAACTATTAACCTGCCAATGGACATACTAATCTGCTAACTATTAACCTGCCAATGGACATACTAATCTGCTAACTAGTAACCTGCTAATGGACATACTAATCTGCCAACTATTAACCTGCCAATGACATACTAATCTGCTAACTAGTAACCTGCCAATGGACATACTAATCTGCTAACTAGTAACCTGCCAATGGACATACTAATCTGCCAACTATTAACCTGCCAATGGACATACTAATCTGCTAACTAGTAACCTGCCAATGGACATACTAATCTGCTAACTAGTAACCTGCCAATGGACATACTAATCTGCTAACTAGCAACCTGCTAATGGACATACTAATCTGCCAACTATTAACCTGTCAATGGACATACTAATCTGCTAACTAGTAACCTGCCAATGGACATACTAATCTGCCAACTATTAACCTGCCAATGGACATACTAATTTGCTAACTAGTAACCTGCCAATGGACATACTAATCTGCTAACCAGTAACCTGCCAATGGACATACTAATCTGCTAACTAGTAACCTGCCAATGGACATACTAATCTGCTAACTAGTAACCTGCCAATGGACATACTAATCTGCTAACTAGTAACCTGCCAATGGACATACTAATCTGCTAACTAGTAACCTGCCAATGGACATACTAATATGCTAACTAGTAACCTGCCAATGGACATACTAATTCAACTATTAACCTGCCAATGGACATACTAATTTGCTAACTAGTAACCTGACAATGGACATACTAATCTGCTAACCAGTAACCTGCCAATGGACATACTAATCTGCTAACTAGTAACCTGCCAATGGACATACTAATCTGCTAACTAGTAACCTGCCAATGGACATACTAATCTGCTAACTAGTAACCTGCCAATGGACATACTAATCTGCTAACTAGTAACCTGCCAATGGACATACTAATCTGCTAACTAGTAACCTGCCAATGGACATACTAATCTGCCAACTATTAACCTGCCAATGGACATACTAATTTGCTAACTAGTAACCTGCCAATGGATATACTAATCTGCTAACTAGTAACCTGCCAATGGACATACTAATCTGCTAACTAGTAACCTGCCAATGGACATACTAATCTGCTAACTAGTAACCTGCCAATGGACATACTAATCTGCTAACTAGTAACCTGCCAATGGACATACTAATCTACTAACTATTAACCTGCCAATGGACATACTAATTTGCTAACTAGTAACCTGCCAATGGACATACTAATCTGCTAACTAGTTACCTGCTAATGGACATACTAATCTGCTAACTAGTTACCTGCTAATGGACATACTAATCAACCAACTAGTAACCTGCTAATGGACATACTAATCTGCCAACTAGTAACCTGCCAATCGACATACTAATCAACCAACTAGTAACCTGTTAATGGACATACTAATCTGCTAACTAGTAACCTGCCAATCGACATACTAATCAACCAACTAGTAACCTGTTAATGGACATACTAATCAACCAACTAGTAACCTGCCACAGCAGATGGAAGTTATACGTCGTAGTGTTGAACACTTTTTGAAGAGAAATAAAAAAATCAGTTGTCATGATAAAAGCTACATATGAAGAGTCCGGAGCACACTACCTGGGACAAAGCGATTATTTTGGTTATGTGTACAGTAACATTCTATACGACGTGTTTGAAGGTCTGCATGACAAAGTGGTACTGCTGAATAATCGAGACACTACAACAGCACTACATATTAAAGGGAATAACCCGCCAGAAAAAATGATTACAATTATGATTAATCAAATGTTAAGTTATTCTTGCAACTAGCCGTGGTCACTGACACTATACGCATGCGCCACTGTAGTACTTCCTGGTACGAACTTCTTCTGGTATGTGATTAAATAGCAATTCAAATGTTCATGAATACAACAAAATGGGATCATGTCAGCAAAATAATCCGTCCCTGTCCTTTACAGCTCTGAAATGTCTATAAAACAAAAGCTATTATATGTATACTACACAACAGTGTGCTTTCTACATGTTTATTAATATCGTATTACTTCATATGGGAATCGATCATCAACAGATCCTTCTAAACATAATACTCTAAGGCATAATACAAATATGTATCTCCAAGGAGAGGACAACCATAGGCTGCATAGCTTTCTGTCAAATTCCTTATTTCAATTGTTGTAAATAACCATGTACATGATAGAAAATAAATATACTTACACTAAATGTATATATATTGAACCTATGCTGGACATATTTATTTTGGTAGGGAGGTGTTAGTACACACTCCCTAAGCATGTACTAGCATAGGCCTAATCAGTTAGATGAACACAAGTGGTTTTCTCACTTTTAGTGGAATGGGGCTGGTTCCCTTCAGGAGGGAAAGTGTCTCGTAAATGGCAAAAAAAGGAGAATTGAGAGATATGGTCATGTCAAAAACGGTTAGAAATGCTAACCGGTTAACCGGACATTTGATCGGTCGGTTATCCGCATAGTTTGAAAATTGTTCATAACTGTTTTAACACACTTAATATTCTTACTACAAAACCAGCATGCTTAATTGATACAATGACTAATACATTGATTCCGATTTCTCGTTGTATAGCCTATGAACATGATGTACACAATATGTTCATTTTATATAATAACACCATCACTTTCCCATATAGAGCAGCTGTTAGTCTCACACCAATTTATATTCATTCCTATCGGTATTTGTACAGTGTGTCTGTTGCTTTGCTTTTCAGCAGGAAAGGGTTAAATGACTTTCATGTGGAAGTCGTGATAGTAGTAGCGCGTTTGTTTAAGGTGCGAAAGGTCCGGAGTTCGAGCCCTGCTGGAGTCGTTACGATTGTGCCCTTAGGTAAGGGATTTAAATTCCACATTGCCTCCTCTCTCCTTCATGGCGATGGATTCCATGAAGAATGAGGTCTCGAAAGTGATTAATATAAGTTTAAAGAACTTGATTCGCAATTGAGCTAAATTAAATGTGTAGAAACTAAGCTCATTATTGGGAACATCCTTTCACAGCTTTGCTTTACATATAACAGCCCACATTCACGAGTCTCATTGTATCTCCGCCATACTACTTTTATCATGTTGTAAACGCAACAGACCGAATGGGGATTTAACAGTACCTGTTAGCAACTAAATAGTTGTGTAATTAATGATGCATACACCACATTTCTTACATTACATAGACGAAGAAGAATGCTTTATTAAGACTTAAACTTTACAGTTTCTGGTCTGTAACATTTAAACATATTTACAATATATGTAGTACAATATTATGATAAATGCAATCATGATGAGGATGGACAAATGATGTAATGATTATGGACATACATGGAAAAATAATGACAATGTCATGATGGATTTTAGACTATGCAAAACATGATCATGACTGTATTAAGAGTGTAGGGAGTATTCAACTGGTAATTCATATATCCTAAACAAGTGAATTACGAAGGGATAAAGCTTCATGAATATATTTACTAAAGTTAACCAGCTCTAGGGAATTGTCACATTGAAATATTTGCAATAATTTTAACATACTTGGTCGATTAGAATATAAACGTTTAATATATTTTTTCTTAATGTACTATACACCTCACATTTAAACATGAAATGAAACTCATCTTCCACGTTGTTTGTATTACACAATAAACATAACCTTTCGTTTTGATCAATATGGTTTCTACCATATCTGCCAGTTTCAATCCGTAAGTTGTGAGCTGATAGTCTCAATTACATACACAGAAACTTTATACAATCAAGTAGTAAAACAAACAGATTTTGAATTGTATTTTATTTTTCTTCAATTCCTAACAGAATCTGGGGCATCTTTTATGTACATATATAATTACTATGTTTTACTAACTTATTTCTAATATCAACTTAGCCTGGGTTCCAGTCTGTCGATTTTTCACTTTTTAACTTCTGGCAAAATATGATGTTGATATTATCAGAAACTCAATACGGCCCAATTAATAGTCTCGGTGTTCAAATATATTTATTTGACTGACCAGGCAATATTGACGATGGTTCCCAGGCTAATATCAACTAGAAATTTACCATATATACCTGCACATAGTCCAATGGAACGTTTTCACAAAATCCATGTTCCCTACAATTATAGTATATATGCTTTTCATCGCTGTATATTCGCTATGGCAAACAACGACAAGCTTAAAAACGTTTCAGACAATCCTCATAACATGTCTAACAGTGACTAAAACAAATATAGTGCCCCAAATGTGCCTAATTAGAATAAATTCACCCCACATTCCCCAACCCACCCTCACCCCTAGTTCTTCAATATTTTATAATATTAAGGATATTTGTTTATTTAAGCGTATGATCAAATTATATTTCCGACAATGGACATTAAAATAATTATTATCAGGAGTGGCCCTAGCAACGAGTAATAAAATAGCTTTCTATGTTCAAGAGTGAAATATTATTCAAACATTTATTTAAACAAACAAATCTTTTTATTTTAGCTGAAAAGTGTTTCTATGATAGAAAACAATGCAACCATGTCCTAAATGGTGCTAGAACTTGTCCTAAATGGTGTTAGAACTTGTCCTAAATGGTGCTAGAACTTGTCCTAAATGCTGCTAGAACTTGTCCTAAATGGTGCTAGAACTTGTCCTAAATGGCGCTAGAACTTGTCCTAAATGCTGCTAGAACTTGTCCTAAATGCTGCTAGAACTTGTCCTAAATGCTGCTAGAACTTGTCCTAAATGGTGCTAGAACTTGTCCTAAATGCTGCTAGAACGTGTCCTAAATGGTGCTAGAACTTGTCCTAAATGCTGCTAGAACTTGTCCTAGATGGTGCTAGAACGTGTCCTAAATGGTGCTAGTACTTGTCCTAAATGGTGCTAGATCTTGTCCTAAATGGAGAACTTGTCCTAAATGGTGCTAGAACGTAGTGTTTAGACTTCCATAAATGACTTCATAAAATATGTCATGGACAGCTTGAGTGCGAAAACGTTCTTATTGACAACATTTCAACATGCAGTGTCTAGGTACCACATGTGCTATGCAGTGAGAAATAAAAGCGTAACAAAAACAGTACTGCTTTCAACCAGTGGAATAACCAGAGATCATTCTAGAGGGTGATGTGGGCGAAAATGTCGCCCTAGGGACCCAGACTTCGCCCTCTGGAGGCCCCACTTCTCCCTTTACGATTTTCAAACAAAATGGTGTCTAGTATGATACATTATAAAGCACTCCTTCTATTCAAATGTTGTATTTAATGGCTGTACTGTGCATTTTTACCCTATTTTGCAGCAGTATATTAAAGAACACCATTTAAGGAAGCGATCACGCACATTCTCACTTCTCCCAAATATTCTGACCTAGACTGATCTCTGAATAACACATTTTATTTTACTGATACATTTCATTGAAAAGCATAAAATAATATGGTTTTAATCGACATTCCAGTGGCTTTAAACATCAAATAAATACATTATATTTAATTATGTATAGGTCCTAAACATTTCCTCCTAGCTCAAACCCAGTCTCAAGCATTCTGATTGATTCTGAACAAAGCAAATCTCAGATTCAACCAATTATATCACTTGAGCTTCAGTTTGAGAAAATGTATATAACCTCCGACCCAGATAATAGATTTAACTTATCACCAAATGCATCAAATTCATATAATACCTCCGACTACTATTAAATGAGCGATATCTCTCGCTTTTTCGCTACCCCCCTTTGCAGGTAAAGTCTGATTTATTCCGAAATGTATATCGGTTTTTTAATTGGAATCCTATGTTGTTACTGTTAATCCCTAACCAGATGTTGCAGTATGATAAATGTGATTTTATCAAAATCATATAAATTAATTGATAACAAGTGTTTTATTCAATGATATACTATATCAAAATAAGATATTCAACAAATTATGGTGGATAAATAAAAAATAACAAGTACGCCGTCCGTGCACGAGTTCCCCATATAATCAGGTGCCGATCCGACACCGTTGCGATAATGTATTGAGCAGCAACGTCACGTGATGAAGCTAAACCTGTCAACAAGAGTTTTTTAAAAGTTGTTTTCACAACGAAAATAATAATATACGGCAAGTGTATATATATATATATATATGTATATGTGTTATACTGGTCATTATATGTGAGATTTACGCTGACCATAGGTTCCACCTCTCTAGAGATACAGTAATTATAAGATGAGAAATTGAATGAAAATAGATAGCATGTTGTGCAAAGCAAACAACGATAAAAACAGAGGAAACCATTGAAGACCTACATGTTCTTAGGAAGAATACAGGGGCAGTAACTGTCTCTCTCATTGAATGTAGTGTGATTTCACGGAATCATGAAAAAGTATCACAAAATATCACAGTAATTTTCTCCATTTGTTTTTAAACACTGAAATTAGCCTTCCACGTGCATCAACGTTTATGAAGCCTTGGCTTATACCATTCTGCAAAGACATCTTTCACATGTTAGTCTAAAACCTCTTGCTAGATGCCGAGCCATTTCGTTTTGGTAGAGCTATAAATCTGGGCCTCGCTGTAATATTGAATTCCCCTTCCAGGCCCTCTGATAGCACATTCAGTAGGGTATTCTCTATAAGCCCTTCGACAGAATTTCCAAACTCTGGCAGTCTGTAAAATAAAATGTGTACGGTTGGTATACACGTTGATGTTTTGTACATGTATATAAAGTTTTCCTACATTTATGTGTAATATGATGGTCAAAAACTGGCTGACTAATAAACTTTGCTTTATTAGTTAGTGTCTAATAAAGCTTTAGTGACTTCATAATACTACATGTATGGTAGCGTGTTCGCTTCAGGTGTGAAAGGCCCGGAGTTCAAGCCCAGCTATAGCCGTTACGATTGTGCCCTTAGGCAAGCAAGGCATTCCACATTGTCTCTTCTCTCTCCCTCGTGGCGATGGATTCCATCAGGAATGAGGTCGCAAATTCCTTGCTAAAATGCCTCCACAGATGCATTTCATTTTTGGTTGAGATGCAGAGGTAGAGTACTAGGTAGGTGTAAACTGAAATAATATTTAGAGGTTATTAAACCGCGGAGGTGGCCATTTGTGGATATTGGCGCACCCTATGGAGATATTGGCCCGGCAGAGCCGAAAATCGAAATATATTGCCCGCGTCGACCAGATATTTTGCTTTTCTATCATATAGTAAATAACGTATGCAATAAAGTAAATTATTTAATTATCTTGCGTAAATTTTTCATCTTTAGAATGAAATATAGAAAAATCATACCACGATTTGAACAATTCAAAAAGTATCTGTCTATAAGAATAGCCATAGAAAAAGAAATAGCACTAAGGAATGATAAATTAGAAAAAACATAATATTAACCCTTTCCTTCATAGAGATTTAGGTTAACATACTATTATATCTCCATACAAACGACAGCCATTTAGCTATCATGCAGTGGATAAGTAGTTGCCATACCTATTCCACCTCCATAGATATTACTGGGACTACATGAGATTCTGGCCTTTATTATAAGCATTGGTTTTGGCTACTACATTGTCAATGTATGTCGTATTGGTAATGGTGTCAAGAGGTGCTTCTATGAAGGAAAGGGTTAAATGGTCCAATTTTGAATAAGGAGCACCAATTTACAATACACAAATAAATCGTTCAAAAGAGCAGATCAATAGATCAAAACATCTTTTTTCCCTCCTAAAATATCTCTCTTTTCATCTATCTCTCTCTTTCTATCACGAGGTAAACAAACTCTCAAACAAAATTCTTGAGCATAGATACATTGTTTGATGCAACTAGCATTTATAACCAGCTAATACGGAACCTTTTCATTCTATTTTTTAAATGCATAAAAAAGACCATTAGATAGACATTATTATGTTTGATATAATTATATGACCAATGTATGTTGCATAAAGTGTCAACAAATCTGTCCAACTATTATGCATATGTATTCTGGTCATTTTCGATATTACGCCAAGTTATTAAAATCGCCATATATACCTGGTACTAACATCTAGTACGGAGTGGAAAGAATTACCTTAAGCTTTTAGCTTTCAGTTCAATCCACATATCACGATATAAATGTATGTTTCTGTATATTTCTCAATGTATATTACATGTATCCTGATAAATAAAGATGTTTAAACCAATCCACATATCACGATATAAATGTATGTTTATGTATATTTCTCAATGTATATTACATGTATCCTGATAAATAAAGATGTTTAAACCAATCCACATATCACGATATAAATGAATGTTTCTGTATATTTCTCAATGTATATTACATGTATCCTGATAAATATGTTTAAACCAATCCATATAGCACGATATAAATGTATGTTTCTGTATATTTCTCAATGTATATTACATGTATCCTGATAAATATGTTTAAACCAATATGCAACGGAGATACTGTACGACCGCTGTCGGGAATTAACATAACGATTAGATAACTACTGAAAATAGTCTTCGGCATCCGTCAGTCTTGGTGGGCGGTAGCTATCCAGTTGAGTTGGAAAACCTCTCCCACCGTCGAGTATAACCCCTGGCGCCTGGCTGTACGCCAATGTAGCCTTGGTTTATAACCGGTAACTGCTATACTCCGTGTTGAGCCTACACTGAGGTGTAGCTGGAGTGTCCTCTCCAGGGCGCTAGCTATGAAAATAGTGGGTGCAAATAAAACAACGATAGAATCAGAGGAAACCAATTAACATGACCAATCCTCCTTTGGGAGAATTCAGGGGCAGTAACTTACCAATGTTTCTCATTCTCAAGAGGATGAATATCATTTAAAACCAGGCCCTAGGTTTCAAAACTTTTCTCAGTTCTCAAAACTCAAGTAATCTGATTGGTTGATTCTGAGATGAAAAAGTTTAATCAGAAGCTTGAGATTGGAGAACATTTTTGTAACCTAGGGGCCAGGTAAAATAGAATGTACACAGCACTCACTTCTTCATTGCTTGTTTTCTCTTCAGCCTTTCTTCTTCTTCTTTCACTATTTTCAACTGCTCCTTGCTATACCTCGGCGTGCTTGTCTTTGATGTCTCCGTGTTACTTTCACCAATGCTCTGTAATGATATATATCACATAAATTTGCTTGTATTCAGTGTAATGTGTGTGTTTTATGTTTATTTATCGTTGCTACCGGTTACCCATATGAGCGACGCCTGCTGAAGAGACTAGTAATTTTAGATTTTGGAGGATAGTGCAATGATAAAGACAGAGACCCATTCCAGAGTCTCCTCTGGTTCTTTTACGTACAAGGTGTAAAGCACCGACACGAGACCTCGGTTTAACGTCACATCTGAACGACTAAGAATCCTAATATGCTGTTTTATTATACATTTGACCTCTATTAAGCAACCACCTGCACTAAGAAGACACTTTCTGGTATTCCCTTGGCTGGCTGCTTAAGACAGCCTTGACTGTAAGCAAAAAAGGAACTTATCCCATCTTTTCCTTGCCTTACCTCGCCAAATCATCATTACTCACCTAAATGTGTTAACCATTGCATTATCCTCCAAAAATCTAAAATGACTTATCTCTTCAGGGGCAACCGGTAGCGATGATAAATAAGTGTAACACACACAGACAGAGAATGCGATGATAAATAAGCGTAACACACACAGACAGAGAATGCGATGATAAATAAGCGTAACACACACAGACAGAGAATGCGATGATAAATAAGCGTAACACACACAGACAGAGAATGCGATGATAAATAAGCGTAACACACACAGACAGAGAATGCGATGATAAATAAGTGTAACACACACAGACAGAGAATGCGATGATAAATAAGCGTAACACACACAGACAGAGAATGCGATGATAAATAAGCGTAACACACACAGACAGAGAATGCGATGATAAATAAGTGTAACACACACAGACAGAGAATGCGATGATAAATAAGCGTAACACACACAGACAGAGAATGCGATGATAAATAAGTGTAACACACACAGACAGAGAATGAAATATTACAGACACTTTGCAACAACATGCACATCACGTATCTTAAAATATTAATTAACTGCTCAATATTACCAAAAAGTACTATTTAAAGTACGATATTTATGAGGCTGTGTCTCATTTATATGAACAAGTTGACAGTTTCTTACGGAGGTTGGTTCACCAAGTACTGGTTAACCTTTGGAGCCTGCCCAGGAAAGGTGCTGCTAGGTAAACTGTCTGTCGCTCATATGGGCAACCGGTAGCGTACATGTACATACACACGTACATGTATTTATTGTATATGCTACAAACATCAGTTGATGTCTTAATGCAATAAATGTTGTTGTTATTAAGCAGCCAGTTTCATGATTCCCAATATGTTATTTTGCTACACATTTATTAACCTCTATTAAGCAGCCACATGTGCTAAGCAGCCACTTTCTGTGATTCCTTTGTCTGGCTGCTTAAGACAGGTTTAACTGTATTTATCTATACTCGGCACCACAGATGTGTCTGGGTGAGTGCTCCTGTATTGTATTTACCTATACTCGGCACCACAGATGTGTCTGGGTGAGTGCTCCTACCTTGTATTTATCTATACTCGGCACCACAGATGTGTCTGGGTGAGTGCTCCTACCTTGTATTTATCTATACTCGGCATCACAGATGTGTCTGGGTGAGTGCTCCTGTATTGTATTTATCTATAGTCGGCACCACAGATGTGTCTGGGTGAGTGCTCCTGTATTGTATTTATCTATACTCGGCACCACAGATGTGTCTGGGTGAGTGCTCCTACCTTGTATTTATCTATACTCGGCACCACAGATGTGTCTGGGTGAGTGCTGCTGTATTGTATTTATCTATACTCGGCACCACAGATGTGTCTGGGTGAGTGCTCCTACCTTGTATTTATCTATACTCGGCACCACAGATGTGTCTGGGTGAGTGCTCCTACCTTGTATTTATCTATACTCGGCACCACAGATGTGTCAGGGTGAGTGCTCCTGTATTGTATTTATCTATACTCGGCACCACAGATGTGTCTGGGTGAGTGCTCCTGTATTGTATTTATCTATACTCGGCACCACAGATGTGTCAGGGTGAGTGCTCCTGTATTGTATTTATCTATACTCGGCACCACAGATGTGTCTGGGTGAGTGCTGCTGTATTGTATTTATCTATACTCAGCACCACAGATGTGTCTGGGTGAGTGCTCCTACTTTGTATCTATCTATACTCGGCACCACAGATGTGTCTGGGTGAGTGCTCCTGTATTGTATTTATCTATACTCTGCATCACAGATGTGTCAGGGTGAGTGCTCCTGTATTGTATTTATCTATACTCGGCACCACAGATGTGTCTGGGTGAGTGCTCCTGTATTGTATTTATCTATACTCGGCACCACAGATGTGTCTGGGTGAGTGCTCCTACGTTGTATTTATCTATACTCGGCACCACAGATGTGTCTGTGTGAGTGCTCCTACCTTGTATTTATCTATACTCGGCACCACAGATGTGTCTGGGTGAGTGCTCCTACCTTGTATTTATCTATACTCGGCACCACAGATGTGTCAGGGTGAGTGTTCCTGTATTGTATTTATCTATACTCGGCACCACAGATGTGTCTGGGTGAGTGTTCCTGTATTGTATTTATCTATACTCGGCACCACAGATGTGTCTGGGTGAGTGCTCCTGTATTGTATTTATCTATACTCGGCACCACAGATGTGTCTGGGTGAGTGCTCCTGTATTGTATTTATCTATACTCGGCACCACAGATGTGTCTGGGTGAGTGCTCCTACCTTGTATTTATCTATACTCGGCACCACAGATGTGTCTGGGTGAGTGCTCCTACCTTGTATTTATCTATACTCGGCACCACAGATGTGTCAGGGTGAGTGCTCCTGTATTGTATTTATCTATACTCGGCACCACAGATACGTCTGGGTGAGTGCTTCTGTATTGTATTTATCTATACTCGGCACCACAGATGTGTCTGGGTGAGTGCTCCTGTATTGTATTTATCTATACTCGGCACCACAGATGTGTCTGGGTGAGTGTTCCTGTATTGTATTTATCTATACTCGGCACCACAGATGTGTCTGGGTGAGTGCTCCTGTATTGTATTTATCTATACTCGGCACCACAGATGTGTCAGGGTGAGTGTTCCTGTATTGTATTTATCTATACTCGGCACCACAGATGTGTCTGGGTGAGTGTTCCTGTATTGTATTTATCTATACTCGGCACCACAGATGTGTCTGGGTGAGTGCTCCTGTATTGTATTTATCTATACTCGGCACCACAGATGTGTCTGGGTGAGTGCTCCTGTATTGTATGTATCTATACTCGGCACCACAGATGTGTCTGGGTGAGTGCTCCTGTATTGTATTTATCTCTACTCGGCACCACAGATGTGTCTGGGTGAGTGCTCCTACGTTGTATTTATCTATACTCGGCATCACAGATGTGTATGGGTGAGTGCTCCTACGTTGTATTTATCTATACTCGGCACCACAGATGTGTCTGGGTGAGTGCTCCTGTATTGTATTTATCTATACTCGGCATCACAGATGTGTCTGGGTGAGTGCTCCTACCTTGTATTTATCTATACTCGGTACCACAAATGTGTCAGGGTGAGTGCTCCTGTATTGTATTTATCTATACTCGGCACCACAGATGTGTCAGGGTGAGTGTTCCTGTATTGTATTTATCTATACTCGGCACCACAGATGTGTCTGGGTGAGTGCTCCTACCTTGTATTTATCTATACTCGGCACCACAGATGCGTCTGGGTGAGTGCTCCTGTATTGTATTTATCTATACTCGGCACCACAGATGTGTCTGGGTGAGTGCTCCTGTATTGTATTTATCTATACCCGGCACCACAGATGTGTCTGGGTGAGTGCTCCTACCTTGTATTTATCTATACTCGGCACCACAGATGCGTCTGGGTGAGTGCTCCTGTATTGTATTTATCTATACTCGGCACCACAGATGTGTCTGGGTGAGTGCTCCTGTATTGTATTTATCTATACTCGGCACCACAGATGCATCTGGGTGAGTGTTCCTGTATTGTATTTATCTATACTCGGCACCACAGATGTGTCTGGGTGAGTGCTCCTGTATTGTATTTATCTATACTCGGCACCACAGATGTCTGGGTGAGTGTCCTGTATTGTATTTATCTATACTCGGCACCACAGATGTGTCTGGGTGAGTGCTCCTGTATTGTATTTATCTATACTCGGCACCACAGATGTGTCTGGGTGAGTGCTCCTGTATTGTATTTATCTATACTCGGCACCACAGATGTGTCTGGGTGAGTGCTCCTGTATTGTATTTATCTATACTCGGCACCACAGATGTGTCTGTGTGAGTGCTCCTACCTTGTATTTATCTATACTCGGCACCACAGATGTGTCAGGGTGAGTGCTCCTACCTTGTATTTATCTATACTCGGCACCACAGATGTGTCAGGGTGAGTGCTCCTACCTTGTATTTATCTATACTCGGCACCACAGATGTGTCTGGGTGAGTGCTCCTACTTTGTATTTATCTATACTCGGCACCACAGATGTGTCTGGGTGAGTGCTCCTGTATTGTATTTTTTGGTGTGTCTGGTGAGTGCTCCTTGTATTTATCTATACTCGGCACACAGATGTGTCTGGTGAGTGCTCCTACTGTATTTATCTATACTCGGCACCACAGATGTGTCTGGGTGAGTGCTCCTACATTGTATTTATCTATACTCGGCACCACAGATGTGTCTGGGTGAGTGCTCCTACTTTGTATTTATCTATACTCGGCACCACAGATGTGTCTGGGTGAGTGCTGCTGTATTGTATTTATCTATACTCGGCACCACAGATGTGTCTGGGTGAGTGCTCCTACATTGTATTTATCTATACTCGGCACCACAGATGTTCTGGGTGAGTGCTCCTACATTGTATTTATCTATACTCGGCACCACAGATGTGTCAGGGTGAGTGCTCCTACCTTGTATTTATCTATACTCGGCACCACAGATGTGTCTGGGTGAGTGCTCCTACCTTGTATTTATCTATACTCGGCACCACAGATGCATCTGGGCGAGTGCTGCTGTATTGTATTTATCTATACTCGGCACCACAGATGTGTCAGGGTGAGTGCTCCTACCTTGTATTTATCCATACTCGGCATCACAGATGTGTCTGGGTGAGTGCTCCTACCTTGTATTTATCCATACTCGGCACCACAGATGTGTCAGGGTGAGTGCTCCTACCTTGTAGTTATCTATACTCGGCATCACAGATGTGTCAGGGTGAATGCTCCTACCTTGTATTTATCTATACTTGGCTCCTACCTTTGTCCTCTGTGAAGCACCTGATGAAGTCTTCCTTTTCCCCTTCCTCTGCACTGAAGCAACAGAACTAACAGAGATCGAGGTAGCTGGACTGTTCCCTCGTTCCGTTGTTGTCTCGGTTGTGAATTCTACAGGCGAGTCTGGTGGTAACGGTGACTCCGGCATGTGCTCCAACATTCTATGTTCGCCAATCTGAGCAAACAACGGTACTTCCTCTTTCGTGACCTTAGCCAACAACTCGTGAAAACTTGTGTCATCCAGTAGTCCTCTGAAAAAAAATAAGACTATCAACTAATCAGAATTTCAATCGTTTGTACATCATGTAACATAGAGGTAATATATCATGTGTACATCCTGTAACATAGAGGCAATCTATCGTGTGTACATCATGTAACATACAGGCAATCTATCGTGTGTACATCATGTAACATACAGGTAATCTATTGTGTGTACATCATGTAACATACAGGCAATCTATCATGTGTACATCATGTAACATAAGGGTAATCAATAGTTATTGTGCTTACATCATGTAACATAAGGGCAATCAATAGTTATCGTGTGTACATCATGTAACATAAGGGCAATCAATAGTTATTGTGGGTACATCATGTAACATAAGGGCAATCAATAGTTATTGTGCGTACATCATGTAACATAAGGGCAATCAATAGTTATTGTGCGTACATCACGTAACATAAGGGCAATCAATAGTTATCGTGTGTACATCATGTAACATAAGGGCAATCAATAGTTATTGTGGGTACATCATGTAACATAAGGGCAATCAATAGTTATCGTGTGTACATCATGTAACATAAGGGCAATCAATAGTTATTGTGGGTACATCATGTAACATAAGGGTAATCAATAGTTATTGTGCATACATCATGTAACATAAGGGTAATCAATAGTTATTGTGCATACATCATGTAACATAAGGGCAATCAATAGTTATTGTGTGTACATCATGTAACATAAGGGCAATCAATAGTTATTGTGTGTACATCATGTAACATAAGGGCAATCAATAGTTATTGTGCGTACATCATGTAAAATACAGGTAATCTGTTGTATGTACGTCATGTAACACTCATGTCCATATTTGAAATTACTGACGGCGAGTTGCAGTTGTTTCCACTGATTATTATTGACGGTTTCGTTACACCAAATGGTCACATATTGGTTAAGGCTTCCACGAATGTTAGAATCTTGTGAGGGGTTCATTCTGATATGGCCGGTTGGTATATCACCATCTAGTTAAAAAATGGTTACAGATTGCATATCAACCAGGCGTTTGGGAAGTACTGATGTTAAAAAAAGAGGTGTGTCATAAGTCAGGAATGACTGGCCCTTTGAATAGGGGTGACACCATAACAAACACAGAAATCGATGGATGCTCCCCAAGCGGGGTGCTTGATGGAGAAATATTTAGAAATGAAAGTGTATCAAAGATTTTTGGTGGAATTTTGATGAAATACCGTATGTGAGAAACATTTCAACAAACTTGGCTCGACTACTCCAGAAAGGGGAGATTATTTGGTAAGTACATCATAGAGAGTTATGGTTCTTGCAAATCGCCTCATTACTGTTTCATGTTTTATTTCATGGCATAGTTTGCGAGTTTAGCTCTGGATAAGAAGTGCCTGAACGGACAGACCAACTATTATATATTAAGTGGCTATTCCTTTGTTTTCTATAGCCACATAAACAGAATTGGTAGCCACATAAAAGTGTTTACAGTCAAACCATAAGCAAGTCTTAAGCAGCCAGCCAAGGGAATCTCAGAAAGTGGCTGCTTAGCACAGGTGGCTGCTTAATAGAGGTCAAATGTATAATAAAACAGTATATTGGGAATCTCTGGCTGCTTAATACAGGTTGGCTGCTTAATAGAGGAGACCACTAACGCAGGTTTGACTGTATAGCCACATAACCGCTAACCCTAGACCACTAGATAGTAAACCTGTTGTTCTCCTAGCCAGGCAAGTATCATTTTATGACAGTCAAAGTGGCAAATATATGCTCCCCTATTGGGATGTATAACAAACACTTCTATTGTTAAAATGGGCACATTTTGCTATCCCAATTTATCATAGCAAAGACAATTTATATGATCTAGCTTAATACAGTCATTAAAAATACATTGTGTCAGGTTGCATACATTCCATTGATAGAATAACTAGATACCTGAGCACGTTGGCCATAACGCCGGAGGTCACATCAGCCACGGCGCGACTACACCGAACAGTATCGGGTCTTTCAGTATCCCTCTTGTGTTCTGTTTCTGACTCATCCATCTGGCTGTCTCGTTCACTGAGACACCTATAAACATTTAGTTGATTCATTTTGTCTTCATAATCTAATTCGATCTCTTTGGTTTATATAAATTTATTTTAACTCAATTGCGAAACAAGTTCCTATAACTGATATTAATCACTCTCGAGACCACATTCCTGATGGAATCCATCGCCACGAGGGAGAGAGAAGAGGCAACGTGCAATTTAAGTGCCTTGCCTAAGGGCACAATCGTAACGGCTCCAGCTACCCGGTACACATAACTATGAATAATATGCAAATTAACCCCACTGGTTTTTATTTTAGTAAACTGACATTTATATAATGGAAAAGATATATACATGTACCGGTACAGACGGATATGTAGTCCAGTGGTAGCACGCTGGACTGGTAATCCAGGGATCGCAGGTTCGATACCCCTGTTTGACCCTAATAAAATTAACCGTCTTTCAGATGGGACGTTAAACCGAGGTCTCGTGTCGGTGCTTTACACCGTGCACGTAAAAGAACCAGAGGAGACTCTGGAATGGGTCTCTGTCTGTATCATGCACTATCCTCCAAAAATCTAAAATGACTAATCTCTTCAGGAAGCGTCGCTCATATGGGCAACCGGTAGCGACGATAAATAAACGTAAAACACAC
Source organism: Archivesica marissinica (assembly GCA_014843695.1). Lineage (NCBI taxonomy): Eukaryota > Metazoa > Mollusca > Bivalvia > Venerida > Vesicomyidae > Archivesica > Archivesica marissinica. The sequence goes on along the minus strand of CM026392.1, from coordinate 25,313,641 downwards.
ACAATAATCTACAGCAATAAAACAACAGCACACCTGTCAACATAAAACTGCTTATAGTCCTCTGGGAAGTTGATTTGGAATGCACGGATGTCATGTGTTCTGGCCGTTAGTCCGAGATGTAACAGGAACGGGGTTGGAGGCTCGGGTTTTTCCCATAATGCATTTTTCTTCCTGCGTACCCGTTCACATTCATCCTTCTCTTCATCTGGAGAGAGTTTGCTGATTGGTGGCAATGTCTGTAATAAGGAACGTTATACAGTCAAACCTGTCTTAAGCAGCCAGCCAAGGGAATCACTGGCTGATTAACACAGGTGGCTGCTTAATAGAGGTCAAATTCATAACAAAGTAACATATTGGGAATCTGAACACTGGCTGCTTAATGCAGGTTGGCTGCTTAATAGAGGTGACCACTAACACAGGTTTGACTGTAAATACAACCTAATACCATCTCCACTCTCAGCTAATTCTAATTGTAATACCTGGGAGTCATGACATTAAATATTGTTCAGGACACATATAATTTTAGGTTTGTTCTGATATGGCCGGTTGGTGAGCCGCCAGCTAGTTAAATAATGGTTACCGATTGCCTACCAGCCTGGCGTCTGGCATACAAGCATAGGATTCGGGAGGTACTGATGTTCATAAAAAAAATGGTGTCTCATAAGTCAAAAATGGCTGGCCCTTTAAATAGTCTATGGTCTATGGTAATAGTCTATATATTACTCTATAATAAAGAAACACTTTACTTTTTTATATAACATTATTGTTTTTTTCCTGCATCTGTCTTGTGTATTAATGGCTCATTCTAGGTTAGAATATTTGGGAGAAGTGAGAAAGTGCAAAAGTGCGTCCTTCAATGGGGTTAATTAATAAATATCAACAAAATAGGGTTAAACTACACATTATGACCATTAAAAACAAACATTTGAATAGTAGGAATGCTCTATAATGGGCCAGTGTAGCCTACTGGACCAAATTTTGTATGAAAATTTAAAAAAAAAGAATTAATTAATTTTTTTGTTTTTCAAATTGATTTTTTTAGGGAGAAGTGGGGCCCCCAAGGGGCGAAGTCAGTGTCCCTAGGGCGAGTATTTCGCCCAAGTCGCCCTCTAGAATGAGACCTGGTGTTTGTCTATCTGCCTGTGGACAGGATACCTCTGTGGTTATATAGAGGATTGGTCTAGGAGGAAGTGATTCCATTTCATGAGAAATGGGTCAAGGGCAGTGGTCAGGGCAGTCAGCGAAGTGTCCACGATAGACATAATGTTCCAATGGAAGACCTATTGCAAACCTTGTATGACCTTTCAAATAAGCCTGTGACCTTGAGGCTGACATTTCCAGGTAAAATCAAGGTTATATGAAATGACCTTGAGGCTGAGATTTCCAGGTAAAATCAAGGTTATATGAAATGACCTTGAGGCTGACATTTCCAGGTAAAATCAAGGTTATATGAAATGACCTTGAGGCTGACATTTCCAGGAAAAATCAAGGTAATATAAAATGACCTTGAGGCTGACATTTCCAGGTAAAATCAAGGTTATATGAAATGACCTTGAGGCTGACATTTCCAGGTAAAATCAAGGTTATATGAAATGACCTTGAGGCTGACATTTCCAGGTAAAATCAAGGTTATATGAAATGACCTTGAGGCTGACATTTCCAGGTAAAATCAAGGTTATATGAAATGACCTTGAGGCTGACATTTCCAGGTAAAATCAAGGTTATATGAAATGACCTTGAGGCTGACATTTCCAGGTAAAATCAAGGTTATATGAAATGACCTTGAGGCTGACATTTCCAGGTAAAATCAAGGTTATATGAAATGACCTTGAGGCTGACATTTCCAGGTAAAATCAAGGTTATATGAAATGACCTTGAGGCTGACATTTCCAGGTAAAATCAAGGTTATATGAAATGACATTGATGCTGACATCTCCAGGTAAAATCAAGGTTATATGAAATGACCTTGAGGCTGACATCTCCAGGTAAAATCAAGGTTATATGAAATCACCTTGAGGCTGACATTTCCAGGTAAAATCAAGGTTATATGAAATGATCTTGAGGCTGACATTTCCAGGAAATATCAAGGTTATATGAAATGACCTTGAGGCTGACATTTCTCAAGGTTATATGAAATGACCTTGATGCTGACATTTCCAGGTAAAATCAAGGTTATATGAAATGACTTGAGGCTGACATTTCCAGGAAAAATTAAGGTTATATGAAATGACCTTGAGGCTGACATTTCCAGGTAAAATCAAGGTTATATGAAATCAAGCACTTGTTCGTGTGCACTTGGGTTGGCATCTCTTCGAGTGCTATCTTCCATAGTTTGCTTAAAGGTTAGTTTGGCAATTTTTATAAGAGTTTGAGTTCTTGATAGAATTCTATCGAATTATCGAATATTCGAATACCTTCCCGATGGAATATTCGAATACCTTCCCGACGGAATATTCGAATACCTTCCCGACGGAATATTCGAATACCTTCCCGACGGAATATTCGAATACCTTCCCGACGGAATATTCGAATACCTTCCCGACGGAATATTCGAATACCTTCCCGACGGAATATTCGAATAGTATAATCGCTATTTGTTGCCATCCCTACTTATAAATAACTGAAAGACAAACAATGTTTCTTAAATATAATTATTGTAAAACAAAGACTACATTGGTTTACATAAAAAGAAGTTTGGGTTGTTGACAATATTTAGAATTCACTTTCAGACCCCATTAAGTCGCTTTTGTAAACAGCATAGAGCCAGATCAGGCGGCACAGAATGTGCTATGTTATGCTGTTTGCTATTCTGATAGTGGAGCTGCAACACTTGTCTGAATAGTAAAAACAACACAGATGCTGATCAGACGTGGTGTTAAGCTGCGGCTGATCTGGATCTATGTTGTTTGCACATTCCGTCCAATTTATTCGGCAGGTTATGGGTTAAAGTGTTCTATTATACCATATATCTAGCCAATTCTGATTCCGATCTCATTCCATCTTCCATTGATCTCAGGCGAGATGGTGGTCGTTCCTGCAATGAATAATAATTATGTTTAATACACTTTCACAGTTTCATACAGCCATCACATATTTTCCTATATGTACAACATGAAGGATTCCGATTTGTTGAGAGAATAATCCTTATAATTAGGTGGTAATGGGTCGATTCGGCGTAATTGAACTAAGGACGACTTAAAGTTTGAGTAAATATGTCAAATCAGACGCACATTGTACTTTTTAAAACTATTTATCGTTCCGTTGACCCATAAACAATGGCAGCCAATAATAAAGTTTTATCAACATTGCAATGCCTCGCTTTCGATTCAAGTACGTCATTAATTAAGTCATGTGCTAATAGGTCTATTAATAGGATTAATGCAAGTCAATAATTACACGGACAATCCCCCAAGTTTCCTAAGGCGTTGATATGATCAGAAACTCAATACGGCCCAATAAATAGTCTCGGTGTTAAAATATATTTATTTGACTGACCAGGCAAAATATATCGACATCAGTTCTCAGACTAAGTTTCATACAGCCATCATATATTTTCTTTTGTATGTACACATGGGTAATACAACATGAAGGATTCCGATTTGTTGAGAGAATAATCCTTTCTATTTGAATTGGTGCATAACGTTAATGGTAAGACAAACGAAAATTTAAAATAAGTCTCGACATCATTATAACACTGTTTAAAACATAAATATAACACTATTTTGCATGTTTATAGTTTTAAATCATGCAATTTGAAGAAGATTAAGAGGATATTTGCTTACTTCAATGAATGATCGAATTATATTTCACACAAGGAACATTGAGAGCATAATTCACACTAGCCATGTGTGTTTTACGTTTATTTATCATCACTACCGGTTGCCCATATGAGTGACGCCTCCTGAAGAGATTAGTCATTTTAGATTTTGGAGGATAGTGCATGATACAGACCCATTCCAGAGTCTCCTCTGGTTCTTTTACGTGCACAGTGTAAAGCACGAGGGAGAGAGAAGAGGAATTGTGGGCATAATTGTAACGGCTACAGCTGGACACAAACTCCGGCCCTTTCGCAACTAAAGCAATCGCGCTACAACTGCGATATCATGACTTCCACAACTTCTGTGAACTTGCTGCAACTTCAAACTCCAATGGAAGAGAACTAATACTTACAGTAACCTCTGGACTACCGACTCGTTTATCAGCATCAATGTCATTCTCTGTGATGGTAAATTCATACTTTTGCCTCATTCTTTCACTGTCCCACTCATTCAGTCGGTCCTTATACTGTCCATATTCAACCTGATCTGTCACCTGCATCAATCATGTAAGCTTGATAACCAATATGCACACTGTACTACATAGGTACTCAATGGGAATAGATAACAAAATCCTTTATTCCACAACAGAAGAGACCAATTACTCATTGTATCTCCATACTGCTCATAAGCAATAGGCACACTGTACTACATACTCATTGTATCTCCATACTGCTGATAAGCAATAGGCACACTGTACTACATACTCATTGTATCTCCATACTGCTGATAAGCAATAGGCACACTGTACTACATACTCATTGTATCTCCATACTGCTGATAAGCAATAGGCACACTGTACTATATACCCATTGTATCTCCATACTGCTGATAAGCAATAGGCACACTGTACTACATACTCATTGTATCTCCATACTGCTGATAAGCAATAGGCACACTGTACTACATACTCATTGTATCTCCATACTGCTGATAAGCAATAGGCACACTGTACCACAAACTCATTGTATCTCCATACTGCTGATAAGCAATAGGCACACTGTACTACATACTCATTGTATCTCCATACTGCTGATAAGCAATAGGCACACTGTACTACATACTCATTGTATCTCCATACTGCTGATAAGCAATAGGCACACTGTACTATATACCCATTGTATCTCCATACTGCTGATAAGCAATAGGCACACTGTACTACATACTCATTGTATCTCCATACTGCTGATAAGCAATAGGTACACTGTACTACATACTCATTGTATCTCCATACTGCTGATAAGCAATAGGTACACTGTACTACATACTCATTGTATCTCCATACTGCTGATAAGCAATAGGCACACTGTACTACATACTCATTGTATCTCCATACTGCTGATAAGCAATAGGCACACTGTACTACATACTCATTGTATCTCCATACTGCTGATAAGCAATAGGCACACTGTACTACATACTCATTGTATCTCCATACTGCTGATAAGCAATAGGCACACTGTACTACATACTCATTGTATCTCCATACTGCTGATAAGCAATAGGCACACTGTACTACATACTCATTGTATCTCCATACTGCTGATAAGCAATAGGCACACTGTACTACATACTCATTGTATCTCCATACTGCTGATAAGCAATAGGCACACTGTACTACATACTCATTGTATCTCCATACTGCTGATAAGCAATAGGCACACTGTACTACATACTCATTGTATCTCCATACTGCTGATAAGCAATAGGCACACTGTACTACATACTCATTGTATCTCCATACTGCTGATAAGCAATAGGCACACTGTACTACATACTCATTGTATCTCCATACTACTGATAAGCAATAGGCACACTGTACTACATACTCATTGTAGCTCCATACTGCTGATAAGCAATAGGCACACTGTACTACATACTCATTGTATCTCCATACTGCTGATAAGCAATAGGCACACTGTACTACATACTCATTGTAGCTCCATACTGCTGATTAGCAATAGGCACACTGTACTACATACTCATTGTAGCTCCATACTGCTGATAAGCAATAGGCACACTGTACTACATAGATAACATAGGTTAACCCTTTATTCCACAACGGAAGAGGTCAATTATTCATTTTAGCTCCATACTGCTGATAAGCAATAGGCACACTGTACTACATAGATAACTTAGGTTAACCGTTTATTCCACAACAGAAGTGGTCAATTATTCATTTTAGCTCCATACTGCTGATAAGCAATAGGCACACTGTACTACATACTCAATAATCAATATCTATGTTAATAGATAACGGCATGGAACGGCAGCTATATGTGGGAAGCAACACATGTGTTGTAAGGCGGTTAAGTGGTAAATGGTTAATTAACTCTTTGCAAACTGTGTAAAATAAAGGCTATAAATAGATGAAATAATTGTAGCAGATGATGCTTGGCAATCAATACTTTCTTACATTACTTCAAAGTGGCAAACCACTTGGAATAACATACAATTTAATAAACTACAACCAATTTTTATTTGTCACTGAAATTCCTGTGTTGATAGGTTACAGTGGTATACAAGTCAGCGACCGCAACCACTCGGTGATGACCATAAACACTCAACGATGACCGTAACCATTCGACGACAATCGAACGAACACGGAGGCAGACTTTTTTATTTCTAAAACAATTTTATATTACAGTAATTGACAATTACTGTCATGTGAATAACATAATATAAACAACATAATATATATCATAGAATTGCAGGTAACCAATAGCAACAATGGATTTGTATTACCTCACAAACTAGGTCAACATCGTAGAAGGAAGGTTGACCACAGGCAATGAAGATCACTCGGCACATTATGCCCTCTCCGGGGCTTAGTTCACCCCTCACTGGAGCTATTGATAAATACTGAAAACAGAAAATCAAAGTTTGAGCATAAAGTTATGGTAATTTAGTATTTATAAATTACCCATTTAGGTACTTGTCACAGAATGACACAAGGGATATCTTCTCTGATAGTCACGAAGACCCGGATTAAGTGTATGCATACAGAGGCAAATTTACACATTTTTAATATACATATATAATTATTATCACCGTGGTGACAAACAACAAGATGGAACTGAGCGTTTTGTATTTTAATTGTTCGCAAATGGGTTTATCTGCCATTCTATTAGTTGTTAACAGAATTCACACTGTTCCGACTTTGTCGATATCTAACTCTGTACCTGGACCGATTCATCGAAGTTATAATATATTTGCACTTAAATGCAGTTCTGAGTGACAGTTCACTACTAGTTAATTTGGGTATCCAGTGATTTAATATAAATCAGGCGCATAGGTAGGCCTAAATATGGATTATGTACAATTCTAGGGGGATATTTTTTCCCGCTATATGGTCTCAGGTGACTTATGCCTACTATGAACATCAGCTACATTCAATATCTGTTGGCATTTCAATCATGTCTGCTTTCTTGTGAATGACCAATGTCTGTGTCCCCCTTACTATCCAGTTTTTATTGCATTGTTCGCATTTATATAATTTTCATTTTCAAGAACTGTCGTACGCATGTATGTACATGCATAAGCCTAGCTACCCGCCTGTAAATTACCCATTTACCTACAGTATGTTAGATAATTCGGAGCCTCGGACCAGGTAAAGTTTAAACTTTATTTATTTTACAACGATTGCGAAGCAAGTTCTAACAACTTATATTAATCACTCTCGTTGGCGCGGATGAAAGGGTATATGTGGTCATTCGAGTGGGAGGAGACTGGTGTACCCGGAGAAAACCCGCCTGTCCGATCTGGCGACCACCGTCCCATCTCACATACTTCCCGGTCCGAGGATCAAACCCAGGTTGCATTGGTTGCATTGGTGAGAAGGGAGCATGCTAACCACTGTGCTAATCGGACTGGGTAGTATGCAAGATGGTAGGGTGGTCGCCAGATCGGACAGGTGGGTTTTCTCTGGGTATCCTCCCACACAAATGACCTCATTTACGCTTTCATCTGCGCCAACGAGAGTGGTTAATATAAGTTGTTAAAGCTTGTTTCGCAAGCGTTGTAAACAAATAAAGTTTAAACTTTTAATAACCATCGTACAGCATGTGTCCTTGTATTTCACCCTTTGCACCTGAGCAAGGTCAGTTATTGACCTATCTGATTTTCAAACTGACTGTCACAAGTTCCAAATGGTTGTTATCATTTAATTGTATATATTACAAAACCTGTATTACTAAAATATATGACTAAAATGTATTACTAAAATGTATTACTAAAATATATGACTGAAATATATAACTAAACAACTAAAATATATGACTAAAATATATGACTAACATATATGACTAAAATGTATTACAAAACCTGTACATGTATTACTAAAATGTATTACTAAAATGTATTACAAAACAAGTATTACTAACATGTAAATAAATCCAACATTGTTGATGTACATGCACACATATATAATATATGGTTAACTTTCATGTACATGATATACATGAAAACATATATAATATATAGTTAACTGTCATGTACATGATGTATATGCAAACATATATAATATATGGTTAACTGTCATGTACATGCAAACATATATAATATATGGTTAACTGTCATGTACATGATGTACATGCAAACATATATAATATATGGTTAACTGTCATGTACATGATGTACATGCAAACATATATAATATATGGTTAACTGTCATGTACATGATGTACATGCAAACATATATAATATATGGTTAACTGTCATGTACATGCAAACATATATAATATATGGTTAACTGTCATGTACATGATGTACATGAAAACATATATAATCTATTTTTAATTAGGAGTCTTTTATTCAATCTCCCTTCTCTATATTTTATCATTCTCTCTTTCAAAATATCTTTTGATTTTAATATGAAAACGGTTCTCAGAAACTCACCTGGCTGTCGGACGGACATGTAACATGCCATTCAAACGGTTCTCAGAAACTCACCTGGCTGTCGGACGGACATGTAACATGCCATTCAAACGGTTCTCAGAAACTCACCTGGCTGTCGGACGGACATGTAACGTGCCATTCAAACGTGACTGGCCTTTTCTTAGACCTGTTGCTGATGAACACCATTCGACGACCGCGACAGAATAGTGGTAGGTTTCCAAACGAGATTCTCTCTTGTGACAGGAACGCAAGCTAAAATAATCATTATATACAATTTATAATCAGGTGAAAGAAAGTGTCACAAACATATATATTGTCTTCATGTATACTTTACTCCACAACATGTAATGTACACTTTACTCCACGACATGTAATGTACACTTTACTCCACAACATGTAATGTACACTTTACTCCACAACATGTAATGTACACTTTACTCCACAACATGTAATGTAAACTTTACTCCACAACATGTAATGTACACTTTACTCCACAACATGTAATGTACACTTTACTCCATGTAATGTACACTTTACTCCACAACATGTAATGTACACTTTACTGCACAACATGTAACAAACACTTTACTGCACAACATGTAATGTACACTTTACTGCACAACATGTAATGTACACTTTACTCCACAACATGTAATGTACATTTTACTGCACAACATGTAGTGTACACTTTACTGCACAACATGTAATGTACACTTTACTCCACAACATGTAATGTACACTTTACTCCACAACATGTAATGTAAACTTTACTCCACAACATGTAATGTACACTTTACTCTGCAACACACTTTACTCCACAACATGTAATGTACACTTTACTCCACAACATGTAATGTACACTTTACTCCACGTAATGGACACTTTACTCCACAACATGTAATGTACACATTACAGCACAACATGTAATGTACACCTTACTTCACAACATGTAATGTACACTTTACTCCACAACATGTAACATACACTTTACTGCACAACATGTAATGTACACTTTACTGCACAACATGTAATGTACACTTTACTCCACAATATGTAATGTACACTTTACTCCACAACATGTAATGTACACATTACTGCACAACATGTAATGTACACCTTACTTCACAACATGTAATGTACACTTTACTCCACAACATGTAACATACACTTTACTGCACAACATGTAATGTACACTTTACTGCACAACATGTAATGTACACTTTACTCCACAACATGTAATGTATACTTTACTCCAGAACATGTAATGTACACTTTACTCCGCAACATGTAAAACATTAATGGTAATGTACACTTTACTCCAGAACATGTAATGTACACTTTACTCCACAACATGTAATGTACACTTTACTGCACAACATGTAATGTACACTTTACTGCACAACATGTAATGTACACTTTACTGCACAACATGCAATGTACACTTTACTGCACAACATGTAATGTACACTTTACTCCACAACATGTAATGTACACTTACTCCACGTAATGCACAACATGTAATGTACACTTTACTGCACAACATGTAATGTACACCTTACTTCACAACATGTAATGTACATACTCCACAACATGTAACATACACTTTACTGCACAACATGTAATGTACACTTTACTGCACAACATGTAATGTACACTTTACTCCACATGTAATGTACATTTTACTGCACAACATGTAGTGTAAACTTTACTGCACAACATGTAATGTACACTTTACTCCACAACATGTAATGTACACTTTACTCCGCAACATGTAATGTACACTTTACTCCGCAACATGTAATGTACATTAAGTTTGGTATATAATAATGTACACTTTACTCCAGAACATGTAATGTACACTTTACTCCGCAACATGTAATGTACATTAAGTTTGGTATATAATAATGTACACTTTACTCCAGAACATGTAATGTACACTTTACTCCAGAACATGTAATGTACACTTTACTGCACAACATGTAATGTACACTTTACTGCACAACATGTAATGTACACTTTACTGCACAACATGCAATGTACACTTTACTCCACAACATGTAATGTACACTTTACTCCACGTAATGTACACTTTACTCCACAACATGTAATGTACACTTTACTGCACAACATGTAATGTACACCTTACTTCACAACATGTACACTTTACTACATGTAACATACACTTTACTGCACAACATGTAATGTACACTTTACTGCACAACATGTAATGTACACTTTACTCCACAACATGTAATGTACACTTTACTGCACAACATGTAATGTACACTTTACTCCACAACATGTAATGTACACTATACTGCACAACATGTAATGTTACTCCACAAAATGTAATGTACACTTTACTCCACAACATGTAATGTACACTTTACTGCACAACATGTAATGTACACTTTACTCCACGTAATGTACACTTTACTCCACAACATGTAATGTACACTTTACTGCACAACATGTAATGTACACCTTACTTCACAACATGTAATGTACACTTTACTCCACAACGTGTAACATACACTTTACTGCACAACATGTAATGTACACTTTACTGCACAACATGTAATGTACACTTTACTCCACAACATGTAATGTACATTTTACTGCACAACATGTAGTGTACACTTTACTGCACAACATGTAATGTACACTTTACTCCACAACATGTAATGTACACTTTACTCCACAACATGTAATGTATGTTTTTTTGTTGTGTTTGTGTTGTTTTTTGTTGTTTTTTTGTTGTTTTTGAACATGTAATGTACACTTTACTCCGCAACACGTAATGTACATTAAGTTTGGTATATAATAATGTACACTTTACTGCACAACATGTAATGTACACTTTACTCCACAATATGTAATGTACACTTTACTGCACAACATGCAATGTACACTTTACTGCACAACATGTAATGTACACTTTACTGCACAACATGTAATGTACACTTTACCCCACAACATGTAATGTACACTTTACTGCACAACATGTAATGTACAATTGACTCCACAACATGTAATGTACACTTTACTCCGCAACATGTAATGTACATTAAGTTTGGTATATAATAATGTACACTTTACTCCACAACATGTAATGTACACTTTACTCCACACCATGTAATGTACACTTTACTGCACAACATGTAATGTACACTTTACTGCACAACATGTAATGTACACTTTACTGCACAACATGTAATGTACACTTTACTGCACAACATGTAATGTACACTTTACTCCACAACATGTAATGTACACTTTACTGCACAACATGTAATGTCAAATTACTTCACAACATGTAATGTACACTTTACTCCACAACATGTAACATACACTTTACTGCACAACATGTAATGTACACTTTACTGCACAACATGTAATGTACACTTTACTCCACAATATGTAATGTACACTTTACTCCACAACATGTAATGTACACATTACTGCACAACATGTAATGTACACCTTACTTCACAACATGTAATGTACACTTTACTCCACAACATGTAACATACACTTTACTGCACAACATGTAATGTACACTTTACTGCACAACATGTAATGTACACTTTACTCCACAATATGTAATGTACACTTTACTCCACAACATGTAATGTACACATTACTGCACAACATGTAATGTACACCTTACTTCACAACATGTAATGTACACTTTACTCCACAACATGTAACATACACTTTACTGCACAACATGTAATGTACACTTTACTGCACAACATGTAATGTACACTTTACTCCACAACATGTAATGTATACTTTACTCCAGAACATGTAATGTACACTTTACTCCGCAACATGTAAAGTACATTAAGTTTGGTATATAATAATGTACACTTTACTCCAGAACATGTAATGTACACTTTACTCCACAACATGTAATGTACACTTTACTGCACAACATGTAATGTACACTTTACTGCACAACATGTAATGTACACTTTACTGCACAACATGCAATGTACACTTTACTGCACAACATGTAATGTACACTTTACTCCACAACATGTAATGTACACTTTACTCCACGTAATGTACACTTTACTCCACAACATGTAATGTACACTTTACTGCACAACATGTAATGTACACCTTACTTCACAACATGTAATGTACACTTTACTCCACAACATGTAACATACACTTTACTGCACAACATGTAATGTACACTTTACTGCACAACATGTAATGTACACTTTACTCCACAATATGTAATGTACATTTTACTGCACAACATGTAGTGTAAACTTTACTGCACAACATGTAATGTACACTTTACTCCACAACATGTAATGTACACTTTACTCCGCAACATGTAATGTACACTTTACTCCGCAACATGTAATGTACATTAAGTTTGGTATATAATAATGTACACTTTACTCCAGAACATGTAATGTACACTTTACTCCGCAACATGTAATGTACATTAAGTTTGGTATATAATAATGTACACTTTACTCCAGAACATGTAATGTACACTTTACTCCAGAACATGTAATGTACACTTTACTGCACAACATGTAATGTACACTTTACTGCACAACATGTAATGTACACTTTACTGCACAACATGCAATGTACACTTTACTCCACAACATGTAATGTACACTTTACTCCACGTAATGTACACTTTACTCCACAACATGTAATGTACACTTTACTGCACAACATGTAATGTACACCTTACTTCACAACATGTAATGTACACTTTACTCCACAACATGTAACATACACTTTACTGCACAACATGTAATGTACACTTTACTGCACAACATGTAATGTACACTTTACTCCACAACATGTAATGTACACTTTACTGCACAACATGTAATGTACACTTTACTCCACAACATGTAATGTACACTATACTGCACAACATGTAATGTACACCTTACTCCACAAAATGTAATGTACACTTTACTCCACAACATGTAATGTACACTTTACTGCACAACATGTAATGTACACTTTACTCCACGTAATGTACACTTTACTCCACAACATGTAATGTACACTTTACTGCACAACATGTAATGTACACCTTACTTCACAACATGTAATGTACACTTTACTCCACAACGTGTAACATACACTTTACTGCACAACATGTAATGTACACTTTACTGCACAACATGTAATGTACACTTTACTCCACAACATGTAATGTACATTTTACTGCACAACATGTAGTGTACACTTTACTGCACAACATGTAATGTACACTTTACTCCACAACATGTAATGTACACTTTACTCCACAACATGTAATGTAATGTATACTTTACTCCACAACATGTAATGTACACGTTACTCCACAACGTGTAATGTACACTTTACTCAACAACATGTAATGTACACTTTACTTCACAACATGTAATGTACACTTTACTGCACAACATGTAATGTACACTTTACTCCGCAACACGTAATGTACATTAAGTTTGGTATATAATAATGTACACTTTACTGCACAACATGTAATGTACACTTTACTCCACAATATGTAATGTACACTTTACTGCACAACATGCAATGTACACTTTACTGCACAACATGTAATGTACACTTTACTGCACAACATGTAATGTACACTTTACCCCACAACATGTAATGTACACTTTACTGCACAACATGTAATGTACAATTGACTCCACAACATGTAATGTACACTTTACTCCGCAACATGTAATGTACATTAAGTTTGGTATATAATAATGTACACTTTACTCCACAACATGTAATGTACACTTTACTCCACACCATGTAATGTACACTTTACTGCACAACATGTAATGTACACTTTACTGCACAACATGTAATGTACACTTTACTGCACAACATGTAATGTACACTTTACTGCACAACATGTAATGTACACTTTACCCCACAACATGTAATGTACACTTTACTGCACAACATGTAATGCATAATTTACTCCACAACATGTAATGTACACTTTACTGCACAACATGTAATGTACACTTTACTGCACAACATGTAATGTACACTTTACCCCACAACATGTAATGTACACTTTACTGCACAACATGTAATGTACACTTTACTCAACAACATGTAATGTACACTTTACTTCACAACATGTAATGTACACTTTACTGCACAACATGTAATGTACAATTTACTCCACAACATGTAATGTACATTAAGTTTGGTATATAATAATGTACATTTTACTCCACAACATGTAATGTACACTTTACTCCACACCATGTAATGTACACTTTACTGCACAACATGTAATGTACACTTTACTGCACACCATGTAATGTACACTTTACTGCACAACATGTAATGTACACTTTACTGCACAACATGTAATGTACACTTTACTGCACAACATGTAATGTACACTTTACCCCACAACATGTAATGTACACTTTACTGCACAACATGTAATGCACAATTTACTCCACAACATGTAATGTACACTTTACTGCACAACATGTAATGTACACTTTACCCCACAACATGTAATGTACACTTTACTGCACAACATGTAATGCACACTTTACTCCACAACATGTAATGTACACTTTACTGCACAACATGTAATGTACACTTTACTCCACACCATGTAATGTACACTTTACTGCACAACATGTAATGTACACTTTACTCAACAACATGTAATGTACACTTTACTTCACAACATGTAATGTACAATTTACTCCACAACATGTAATGTACACTTTACTCCGCAACATGTAATGTACATTAAGTTTGGTATATAATAATGTACATTTTACTCCACAACATGTAATGTACACTTTACTCCACACCATGTAATGTACACTTTACTGCACAACATGTAATGTACACTTTACTGCACACCATGTAATGTACACTTTACTGCACAACATGTAATGTACACTTTACTGCACAACATGTAATGTACACTTTACTGCACAACATGTAATGTACACTTTACCCCACAACATGTAATGTACACTTTACTGCACAACATGTAATGCACAATTTACTCCACAACATGTAATGTACACTTTACTGCACAACATGTAATGTACACTTTACTGCACAACATGTAATGTACACTTTACCCCACAACATGTAATGTACACTTTACTGCACAACATGTAATGCACACTTTACTCCACAACATGTAATGTACACTTTACTGCACAACATGTAATGTACACTTTACTCCACACCATGTAATGTACACTTTACTGCACAACATGTAATGTACACTTTACTCCACAACATGTAATGTACACTTTACTCCGCAACATGTAATGTACACTTTACTCCACAACATGTAATGTACACTTTACTCCGCAACATGTAATGTACATTAAGTTTGGTAATGTACACTTTACTGCACAACATGTAATGTACACTTTACTCCGCAACATGTAATGTACATTAAGTTTGGTATATAATAATGTACACTTTACTCCACAACATGTAATGTACACTTTACTCCACAACATGTAATGTACACTTTACTGCACAACATGTAATGTACACTTTACTGCACAACATGTAATGTACACTTTACCCCACAACATGTAATGTACACTTTACTGCACAACATGTAATGCACAATTTACTCCACAACATGTAATGTACACTTTACTGCACAACATGTAATGTACACTTTACTGCACAACATGTAATGTACACTTTACCCCACAACATGTAATGTACACTTTACTGCACAACATGTAATGCACAATTTACTCCACAACATGTAATGTACACTTTACTGCACAACATGTAATGTACACTTTACTGCACAACATGTAATGTACACTTTACCCCACAACATGTAATGTACACTTTACTGCACAACATGTAATGCACAATTTACTCCACAACATGTAATGTACACTTTACTGCACAACATGTAATGTACACTTTACTGCACAACATGTAATGTACACTTTACTCCACAACATGTAATGTACACTTTACTGCACAACATGTAATGCACACTTTACTCCACAACATGTAATGTACACTTTACTGCACAACATGTAATGCACACTTTACTCCACAACATGTAATGTACACTTTACTCCACAACATGTAATGTACACTTTACTGCACAACATGTAATGTACACTTTACTCCACAACATGTAATGTACACTTTACTCCACAACATGTAATGTACACTTTACTCCACAACATGTAATGTACACTTTACTGCACAACATGTAATGTACACTTTACTCCACAACATGCAATGTACACTTTACTCCACAACATGCAATGTACACTATACTCCACAACATGTAATGTACACTTTACTCCACAACATGCAATGTACACTATACTCCACAACATGTAATGTACACTTTACTGCACAACATGTAATGTACACTTTACTCCACAACATGCAATGTACACTTTACTCCACAACATGCAATGTACACTATACTCCACAACATGTAATGTACACTTTACTCCACAACATGCAATGTACACTATACTCCACAACATGTAATGTACACTTTACTGCACAACATGTAATGTACACTTTACTCCACAACATGCAATGTACACTTTACTCCACAACATGCAATGTACACTATACTCCACAACATGTAATGTACACTTTACTCCACAACATGCAATGTACACTATACTCCACAACATGCAATGTACACTATACTCCACAACATGTAATGTACACTTTACTCCACAACATGTAATGTACACTTTACTCCACAACATGTAATGTACACTTTACTCCACAACATGTAATGTACACTTTACTCCACAACATGTAATGTACACTTTACCCCACAACATGTAATGTACACTTTACTCCACAACATGTAATGTACACTTTACTCCACAACATGTAATGTACACTATACTCCACAACATGTAATGTACACTTTACTCCACAACATGTAATGTACACTTTACTCCACAACATGCAATGTACACTATACTCCACAACATGTAATGTACACTATACTCCACAACATGTAATGTACATTAAGTTTGGTATATAATAATGTACACTTTACTCCACAACATGTAATGTACACTTTACTCCACAACATGTAATGTACACTTTACTGCACAACATGTAATGTACACTTTACCCCACAACATGTAATGTACACTTTACTGCACAACATGTAATGTACACTTTACTCCACAACATGTAATGTACACTTTACTCCACAACATGTAATGTACATTAAGTTTGGTATATAATAATGTACACTTTACTCCACAACATGCAATGTACACTATACTCCACAACATGTAATGTACACTATACTCCACAACATGTAATGTACACTATACTCCACAACATGCAATGTACACTATACTCCACAACATGTAATGTACACTTTACTCCACAACATGTAATGTACACTTTCATGATTCCACAGTGCAACAATGTTTAAGGAAGGAATCGCAGGTTAATGGTTTCCACCAGGGTATGAACTACGTTTGGCTAAGTCGAGGCTGAAGATATCCACACATGCCAATGTAGTTCATACTGCAATGAACCTGCGATTCATTAGTTGTATTTACATTAATTATTCCATTAAATGACACACAGAATCATATAGCACACTTCCATTAAAATGTATTTAGTCCAGATTTGAGACTTGCCGTTAGTCCGACCTGGTACATAGATCATCATTGGAATAGCGTAAACTGCAAGACATTCACTTTCTTGCGACGAATGTTGCCAAACACTTGGAATACGCATTACCGTAGCTTTGAGCATGCATGTCAGCTGGATATTATTAGTGAGGAAATTCATGCGACATTGGATACAAATAGGACATATACGTTCATAGAAGGAAATACAATAGAGTTGTAAAAAGTAAAGTGTTTCTTTATTGTAGTGTCACCCCTATTTAAAGGGCCAGCCATTTCTGACTTATGAGACACCTATTTTTATGAACATCACTACTTCCCGAATCCGGTGCTTGTATGTCAGGCACCAGGCAGGTAGGCAATCGGTAACCATTATTTAACTAGCTGGCGGCTCACCAACCGGCCATATCAGAACAAACCCCTGATGAGATTCGAACTATCGACCTCCCACTCCGTAGGCGGACGCCTTAACCACTAGGCCATGGAGACGGTGTAATTAAATATTAGCCGTTATAGGTTGTAAATATAACTTATTGAAGAAGCATATTGGTATGGTGAAAAGATATCATTGTAGAGTGCACCAGCACAGTAAGGTACTGAAAAATACAAAACATATTTACTAATGGGGAACAGTCTGTACTGATCAGAGGGGGGGGGGGGTAACATTTTGCCCATATCTTTCACTGACCTGCCCTGGTACTGGTATGCTTTGCACACCAGGTACTCCCGTCAGATCTTGTTGGTCTGTCATCGGCATTGTATCCCCCATAATCCGTTTATCATAGCCGACACCAGTGAATGTAACAATTGCCGTGTCACCATTGTGTACATGGATGGGAACATCAACCTGTACAGAAAACAAAATAGCTGTCAAATTCCACTTTTAAAATTAAATAACTGCCCAACATAATGTGTCATTCATCTTAACAAATCATCAAATAATACTTCATCATCATCATCATCAATACTTCATCATCATCAATACTTCATCATCATCAATACTTCATCATCATCAATACTTCATTATCATCAATACTTTATCATCATCAATACTTCATCATCAATACTTCATCATCATCAATACTTCATCATCATCAATACTTCATCATCATCAATACTTCATCATCAATACTTCATCATCAATACTTCATCATCATCAATACTTCATCATCAATACTTCATCATCATCAATACTTCATCATCATCAATACTTCATCATCAATACTTCATCATCAACACTTCATCATCACAATCACTTATCATCAATACTTCATCATCAATACTTCATCATCATCATCAATACTTCATCATCACAATCACTTATCATCAATACTTCATCATCACAATCACTTATCATCAATACTTCATCATCAACACATTATCATCATCATCAATACATTATTAACATTACTTCATCAACACCAACAGCTTAGGCCATGTGTTGATTCTCCTCCAACTTTATCTGGTATCCGATGCCTCTAGGTTCCGATTCCTCTAGGTTCTGATGTCTCTAGGTTCCAATGCCTCTAGGTTCCGATGCCTCTAGGTTCCGATATCTCTAGGTTCTGATGCCTCTAGGTTCTGATGTCTCTAGGTTCCAATGCCTCTAGGTTCCGATGCCTCTAGGTTCCAATGCCTCTAGGTTCCCTCTAGGTTCTGAGGTCTCTAGATTCCAATGCCTCTAGGTTCCCTCTAGGTTCCGATGTCTCTAGGTTCCGATGCCTCTAGGTTCCCTCTAGGTTCCGATGTCTCTAGGTTCCGATGCCTCTAGGTTCCGATGCCTCTAGGTTCTAATATCTCTAGGTTCCAATGTCTCTAGGTTCCGATACCTCTAGGTTCCAATGCCTCTAGGTTCCCTCTAGGTTCTGAGGTCTCTAGATTCCAATGCCTCTAGGTTCCCTCTAGGTTCCGATGTCTCTAGGTTCCGATGCCTCTAGGTTCCAATGCCTCTAGGTTCCCTCTAGGTTCCGATGTCTCTAGGTTCCGATGCCTCTAGGTTCCGATGCCTCTAGGTTCCGATGTCTCTAGGTTCCGATGCCTCTAGGTTCCGATGCCTCTAGGTTCCCTCTAGGTTCGGATGTCTCTAGATTCCAATGCCTCTAGGTTCTGATGTCTCTAGGTTCCAATGTCTCTAGGTTCCGATGTCTCTAGGTTCCGATGTGTCTAGGTTCCGATGCCTCTAGGTTCCGATATCTCTAGGTTCCGATGTCTCTAGGTTCCGATGTCTCTAGGTTCTGATGTCTCTAGATTCCAATGCCTCTAGGTTCCGATGTCTCTAGGTTCCGATGTCTCTAGGTTCCGATGTCTCTAGGTTCCGATGCCTCTAGGTTCCGATGCATCTAGGTTCCGATGCCTCTAGGTTCCGATGCCTCTAGGTTCCAATGCCTCTAGGTTCTGATGCATCTAGGTTCCGATGCCTCTAGGTTCCGATGTCTCTAGGTTCTGATGTCTCTAGGTTCCGATGTCTCTAGGTTCTTATGTCTCTAGGTTCTGATGTCTCTAGGTTCTGATGTCTCTAGGTTCCGATGCCTCTTGGTTCCAATCAATTGTTTTAGACATGGGTAGGCACATTAGTACAACTACCAGTCTTGCAAAAGAGAGATGCACTCTATTTTTAATCTTCAGTACCGTATCTGAACTTCAGTATTTACCGCTATTGGTGAGAATCTACATTCAATGTTTAGTTAGCGGCCCTGTGGTATTTTTCTACGGATAGAGAAATATTCCAATATTTACCATGTAAGTCTTGGCCTCTATTGGTGAGAATCTCCATTCAATGTTTAGTGAGCGGCCCGGAGGTATTTTGCCGCGGGGATTCAAACATTCAAATATTGGTTGATCAAAGTTCTCCAGTTTGATGAGATCCAGTGGTGTCAGGTCAAATTGATACTCTACCGACAGTGCTCCGCCATTGTACAATTCATACACCTGTCGAAAAATATGCAACATATATGAGACATTTAATACACTCCAACCTGCCTTAAGCAGCCAGTCAAGTGGAATATAGAAAGTGACTGCTTATCACAAGTGGCTGCTTAACAGATGTCAAATACATGTACCGGTATGTATTCTAATATGGCTTGATATTGTGTTCCTATAAACAAAGAACAGATCTATCATTGTTAAATCTGCAATAAACCATGGTGACGGCTGTTGAATTTTTCTCCCTCTGTAAACATTATTTAACATTGTACCTTGGAATTGAATACAGTGATTGTGCAGGATTTGTAGTGTTAGTAATTAAGCCATACAGGAAATATAGTGTTGACAGCTGAGGATGATTTTAGCGCCACTGGAATACAGAAGTTATTTCACAGGGAGGTGTTTTGTAAAGCCGTCATCCAAATAACAGACAAGGAAACAAAATAACACACACATTTATTCGTTTGCAGCATTATATTGGGTCATGTTAGAATGGAAATAATATTTGTCTTGTCATTGTTTATCAGCCTGCGTAGTTAATTCCTACACATCAGAGCTCCAAACCATGGTTTATTCGCCGATAAACAATATGCAAGACAAATATTATTTCCTAAATAAAATGCAAGTTAAGGAATATGGAAGTTGGCTGCTTAATGCAGTTGACTGCAATATAGGTGTCCATAAACACAGGGTTGACTGTATACTAACAGCTGCAGCAAGAGGGGTATTGGGGAGATTACTAGGCCAGAAATCGGATTGGTCGCGTCGGATATTTTCATTCAGTTCAACCAGATATTTTCATTCAGTTCAACCAATCAGAGAGCTTGAGACTGTGTTTGTGATTGAAGAAAAGTTTTACAACCAGGGGCCAGGTTGAAGTAATAGAGAATAGATAGATGACAGCGAATCAAGAAACTTGGACACTTCATAGTGATACCCGCAACAACCCATTAAATAAAAGGAATGCCATATTTCTGGACGCCAAATAAATGAGATTGTTTTCAATTTGGTATATTTTAAGTCAGATCTGACTAAAATAAGGGAGACGTGGCCTGAGCTAAAGCAATGATTGAAATAGAATAGATAGGATGCCAGAACGTGGATTAACTAAAAGTTAAGTTATCGCTGTCCGATTAGCGCAGTGGTTAGCGCGCTCGCTTCTCACCAATGCAACCCGGGTTCGATCCTCGAACCGGGAAGTATGCGAGATGGTACGATGGTCGCCAGATCGGACAGGTGGGTTTTCTCCGGGTACTCCGGTTTCCTCCCACACGAATGACCACATATACGCTTTCATTCGAGCCAACGAGAGTGATTAATATAAGTTGTTCAAACTTGCTTCTTAATCGTTGTAAAATAAATAAAGTTTAAAAAACGTTTATTTATCGTCGCTACTGGTTGCCCATATGAGCGACGCCTCCTGAAGAGATTAGTAATTTTAGATTTTGGAGGATAGTGCAATGATTCAGACAGAGACCCATTCCAGAGTCTCCTCTGGTTCTTTTACGTGCACAGTGTAAAGCACCGACACGAGACCTCGGCTTAATGTCCCATCTGAAAGACTGTTAATTTTATTAGGATCAGACGGGGGGATCGAACCTGCGATCCCTGGATTACCAGTCCAGCGTGCTACCACTGAACTACAGATCCGTCTCTTTAACTAAAAGAAATGTGACAGGCCATAATATATGAATGCTTGAATGAAAAATAAACATGACAACAGAAATATCTATGAGATGCACCATGGATAAACGCTCATAAACATGTGGCTGCTAAGATATCTCCGCTTACCTGTATCGGACTGATTTTTTCTCCCACTGG
Organism: Archivesica marissinica; assembly: GCA_014843695.1. NCBI lineage: Eukaryota > Metazoa > Mollusca > Bivalvia > Venerida > Vesicomyidae > Archivesica > Archivesica marissinica. The sequence continues at coordinate 25,290,534 of CM026392.1, read as the reverse complement.
TACTGGTGTAAACATGTGTTTACTCGACGGGAAGTGAATGTAACGTCTATCCGAGTCTACTGTTACACCTATGAAGTTCAGCTAAAAAGAAAACAGACTGATAAACTTACAATGTTCGGCAATATTCAGTGATCGGTTACACACACAAGCATATTCACCGATCGGTTACACACACAAGCATATTCACCGATCGGTTACACACACAAGCATATTCACCGATCGGTTACACACACAGTCATATTCACTGATCGGTTACACACACAAGCATATTCACCGATCGGTTACACACACAAGCATATTCACCGATCGGTTACACACACAAGCATATTCACCGATCGGTTACACACACAGTCATATTCACTGATCGGTTACACACACAAGCATATTCACCGATCGGTTACACACACAAGCATATTCACCGATCGGTTACACACACAAGCATATTCACCGATCGGTTACACACACAGTCATATTCACTGATCGGTTACACACACAAGCATATTCACCGATCGGTTACACACACAAGCATATTCACCGATCGGTTACACACACAAGCATATTCACCGATCGGTTACACACACAAGCATATTCACCGATCGGCAAGCAGTTATGTTAATGGAAATAAAAATTAATAATCTTCTATTATTATCAATTCTCAACTGTTTACGTTTCAGCCATTTCTATACCGCAATTTAAACTAGCCGATTTTTTAATTTAAGCAATGTTTTATTTCAAAATTCACGCAACTACAGTACACCCCACCTGTAGCCAATGATACAAACTACGTACCAGTATTTCTCTGCCCCTGGCTAACTTAAGGAGAACAGGTAGTCTGTCTGTGCCTGCTATGCTGTGCTTGTAGAGGAATGTCACAGTTCCACACTCTCCGGGTTCCAGCTGTCCTTTCTTCGGTTCAATCGTGAACAAATTGTTATCCATCACTTTCATCTGTAAAGAGAATGACGTACTTAACTCTTTACAATGCTGAGTAAATAATAAATAAAATCACATTTGCAAACAGCATAGATCCAGATAACGCCGCGTCTGATCAGGATCTATGTTGTTTGCTTTTCAGCCAAGTGTTTTAGCCCCACTATTCGAATAGCAAACAGCTCTGAGCATGACTTAGTTCTGCCACTAGCATGCAAAGGGTTAAGTATATAAAACTATACTATAATCATTCAATGGCCCAATATTAATAAGTTTGAATGCAATATGCACACTTGGTATACATGTATTAGTTCCACACCGTCCAATATATTACTGTGTATTTTAACCATTTCCTTCATAGAGATTTAGGTTAATATACTATTATATCTCTATACAAATGACAGCCATTTAGCTATCATCCAGTGAATAAGTAGTCGCCATATCTATCCCACCTCCATAGATATTACTGGGACTACATGAGATTTAGGTTAATATACTATTATATCTCTATACAAATGACAGCTATTTAGCTATCATGCAGTGGATAAGTAGTCGCCATATCTATCCCACCTCCATAGATATTACTGGAACGACACGAGATTCTGACCTTTATTATGAACATTGGTTTAACTACTACATTGTCAATGCATGTCATAATATTGGTAATGGCGTCAAGAGGTGCTTCTATGAGGGAAAGGGTTAAACTGCAAGGAGAGAAACTATATAAGCTCTGCTTCCATTTTAATCCTTTCCTACATACTTACTTCTATGATTTTGTGTACATGTATTGTTTTGTGAATGTATATAGTGGAATAAATATGCTTAAACCAATAAGTTTGAACAAAATCATGTTGGAACATTCAAAACAATGTATTCTTAACTCTGGGTTAATAAAAGCCGGGTAAAATAAATGCTGGGTAAAATAAAAGCAACAAATAGACCAAATAATTGTAGCAGACAACAATTCATTAATTCGTTTTTCTTCTTTTGTAACTGAATACTATAGAACTATGTCATGGAATTTCATTAGAATTGTGTCGATTCCGAATATTCGTTGCCATTCCTAATTATATTACTAAATATAGAATTGACCAAAATCATAATTTATTACCTCATGTAACTCATCCTCATCGAACTCTCCCGTCTCAGCCCAATACTCCAGCTCCATATGAAGGTCAGACGGAAACAGGAACGCCCTGAAATATACAATGTGCTATCAAGTCAGAGAACTTATAAGTCATGATAGCGCGGTGGATGCGCGTTCGCTTCAGGTGCAAAAGGTCCGGAGTTCAAGTCCGGCTGGAGCCGTTACGATTGTGCACTTAGGCAAGGCATTTAAATTCCACATTGCCTCTTCTCTCTCCTTCATGGTGATGGATTCCATCAGGAATGAGGTCTCGATTTGTATAAACTAAATAAAGAGAATTTATATTTTCAAAGTAAACAAACATGTTTTCCGGTTATTTACACACAATCAGAAACGCATGATCTATGTACAAGAACATCAATATCGAAATATTAAATACATGGAAATGTAATTTAATTCATCAAAATGACAAAATCGCTTATTCTATAATTATGACATCGGTATTTATTTCATTGTAAATGCCAATATATAATTTCATTAAAATGCTAAAACATGTCATTTAGTCAATTGAAAATGCGAACAATGTGTCATTTGCCTGTTTAAAAATGCCTAATATGTTATTTATTTCATTGAAAATATCAAAACATGTCATTTATTTCATTCGCAAATGCCAAAATCCCATCATTTATTTCATTGAAAATGCCAAAATATGTGACCTATTTCATTGAAAATGCCAAAATATGTGACCTATTTCATTGAAAATGCCAAAATATATCTTTTATTTCGTTGACAATGCCAAAATATGCCATTGTAAACATGTATGCAATATGAAATTTGAACACAAAAGTCTCGAAGTTAAGTCAGTTACCTTGGATGAAATAAGAGATATTTATGCATAGAAGATAATGTTATTCAATGCCATGTAGGTCCATAATGAATTTCTTGAAGATGAGTGGAGTAGATGAACAACAAAATAGGTTTTACAGTTTACACAGACAATGGATTGGACAAAAATCAAATATGCAGGGAAAAATCAAATCTGCAAGGATGTGCACATTAATTGTATGAAAATCTAAATTCAAGCATTACTTGGTATATTATTCATATAAACAAAGAACAACTGTACTGTTGTTAAATCTGCAATAAACAACGATTAGAGTCTACTTTATGACTGTTCCGCGGACAAATAACACACACATTTATTTGTTCATAGCATTATATTGGGTAGCTTTAGAATTAAAATAATATTTGTCATGGCGTTGTTTATGGGTGATTCTAGCATGACCTGATATTTTGTTCCTATAAACAAAGAACAAATCTACAGTTGTTAAATCTGCAATGAACCACTGCTACGGCTGTTGAATTTTGCTACCCCTGTAAAAACTTATTGGACGTAATTGTGCACAACCTTCAACAATTTTACATTGGAATTGAATACAGCGATTGGGCAGGATAATAACCCGCCAAACTGGATATATAATGTTGATAGTTTGAGGATGATTTCCAGTGCCACTGGGATACAGAAGGTATTTTACAGGGTGGTATTTTGTTATATATATATATTATATGTTATATTTCAGGTTTTACGCCTGCATCAGCACCATTTCGGGCTATATCGCCGGCGGGCAGTTTACCTAACAACACCTTTCCTGGGCAGGTTCCAACGGTTAACCAGTACTTGGGTGCACCAACCTCCGTAAGAAACTGCCATTTTGTAAAAGCAACCATCAGCCAAATAACATACAAGGAGACAAAATAACGCACACATTTATTCGTTTATAGCATTATTAGGGTCATGTTAGAATGGAAATAATATTTGTATTTGAGTTATTTATAGTCGAATAAAAAAAGGTTTTATGTTCTGAATGCTAGAATTAACAAGTTAGGCCTCCAGCTTGTGTTGCTAATTCATATGCATATGAACAGCAGCAAGACAAATATTAGTTCCGAAGTAAAACATAGAAAACATGACTGCGGCAAAACTTCTTGAAGGAGAGGACAACCATAAGCTGAATAGCTTTCTATCCAATTTCAATTGTTGTAAATAACCATGTACATGATAGAAAATAAATATGTTTATTAAACATTTAACCAAAACTTCTTGTATAGAAACTAACCATTCCGTGGCAACAGTTCCTGTATTCTCAAACATCAGGTTAACTACACATGGCTCGCTACCAAGTGGTGCCGCACTGAAATTGAAGTCCATAATGGCACGTGTGTAGACAGGCGGTCTTCGCTGATGGCTGTGCCTTGTCTGTACACTATACATCAACTCTCGTGCCGATGGGTCATTGTCCAAACAAACATTGAGGCTGTAAAAAGACAAATCGCACTAACCTAATTACCATCAAACTAGAACAAATGCATGTTTCCCCAGCTGTTTTGCATCAGTGGAGTAATTAAATCATGGAAGAGAATTATACTAGACTTGGTACACATCATTCCTGTGAAGTTTCGTGAAAATCCAGACATAGGTTTAGATGATCTTGTCTGGAAAAGGTATGTTATTTTCAACTCGTCAAAGGGCTATAACTGTTTGTTTGTTTCGGGTTTTATGTCTTCATCAGCACCACATTGGGCAATATCACCGGCAGGCAGTTTATACAGCAACACCTTTCCCGAGCTCACATCATGTTACTGACGAGTAGTTTCGGGTTTTATGTCTTCATCAGCACCACATTGGGCAATATCACCGGCAGGCAGTTTATACAGCAACACCTTTCCCGAGCTCACATCATGTTACTGACGAGTAGAAACATTAGAAACTAGTACACCGAGTCGTGTCGCTGCCATTATTCTATATTTATCAGCTTCTGCATATTCCAGTGCTACAGCTAGTATTTGAAATGGGCAGGGAGCTGATAGAAAATAGGGCACTTCTAGGATGTGTGTGGGCATGCCTCAGTACAGGGGCATTGCTTTCTAGATCATCTCTCTGGTGCATTATGGGTATCATTTGATAGTGTTCTATCACACAATGTTACGAAATGTAGATCTACAAGTAAATTAGTAAGAACTGAAGAATTTCTTTTATATATAATTTTTTTTTATGTTTTAAATAAGAGCAAGGGCACCCAGGATTCGGGTGTTGTGTTCAAGATTACAGACCGGGCTTGGCGCCCTTCTAAAATAGCCTGGCTGTAGCATCATGTTGCAACAGTATTGTTGCTAACACTGCATCGAGGGGAATATTTTTGTTGATGTATACCTTTATTTATTGTTGCCATCTGGATAACCCATTTTATTCATGCTTACCGTTCAAACAGTATTTGCAAAGAACATAGAGCCAGATCAGCCGCCATGGAACGTGCCGTCTGATCAGGCTCTATGCTGTTTGCTATTCAAATGACAATGGCACTTGGCTATGTAGCAAACAACATAGATCCTGATCAGCACGTAGCGTCGCTGCAGCTGATCTGGATCTATGTTGTTTGCAAAAGCCTTTAAATGTATCCAGAATGAAATGGGTTAATAGAAGCACCCAGGAGTGTTTTTTAATTTTTTAGAGGATAGTAGCTATAGAAGATGCTTCTATTCAGAAGCATCCCTGGTTATTTATATGCCCGGTGCATAGCACTAATACATGTTGAGGGTAATAATAATTTGTGGACACCTATCTTACCTGTCTAGAGAGAACAACGCCCACAATTGTTTCTTACTAATGCCAACAGCACTACCGTAGCATCTGGCATCTGTTATTGACATGGTCGGGAACACTCCCGTTGCTAAGATGTGGCATAAATGCTGGGGATCTTGGGTAGAATAGCGGTTTTCATCTAAATATAAAAATAAACACATGCGTATAGATATGTATACATTTTGCAAGGTGGATCATCGGTCCTCGATCGCTAATCTGCCTATGACTGGGAATATAAACAGGGTGATTACCTTCTTCGGGGCCTCAACAAAAAAATGTTATGTTATATTTCGGGTTTTACGCCTGCATCAGCACCATTTCGGGCTATATCGCCGACGGGCAGTTTACTTAACAACACCTTTCCTGGGCAGGCTTCAGCGGTTAACCAGCACTTCGGTGCACCAACCTCCATAAGAAACTGCCAACTTTTTCATATAAATGAGACACGGCCTGAACAACAACAAAAAAGAGGCTAGACGTCATATTGGGACATCAAGGTGATATTTTATACAAATTTATTTGAGCTCATTTGTGAAACAAGATCTTACGAGTCGGAGAAAATATACACAACGAGGATTTGCCAAGCATTGTATTTTTTGGAGACAAGACTAATAAATTTAGTTGGGGAGGGCAGTTTACTAATGTTGCTAGAACTTGTTGCCCAACCCATTTTGCATTTTATCACATATAATCAATGTTAAGTCTATATGTACTATATATGTTAAATAGCAAATAAAATATGATTAAACCAAAAAATAAATTTAGTTCTATCAGACAGTAACCTAATATCCTATTTATTCTATCTTCTGATAAAAAGGAACTTATAGCGAGTGAAGATTAGTTTATACAAATTTATTATAGCTCGATTGCGAAACAAGTTATTTCAACTTATATTAATCACTCTCGAGACCTCATTCCTGATAGAATCCTTTGCCACGAGGGCGAGAGAAGAGTCAGCGTGGAATTAAAATGCCTTGCCTAAGGGCACAATCGTAATGGCTCCAGCGTGGTTCAAACTGGACCTTTCGCACCTGAAGTGAATGCGCATCCACTGCGCTATCACCACTTCAAGAGGGAACGAGGGAAGATTATTAAATATTCATGACCTGAAGTTTATCATACCACTTGTAAACATATGACGTCACAGCACAATGCTTGCTGTGATGTCACAAAAGTGTATCAGGCAGCCCTTTTTTTGGGCGTTATTTTGCATGACGGTTGTATAAAATTATTGCACAGGTATTTTCCAGACATATCGTTGCCGTTGGTTTCATGTTGCCTTTGTCCTCATTTAAAGATAACTAAGCAAAAAATTTACCATGTCAAGCTTTGGAAAAATTGTACGAGTCCAATCTTACACGTAACTGTGGAAGTCGTGATAGCGCAGTGGTAGCATATTTGCTTCAAGTGTGAAAGTCCCAGAGTTTGAGCACAGCTGGAGCCGTTACGATTGTGCTCTTAGGCAAAGCACTTAAATTCCACATTGCCTCTTCTCTCTCCCTCATAAGGAATGAGGTCTTGAGAGTGAAAAATCTAATGTTGTAGAAAACTAGTAAATTTGTATATACATATACACGAGTCGTACCTTCTGGCGTGATAAGCTGGTATGAGAGAGCAAACTGGTAAGCTACGCGCCTCCCCGGTCTCACCATCGCCGAGATTGTGTGTCGGGACCTAGATGGTATAATACCTTCCATTTGATCCAATTCCAGACCTGAAACAACACAAAGGAACATAACAAATGGGTAGGAGCTTATTGCTTAGTACAAAATAATGCCCCCCTCCCCCAAGTTTGTGGTAGCCATTCCATTTTTTCAACTACGATGCCAAACATTAAGATTTTTTATCTCACCATGTGACTTCATTAGGGCACGGCCCATCCATGCTATGGCCCATCCATGCTTTAGTCTATAGACAATCACCGTAGCCAGTAAGCGGATACTAATGCGGATTAAACGCTTACCCAATTTATCCGACATTGTGGTTTCATAGGGGTACGGCCCATCCATGGTCTCGTCTATAGATAGTCTATAATGTAGACTACAGTTGCTGTTATTAAACAATGTAATATGCTGAGAAGCTGAACTTCCAACAATTACGTCACCAAAGTCAAGGTATCCTTCCTCAGCCTGAAAATATATGGATGTATACGCATAAATAACGCATTCCCACATAGAAGCACTTCCTGACACAATCATCCATTCCAACATTGAGGCACTTCCTGACACACTCATCCATTCCCACATAGAAGCACTTCCTGACACAATCATCCATTCTCACTTTGAAGCACTTCCTGGCACAATCATCCATTCTCACATTGAAGCACTTCCTGACACAATCATCCATTCTCACATTGAAGCACTTCCTGGCACAATCATCCATTCTCACATTGAAGCACTTCCTGGCACAATCATCCATTCTCACATTGAAGCACTTCCTGACACAATCATCCATTCTCACATTGAAGCACTTCCTGACACAATCATCCATTCCCACATAGAAGCACTTCTTCCTGACAAACTCATCCATTTCCACATAGAAGCACTTCTTCCTGACACAATCATCCATTCCCACATAGAAGCACTTCTTCCTGACAAACTCATCCATTCCCACATAGAAGCATTTCCTGTCACAATCATCCATTCCCACATAGAAGCACTTCTTCCTGACAAACTCATCCATTTCCACATAGAAGGACTTTTTCCTGGCACAATCATCCATTCTCACATAGAAGCATTTCCTGACACAATTATACATTCCCACATAGAAGCACTTCTTGGCACAATCATCCATTCTCACATTGAAGCACTTCCTGACACAATCATCCATTCCCACATAGAAGCACATCTTCCTGACAAACTCATCCATTTCCACATAGAAGCACTTTTTCCTGACACAATCATCCATTCTCACATAGAAGCACTTCTTTCTGACACAATCATCCATTCACACATAGAAGCATTTCCTGACACAATTATCCATTCTCACATAGATGCACTTCTTCCTGACACAATCATCCATTCTCACATAGAAGCATTTCCTGACACAATTATACATTCCCACATAGAAGCACTTCTTGGCACAATCATCCATTCTCACATTGAAGCACTTCCTGACACAATCATCCATTCTCACATTGAAGCACTTCCTGACACAATCATCCATTCTCACATAGAAGCACTTCTTCCTGACAAACTCATCCATTTCCACATAGAAGCACTTTTTCCTGACACAATCATCCATTCTCACAAAGAAGCACTTCTTCCTGACACACTCATCCATTCTCACAAAGAAGCACTTCTTCCTGACACATTCATCCATTCTCACAAAGAAGCACTTCTTCCTGACACAATCATCCATTCTCACAAAGAAGCACTTCTTCCTGACACACTCATCCATTCCCACATAGAAGCACATCTTCCTGACAAACTCATCCATTTCCACATAGAAGCACTTTTTCCTGACACACTCATCCATTCTCACAAAGAAGCACTTCTTCCTGACACAATCATCCATTCTCACATAGAAGCACTTCTTCCTGACACAATCATCCATTCTCACATAGAAGCACTTCTTCCTGACACAATCATCCATTCTCACATAGAAGCACTTCCCGACACAATCATCCATTCCCACATAGAAGCACTTCTTCCTGACACAATCATCCATTCTCACAAAGAAGCACTTCTTCCTGACACTCATCCATTCCCACATAGAAGCACTTCTTCCTGACACACTCATCCATTCCCACATAGAAGCACTTCTTCCTGACACAATCATCCATTCTCACAAAGAAGCACTTCTTCCTGACACTCATCCATTCCCACATAGAAGCACTTCTTCCTGACACACTCATCCATTCCCACATAGAAGCACTTCTTCCTGACACACTCATCCATTCCCACATAGAAGCACTTCTTCCTGACACACTCATCCATTCCCACATAGAAGCACTTCTTCCTGACACACTCATCCATTCCCACATAGAAGCACTTCTTCCTGACACACTCATCCATTCCCACATAGAAGCACTACCTGACAAAATCATCCATTCTCACAAAGAAGCACTTCTTCCTGACACAATCATCCATTCTCACAAAGAAGCACTTCTTCCTGACACACTCATCCATTCCCACATAGAAGCACTTCTTCCTGACACACTCATCCATTCCCACATAGAAGCACTTCTTCCTGACAAACTCATCCATTCCCACATAGAAGCACTTCTTCCTGACACACTCATCCATTCCCACATAGAAGCACTTCTTCCTGACAAACTCATCCATTCCCACATAGAAGCACTTCTTCCTGACAAACTCATCCATTCCCACATAGAAGCACTTCTTCCTGACACACTCATCCATTCCCACATAGAAGCACTTCTTCCTGACACACTCATCCATTCCCACATAGAAGCACTTCTTCCTGACACACTCATCCATTCCCACATAGAAGCACTACCTGACAAAATCATCCATTCTCACAAAGAAGCACTTCTTCCTGACACACTCATCCATTCCCACATAGAAGCACTTCTTCCTGACACACTCATCCATTCCCACATAGAAGCACTACCTGACACACTCATCCATTCTCACAAATAAGCACTTCTTCCTGACACACTCATCCATTCCCAAATAGAAGCACTTCTTCCTGACACAATTATCCATTCTCACATAGAAGCATTTCCTGACACAATTATACATTCCCACATAGAAGCACTTCTTGGCACAATCATCCATTTTCACATTGAAGCACTTCCTGACACAATCATCCATTCCCACATAGAAGCACATCTTCCTGACAAACTCATCCATTTCCACATAGAAGCACTTTTTCCTGACACAATCATCCATTCTCACATAGAAGCACTTCTTTCTGACACAATCACCCATTCCCACATAGAAGCATTTCCTGACACAATTATCCATTCTCACATAGATGCACTTCTTCCTGACACAATCATCCATTCTCACATAGAAGCATTTCCTGACACAATTATACATTCCCACATAGAAGCACTTCTTGGCACAAGCATCCATTCTCACATTGAAGCACTTCCTGACACAATCATCCATTTCCACATAGAAGCACTTTTTCCTGACACAATCATCCATTCTCTCAAAGAAGCACTTCTTCCTGACACACTCATCCATTCTCACAAAGAAGCACTTCTTCCTGACACATTCATCCATTCTCACAAAGAAGCACTTCTTCCTGACACAATCATCCATTCTCACAAAGAAGCACTTCTTCCTGACACACTCATCCATTCCCACATAGAAGCACATCTTCCTGACAAACTCATCCATTTCCACATAGAAGCACTTTTTACTGACACACTCATCCATTCTCACAAAGAAGCACTTCTTCCTGACACAATCATCCATTCTCACATAGAAGCACTTCTTCCTGACACAATCATCCATTCTCACATAGAAACACTTCTTCCTGACACAATCATCCATTCTCACATAGAAGCACTTCCTGACACAATCATCCATTCCCACATAGAAGCACTTCTTCCTGACACAATCATCCATTCTCACATAGAAGCACTTCTTCTTGACACAATCATCCATTCTCACATAGAAGCACTTCCTGACACAATCATCCATTCCCACATAGAAGCACTTCTTCCTGACACAATCATCCATTCTCACAAAGAAGCATTTCTTCCTGACACACTCATCCATTCCCACATAGAAGCACTTCTTCCTGACACACTCATCCATTCCCACATAGAAGCTCTTCTTCCTGACACACTCATCCATTCCCACATAGAAGCACTTCTTCCTGACACACTCATCCATTCCCACATAGAAGCACTTCTTCCTGACACACTCATCCATTCCCACATAGAAGCACTTCTTCCTGACACACTCATCCATTCCCACATAGAAGCACTACCTGACACAATCATCCATTCTCACAAAGAAGCACTTCTTCCAGACACACTCATCCATTCCCACATAGAAGCACTTCTTCCTGACACACTCATCCATTCCCACATAGAAGCACTACCTGACACAATCATCCATTCTCACAAAGAAGCACTTCTTCCTGACACACTCATCCATTCCCATATAGAAGCACTTCTTCCTGACACAATCATCCATTCCCACATAGAAGCACTTCTTCCTGACACAATCATCCATTCTCACAAAGAAGCACTTCTTCCTGACACACTCATCCATTCCCACATAGAAGCACTTCCTGACACAATCATCCATTCCCACATAGAAGCACTTCCCGACACAATCATCCATTCCCACATAGAAGCACTACCTGACACAATCATCCATTCCCACATAGAAGCACTACCTGACACAATCATCCATTCCCACATAGAAGCACTACCTGACACAATCATCCATTCTCACAAAGAAGCACTTCTTCCTGACACACTCATCCATTCCGACATAGAAGCACTACCTGACACAATCATCCATTCCCACATAGAAGCACTACCTGACACAATCATCCATTCCCACATAGAAGCACTACCTGACACAATCATCCATTCCCACATAGAAGCACTACCTGACACAATCATCCATTCTCACAAAGAAGCACTTCTTCCTGACACAATCATCCATTCTCACAAAGAAGCACTTCTTCCTGACACACTCATCCATTCCAACATAGAAGCTCTTCTTCCTGACACACTCATCCATTCCCACATAGAAGCACTACCTGACACAATCATCCATTCTCACAAAGAAGCACTTCTTCCTGACACACTCATCCATTCCCACAAAGAAGCACTTCTTCCTGACACACTCATCCATTCCCACATAGAAGCACTACCTGACACAATCATCCATTCTCACAAAGAAGCACTTCTTCCTGACACGCTCATCCATTCCCACATAGAAGCACTTCTTCCTGACACACTCATCCATTCCCACATAGAAGCACTACCTGACACAATCATCCATTCTCACAAAGAAGCACTTCTTCCTGACACACTCATCCATTCCCACATAGAAGCACTACCTGACACAATCATCCATTCTCACAAAGAAGCACTTCTTCCTGACACAATCATACATTCCCACATAGAAGCACTACCTGACACAATCATCCATTCCCACATAGAAGCACTTCCTGACACAATCATCCATTCCCACATAGAAGCACTTCCCGACACAATCATCCATTCCCACATAGAAGCACTTCCTGACACAATCATCCATTCCCACATAGAAGCACTTCCCGACACAATCATCCATTCCCACATAGAAGCACTTCCCGACACACTCATCCATTCCCACATAGAAGCACTTCCTGACACAATCATCCATTCTCACATAGAAGCACTTCCCGACACAATCATCCATTCCCACATAGAAGCACTTCTTCATGACACAATCATCCATTCCCACATAGAAGCATTTCCTGACACAATCATCCATTCTCACAAAGAAGCACTTCTTCCTGACACAATCATCCATTCTCACAAAGAAGCACTTCTTCCTGACAAACTCATCCATTCCCACATAGAACCTCCTGACACAATCATCCATTCTCACAAAGAAGCACTTCTTCCTGACACACTCATCCATTCCCACATAGAACCTCCTGACACAATCATACATTCCCACATAGAAGCACTTCCTGACACAATCATCCATTCACACAAAGAAGCACTTCTTCCTGACACAATCATCCATTCCCACATAGAAGCACTTCTTCCTGACACACTCATCCATTCCCACATAGAAGCACTTCTTCCTGACACACTCATCCATTCCCACATAGAAGCACTTCCCAACACAATCATCCATTCCCACATAGAAGCACTTCCTGACACAATCATCCATTCCCACATAGAAGCACTTCCCGACACAATCATCCATTCTCACAAAGAAGCACTTCTTCCTGACACACTCATCCATTCCCACATAGAAGCACTTCCCGACACAATCATCCATTCCCACATAGAAGCACTTCCTGACACAATCATCCATTCCCACATAGAAGCATTTCCTGACACAATTATCCATTCTAACATAGATGCACTTCTTCCTGACACAATCATCCATTCTCACATAGAAGCACTTCTTGGCACAATCATCCATTCTCACATAGACACACTTCAATAAAAATAATAATGTTATTTATAATAAGAATAATACAAACACAAAGGCAGTTTTTTTCAGGAATATTTAAATATTCTGAGAATCGTTTTGATCCATTAAGAATTAACAAATGAATTTCAAGGAGCACATTTAATATGACTGTCCGATTAGCAGTGGTAGCATGTGCTCCCTTCTCACCAATGCAACCCGGGTTCGATCCTCGGACCAGGATATATGTGAGATGGTACGGTGGTCGCCAGATCGGTTTTCTCTGGGTTCTCCGGTTTCCTCCCACATGAATGACGACATTTACGCTTTCATCCGGGCCAACGAGAGTTATTAATATAAGTTGTTAGAACTTGCTTCGCAATTGTTGTAGTAAAATAAATAAAAGTTTAAACTTAATACCACAATTTTATATAAAAAAACTTTACCGGTAATTATTTTACAATGACAAAAAGGTAAGTATTAATAACTTGTATTTTTCATTCTAGAACAGACTGAAGTAGATAATTGATCCTTCAAGCTGGGCAGAGAGCGCTCACCCTAGAAAGAGATGTGGATGAAATAGTTGCGCTAGGGACCCTGACTTCATCCCCTGGGGGTCCAACTTTCTCTCATTTTTTATACAAAATGTTGTCCAGTAAGATACACTGGCCCATTATAAAGCACTCCTTCTATCGCAATGTGGTATTGAATGGTGATGCTGTGCATTTTAACCATATTTTGTTTTAATTTGTTAAATAAGGCCATTTAAGGAAGCGATCGCGAGCTTTTTCGCACTTCTCCAAAAACATTCTGAACTAAAATGAACCCTGTACCTACGGTACAGAAAAGAGCATGCCATACCTTAATATCACCGACAGCGCCTTCCCCGATGGCACGTAAGTCAAACTGTTTCATCTTCCCTCCTGAGGACGTATAACTGAAGCCCTGGCCCGATACAATCAGAGCTGGCTTCATTACATACTTCTCCTCTTGCTTCGGAACAAATGACCAGACTTGTGACTAAAAAAACAACATACAGTGGTTAGCGCGCTCGCTTCTCACCAATGCAACCCGGGTTCGATCCTCATACCGGGAAGTATGTCAGATTGTACGGTTACCCAGATCGGATAGGTGGGTTTTCTCCGGGTACTCCGGTTTCCTCCCATACGAATGACCACATATACTATACAGTATATACTATATTTCATCCGCGCCAACGAGAGTGATTAATATAAGTTGTTAAAACTTGCTTCGCAATCGTTGTAAAATAAATAAAGTTTAAACTGAACATAAAACAACACTAAAATAATTTCTCATACTGGGAGTAAAAACAGAGACATTAGAACAATATTAAGTGGCATAATACTAAAGGGCACTATATATTTCTCATGTACGTACAGCCAAACCTGTCTATAAAGGCCACCCTCGGGAAAGTCTAAAAGTAGCCTTTGTTGGCAGGTGGCCTCTCAATAGAGGGTTAAAATGCATTGAAAATGGCTCGAAGGGAGAGAAAAATGGTGGTCTTTAGAGACAGGTTTTTCATATGCGGCCTTTATTCGGAGGTGGCCTTTAGCACAGGTTTGACTGTATGTATGTTCCATTAATATCAATGCGGGGACCTAGACATGTTTTTCAGTAGAGGCTTAGCTGACCCAAGTGGCTAACAAGTACTAAGCAATGTGTGTGAGGTGCATTGCTCAATGACACTACATACGTGGCCTGACCAAGTATCGAAACCGGAACCGTGTGATTCCAAATCTGACGCTCTAGCACTGGACCACGGACGCCACACATGTACGTGTTTTCTTTCTAGATAGAGAAGATCTGACATGAGTGCTGATTTCATACCATATTTTATGAGACAAGTTTTGGAATTTTGCTATTATGCGAGCCTTTTGGTGAGCTTAATAGCAAAATTCGAACCCATAGCATAATATTATGGTATGAAATCATCACGAGTGTAAGATCCTTTTTATCACATTACCACAGTAACAACAATCATAAATTTGAAAAAACTTTTTCTGTTTGCCAGTAAATTTTTGAGCCTAATTACATCTCGAGGAAATCAGTCTTATGAAATAGTCTCTGATAATCAAACAACTCCACTCAATAATCGACACAGTACATTTAATCACAATATTCTGCTAGTGCATATTTAGCATTTTATTGATTTTCAACAAAGGAAGCATGGCAGACAGAAGCTAAATATGTTGAATGTGTCATATTGCGACCAATCAGAATCCTTCCACATGTTACATACAAGAAAATATGTGATGGTGCGACCAATCAGAATCCTTCCACATGTTACGTACAAGACAATATGTGATGGTGCGACCAATCAGAATCCTTCCACATGTTACATACAAGAAAATATGTGATGCTGCAACCAATCAGAATCCTTCCACATGTTACATACAAGAAAATATGTGATGCTGCAACCAATCAGAATCCTTCCACATGTTACATACAAGAAAATATGTGATGCTGCGACCAATCAGAATCCTTCCATATGTTACGTACAAGACAATATGTGATGGTGCGACCAATCAGAATCCTTCCACATGTTACATACAAGAAAATATGTGATGCTGCAACCAATCAGAATCCTTCCACGTGTTACATACAAGAAAATATGTGATGGTGCGACCAATCAGAATCCTTCCACGTGTTACATACAAGAAAATATGTGATGGTGCGACCAATCAGAATCCTTCCACGTGTTACATACAAGAAAATATGTGATGCTGCGACCAATCAGAATCCTTCCACGTGTTACATACAAGAAAATATGTGATGGTGCGACCAATCAGAATCCTTCCACATGTTACATACAAGACAATATGTGATGGTTGTATTAAACTGTATACAAGCAAAGTTATGTGATAATTAACTGCTTCGCTTCGGTCTATATCTTACTTCAGGTCTAAAACATCATGTTCTATCTGTTATATTATACCGAATATTAGACAAGTAAATTTTATTTAAATTTCTCTCACTCACATTCTGTCTGTCCCTCCCATCTCTCTTTTGTTGGGGGAAAGCTCTAGATAAGAGGGATATTATCGGAAAATGATGGAAATGATTGAACACTACTCATCTTATCTAGAGCTTTATATTAAATATCAATCAGTGAAGATCCTGATTGGAAAGCATATTAGTATATGCAAATTAAATAAAGAAGATACAGTTTTTGAATACTTTCAACAATATAAACGACATTTTTGTTGTTTATCCGCGCAAGGGAGATAAAAGCAAGCTGTTATGCTGCGACCAATCAGAATCATTCCAGGTTGTAATACACGTGTTACATACAAGAAAATATGTGATGGTTATAATTATTATAGTTTAAACATATTTCATTTTATCAATATTTACATCATGTTGTAACATTAATATACAAGAACAAATGGATTAAATCGGAAGCTAGTAGCTAGATGGTTGTATTAAACTGTGTACAGTCAAACCTGTCTTAAGCAGCCAGCCGCCAAGGGAATCACATAAAGTGGCTGCTTATGACAGGTGGCTGCTTAACAGAGGTCAAATGTATAATTTAACCGCACACATTTATATATGTAATGGAGATAATCTCAATAAGCTTTAAGCTTTCGATTAAATCCATTTTCATTCTGTATACAATACATATGTACTGTACATTATGAATGAATAAATATTTTTAAACCAAATGTATAATAAAACAGCCAATTTGGCATCTGAAAACTGGCTGCTTAATACAGGTTGGCTGCTTAATGGAGGTGACCTCTAAAACAGGTTTTACTGTACCAGCAAATTTATGCGATAAAAACAGATAAAAACATAAGCAACACTGTATGCAACCCTGTACAACAAATAGTGTAAAGTTGATACAATGCAGCACAATGGACATAGCCACATACTGGGTGCAGTTATCTCACGGGGAGGGACCTACGTGGCCGAGTGGTTAGTTGTTGACTTGAAATCACTTGCCCCTCACTGCTTTGCATGTGTGTGTGTTTTACGTTTATTTATCGTCGCTACCGGTTGCCCATATGAGTGACACCTCCTGAAGAAATTAGTCATTTTAAATTTTGGAGGATAGTGCATGACACAGAGAGAGACCCATTCCAGTGTCTCCTCTGGTTCTTTTACGTGCACGGTGTAAAGCACCTACATGAGACCTCGGTTTAACCTCCCATCTGATTGTTAATTTGATTAGGGTCAGACGAGGGATCGAACCTGCGATCCCTGGATTATAAGTCCATGGTCTTAACCATTGGACTACAGATCCGTCACTGCTCTGCTTTTATAGTCACTGGTTTTAAAGTCACATCAATAGCATAGGTCATATGGCAACTCATCGGCTATTAATAGTGACGAAAACCCAGACCCCGGGTACCTGGACACTTGGGTAGAACCACAGGCCTTCCTCAAGCCAGCTCGATACCTTACTCAAAAGAAGAGACTTGACACCCCCAGTGCAATTCGAACCTACAGCAGTGAGGGATAAGTGATTTGAAGTCAACGATCGTAACCACTTAGCCACAGAGGCCCCTAAATGATATGGTGTAGTCCTATTGTTCCCACTTAAAATTAGGTAAAAACGGGTGTGGGACGGATAGACATGCAGACAGACAGAATGTGTTTAAGAGTGTTTAAGATCAAATACAATCAAACGGACGGACAGACATGCAGACAGACAGCAACTATATATATATATACATACCATGAACCTGTAACCACCAACAACAAGACTTTGTCCACCGCGTGTGTTGCGGACAAACTCAATTTGAACTTGTGCATTCGCCATAACTTTAAGTTGTATGCATATGACATATATGTCTACTGGACAACAGCAAGTGGGAATAAAAGGATTAAAAACCAATGATATAACGGTAAATATAAACACAATTTGATTACCTGACTTTCATTAGGTTGTATGATTCCGGAGCTTGGTGTAACACATAGAAGCTTACTGTCTGCCAACCTCATCTTCCACTCAAATCTACAACAAAATGCAAGAACATACATGTACACTAATTCACAACTACAGGACTTATTTCAAAGTCAGTTATGTCAATTCACCGGTCATGTCAAAGTCTGGTCAAAGTCCCATTTCAGATATATCATTTTACATATAACTGGGCTCCGTTTATGTCAAATTTCATTAAGTAAAATTTTCCGTTACATTAAATTCATTTATTGGTCCCTTCAATACAAATTGACAGTATTTCACAATCGTTATGTCAAAGAGACAGTTTGCCGCCAAAGTGTGTTCTTCATTCGGCAAATTTACCTGATCAAAGACATACCGCCATGTCTTTGCAAACAATCGATAAAGATAGTTGATGGTGTTTACTGTGACAGTAATTACAATGTGTTCAATACAGGTACACATTAATTGGCAATTAACCAATATAATTGGAAAAATGGCTCATTGTAACTGAGTACCAGTTAATAACAGCATCGTTATTGCACCATTATACATCAACGAATACAAATTTATTTTAGCTCGATTGCAAAACAAGTTCCTATAACTTATATTAACCACTCTTGAGACCTCATTGCTGATGGAATACATCGCCACGAGGGAAGAGAGAAGAGGCAATGTATGTGGAATTTAAATGCCTTGCCAAACGGCTACAGCTGGTCGTGAACTCCGGGCCTTTCGCACCTGAAGTGAATGCGCTATCACGACATAATCTAGCAGGTTTCATTAACAAAAAGTGCAACTATTATATCGCAATTTGAAATTAAAATTCACAAAGTGTAGACAATTGAGTACACAGCTGCTTTCATCAAAATTTACCATTTTAATAAAAACATGGTATACATTGGGATCATACCTCAACATACATTGTTAATTTGTTCTTTGTTTTTTTTTTAACTTTATTTATTTTACAACGATTGCGAAGCAAGTTTTAACAACTTATATTAATCATTCATGTGAGAGGAAACCGGAGTACCCGGAGAAAACCCACATGTCTGTTCTGGCGACCATCGTACCATCTCTTTGTTATATTGTAAGGTGAAAGTGGGATAGCATCGACCAACTTGCTACCTATGTCAAGAGAATAAACGGGCCTAAATGTGGCTCAAAATTAGAAGAAACAAGGTGTCAACATATGAGCGGTCTTCAGTCTCTTACAGTATTCGAGCGGCATATCTATATAAAAACACAACAAATGCAGCTTGAAAATGAAAAATAGTGGAAGTCATGATGGCTCAGTGTTCACTTCATGTGCGAAAGGCCCGGAGTTCGAGCCCCACTGGAGCCGTTATGATAGTGTCCCTAGGCAAGGCATTTAAATTCCACATGCCTCTTCTCTCTCCATCATGGCAATGGATTCCATCAGGACTGAGGTATCGAGAGTGATTAATATAAGTTATATGATCTTGTTTCGCAATCGAGCTAAAATAAATTATTTTATTTATATTATAAACTAAAACGATAATTAAAAGTTTCAGCCATTTATCACAATGCCTGAGACGTCGTAACATTTTTGATCACCTTAGTGGTATTCTTGATACATTCTTGATACTGTATGTGCGCTTTGACGAGGTACCTATACAGGTAGGTTTGAAAAACATTTCTCCTTGAGTCTCCATTAACACTTGAGGAGCCTCTGCTGATCCGGCAAATTGTAATTCCTGAAACAAAAGAAATTTCACATTAGACACAACAGAAGTGTAAACCAAATCACTATTAGTTACAGTATAATCATATATAGATTAGAGGTCACACCCCACATTATATATAGAGGTTACATCCCACATTATATATAGAGGTCACACCCCACATTATATATAGAGGTTACATCCCACATTATATATAGAGGTTACATCCCACATTATATATAGAGGTCACACCCCACATTATATATGGAGGTCACACCCCACATTATATATGGAGGTCATACACAACATTATATATAGAGGTCACACCCCACATTATATATAGAGGTCACACCCCACATTATATATAGAGGTCACACCCAACATTATATATGGAAGTCATACACAACATTATATACAGAGGTCACACCCCACATTATATATAGAGGTCACATCCCACATTATATATAGAGGTCACACCCCACATTATATATAGAGGACACACCCAACATTATATATGGAGGTCATACACAACATTATATACAGAGGTCACACCCCACATTATATATAGAGGTCACACCCCACATTATATATAGAAGTCACACCCCAC
The DNA here is from genome assembly GCA_014843695.1 of Archivesica marissinica. Lineage (NCBI taxonomy): Eukaryota > Metazoa > Mollusca > Bivalvia > Venerida > Vesicomyidae > Archivesica > Archivesica marissinica. Next base: position 25,269,607 of record CM026392.1, on the reverse strand, counting down.
ATTATATATGGAGGTCACACCCAACATTATATATGGAGGTCACATCCCACATTATATATGGAGGTCACACCCCACATTATATATGGAGGTCACACCCAACATTACATATGGAGGTCATACACAACATTATATACAGAGGTCACACCCCACATTATATATTGAGGTCACACCCCACATTATATATGGAGGTCACACCCCACATTATATATGGAGGTCACACCCCACATTATATATGGAGGTCACACCCAACATTATATATGGAGGTCACACCCCACATTCTATATAGAGGTCACACACAACATTATATATGGAGGTCACACCCCACATTATATATAGAGGTCACACCCCACATTATATATATAGAGGTCACACACAACATTATATATATAGAGGTCAAACACAATATTATATACATAGGTCAAACCCCACATTATATATAGAGGTCAAACCCCACATTATATATATATAGGTCAAACCCCACATTATATATAGAGGTCAAACTCCACATTATATATAGAGGTCAAACCCCACATTATATATATAGCTCAAACCCCACATTATATAGAGAGATCACATTTCAGTATAAATGTATATAGAAATCATATAATCTCAGAGCAACATCCAATCATATACATACATCATATCTTGTCATATACAGACATCATATATTGTCATATACGGACATCATATCTTGTCATATACAGACATCATATCTTGTCATATACAGACATCATATCTCGTCATATACAGACATCATATCTTGTCATATACAGACATCATATCTTGTCATATACAGACATCATATATTGTCATATACGGACATCATATCTTGTCATATACAGACATCATATCTCGTCATATACAGACATCATATCTTGTCATATACAGACATCATATCTTGTCATATACATACACCATATCTTGTCATATACAGACATTATATCTTGTCATATACAGACATCATATCTTGTCATAAATTATACAGACATCATATCTTGTCATATACAGACATCATATCTTGTATATACAGACATCATATCTTGTATATACAGACACCATATCTTGTCATATACAGACATCATATCTTGTCATATACAGACATATCTTGTCATATACATACATCATATATTGTCATATACAGACATCATATCTTGTATATACAGACATCATATCTTGTCATATACAGACATCATATCTTGTCATATACAGACATATCTTGTCATATACAGACATCATATCTTGTATATACAGACATCATATCTTGTCATATACAGACATCATATCTTGTCATATACAGACATATCTTGTCATATACAGACATCATATCTTGTATATACAGACATCATATCTTGTCATATACAGACATCATATCTTGTATATACAGACATCATATCTTGTCATATACAGACATCATATCTTGTCATATACAGACATATCTTGTCATATACATACATCATATCTTGTCATATACAGACATCATATCTTGTATATACAGACATCATATCTTGTCATATACAGACATCATATATTGTCATATACAGACATATCTTGTCATATACATACATCATATCTTGTCATATACAGACATCATATCTTGTCATATACAGCCATCATATCTTGTCATAAATTATACAGACATCATATCTTGTCATATACAGACATATCTTGTCATATACATACATCATATCTTGTCATATACAGACATCATATCTTGTATATACAGACATCATGTCTTGTCATATACAGACATCATATCTCGTCATATACAGACATCATATCTCGTCATATACAGACATCATATCTTGTCATATACAGACATCATATCTTGTCATATACTGACATCATATCTTGTATATACAGACATCATATCTTGTATATACAGACATCATATCTTGTCATATACAGACATATCTTGTCATATACAGACATCATATCTTGTCATATACTGACATCATATCTTGTATATACAGACATCATATCTTGTATATACAGACATCATATCTTGTCATATACAGACATATCTTGTCATATACATACATCATATCTCGTATATACAGACATCATATCTCGTCATATACAGACATCATATCTTGTCATATACAGACATCATATCTTGTCATATACAGACATATCTTGTCATATACATACATCATATCTTGTCATATACAGACATCATATCTTGTCATATACATACATCATATCTTGTCATATACAGACATCATATCTCGTCATATACAGACATCATATCTTGTCATATACAGACATCATATATTGTCATATACAGACATATCTTGTCATATACAGACATACCTTGTCATATACAGACATCATATCTTGTATATACAGACATCATATCTTGTCATATACAGACATCATATCTTGTCATATACAGACATCATATCTTGTCATATACAGACATCATATCTTGTCATATACAGACATCATATCTTGTCATATACAGACATCATATCTTGTCATATACAGGCATCATATCTTGTATATACAGACATCATATCTTGTCATATACATACATCATATCTCGGTATATACAGACATCATATCTTGTATATACATACATCATATCTTGTCATATACATACATCATATCTCGATATATACAGACATCATATCTTGTATATACATACATCATATCTTGTCATATACATACATCATATCTCGGTATATACAGACATCATATCTTGTCATATACAGACATCATATCTTGTCATATACAGACATCATATCTTGTCATATACAGACATCATATCTTGTCATATACAGACATCATATCTTGTCATATACAGACATCATATCTTGTCATATACAGGCATCATATCTTGTATATACAGACATCATATCTTGTCATATACATACATCATATCTCGGTATATACAGACATCATATCTTGTATATACATACATCATATCTTGTCATATACATACATCATATCTCGATATATACAGACATCATATCTTGTATATACATACATCATATCTTGTCATATACATACATCATATCTCGGTATATACAGACATCATATCTTGTCATATACAGACATCATATCTTGTCATATACAGACATCATATCTTGTCATATACAGACATCATATCTTGTCATATACAGACATCATATCTTGTCATATACAGGGCATCATATCTTGTCATATACATACATCATATCTCGGTATATACAGACATCATATCTTGTATATACATACATCATATCTTGTCATATACAGACATCATATCTTCTATATACATACATCATATCTCGGTATATACAGACATCATATCTCGGTATATACAAACATCATATCTCGGTATATACAGACATCATATCTCGGTATATACGGACATCATATCTCGGTATATACATACATCATATCTCGGTATATACGGACACCATACATTGTTATATATATAGGTCATACATTGTTATATATATAGATCATACCTTGTTATATTTATAGATCATACCTTGTTATATATATAGGTCATACCTTGTTATATATATAGGTCATACCTTGTTATATATATAGATCATACCTTGTTATATTTATAGATCATACCTTGTTATATATATAGGTCATACATTGTTATATATATAGGTCATACCTTGTTATATATATAGGTCATACCTTGTTATATTTATAGATCATACCTTGTTATATATATAGGTCATACCTTGTTATATATATAGATCATACCTTGTTATATATATATAGATCATACCTTGTTATATTTATAGATCATACCTTGTTATATATATAGGTCATACCTTGCTATATATATAGGTCATACCTTGTTATATATATAGGTCATACCTTGTTATATTTATAGATCATACCTTGTTATATATATAGGTCATACTTTGCTATATATATAGGTCATACCTTGTTATATATATAGGTCATACCTTGTTATATATATAGGTCATACCTTGTTATATATATAGGTCATACCTTGTTATATTTATAGATCATACCTTGTTATATATATAGATCATACAGTGTTATATTTATAGGTCATACCTTGTTATATATATATAGATCATACTTTGTTATATATATAGGTCATACCTTGTTATATATATAGGTCATACTTGCTATATATATAGGTCATACCTTGTTATATATATAGGTCATACATTGTTATATATATAGGTCATACCTTGTTATATATATAGGTCATACCTTGTTATATTTATAGATCATATCTTGTTATATATATAGATCATACCTTGTTATATATATAGGTCATACCTTGTTATATTTATAGATCATACCCTGTTATATTTGATGTTGTCATTCAGTTTAATTTCTAATTTGTGTTTGTAGGTCTTCACTTCTTTTGGTGAAATTTTCACAACAAAAATCTGTCTCTGGCCTTTCATCAATGCTTTGGCAGGTTTTACTGTGTATATACTGAAAGTATATCATGTCATTATTCCAGTGATTGACAAAAACCACCTCATGTAGTTATTTTAATTATTACATATAATATTCTTGCTCTAGGACAAGGTTAGAGATTTTAAATACCGATCTCGCCTAAAGACGTGGTGTGTGTGTTTTACCTATAGTTATCGTAGCTACCGGTTGCCCATATGAGCGACGTCTCCTGAAGAGATTAGTCATTTTAGATTTTTGGAAGATAGTGCAATGGTACAGACAGAGACACATTCCAGAGTCTCCTCTGCTTCTTTTACGTGCACGGTGTAAAGCACCGACACGAGACCTTGGATTAACATCCCATCTGAAAGACTGTTAATTTTATTAGATGTCAGACAGGGGATCGAACCTGCGATCCCTGGATTACAAGTCCAGCGTGATACCACTGGACTACAGATCCGTCCTACGTTGGTCTTGAAATCTGTGGGTTTTAGAAAGCACTCGCATAATAGACGTGATTATCAAATGGACACCAGACCATGTATAAATTGCATGTTTCGCCAGTGCAAGTTGAAGAAATATTCTGTGTCCAAGTGTTCTCTTTTCAACAACTTAATTATGAATATCATTTAACACATTCTTAAAAATTGCTTCGGACCCATTTATAAGATGTGAATCCACTTTGAGGACATAATGTGGAAGTCGTGATCGCACAGTGGTAGCGGGTTCACTTCAGGTGTGATAGGTCCGGAGTTCGAGTCCAGCTGTAGCTGTTACGATTGTGCCCTTAGGCAATGCATTTAAATTCCACGTTGCATCTTCTCTCTAATTCACGGAATGAATATTGAAAGCATTATTGTCACAAGCGGCTGTTCGGTTAATATTAGTCTCTACAAATTTATGTCAGCTCGTTTGCGAAAGAAGTTCTTACAACTTATATCGCGTGGATATATCATTAATTTCCAGTGTTGATAATTTTGTGTTTGTTTACGTGTTTGTTTACCGTAAGGTGTTGCCGTAAGCATTCAATGAAAAATGAAAAAACGCTTGATTAATATTTGTGCAGAATATGTTCCTATGGCACGTTATTGAGTGACCAGAAACTACTTCGTACAATATTTAGTTAAAATATATAATTACTATTGTTAGTTTAACCCAGAATCCCAAATCATGATGGGAAGGTAGTCGGTTCTGTATCTGACTTCCTGTTACCGACTATTGTTCCTCTGACCGGCTTCGAGTTTCCGGTGCAGGCCACTGTTTTTGTTTCACTCCCAATTCGGAAATGACTGTGTATGAGATTTACAAGTAATCTAATTAATCAAAATACACATTTGCTTCCGTCACAGTTATTGAAAAGTTTGTTAGAATTCAAGAATGGTTGTTGCTACAACCAAATGTTTCTTGCACATAAATACATGTACAGACAAACCTGTCTTAAGCAGCCAGCCAAGGGAATCACAGAAAGTGGCTGCTTAGCACAGGTGGCTGCTTAATAGAGGTCAAAAATATAATAAAACAACATATTGGGAATCTGGAAACTGGCTGCTTAATACAGGTTGGCTGTTTAATGGAGGTGACCACTAACACAGGTTTGACTGTACATCATTCTGTCAAACAATCATTTCATGACACATTATTCAGTGTCCCTACAGTCTTGATGAATTGCTATACGAGTTGTAAAACAAGATTGACATTTTGGGTGATTACCCAGCTTTCTCGGAAAACAATAATTTTTATTGACTATTATTATACAAATTCTTTTTCGCTTTAGTTTTTACAACATTACATTAATCGCTCTCGAGACCTCATTCCTGATGGAATCCATAGCCACGAGGGAGAGAGAAGAAGCAATGTGAAATGTAAATGCCTTGCCTAAGGGCATAATCGTAACGGCTCCAGCTGGGCTTGAACTCCGGACCTTTCGTGCCAAAGCGAACGCGCTACCACTGTGCTATCACGATTTCCATTAATATTCATCTTCTCGGGGTGATATTTTTTATATTGCCCCCTGAGGAATGCAATACAGTAAAACATGTGTTAGTGGTCACCTCTATTAAGCAGCCAACCTGTATTAAACAGCTATTACCAATATGTTGTTTTATTATACAATTGACCTCTAGTAAACAGCCACCTGTGCTAAGCAGTCACTTTCTCAAATTCCCTTGGCTGGCTGCTTAAGGCAGATTTGACTGTATTTATCTTTTATTCTTACTTTGAGTCATCTGTCTGTACATCAAACAGTATGGGCGTGGTACCCGTGTTGTTCATCAGTAACGTTCTGTATGTCGATTCCTTAGCATTCACTGCCGGGAACACCAAGTGCTCCGAATCAAGCTCATATTTTGGCAGGAAAGTCTCATTGTTGGGCATGAAGGTGTGGCCTAATATGCAAATTATGTTATTATGAATAATCATATATTTTCATACATAAAAACTGACTCATTAGAATTTTGCAGAATTGAGACATTTTACAATATCACAGTCAAATAGATTAACCCTCTCAACACCAGACCTCTAAATAGGCTTACAAAAAGTGTAGATCCAGATGAGCCGGCTCATGACGAGCTGTCTCATCAAGATCGGCACTTTTCGCCAGTAATTTTTATCAATTTTAGACAAAATTATCAATTTTGATAAATTAACTGGTCCAAATGTAATTTTCTTATTAATTTATTTGGTCTCAAAAAATATCATGCACCAGTCCATATCAGTTACTTGGTGTTGATTGCGTTAATATAGAGTGACAATACAATTAATGGCCATACATACTATTGTGTAAACGTTATTCTAACATTACTAGATATGAACAGAACAGAACAGAACATATGTTTATTTTGACGTATACATAAGTACATAGTCATTAATAGAAATATACATACATGCATATAGATATATATACATAATTATATATATATATATATATATCTATCCACACATAAAATAATTACATATCACAATCAATCAATGTAATAGCCATTATATACAAGTGCTACGAATTATGTCATGTAGCACGGAGGATAAACTCTAATATCATATTTAAATCTAAGAAGTCAAGGTATTTAATATATTATTTTGTTTGTTTAAAGCATGTTTAATGTACTACTGTTGTCAAATCTGCAATAAACAACTGCTACAGCCAGTCTATTTTATGGCTGTTAAAATTTTACTCCACAAGCAATATAACACACAGATTTATTCATGCGTAGCATTCTATTGGGTCATGTTAGAATGGAAATAATATTTGTCTTGCAGCTGTGTATAGGCGACTAAAACATGGTTTGTCATTCTGATACGTAAGACTGAACCACTTAGGCCTACAGGTGACAGAAATTCCACGACATATTTCCAGTTAAATAGAACAAGAAATATTACAGTAGGGGATGAATGACCTCGCGATAGCCGAAGAAGTTACAGCCCGGGCTGGAAATATTGACTCGGACGGACAGTTCGAAAACAATATGCCATAAAAATGCATTAAATAATTGTTGTCTACTATTAGAGTTTAACCCATTTCATTCTGGATACCGTTCAAAACAGTATTTGCAAAGAACATAGAGCCAGATCAGCTACCATGGAACGTTCCGTCTGATCAGGCTCTATGCTGTTTGCTATTCAGATGATCTTGCTAAGACACTTGGCTATGTAGCAAACAACATAGATCCTGATCAGCACACTGTGACTGATCTGGATCTATGTTGTTTGCAAAAGTATTTAAATGTATCCAGAATGAAATGAGTTAACCATATTTTTATTCATCAATATTTACATCAAGTTGTAACATTAATATACAAGAGCAGATGGATTAAATCGAATGCTAAAAGTTTATTCAGATTTTCTCCATGAACTATTTATAGCCTTTAGTTTACCCAGCATGCAAAGAGTTTGATAACATCAAGAAATGAATAGTGTGAGTACCAGTACAAGTGAGTGTGAGACACCATGGTGGGCAGTGAGTCGTGCTCTCCACAAGTTTATAATCTCTCAGACTCTTGTAGTAAACGTAACATTCTAGTTCAGCACCAAACAACTGGTTAGGGGCATTCTGTAATGAGATCAAAACATTGCATAAATGAATGAAAACACTCAATAATACACAACTAGCTAAATTTGGCTGACAAATACGAATATTTAAAGCTGAACGGAATGATTTGTGCTTTGCTAAGTTGTACATTTGTTGAGGTCGTGATAGCGCAATGGTAGTGCGTTTGTTTCAGGTGTGAGAGGTGCGGAGTTCATGCCCACTTATAGCTGTTATAATTGTGTCCTTCAACAAGACACATAATATTCGCATTTAAAGATAACAAAACCATTATCCATTCCTACATGAAAGCATCTCTTGACACCATTATCCATTCCTACATGGAAGCGTCTCTTGACACCATTATCCATTCCTACATGAAAGCGTCTCTTGACACCATTATCCATTCATACATGGAAGCGTCTCTTGACACCATTATCCATTCCTACATGGAAGCATCTCTTGACACCATTATCCATTCCTACATGGAAGCATCTCTTGACACCATTATCCATTCCTACATGGAAGCGTCTCTTGACACCATTATCCATTCCTACATGAAAGCATCTCTTGACACCATTATCCATTCCTACATGGAAGCGTCTCTTGACACCATTATCCATTCATACATGGAAGCGTCTCTTGACACCATTATCCATTCCTACATGAAAGCATCTCTTGACACCATTATCCATTCCTACATGGAAGCGTCTCTTGACACCATTATCCATTCCTACATGAAAGCGTCTCTTGACACCATTATCCATTCATACATGGAAGCGTCTCTTGACACCATTATCCATTCCTACATGGAAGCATCTCTTGACACCATTATCCATTCCTACATGGAAGCATCTCTTGACACCATTATCCATTCCTACATGAAGCGTCTCTTGACACCATTATCCATTCCTACATGAAAGCATCTCTTGACACCATTATCCATTCCTACATGGAAGCGTCTCTTGACACCATTATCCATTCCTACATGGAAGCATCTCTTGACACCATTATCCATTCCTACATGGAAGCGTCTCTTGACATCATTATCCATTCCTACATGGAAGTGTCTCTTGACACCATTATCCATTCCTACATGGAAGTGTCTCTTGACACCATTATCCATTCCTACATGGAAGCATCTCTTGACACCATTATCCATTCCTACATGGAAGCGTCTGTTGACACCATTATCCATTCCTACATGGAAGTTCCGATCATTTGATTCTTGGCTAGATGTACATTGCAGTAATTGGGACTGTAATATTGCCTTTATTGATTTATTATTGGCCCCTGTATGGTCCCGGATTAACATAATTACTGTTTATAGAAAGGATAAATTGCCTATGATTTACGTCTAAGGAGACGTGCAAATAGTTTTTTTCAGCAATTCTTCTCCCACCCCCCCGAATACTTGAAACTTGGACGTTCTTCTGAGTATTCGAATACTCAAGTACTCATGCCATTCCTATATAATATACACACTGTAAACAAGCATAAATTACCGGCTTGAATTTGACTTGGAGTGAACATGACTTGAGTGGGGGGATATCGATCACTTCTGGTGTAACTGAGAAGGTCTTCTCTGATCCTGAAAAGAAAATGTCCGATTAGCAAAGTGGTTAGCACGCTCGCTTCTCACCAATGCGACCCGGGTTCGATTCTCGGACCGGGAAGTATGTGAGATGGAATGGTGGTCGCCAATTTGGACAGGTGGGTTTTCTCCGGGTACTCCGGTTTCCTCCCACACGAATGACCACATATGCGCTTTCATCTGCGCCAATGAAAGTGATCAATATAAGTTGTTAAAACTTGCTTCGCAATCGTTGTAAAATAAATAACGTCTAAAAGAAAATGACAGGATATAACGTATTATATATCAATATCATAAATCGTAACGGTTGCACGCCTGCCATGTTCATGTGATATAACATATTATACGAATGTGTGATTATTATCATAAACCAGTAGTACCAATTGCACATCTGCCGTGTCCATGTATTAATATAACATATAAGAATGTGTGATTATTATCATAAATCAGTAGTACCAATTGCATGCCCACCATGTCCATGTAATATAACATATTATACGAATGTGTAATTATTATCATAAACCAGTAATACCAATTGCACGCCTGCCGTGTCCATTTTATATAGCATATTTTACGAATGTGTGATTATTATCATAAATCAGTAGTACCAATTGCACGCCTGCCATGTCCATGTAATATAACATATAAAAATGTGTAATTATTATCATAAATCAGTAGTACCAATTGCACGCCTGCCGTGTTCATATGATATAACATATACGAATGTGTGATTATTATCATAAATCAGTAGTACCAATTGCACGCCTGCCATATCCATGTTATATAGCATATTATACGAATGTGTGATTATAAAGTCTGCGTTATCAAATTGGACTTTTAAAGACATGTTGAACCCTCTCCAGCCCAGGGACATTTCCATCATGCATCTATTCTCTATACAAATAATTATCATAAATCAGTGTTATATGGTTATATGTGGAGTAAATGGTTAATTAAACTACCGTAGCACAGTAACAAACAACCAAGCATACCTCCGATCCACTGCACGGTGATTTTTCCTTTCGTGTGATTGGTCAGGTTAAGAATCTTGTCTTCGATTACACGCAGATTTTGACAGTTTCCAAAATCAACCACATTTATGTCCAGACTCACATGAGGTACAAAGTTCTGAAAAAGTAGCAAAAAATTAACAAGCGTAATTTTAAGTTTATAATGATTTCGTTTTAAATTAAATTAACATGTAGCAATACTATTAGCAAATAGAGTCACGGGTAACACCTACATTCTACAAAGGCGGACAATTAAAATATTTCTATAGACCAAATAAGGAATACCGTAGTCAAAAATTTCTTTTTATTTACTTACGATTACATCTGAATGGAAACCATCGTTGAAATATTCATCGAATAGTTTCGCTACAAATGAATTTCGAATAATAAAATTTAAAAAAAAAAAATTTGTTTTTATTTACTTACGAATGGAAACTTTCGTTGAAATATTCATCGAATAGTCTTGCTACAAATGAATTTTGAATAATAAATTAAAAAATTTAAAAAAAAATGAATTTTGCTTTATTTACTTACGATTACATCTGAATGGAAACCATCGTTGAAATATTCATCCATCGGAGCAAACTGATGCAACGCATGTTCAGCAGGGTTTTCTACTGTACCAACCTAATAAGCAATAATATAAAAATGCAATAAAAAATCTGTATTAACCCTTTCAACACTACTAAATAGACTTACAAAAAGTGTAAATCCAGATGGATCTGCACTTTTTGCCAGTAATATTACAATTTTTAGATAAAATTATCCATTTTGATAAATGGACTGGTCCAAAGGTAATTTCTTATTAATTTATTGGTCTAAAAATATCATGCACCAATCCATGTCAGTTACTTGGTGTTGAATGGGTTAAATATCATGCACCAGTCCATGTCAGTTACTTGGTGTTGAATGGGTTAAATATGTTTTGTTTTCATACAAGAATTCGGGTGGCACATAGAGTTAACTGCGAAGGGACCTTCGTGGCCGAGTGGTTACGTCGTTCTTCAAATGACTTTTCCCTAACCGCTGTAGGTTAGAATCCCACTGGTGGTGTCTAATCTTTTCATGTGAGGAATTCATTCAGTGGTCCTACACATGTGCTTGCCTGTGCCTGCTCGGAGTGGAACCCAGGTCTTCCTCAACAAATGATAGTTGGAGATTAATTAATTAAAATTCAAACATGACAATAAAACATTGTAAGTCAAAAACGAGAATACCATTTTAGAAATAATGCAAACTGCATACAGTCAAACCTGTGTTAGTGGTCACTTCCATTAAGCAACAAACCTGTATTAAGCAGCAAGTTTCCAGATTCCCAATATGTTGTTTTACTATACAGTTGACCTCTATTAAGCAGCCACCCTTTCTGAGTCCCTTTGCTGGCTGCTTTTTTTTTTTTTAATACTTTATTTATTTTACGATTGCGAAGCAAGTTTTAACAACTTATATTAATCACTCTCGTTGGCTCGGATGAAAGCGTATATGTGGTCATTCATGTGGGAGGAAACCGGAGTACCAGGAGAAAACCCACCTGTCCGATCTGGCGACCATCGTACCATCTCACATACTTCCCTGTCCGAGGATCGAACCCGGGTCGCATTGGTGAGAAGCGAGCGTGCTAACCACTGCGCTAATCGGACAGCCAATTGGCTGGCTGCTTAAGACAGGTTTGACTGTAGTACATTTTCTAAATTAAAAATTTCACACAAATATTTCAGAACATTGAACAACTTGATAATAATGATCATTCTTTTTACCCTGAATTATAATATTATGTGCATAAAATACAACAAACTTCACAGCACCAACTACACAACTCCTCAGTCATAACACTGCAGATTGACTTGAATTTGTGAGAGTATTTTCACTGGGGTTTTTTTCAACATTACTTACTAAAGGAAAAAAACAACTACAACAGATATGAAAATAAATCAAACATACCTGGCATGTTTGCAATTACACTATATCATGAAGAAACTCAAAATATGTCTGGCTATTTGCTTATCATGAAGAGACTCAAAATATGTCTGCCTATTTGCTTATCATGAAGAGACTCAAAATATGTCTGCCTATTTGCTTATTATAAATAAACTCAAAATATGTCTGCCTATTTGCTTATCATGAAGAGACTCAAAATATGTCTGCCTATTTGCTTATTATAAATAAACTTAAAATATGTCTGCCTATTTGCTTATCATGAAGAAACTCAAAATATGTCTGCCTATTTGCTTATTATAAATAAACTCAAAATATGTCTGCCTATTTGCTTATTATAAATAAACTCAAAATATGTCTGCCTATTTGCTTATTATAAATAAACTCAAAATATGTCTGCCTATTTGCTTATTATAAATAAACTCAAAAATATGTCTGCCTGTTTGCTTATTATAAATAAACTCAAAATATGTCTGCCTATTTGCTTATTATAAATAAACTCAAAACTATGTCTGCCTATTTGCTTACCATAAATAAACTCAAATATGTCTGCCTATTTGCTTATCATAAATAAACTCAAATATGTCTGCCTATTTTATTTATCATGAATAAACTCTCAACAAAATATGTCTGCCTATTTGCTTATCATAAATAAACTCAAATATGTCTGCCTATTTATTTATCATGAATAAACTCTCAACAAAATATGTCTGCCTATTTGCTTATCATAAATAAACTCAAAATATGTCTGCCTAGTTGCTTATCATAAATAAACTCAAAATATGTCTGACTATTTGCTTATCATAAATAAACTCAAAATATGTCCAACTATTTGCTTATCATAAATAAACTCAAAAATATGTCTGACTATTTGCTTATCATAAATAAACTCTCAACAAAGTAGGTCTGCCTATTTGCTTTTCCTATTTAAATTGCAAGCATATATGGAATGTGGCGTCATACATTAGGCATAGCAGATAGAAAGACAGATCTTAGCAGATTCTGAAAAACTTCTGGTCTGGATTTCGAGCCCTGCTGGAGTTGTTATGATTGTGTCCTTAGGCAAGGCATTTAAATTCCACATCTCTCTCCCTCATGGCGATGGATTCCATCAGGAATGAAGTCTCGAGTGTGATTAATATAAGTTGTAAGAACTTGTTATGCAATCGAGTTAAAATAAATTATGAAATAATTATGAAAAACTTCTAAGATGATCTCGCAAATTCACACCAATCTTCAGTGTATTTAAATTATAGTGTTGGACTATATAATTAAGTGAAAATAATGTATCTATCAATGCCACCCCCCACACTGGGGGAGGGGGAAGGGAGGTGGGTGGTGGGTGGTGGTAGTAGTTAGCACAAACCCTTTAGAAATATGGAGCTTACCCCCCCCCCCCCCCATTGGTCTTGAATTGTGGGTTTTGGCATGCATTTGCATATAAGATGGGTTGATAAAATGTACTCCAGAATAAGTATACATTGCATGTTTGGCCACTGTAAGTTGAAGACAAGACGGATCTGCAGTCCAGTGGTAACACGCTGGACTGTTAATCCAGGGATCGCAGGTTCGATACCCCGTCTGACCCTAATAAAATGAACAGTCTTTCAGATGGGACGTTAAACCGAGGTCTCGTGTCGGTGAATTACCAGTCCAGCGTGTTACCACTGGACTACAGATCCGTCTGTTACTCAGGGGAATTAAACTGTGCTTGGTATGGGAATTAGACAGCTGGGCATTGTAAATTTCTAATAATTCCCAATGTGGATGGTGAGCCAGATGGAGACCCAAGTGTGAGGGGTACCATTGATATATGGATAAATCGGCAATAATATATTCACACAACCCAGGAAATACAATGTACACAGTTAATATTTTGTAGTTAAAGTTGTATCCAGAAATTATGGCACAGAATTAATGAGAGACATTGGTCAGTTACTTCCCCTGAATACTCTTTTAGGAGGATTCAGTTGATCTCAATTGGCTTCCTCTGTTTTTATCATTGTTTCATTTCAACAATTGGCTTCCTCTGTTTTTATCATTGTTTCATTTCAACAATTGGCTTCCTCTGTTTTTATCATTGTTTCATTTCAACAATTGGCTATCAATTTTAATCTTATATTTATTAAATTTCGACAGATACCTTGCCGCATATCCAATGGGTAGCTTACTGTAAAAATTGTTATCATTTAGTGAGTGAGTATTTGGTTTAACGGCGCATCAGCACAGTTCAGGCTATATCGCGCGGGGTTAAGTATATTGTATACAAGATATCTACAATTAAAAATATTATGTAGATAACATACTGTATGTATTAAAATTGTAATGACAAAAGGTCAATTGCAACAAAATTGATCAAGCTGTAAAAATGATAAAAAAACGTCAGTTGTAAAACTTACAATTTATGGAAAAGATGCGATTCTTTTAAAAATGCAATAATGTATTTAAAATCAACAGTGTCGAAAAGCTCCTTCTTTGTCACAACTGTATAATATTGTCGACGAATGAGTGCTAAATCTACACAGTGAATTAAGATATGTTCAACATTTATAGAGGAATGGCATGGTATACACCATGGTGGATCCTCTCTTTTCAATAAAAAAAATTGTTATCATTTAATTCACATGATTTTGATAAAATCACATTATTTATACCAGAACGTTTAGTGAACAACAGTAAAAACCAAGCATTCCAACTAGAAGGGCAACAATACATTTCAGAATTAACCCATTTGATTCTGGATACCGTTCAAACAGTATGTGCAAAGAACATAGAGCCATATCAGCCGCCACGGAATGTGCCGTCTCTATGCTGTTTGCTATTCAGATGATCTTGCTAAGACACTTAGGTATGTAGCAAACAACATAGATCCTGATCAGCACGCAGCGTCACGCTGCGGCTGATCTGGATCTATGTTGATTGCAAAAGCCTTTAAATGTATCCAGAATGAAATGGGTTAATAGGATTTTATATGTCAAGGGAGGTAATAGAAAACTGAGCAATGTCACTCATAGTTCCCATGGCCTGTGAAAAAAACACCGTATGAACAATGGTGATGGAGTGAAAAATAAATATTAACTTTTTATGAAGAAAACAAAATTACACCACTATACAATATACCGTATACCCCCGTTTAAACGCCCCCGGGGGCGATGCAATTTGCGACAAATTATATGCAAAGTATATGTGGGACTCCTTTAAACGCCCCCCTTTCTTCGTACCTCTTGAAACAGTCCCTATTATCTACTAGTATAGCATATCCATAGCAACTAACCGACACGTGTGTAGTGTGAGTACCTGGAGAGCAGTTTAACCTTGCATCGATTACCATATATGGACATGGGCAGAAGCGGGAACAAACTTCAAAATCATTCACCGCCAGGCAATGTAATTTCAGCGAAAAATATCATGTGATCGTTCCCTCCCTGCTTTCACACATGCGTCATAAAAATGGAATCAACATCACGTGGGCATCGGTCATATTCTGCTGCATTTAAATTAAAAGCAGTCAAAATGTTCGGATCCAAACTTGCAGAACTTTATGATGAATATTTGTTCTGGGGCATAGTCGATGTGACACCGAAAGCAAACAGACGTGCACCACCGAAAGCGTTATTGATGCACTGGATCAAAGAAGCATGGGACAATATCACACCAGCTATCATTCGCCGTTCTTTCAAAAAGTGTGGAATTACATGTCGGTGAGCAGTCTGACCAGGAGGACGATCAGGAAGACTTTGAATGATTCACGGAAAACAAACTAAAGGTCAGTGAAATGATTGAGGGGGCCACCGACACTCTGGTCCAGGAGGCCAGGGACGCTCCACGGTGGACGGTGGAGTCGTCGGTATCTAACATTGACACAGACCACTGTGTTTATATCAGTACAGACTATGATGATAGCAGCAGACACTGAGGGGAGAATTATGTTGTTTTGCTTCAAAATGGGAGGGGGCGTTTATTAGGGAGGGGGCGTTTAAACGGGGGCATACGGTATATATTATCTGATCAACTTTGCCAATCAAAATGGCAGCCACAGTATGAATGATGACGTCACACAGGAACTATGTATTAAGATTGCGCTATATTTATTGTTCATAAACCTAATATACCGGTAGTTCATAAGAATATAAATTTCACCTTAAACGACTGAAATCATTTCACTCTACAGTTCTTCAGGGATGAATTCAATTTGAAGTTCTGATTTTACTTACAATTTTAAGAATTGTGTAATTATGAAACTGTGCAATTGAAGACAATAATCCCATGAGCATGTGCTTATTAATTAAGGATATCTGTCTGTCTCAGTGTAAAATAAACTTATATGTCACCGAATGACCATTGAATGCACTATTCCCATGACTGGTGATATAACTGACAATAATAGCTTCATTAATTTTCATTTGTGAAACATCTTTTGATCATACATTTAAACAAACAAATTTTCATTTTATTGTATGCTCCACATTTTTTTTTTTTGTGAACTAAGCTACCATACAATAATAGCTTCATTAGTTTTCATTTGTGAAACATAACTTGATCATACATTTAAACAAACAAATTTTATTTTTATTTTATGCTCCAAATAATTTATTTTGGTGTGAACTAAGCTACCATACAATAATAGCTTCATTAATTTTCATTTGTGAAACATAATTTGATCATACATTATTTAAACAAAGAAATTTTCTTTTTATTTTATGCGACGTCCCAAATGACATCATGTCTGGATCACGACAAACATTTTAACTTGTAACAACATGTCCAACAGTGAAACAAGGAGAAGAATTCTATGCCCATATGAGCGACGCCTCCTGAAGAGATTAGTCATTTTAGATTTTGGAGGATAGTGCAATGATACAGACAGAGACCCATTCCAGAGTCTCCGCTGGTTCTTTTACGTGCACGGTGTAAAGCACCGACACGAGACCTCGGTTTAACGTCCCATCTGAAAGACTGTTAATTTTATTAGGGTCAGACGGGGGATCTTATCCTTTATTTTGTATTAATGTCTTTTATAGCTGTAAATAATTGAAAATAAAATATGTTAAACCTAAAAAAAAACTGAAAATGTCTACATTACATTGGAAAGAGCATAAAATAAAACAGTGTTATAACTTCTAAACTCAATTATTATTTTAACGCCACTCATGGAAATGCAAATTTCGGTGATCATTCGGTGAAATAAAATCATATCTTACACTAATAAACACAAATCTTCTTTTCCTTTTATGATTTCCAATGAGTTTGGCTAACATATTTGTTTTCAAATTATATTCATTTTAACTGCCCTGTCTGGAGCCTAATTGCACTACAATGCACAACCGCACAACCACCTCTGTTAGTTATAAACTACAGACAAAAAAATTCATTACTTCATAATTTCGCTACCCATGATTGTCAGAAAATCGCTAAAATACAAGAAATAGTTCCGGTATAATTTTCAAGTTAGTTTCTGTTTGCTGTCAAAATTAAAAACTACAGACAAAATAACTTCATTAGAATATATTACTTTATAATTAAATGTTCAGAAAATAGGTAAAAACACCAAAGTGCATCCAACGGTGGAGGAATACAAAACTCAAGCAGTGACAGAGAAAATGCCATCTTTCACTGTTTCAAAGCAGTGAACGATGTAGTTTTCTTTTACTGAAAAAACTCATTCATTGGAAATTATAAAAGAAATACATGATATTACAAGGTGGACTAAGTTTAATTATAAACTCAGGACATATACATAGGGTAGTGGTGATCACATTTGCAAACCGTGCCTTATAAACTCACGACATATACATAGGGTAGTGGTGATCACATTTGCAAACCGTGCCTTATAAACTCACGACATGTACATAGGGTAGTGGTGATCACGTTTGTAAACCATGCCTTATAAACTCACGACATGTACATAGGGTAGTGGTGATCACATTTGCAAACCGTGCCTTATAAACTCACGACATGTACATAGGGTAGTGGTGATCACGTTTGCAAACCGTGCCTTATAAACTCACGACATGTACATAGGGTAGTGGTGATCACGTTTGCAAACCGTGCCTTATAAACTCACCAAAACATCAGAGCTATGTTCTGATTGTTTCGAATAACTGTTCTCGAATCGCAAATTTTCCAATGGTTCAATTTCATATGCCTCTCTCTGTTTGAAGTTGGTAGAGAAAGTAAGACAGTGGTAATAAGTTTGCTTCAGGTGCGAATGCTTGGAGTTTGAGCCCTGCTGGAACCGTTATGATTGTGCCCTTAGGCAATGCATTTAAATTCCAGGTTGCCTTTTCTCTCTCTCCCTTATGGCGATGGATTCTATCAGGAATTAGGTCTAGAGAGTGATTAATATAAGTTGTAAGAACTTGTTTTGCAATCACGCTAAAATCAATTTGTATAAGACTTGGAGTCCACTGTCTAATGCTAAAGTATTTATTGAATCTGCTTGTGTATGTTTATTTATCGTCGCTAACGGTAGCGACGGCTCCTAAAGAGATTAGTCATTTTAGAATTTTGGAGGATAGTGCAATGATACAGACAGAGACCCATTCCAGAGTCGCCTCTGGTTCTATTATGTGCACGGTGTACAGCACCGACACGAGACCTCGGTTTAATGTCCCATCTGAAAGACTGTTAATTTTATTATGGTCAGATGGAAGATCGAACCTGCGATCCCTGTATTACCAGTCCAACGTGTTAACAACTGTACTACAGATCCGCATGTGAATCTACTTATTCAGTAATAAATAGTTTATAAATATTTTCAAACCCTAATAAAAAATAAGGAATTATCTATCATTTGATGTTCACTACACCAATAAGTTTGTGAAGTATGTACATTCTTATTATGTTATATTTCAGGTTTTACGCCTGCATCAGCACCATTTTGGGCTATATCGCTGGTGGGCAGTTTACCTAACAACACCTTTCCTGGGCAGGCTCCAGCGGTTAACCAGTATTTGGGTGCACCAACCTCCGTAAGAAACTGCCAACTTTTTCATATAAATGAGACACGGCCTGAGCGGGGCTCGAACCCGTGACCATCAGTGATGATAGGTTACAGTGGTATATAAGTCAGCCACCGTAACCACTCGACCACGGAGGCGGACTTGGTACATTCTTACAGTCTATATTTTCGAAATGGAAATCTTTAAAAAAATATGTATTTACATGTAGTTTATACAAATTTATATAGCTTGTTTGCAAAACAAGTTCCTACAACTTATATTAATCACGCTTGAGACCTCATTTCTGATGGAATCCATCGCCATGAAGGAGAGAGAAGAGGCAACATGGAATTTAAATGCCTTGCCTAAGGGCACAATCGCAACGGCTCCAAAATGGTGCAAAATCTGAGCCTTTACGCACATCAAACAAACACATGACAACTTCCACAAACATGGACTTGAATAATAATACAGACTTGATATGTATATAATATATTCTAGATATGTAATAGACAAGTAAATAATACAATAGTTTAGTCCTTTAACCTATAGCAATCTTATCTATGGCAACGAACGTCTGAGTAATGACCAAAATGTGCACTTCTTTCATAAAGTACAACAATTCATTGTTGCCTCCAAGCGATTCACTCACTGATCTACGAACACACGGACTGGGAGGGGAACATGTATTTGTCTTTCAAATACTTTGCAGCACTTTCAATTACAATCGGGAAATACAGACTATATTTTTGTTTAAAACAAACAATATTATAACTTGACCATTTCATAATACATATAATTTCTGTAATCGGATAATTAGACTTTATGTTTACCACGGAGATGAATTTACATAAGATTTGTATTAAGCTTGTTTTCAAATCCTATTTATCTTACAATCATTTATAATAGTTGTATATGTATATATATGTATATATATGTAAAAGAACAAAGAAATGTTTAAACTAATAGTTTAGATAATTCTGTATGTGTTGATTTAACAAACCATTTAAAATCACAAGAACAAGAAGAATCCACTAAAACATCATTTGTTGAGCATCACGACAAAAAGAGAACTTAACCCGTAACCTGCCAATCACGACAAAAAGTCGCTTTTGCAAATTCTGTGCCGTCTGATCTGCCTCTATGTTGTTTACTATTCGGATAATGGAGCTAAAGCACTTGTCTGAATAGCAAACAATAAAGATCCAGATCAGACGAGGAGTTACTCAGCGCTTAAATGTTTAAATGCGTATCAAAGTAATAAAGACGTTATTCGGTCTCGGGCTGAAATCAACTTACCTCGGTTCGATACCTATGCTGATATGAAACTAGCCACGTAATGACCTTTAATTAGTATGAGTGTGTGTTTGTTTAACTACTCTGTATCAATGTATGTGGTAACGGTACTAATGGGTGCTTCTACATGGCAAATGATTAACAATCCATCATTTTTAGTTCAGGTAATATGAAATACTCTACCCTTAATTCCCCAGCCCTTTTATTACACTGCAAGTCAAATGTTGCTGCATTCAAATCCAATTTTAACCAAAATTAATGTTTTTCTCAATTAAAACTCATTATGTAATTGCTTGTTAATTGTTTGTTAATTGTTTGTTAATTGCTTGTTAATGGCTGGTCAAACATGATCATGCTTACCACTGGAGCCATTAAGGCTCCGGCATCATCCACCTCCAGTCTGCCTTGCTGCCGGAGCTCATTAAGTTGCTCCGGAGGATAAACCGAGAATCCTCGCTCCATGTGCGTACGAAAGTTGTCCAGGTGCTTGCTCTGTAGAACAGCTGGTTTGACGACCTCCGAGTGACAGGTACCAAGCAAATCAAGGAATAACGGTCCCTGTGGCAAATAAAAAAAAATCAGTGAAATTCAACCCAAACAAAAAAATACAAGATTCATCAGTTAGAGTGAAAGCTGTTTTAATTAGTTTATACATGTGCATATTTATTTTAGCTCGATTGTGGAACAAGTTCCAACAACCTTAGACTAATCCTGTTCTAACAAGAATCCAGATCCAAGTGGGAGAGGGAATGCGGATTAAGTATATGATTATTTGTTACAGTATAAATCACACAACCATACCATGCTATGTATCATACAAGTCACTCTTCTATGGTAATTGATTAAATATTGTGAATAACCATACCTTGTTATGTATCACACAAGTCACTCTTCTATGGTAATTGATTAAATATTGTGAATAACCATACCTTGTTATGTATCATACAAGTCACTCTTCTATGGTAATTGATTAAATATTGTGAATAACCATACCTTGTTATGTATCACACAAGTCACTCTTCTATGGTAATTGATTAAATATTGTGAATAACCATACCATGCTATGTATCATACAAGTCACTCTTCTATGGTAATTGATTAAATATTGTGAATAACCATACCTTGTTATGTATCATACAAGTCACTCTTCTATGGTAATTGATTAAATATTGTGAATAACCATACCTTGTTATGTATCACACAAGTCACTCTTCTATGGTAATTGATTAAATATTGTGAATAACCATACCTTGTTATGTATCACACAAGTCACTCTTCTATGGTAATTGATTAAATATTGTGAATAACCATACCTATGTATCATACAAGTCACTCTTCTATGGTAATTGATTAAATATTGAGAATAACCATACCTTGCTATGTATCATACAAGTCACTCTTCTATGGTAATTGATTGGATATTGTGTATAAATCACACAACCATACCTTGCTATATATCATGCACGTCACTCTTCTATGGTAATTGATTGACTATTGTGTATAAATCACACAGCCATACCTTGTTATGTATCATACAAGTCACTCTTCTATGGTAATTGATTGGATATTGTGCATAAATCACACAGCCATACCTTGTTATGTATCATGCAAGTCACTCGTCTATGGTAATTGATTGGATATTGTGTATAAATCACACAACCATACCTTGCTATATATCATGCACGTCACTCTTCTATGGTAATTGATTGGATAGTGTGTATAAATCACACAACCATACCATGTTATGTATCATACAAGTCACTCGTCTATGGTAATTGATTGGATGTTATGTATAAATCACACAACCATAGCTTGCTATATATCATGCACGTCAGTCTTCTATGGTAATTGATTGGATAGTGTGTATAAATCACACAACCATACTTTGCTATGTATCATGCAAGTCACTCGTCTATGGTAATTGATTGGATGTTATGTATAAATCACACAGCCATACCTTGTTATGTATCATGCAAGTCATTCTTCTATGGTAATTGATTGGATATTGTGAATAAACCACACAACCATACCATGTTATGTATCATACAAGTCACTCTTCTATGGTAATTGATTGGATAGTGTGTATAAATCACACAACCATACCTTGTTGTGTATCATGCAAGTCACTCGTCTATGGTAATTGATTGGATGTTGCGGCATAAACTTTAAGATTAATGTCCTTTTCTCATTGGCTTTCAGTGTTCCCGACGTCTGCTCAAATTTGAACACACTCTCCATACAATCAATCATGAACTGCAAATAAAGAAGTTATGATAAGATATTAAGATAAGATATTAAGATAAGATATTAAGATAAGATATTAAGATAGGATATTAAGATAGTCTATACAAATTTATTTTAGCTCGATTGTGAAACAAGTTCTTACAATTTATATTAATCACTCTCGAGACCTCATTGCTGATGGAATCCATCGCCACTAGTTAGTTAGTTATATTTCAGGTTTTACGCCTGCATCAGCACCATTTCGGGCTATATCGCCGGCGGGCAGTTTACTTAACAACACCTTTCCTGGGCAGGCTCCAGTGGTTAACCAGTACTTGGGTGCACCAACCTCCGTAAGACACTGCCAACTTTTTCATATAAATGAGACACGGTCTGTGCGAGGCTCGAACCCGTGACCATCAGTGATGATAGGTTACAGTGGTATACAAGTCAGCGACCTTAACCACTCGACCACGGAGGCGGACCCATCGCCACGAGGGAGAGAGAAGAGGCAACGTGGAATTTAAATGCCTTGCGCTATCATGACTTCCACTGTACTAAATACGGTAATAAGATAAGATATTTAAATATTATAAAAGGTAAGATAATTTTACTTTACACATTCATATATATCATTTCTTACACATCATGTTGAATTAGAGATAATCAGATAATTTAGTATAATTTGGAGGGGGGATATGGTTATTTATCGTAGTATCTAGGTCAATCGGGGTGATAGATTAGAAATGCCTATTGTGGTTGTTTTACGTTTATTTATCGTCGCTACCGGTTGCACAGGTATCCAGGTCATTCGGGGCGACGCCTCCAGAAATATGTTAAGTCATTTTATTTATGGGTGGATAATGCAAGATATAAAAGACGCAAGCATTCCTGCTTCTGTTAGATGCCAGGTGTATGGCACCGAGTGTGTGTGTTTTACGTTTATTTATCGGCGCTACCAGTTGCCCATATGAGCGACGCCTCCTGAAGAGATTAGTCATTTTAGATTTTGGAGGATAGTGCAATGATACAGAGAGAGACCCATTCCAGAGTCTCCTCTGGTTCTTTTACATGCACGGTGTAAAGCACTGACACAAGACCTCGGTTTAACGTCCCATCTGAAAGACTGTTAATTTTATTAGGGTCAGACGGGGGATCGAACCTGGCACCGATACATTAAACCTCGATTTAACGTCCCATCTGAAAGACTGTTAATAATATTATTATTACTCGCCTCTCACCAATGCAACCCGGGTTCGATCCTCGGACCGAGAAGTATGTGAGATGGTATGGTAGTCGCCAGATCGGACATGTGGGTTTTCTCCCGGTACTCCGGTTTCCTCACACACATCATTGACCACATTTATGCTTTCATCCGCGACAACGAGAGTGATTAATATAAGTTGTTAAAACTTGCTTCACAATCGTTGTAAAATAAATAAAGTTCTTAATATTATTAGGGTAAGAACGAGGATTGAACCTGCGCTCCACGGATTCACAGTCCACATGTAATTCAAGTGATACACTTTTAATGTATTTGAAAACAAGTGAGGAAATGAATGTTTGTTTTTTGGCTTTGGGGCTTTAGCTCGCACCAACAGCTTCGGTCATATGGCAACTCTCCAGCTATTATTGGTGGAGCAAGACACCGGGTGCTCCTTCGAACAGTATTTCACACACAGACGGGCACCCGGAGAGACCCACTTGGGTGCCCGCAAGCCAGCTTCATCACATGAAATAATTTGACACTCCCAATGGGATTTGATCCAGTAGTGATGGGCAAGCAAGTGATTTGAAGTAAACGACCATAACCACACAGCCACGGAGGCCACTAAGGAGATATATGAGACAGCATTCCAAACACATTCCGAGAATATTCACATATAATACCTGATACTCAGCATCAATGTCCGAATCATTGATTAGATCTATCATTCTGGTGGCCACATCTCCAACATTTATCTGCATGAAGTTCACAACTCTAGCACCAAGCTGTACTTCTGGACCTAGCATTAAAAATGCGAAAATATGTTATTATGTTATATTTCGGGTTTTACGCCTGCATCAGCACCATTTTGGGCTATATCGCCGGCGGGCAGTTTACCTAACAACACCTTTCCTAGGCAGGCTCCAGCGGTTAACCAGTACTTGGGTGCACCAACCTCCGTAAGAAATTGCCAACTTTTTCATATAAATGAGTCACGGCCTGAGCGGGGCTCGAACCCATGACCATCAGTGATGATAGGTTACAGTGGTATACAAGTCAGCGACCTTAACCACTCGACCACGGAGGTGGACCCGAAAATATCTTACAGCCAACAGATGGCATAGTGGGCAAGAGTAATCGAGATAGAAAACCTCTGCCACGCTGCTAACTGTCCATGTATAGAGGAATCCGAGATAGCAAACCTCCGCCACGCTACTAAATGTCCATTTCTAGAGGAATCTGAGATAGCAAACCTCCGCCACGCTACTAAATGTCCATTTCTAGAGGAATCTGAGATAGCAAACCTCCGCCACGCTGCTAAATGTCCATTTCTAGAGGAATCTGAGATAGCAAACCTCCGCCACGCTGCTAAATGTCCATTTCTAGAGGAATCTGAGATAGCAAACCTCTGCCACGCTGCTAAATGTCCATTTCTAGACCAATACGAGATAGCAAACCTCCGCCATGCTGCTAAATGTCCATTTCTAGAGGAATCTGAGATAGCAAACCTCTGCCACGCTGCTAAATGTCCATTTCTAGAGGAATCTAAGATAGCAACCTCCGCCACGCTACTAAATGTCAATTTCTAGAGGAATCAGAGATAGCAAACCGTTGCCACGCTGCTAAATGTCCATTTCTAGAGGAATCTGAGATAGCAAACCTCCGCCACGCTACTAAATGTCCATTTCTAGAGGAATCTGAGATAGCAAACCTCTGCCACGCTACTAAATGTCCATTTCTAGAGGAATCCGAGATAGCAAACCTCTGCCACGCTACTAAATGTCAATTTCTAGAGGAATCTGAGATAGCAAACCTCTGCCACACTACTAAATGTCCATTTCTAGAGGAATCCGAGATAGCAAACCTCTGACATACTACTAACTGTCCATGTCTAGAGGAATCCGAGATAGCAAACCTCTGCCATGCTACTAACTGTCCATTTCTAGAGGAATCTGAGATAGCAAACCTCTGCCACGCTGTTATATATCCATTTCTAGACAATACGAGATAGCAAACCTCCGCCACGCTACTAAATGTCCATTTCTAGAGGAATCTGAGATAGCAAACCTCTGACATACTACTAAATGTCCATTTCTAGAGGAATCCGAGATAGCAAACCTATGCCACGCTACTAACTGTCCATTTCTAGACCAATACGAGATAGCAAACCTCCGCCACGCTGCTAAATGTCCATTTCTAGAGGAATCTGAGATAGCAAACCTCTGCCACGCTGTTATATATCCATTTCTAGACAATACGAGATAGCAAACCTCTGCCACGCTGTTATATATCCATTTCTAGACAATACGAGATAGCAAACCTCTGCCACGCTGTTATATATCCATTTCTAGACAATACAAGATAGCAAACCTCTGCCATGCTACTAAATGTCCATTTCTAGAGGAATCTGAGATAGCAAACCTCTGCCACGCTGCTAAATGTCCATTTCTAGACCAATACGTGAGAGCAAACCTCCGTCCATTTCTACCGTATCTCAAAATGACAAAGTAAGAATAATATTAAAAAATCATGGATCTGGTTCTGACAATAATGCATTATTATTAACCCATTTCATTCTGGACACATTTAAAGGCTTTTGCAAACAACACAGATCCAGATGAACCGCAGCGTGACGCTGCGTGCTGATCAGGATCTATGTTGTTTGCTACATAGCAAAGTGTCTTAGCAAGATCATCTGAATAGCAAACAGCATAGAGCCTGATCAGACGGCATGTTCCGTGGCGGCTGATCTGGCTCTATGTTCTTTGCAAATACTGTTTGAATGGTATCCAGAATGAAATGGGTTAAATATTGTGCAATCAATATTTGTAAATTACCTCCATTTATTGGTATCTGATTATCAACTCATCAATAACTTTGTAAAAGATGGTTTGTTATATAACTCTATGATATATTTGCAAATGAAATTTAGTTTTATATAGGGATGGCAACGAATAGCGATTTCGGTATTCGAATATTCGGTCGGGTAGATATTCGAATATTCGGTTATTCGTTGCCATCAAATGTTAATTACTCATACCTTTGGACGATCCCACACACTTTATGACGCTTTTGCTCACTTTTCCAATGGCTATCACATTAAAATAGTCAACACTCGTCACATCCACCATGTTTGGGTTGTACGTAATCTGTAACAATATATTACATAGCTGCCATGAGAGTCTCATGTTTGTTTGTTTTCTGGGCATTTAAAGTCACACCAACAGCGTAGGTTATTAACACTTTCCTTCATAGAGATTCAGGTTAATATACTATTATATCTCCATACAAACGACAGCCATTTAGCTATCATGCAGTGGATAAGTAGTCGCCATATCTATCCCACCTCCATAGATATTACTGGGACTACATGAGATTTAGGTTAATATACTAGTATATCTCCATACAAACGACAGCCATTTAGCTATCATGAAGTGGATAAGTAGACGCCATATCTATCCCACATCCATAGATATTACTGGGACTACATGAGATTTAGGTTAATGTACTATTATATCTCCATACAAACGACAGCCATTTAGCTATCATGCAGTGGATAAGTAGACACCATATCTACCCCACCTCCATAGATATTACTGGGATTACATGAGATTTATGTTAATATACTATTATATCTCCATACAAACGACAGCCATTTAGCTATCATGCAGTGGATAAGTAGTCGCCATATCTATCCCACCTCCATAGATATTACTGGGACTACATGAGATTTAGGTTAATATACTAGTATATCTCCATACAAACGACAGCCATTTAGCTATCATGCAGTGGATAAGTAGTCAACATATCTACCCCACCTCCATAGATATTACTGGGATTACATGAGATTTATGTTAATATACTATTATATCTCCATACAAACGACAGCCATTTAGCTATCATGCAGTGGATAAGTAGTCGCCATATCTATCCCACCTCCATAGATATTACTGGGACTACATGAGATTTAGGTTAATATACTAGTATATCTCCATACAAACGACAGCCATTTAGCTATCATGCAGTGGATAAGTAGTCACCATATCTACCCCACCTCCATAGATATTACAGGGATTACATGAGATTTATGTTAATATACTATTATATCTCCATACAAACGACAGCCATATAGCTATCATGCAGTGGATAAGTAGTCGTCATATCTATCCCACCTCCATAGATATTACTGGGACTACAGATATTACTGGGACTACAGATATTACTGGGACTACAGATATTACTGGGACTACAGATATTACTGGGACTACATGAGATTCTGGCCTTTATTATGAACATTGGTTTGTCTACTACATTGTCAATGTATGTCGTATTGGTAATGGCATTAAGAGGTGTTTCTATGAGGGAAAGGGTTAATATCCGGCAATTATTTGGTGGAGGGAGCCCCTCCATGCAGTATTGCAGCCCCAGATAGAACCACCAACCTACTACTAACCAGCTTGATAGCTTCCTTACATGAAATAATTTGACATCTCCAGTGGGATTCAAACTGATTGGCAAGTGTTCTGAAATCAACAGCCTAACAACTCGCCCCCCCCCCCATGCAAAACCTAAACAGCAGTTTAATATTTATAAATTATAAGTTTACAAATAAACAAAACAAAACCGTAATCAATTTGGTAGTGGTAGACCGGGTGTTTGGTCAAATACAACCGTTGGACCGTGGTTAATGGCTGGTCTGGTCATATACAACCGTTGGACCGTGGTTAATGGCTGGTCTGGTCATATACAACTGTTGGACCGTGGTTAATGGGTGGTCTGGTCAAATACAACCGTTGGACCGTGGTTAATGGCTGGTCTGGTCATATACAACCGTTGGACCGTGGTTAATGGGTGGTCTGGTCAAATACACCGTTGGACCGTGGTTAATGGCTGGTCTGGTCATATACAACCGTTGGACCGTGGTTAATGGCTGGTCTGGTCATATACAACCGTTGGACCGTGGTTAATGGCTGGTCTGGTCATATACAACCGTTGGACCGTGATTAATGGCTGGTCTGGTCATATACAACCGTTGGACCGTGGTTAATGGCTGGTCTGGTCATATACAACCGTTGGACCGTGGTTAATGGCTGATCTGGTCATATACAACCGTTGGACCGTGGTTAATGGCTGGTCTGGTCATATACAACCGTTGGACCGTGGTTAATGGCTGGTCTGGTCATATACAACCGTTGGACCGTGATTAATGGCTGGTCTGGTCATATACAACCGTTGGACCGTGGTTAATGGCTGGTCTGGTCATATACAACCGTTGGACCGTGATTAATGGCTGGTCTGGTCATATACAACCGTTGGACCGTGGTTAATGGCTGGTCTGGTCATATACAACCGTTGGACCGTGATTAATGGCTGGTCTGGTCATATACAACCGTTGGACCCTGGTTAATGGCTGGTCTGGTCATATACAACCGTTGGACCGTGATTAATGGCTGGTCTGGTCATATACAACCGTTGGACCGTGGTTAATGGCTGGTCTGGTCATATACAACCGTTGGACCGTGATTAATGGCTGGTCTGGTCATATACAACCGTTGGACCGTGATTAATGGCTGGTCTGGTCATATACAACCGTTGGACCGTGATTAATGGGTGGTCTGGTCATATACAACCGTTGGACCGTGGTTAATGGCTGGTCTGGTCATATACAACCGTTGGACCGTGATTAATGGCTGGTCTGGTCATATACAACCGTTGGACCGTGATTAATGGCTGGTCTGGTCATATACAACCGTTGGACCGTGATTAATGGCTGGTCTGGTCATATACAACCGTTGGACCGTGATTAATGGCTGGTCTGGTCATATACAACCGTTGGACCGTGATTAATGGCTGGTCTGGTCATATACAACCGTTGGACCGTGATTAATGGCTGGTCTGGTCATATACAACCGTTGGACCGTGATTAATGGGTGGTCTGGTCATATACAACCGTTGGACCGTGATTAATGGCTGGTCTGGTCATATACAACCGTTGGACCGTGATTAATGGCTGGTCTGGTCATATACAACCGTTGGACCGTGATTAATGGCTGGTCTGGTCATATACAACCGTTGGACCGTGATTAATGGCTGGTCTGGTCATATACAACCGTTGGACCGTGATTAATGGCTGGTCTGGTCATATACAACCGTTGGACCGTGATTAATGGCTGGTCTGGTCATATACAACCGTTGGACCGTGATTAATGGCTGGTCTGGTCATATACAACCGTTGGACCGTGATTAATGGCTGGTCTGGTCATATACAACCGTTGGACCGTGATTAATGGCTGGTCTGGTCATATACAACTGTTGGACCGTGATTAATGGCTGGTCTGGTCATATACAACCGTTGGACCGTGATTAATGGCTGGTCTGGTCATATACAACCGTTGGACCGTGATTAATGGCTGGTCTGGTCATATACAACTGTTGGACCGTGATTAATGGCTGGTCTGGTCATATACAACCGTTGGACCGTGATTAATGGCTGGTCTGGTCATATACAACCGTTGGACCGTGATTAATGGCTGGTCTGGTCATATACAACTGTTGGACCCTGGTTAATGGCTGGTCTGGTCATATACAACCGTTGGACCGTGATTAATGGCTGGTCTGGTCATATACAACCGTTGGACCGTGATTAATGGCTGGTCTGGTCATATACAACCGTTGGACCCTGGTTAATGGCTGGTCTGGTCATATACAACCGTTGGACCGTGATTAATGGCTGGTCTGGTCATATACAACCGTTGGACCGTGATTAATGGCTGGTCTGGTCATATACAACCGTTGGACCGTGATTAATGGCTGATCTGGTCATATACAACCGTTGGACCGTGATTAATGGGTGGTCTGGTCATATACAACCGTTGGACCGTGATTAATGGCTGGTCTGGTCATATACAACCGTTGGACCGTGATTAATGGGTGGTCTGGTCATATACAACCGTTGGACCGTGATTAATGGGTGGTCTGGTCATATACAACCGTTGGACCGTGATTAATGGCTGGTCTGGTCATATACAACCGTTGGACCGTGGTTAATGGCTGGTCTGGTCATATACAACCGTTGGACCGTGATTAATGGCTGGTCTGGTCATATACAACCGTTGGACCGTGGTTAATGGCTGGTCTGGTCATATACAACCGTTGGACCGTGATTAATGGCTGGTCTGGTCATATACAACCGTTGGACCCTGGTTAATGGCTGGTCTGGTCATATACAACCGTTGGACCGTGATTAATGGCTGGTCTGGTCATATACAACCGTTGGACCGTGATTAATGGCTGGTCTGGTCATATACAACCGTTGGACCGTGATTAATGGCTGGTCTGGTCATATACAACCGTTGGACCGTGGTTAATGGCTGGTCTGGTCATATACAACCGTTGGACCGTGATTAATGGCTGGTCTGGTCATATACAACCGTTGGACCCTGGTTAATGGCTGGTCTGGTCATATACAACTGTTGGACCCTGGTTAATGGCTGGTCTGGTCATATACAACCGTTGGACCGTGGTTAATGGCTGGTCTGGTCATATACAACCGTTGGACCGTGATTAATGGCTGGTCTGGTCATATACAACCGTTGGACCGTGATTAATGGCTGGTCTGGTCATATACAACCGTTGGACCGTGATTAATGGCTGGTCTGGTCATATACAACCGTTGGACCGTGATTAATGGCTGGTCTGGTCATATACAACCGTTGGACCGTGATTAATGGCTGGTCTGGTCATATACAACCGTTGGACCGTGATTAATGGCTGGTCTGGTCATATACAACCGTTGGACCGTGATTAATGGCTGGTCTGGTCATATACAACCGTTGGACCGTGATTAATGGCTGGTCTGGTCATATACAACCGTTGGACCGTGATTAATGGCTGGTCTGGTCATATACAACCGTTGGACCGTGGTTAATGGCTGGTCTGGTCATATACAACTGTTGGACCCTGGTTAATGGCTGGTCTGGTCATATACAACCGTTGGACCGTGGTTAATGGCTGGTCTGGTCATATACAACCGTTGGACCGTGATTAATGGCTGGTCTGGTCATATACAACCGTTGGACCGTGATTAATGGCTGGTCTGGTCATATACAACCGTTGGACCGTGATTAATGGGTGGTCTGGTCATATACAACCGTTGGACCGTGATTAATGGGTGGTCTGGTCATATACAACCGTTGGACCGTGATTAATGGGTGGTCTGGTCATATACAACCGTTGGACCGTGATTAATGGGTGGTCTGGTCATATACAACCGTTGGACCGTGATTAATGGCTGGTCTGGTCATATACAACCGTTGGACCGTGATTAATGGCTGGTCTGGTCATATACAACCGTTGGACCGTGATTAATGGCTGGTCTGGTCATATACAACCGTTGGACCGTGATTAATGGCTGGTCTGGTCATATACAACCGTTGGACCGTGATTAATGGCTGGTCTGGTCATATACAACCGTTGGACCGTGATTAATGGCTGGTCTGGTCATATACAACCGTTGGACCGTGATTAATGGCTGGTCTGGTCATATACAACCGTTGGACCGTGATTAATGGCTGGTCTGGTCATATACAACCGTTGGACCGTGATTAATGGCTGGTCTGGTCATATACAACCGTTGGACCGTGATTAATGGCTGGTCTGGTCATATACAACCGTTGGACCGTGATTAATGGCTGGTCTGGTCATATACAACCGTTGGACCGTGATTAATGGCTGGTCTGGTCATATACAACTGTTGGACCCTGGTTAATGGCTGGTCTGGTCATATACAACCGTTGGACCGTGATTAATGGCTGGTCTGGTCATATACAACCGTTGGACCGTGATTAATGGCTGGTCTGGTCATATACAACTGTTGGACCCTGGTTAATGGCTGGTCTGGTCATATACAACCGTTGGACCGTGATTAATGGCTGGTCTGGTCATATACAACCGTTGGACCGTGATTAATGGCTGGTCTGGTCATATACAACCGTTGGACCGTGATTAATGGCTGGTCTGGTCATATACAACCGTTGGACCGTGATTAATGGCTGGTCTGGTCATATACAACCGTTGGACCGTGATTAATGGCTGGTCTGGTCATATACAACCGTTGGACCGTGATTAATGGCTGATCTGGTCATATACAACCGTTGGACCCTGGTTAATGGGTGGTCTGGTCATATACAACCGTTGGACCGTGATTAATGGCTGGTCTGGTCATATACAACCGTTGGACCCTGGTTAATGGCTGGTCTGGTCATATACAACCGTTGGACCCTGGTTAATGGCTGGTCTGGTCATATACAACCGTTGGACACTGGTTAATGTCTGGTCTGGTCATATACAACTGTTGGACCCTGGTTAATGGCTGGTCTGGTCATATACAACTGTTGGAACCTGGTTAATGGCTGGTCTGGTCATATACAACCGTTGTACCCTGGTTAATGGCTGGTCTGGTCATAAATAACTGTTGGACCCTGGTTAATGGCTGGTCTGGTCATATACAACTGTTGGACCCTGGTTAATGGCTGGTCTGGTTATATACAACTGTTGGACCCTGGTTAATGGGTGGTCTGGTCATATACAACCGTTGGACCCTGGTTAATGGCTGGTTTGGTCATATACAACGTTTGGTCATATACAACCGTTGGACCCTGGTTAATGGCTGGTCTGGTCATATACAACCGTTGGACACTGGTTAATGTCTGGTCTGGTCATATACAACTGTTGGACCCTGGTTAATGGGTGGTCTGGTCATATACAACTGTTGGAACCTGGTTAATGGCTGGTCTGGTCATATACAACCGTTGGACACTGGTTAATGTCTGGTCTGGTCATATACAACTGTTGGACCCTGGTTAATGGGTGGTCTGGTCATATACAACTGTTGGAACCTGGTTAATGGCTGGTCTGGTCATATACAACCGTTGGACACTGGTTAATGTCTGGTCTGGTCATATACAACTGTTGGACCCTGGTTAATGGGTGGTCTGGTCATATACAACTGTTGGAACCTGGTTAATGGCTGGTCTGGTCATATACAACCGTTGGACACTGGTTAATGTCTGGTCTGGTCATATACAACTGTTGGACCCTGGTTAATGGGTGGTCTGGTCATATACAACTGTTGGACCCTGGTTAATGGCTGGTCTGGTCATATACAACCGTTGGACACTGGTTAATGTCTGGTCTGGTCATATACAACTGTTGGACCCTGGTTAATGGGTGGTCTGGTCATATACAACCGTTGTACCCTGGTTAATGGCTGGTCTGGTCATAAATAACTGTTGGACCCTGGTTAATGGCTGGTCTGATCATATACAACTGTTGGACCCTGGTTAATGGCTGGTCTGGTTATATACAACTGTTGGACCCTGGTTAATGGGTGGTCTGGTCATATACAACCGTTGGACCCTGGTTAATGGCTGGTTTGGTCATATACAACCGTTGGACCCTGGTTAATGGCTGGTCTGGTCATATACAACCGTTGGACCCTGGTTAATGGCTGGTCTGGTCATATACAACGTTGGACCCTGGTTAATGGGTGGTCTGGTCATATACAACCGTTGGACCCTGGTTAATGGCTGGTCTGGTCATATACAACCGTTGGACCCTGGTTAATGGCTGGTCTGGTCATATACAACTGTTGGACCCTGGTTAATGGGTGGTCTGGTCATATACAACCGTTGGACCGTGATTAATGGCTGGTCTGGTCATATACAACCGTTGGACCCTGGTTAATGGCTGGTCTGGTCATATACAACCGTTGGACCCTGGTTAATGGCTGGTCTGGTCATATACAACTGTTGGACCCTGGTTAATGGGTGGTCTGGTCATATACAACCGTTGGACCATGGTTAATGGGTGGTCTGGTCATATACAACCGTTGGACCGTGATTAATGGGTGGTCTGGTCATATACAACCGTTGGACCCAGATTAATGGCTGGTCTGGTCATAAATAACTGTTGGACCCTGGTTAATGGCTGGTCTGGTCATAAATAACTGTTGGACCCTGGTTAATGGCTGGTCTGGTCATATACAACCGTTGGACCCTGGTTAATGGGTGGTCTGGTCATATACAACTGTTGGACCCTGGTTAATGGCTGGTCTGGTCATATACAACCGTTGAACCCTGGTTAATGGCTGGTCTGGTCATATACAACCGTTGGACCCTGGTTAATGGGTGGTCTGGTCATATACAACCGTTGGACCCTGGTTAATGGGTGGTCTGGTCATATACAACCGTTGGACCCTGGTTAATGGGTGGTCTGGTCATATACAACTGTTGGACCCTGGTTAATGGCTGGTCTGGTCATATACAACTGTTGGACCCTGGTTAATGGGTGGTTTGGTCATATACAACTGTTGGACCCTGGTTAATGGGTGGTATGGTCACATACAACTGTTGGACCCTGGTTAATGGGTGGTATGGTCATATACAACCATTGGACCCTGGTTAATGGTTGGTATGGTCATATACAACCGTTGTACCATGGTTAATGGGTGGTCTGGTCATATACAACTGTTGGACCCTGGTTAATGGGTGGTATGGTCATATACAACCATTGGACCCTGGTTAATGGCTGGTATGGTCATATACAACCGTTGTACCATGGTTAATGGGTGGTCTGGCCATATACAACTGTTAGACCCTGGTTAATGGCTGGTATGGTCATATACAACCATTGGACCCTGGTTAATGGGTGGTCTGGTCATATACAACCGTTGGACCCTGGTTAATGGCTGGTCTGGTCATATACAACCGTTGGACCGTGATTAATGGGTGGTCTGGTCATATACAACCGTTGGACCCAGATTAATGGCTGGTCTGGTCATAAATAACTGTTGGACCCTGGTTAATGGCTGGTCTGGTCATAAATAACTGTTGGACCCTGGTTAATGGCTGGTCTGGTCATATACAACCGTTGGACCCTGGTTAATGGGTGGTCTGGTCATATACAACTGTTGGACCCTGGTTAATGGCTGGTCTGGTCATATACAACCGTTGAACCCTGGTTAATGGCTGGTCTGGTCATATACAACCGTTGGACCCTGGTTAATGGGTGGTCTGGTCATATACAACCGTTGGACCCTGGTTAATGGGTGGTCTGGTCATATACAACCGTTGGACCCTGGTTAATGGGTGGTCTGGTCATATACAACCGTTGGACCCTGGTTAATGGGTGGTCTGGTCATATACAACTGTTGGACCCTGGTTAATGGCTGGTCTGGTCATATACAACTGTTGGACCCTGGTTAATGGGTGGTTTGGTCATATACAACTGTTGGACCCTGGTTAATGGGTGGTATGGTCACATACAACTGTTGGACCCTGGTTAATGGGTGGTATGGTCATATACAACCATTGGACCCTGGTTAATGGCTGGTATGGTCATATACAACCGTTGTACCATGGTTAATGGGTGGTCTGGTCATATACAACTGTTGGACCCTGGTTAATGGGTGGTATGGTCATATACAACCATTGGACCCTGGTTAATGGCTGGTATGGTCATATACAACCGTTGTACCATGGTTAATGGGTGGTCTGGCCATATACAACTGTTAGACCCTGGTTAATGGCTGGTATGGTCATATACAACCATTGGACCCTGGTTAATGGGTGGTCTGGTCATATACAACCATTGGACCCTGGTTAATGGCTGGTCTGGTCATATACAACTGTTGGACCCTGGTTAATGGCTGGTCTGGTCATATACAACCGTTGGACCCTGGTTAATGGCTGGTCTGGTTAACCGGCCCGGTTTTACACTCTCAAAATGACTACACTTGGTTAATACAAATTTATTTTAGCTTCATTGCAAGTTTTTACAACATCAGATTAATCGCTCATGAGACCTGAGTCACCCCATTCTTGATGGAATCCATCGCCATGAAGGAGAGAGAAGAGGCAATGTGGATTTAAGTGCATTGCCTAATGGCATCAACATGGTTAAATACAAGTACCCTCTTTTATAAGTCACTCGTTTACAGTAGTTCTCAATTTCTTTACTTGTATAGAATACTTACAGGAATTTTGACTGAAGCCATCGGTGGAACTATTCCTTGCATCTTCTCACACTTGAACACCGTATCAATACGACTGAGAGCCGACGGGTGATCCACTTTGTATGGAGCTCGAACCTAGTAAAACAAGCATCAGCGTTAAGAAAACCTCCTGTGCACGTAAAAGTACCAGAGGAGACTCTGGAATGGGTCTCTGTCTGTATCATTGCACTAACCTCCAAAAATCTAAAATGACTAATCTCTTCAGGAGGCGTCACTCATATGGGCGACCGGTAGCGACGATAAATAAACGTAGAACACATAAAGAATATAACACAACCTCTTGTGGTTTTAATAGTAGCACACACCGAGACATTTGTTATTTTAGTAAAATATACTAAATACAGTGAAACCCCTCAAAACCGGAACCCCTCTAAATCGGAATTCCCTCTCCAAACCAGACAATTTTCGCGGTCCCGATATTTTCCCTTCTTTGTTCATTGTAAAAAAACCTCTCTAAACCGGAACCTCTCTTTTCCGAATACCGGACAAGTTTTCGGGACCATTTGTGCAAATTTCCATTGCAAATTACCCCTGAAAATCGAACAGCCAGCAGCGTAAAATCCAGATCCGAAACAACCTTTGTCTCACCTGAAACATAACACTTTCCGTGTTTTCACAAGTCAATTAATCAGTCGGCATATTGGTGTTTTATCCGTATTGTTTACATCGGACGTGGTGTTGTGAGAACATAAAGGCGTGATAAAAACCAATGATGCTGAAAATTTGTTTTAATTACGTTGTTTTCAAATGGATTACGACTGGACACTATTTAATTATGTCCTTTGCAATTG
Source organism: Archivesica marissinica (assembly GCA_014843695.1). Classification (NCBI taxonomy): domain Eukaryota; kingdom Metazoa; phylum Mollusca; class Bivalvia; order Venerida; family Vesicomyidae; genus Archivesica; species Archivesica marissinica. The sequence continues at coordinate 25,231,131 of CM026392.1, read as the reverse complement.
CAGGATTGTTAATCTCTTTTCATGTTTGAGTAATTAGTTTTAATACGATCTAATTAGATGTGAATGGGATTTCACAAAAGGCAGACTATCATTATTTAAGGCATAACATTGATAATTATATTTCATAATTATTGATCAAATACGGAACCACCGACAAGTCATTACGTACAAACAAATTTGAGCTTATATATATTTTATTCCATCCAGAAACAAACTTTAATGGGTCAATTTATTGTGCAGTAACATGCCATGCTGACGTATACATACACGTATAGATTTTTATTATTAACCCATTCAACACCAAGTAACTGACATGGACTGGTCCATGATATTCTTAGACCAATAAATGAATAAGAAAATTACATTCGGACCAGTTCATTTATCAAGATGGGTAATTTTGTCTAAAATTAGTAATACTACTTGCAAAAAGTGCAGATCCTCATGAGACGGCTCATCACGAGCCGGCTCATCTGGATCTACACTTTTTGTAAGCCTATATAGAGGTCTGTGGTGTTGAAAGGGTTAAAAGTAATTTTAGTGTCATTTCTTGTTATTCCTGTATTCATACAGACATTTGTTCAAAACTTTATCTCCCCCCCCTCATCCGAAAACCCCTCTAAACCAAAAACCCCTCCAAACCGAACTTCTCTTCCGGTCCGGAAGCCGTTCGGTTTAGAGGGGTTTCACTGTATTGTTATAGAGTGGTGGAACCTATGCTCGGCGTATTCCTATGCTCAGTGTATTCCTATGCTCGGTGTATTCCTATGCTCGGTGTATTCCTATGCTCGGCGTATTCCTATGATCGGCGTATTTTCCATTTTCATCCGTATTTATAATATTTATATAGTTCTAGGCTAATTTCGAAGACAGAGCTGAAGCATGGCTCAAAAGCATTCTGTTGAGTGTATCGGTAGGCTGATGCCACTGTCACGTGACTGGTCCAGCATACGAATATAAACAAGCAAATCATTGGGAGAATATTTCCACTGAAACTGATACGGTGTATGAGCAATTCAGGTAGCTTTTAAAAAAACTACACCTAACCCGAACAATAGTTTCTATACCATTTCTGATTAAAACCAATAAGTGTTTTTATTCAACGATGTACTATATCAAAATAAGATATTCAACAAGTTATGGTGGATAAATAAAAAATAACAAGTACACCGTGCATAGGTTCCCACAAGTCTTCAGTTCCTCATATAAACGGGTACCGAACGACACCGTTACGATAGCTGTATTGAGCAGCAAGGTCACGTGATGAAGCAAAAACTGTCAACAAGAGTGTTTTGAAAGTTGTTTTCACGACATAAAAAAATAATAATATACGGAAAGTGCAATTAAAATTTTATACTGGTCATTATATGTGGGATTTACACCGAGCATAGGTTCCAGCACTCTATATATTAAAACATTTCCGGAAGCAAGGTCAACTTACAGCCGATAAATTATGCAGCTCCACCATCTTCTGAACTGATGTTCCAACAGCTGTAGGACCAAACTGTATTACAGCCTCTAGAGTGTCCTTGTCCAGGGTGGTCGATGGTTTACCCAGGGACGATACGATTATATGAGGGTACTTGCCTGTAAAATAATGAATATAACTTTTGTCTGAATGTGATATTTATGTAATTTCCGGGTTTTTATTTGGGGGGGGGGGGTTAAGTCCGCCTGTATGGAAAAGTATGGGGGGGAATATGTCCTACACTCAATCATGTCCTACATTCAATCATGTACTACACTCAATTATGTCCTACACTCAATCATGTCATACACTCAATAATGTCCTACACTCAATCATGTCCTATACTCAATTATGTCCTACACTCAATTATGTACTACACTCAATCATGTCCTACACTCAATCATGTCCTACATTCAATCATGTCCTACACTCAATCATGTCCTACATTCAATCATGTACTACACTCAATTATGTACTACACTCAATCATGTCCTACACTCAATCATGTCCTACATTCAATCATGTCCTACATTCAATCATGTCCTACACTCAATCATGTCCTACACTCAATCATGTCCTACACTCGATCATGTCCTACACTCAATTATGTCCTACACTCAATCATATCCTACATTCAATCATGTCCTACACTCAATTATGTCCTACACTCAATCATATCCTACATTCAATCATGTCCTACACTCAATTATGTCCTACACTCAATCATGTCCTACACTCAATCGGACAGGTGGCTTTTTCTCCTGGTACTCCGGTTGAGAATTCTTAATATAAGTTGTTGAAGCTTGTTTCGCAATTGTAAATAAAGTTTAAAGTAGATTCTTACCAATTCCGAGAAGTGTGATTGTTTCAGTGAACTCTCCTTCCTGACCAAATTTACAAACGCCGAGCGCTTCATATACTGTGGCGGTCTGAAAAATGTAAACAGAAATTCAGTATATGGTCTTAAACTTCTACAATCAGTAGTGATTCTAACTGGCAGACCCAGTCTGGACATGGACAGTCTAAAATATTATGTTATATATGAGTTTTACGCCTGCATCAGCACCATTTTGGGCTATATCGCCGGCGGGCAGTTTACCTAACAACATCTTTCCTGGGCAGGCTCCAGCGGTTAACCAGTACTTGGGTGCACCAACCTCTGTAAGAAACTGCCAACTTTTTCATATAAATGAGACACAGCCTGAGCGGGGCTCGAACCCGTGACCATCAGTGATGATAGGTTACAGTGGTATACAAGTCAGCCACCTTAACCACTCGACCATGGAAGCGGACCTAAATATTATGTGCAATGTTAAATCTTAACCCATTCAACACCAAGTAACTGACGTGGACTGGTACATGATATTCTTAGACCTATAAATTTACATTTGAACCAGTTCATTTATCAAAATGAGTAATTTTGTCTAAAAATAGTAATTATTATTGGCAAAAAGTACATATCATGATGAGACGTCTCGTCACAAGCCAGCTCATCTGGATCTACACTTTTTATTTAGAGGTATGTGGTTTTTGAAAGTGTTAATATCACTGATATTTATACTTACGTCAGGCTTAAATGTAGCCTTGAATGTTTTAATTTCCCCAGACTTTAGTTTTGTCACCTCTGGGTGTATTATGAAGGGCTGTCCTATTTGCCACTCGACCTCCGTGTCCAAATCCCTGCAGAAATAAGCAACAATGTAAAACAGGGAAATATTAATCCCTTAGTTTATACAAATTTATTTTAGCTTGATTGCGAAACAAGTTCTTTCAACTTATATTAATCACTCTCGAGACCTCATTCCTGATGGAATCCATCGCCATGAAGGAGAGAGAAGAGGCAATGTGGAATTTAAATGCCTTGCCTAAGGGCACAATTGTAATGGCTCCAGCGGGGCTCGAACTCCGGACCTTTCGCACCTGAAGCGAACACGCATCCACTGTGTTATCACGACTTCCACAATCCCTTACTCCATATAGAAGCAATATACAAACACCTTCATAGCTTCCCACATATTGTGGAAGTCGTGATAGCGTGTTCGCTTCAGGTTGAAAGGCCTGAAGTTTGCACCCCACTGTAGCAGTTATGCTTGTGCCCTTAGGCAAGGCATTTAAATTCCACATACCTCTTCTCTCTCCCTTGTGGTGATGGATTCTATCAGGAATGAGGTCTCAAGAGGGATTAATATAAAGTTGTAAGAACTTGTTTCACAATCAAGCTAAAATAAATTTGTATAAACTAAGCATATAGCTGCTGTTCCATGCAGTTATATATTCCCATAGATATTGACCATTGACACAATGGTTGATTTCATACCATATAAAACGAAATTATTTGTTAATATATTATTATATATACTACAAACTTGCTATGTAACTATTAACAAGTAACTATAGCTGTTAGTATGTTACACATGACACTCATATCAGAAAATCAGATGCAGGTTCTTTTTCCGCTACTTTGAAGTATTGAAATATTACATTGGTAGTGGGTGGGGTAACTTTACCCCTGAAATTATTTTGTCAACCATTTAGTTTTATTGAGGCAATTTGCATTAAATATGGTTAGTTACCGTATACATGTATGTGTATGTAAAGAAAATCTATCATAGTGAAATAGCAATGCTACAACATGCTTTTATTGCACACCAACCGCACATAATAAATTACCCAATATTTCGTCAGTTGTCACTTTCTTGGACATATTTTACGAATTTTTGCCAATAGTACGGAGTGCAACTTTTAGTATCCAGAGCTTCACATATTATCATAGTCATAATGCTAAAATAAATTCTTTTGCAATTAGTTTGCACCTAGATGCCAATTCCAGCTACCGTGACTGGTGTTTGTGTGTGTTTTACGTTTATTTATCGTCGCTACCGGTTGCCCATATGAGCGACGCCTCCTGAAGAGATTAGTCATTTTAGATGTTTGGAGGATAGTGCAATGATACAGACAGAGACCATTCCAGAGTCTCCTCTGGTTCTTTTACGTGCACGGTGTAAAGCACCGACACAAGACCTCGGTTTAAAGTCCCATTTGAAAGACTGTTAATTTTATTAGGGTCAGACGGGGAGATCGAACCTGCGATCCCTGGATTACCAGTCCAGCGTGTTACCACTGGACTACAGATCCGTCTGTTACTTTGACTAGAGTATATGACAATGTACATATGCATACATCAGAAATAAACTGTTCTTCTGTTCTATTTATAGAATCATTACTCGACTGATCTGATTGGTTAGTCTGCTCCAATTGTCTCTAATTTCTTTCTTTATAACCTTTGAATGAATTTCTTTACGTAGTTCTGGAAATATGTGTACAACAAACACGAAATGCATCCTTTTCCTAAAAACAAATGAAATCTTACCCAGAATTCCTCATATCGAAACTGGCTTCGATAAAATCTCTGGCAGCACACATGTTAAAGTTAAGTTTCTCTGGCACTTCAATTTCATATTTTGGCAGGTTGGCTTTGATTGAAATTTCAAATGTTCCCTCCTGTAAAACAACAACACCAACTACTGATTAATAAGGTACAGTCCAACCTAAGTTCAGGCCCACTGTGTATTAAACTATCCACAGTCTTGCTATTGAAACTGGTCGCTATGCTATAATGTCAACTATGTAATACGAATTATGTAGAAACTGAGTACCATTTATTAATGACATATCAAAACTACTCGAATAATTTATTAACACTTTTGCAGGTGGTTTGACTTCGTAAAACAAATATACATTAAGGCAAGAAATAGTACATTCTATATAAAACAGTGGATGTTGTGATAGCGCAGTGGATGCGCATTCGCTTCAGGTGCGAAAAGTCCAGAGTTTGAGCCCCGCTGGAGCCGTTACGATTGTGCACTTAGGCAAGGCATTTAATTTCCACCTTTCCCTCTTCTCTCTCCCTCGTGGTGATGGACCTCATCAGGAATGAGGTCTCGAGAGTGATTAATATAAGTTGTAAGAACTTGGTTTCACAATCGAGCTAAAATAAATTTGTATAAATTATATCCAAATGTCAAGAGTAACATGTAGATATGGAGCTCTAGTTACTGTGGCCGAACATTAGTAACATCTATCACATTGGCCAAATAATGGCAAACTTTAAAGTGATAGCAGAAGCAATTTTGATGTTTGTTTGATTTTTGGAACAACTTACGTCATATGGCAACTCTTCAGCTGTTATTACTGGCGGAAGACCCTGGGTGCCCGACCGGGCAGTAACTCAGGCACGGATGGGCACCTGGGTAGAACCACCGACCATTCACAAGCCAGCTGAATAGCTTCCTCACATGAAATAATTTGAAATCCCCATTGGGATTCGAACCTGCAGTGATGAGGGGTAACTATTTGACCGTAACAAATCGGCTACAGAGGTCGCACCTCATTAACAGAGGGGTTGTGAGTTTAAAAAAAATTAAACTTTATTTATTTTCCAACGATTGCGAAGCAAGTTCTAACAACTTATATTAATCACTCTCTTTGGCGCAGATGAAAGCGTAAATGTGGTCATTCATGTGGGAGGAAACCGGAGTACCCATAGAAAACCCACCTGCCCGATCTGGCGACCACCGTACCATCTCACATACTTCCCGGTTGTGAGTTTGAGCCCCATCAATACCATGGTGGTGGTGGAATCCTTGGCAAAACATTTAAATCCACTCCACATTGTCTTTGTAACTCACGGCAATGGACTATATCAGGAACGGGGTGCGGTTAGCGAGTTTAATATTTAAAGAAAATGTTTCAAAAATCAAACAAATTTGATTGACTTTATGTAAGTTTTCAACAAGGATGAATGACAAAAATGCAGAGGGAGAAAATGTAGCGGGAGGTGAACATGTAGGGGGAGGGAGAAAATGCTTATGATTGAGGATGACAGCTCATCTACTCACCTTAGTGTGAAAGATAATCTTATCTTCATAAACTGTTTTCTCCAAAGGACGGAATGTCACTGGCAGTGAGAAACTTGTTCCTGCACTCAGAACTATCTGTTTCGGGTACAATGTAGTGAAAAATCTAGTGCTTGGAACACTGAAAGGCAAGAACTTAAGGAATAAATCGTGAGTTAATAGTTACCATTGGGGTATGAACTACATTGAGTATGTTTAAAGTGCTTCCACAGTAACTTTAATGTTACCCATTAACCCAATGTAGTTCATACCCCAATGGAAACTATTAACTCACCATTCATTACTTATATTTACATTAATTATTCTTTTCAATGAGACAAAGAAAAATATCACACTTTCCAATTAAAAGGTATTTAGTCCAAATTTGCGACTTATCGTGTGGAGGGGATCTTATAAATAGATCCTTCTTGGAACAGCACAAACATTAAGACACACCTTTTCTCGCGACAAACTCTGCCTAACACTGCTAATGCACATGCCCGTAACATCGAGCGCACATGTCAGCTGCATATCATTAGTTGGAAACCCTCATGTGAAATTGTATACAATCAGGGCATATACGTTCATCGAAGGCAATGCAATAGCGATGTAAATATAGTCTAATAGTACATGTACTTTAAACACTCAATTGATTTTATTCACCCCTTAATCTGTTATTTACCTAGTATTATTTACAAAAGCGATACAATCACTGAAATCCTGTTTGAAAGTGACAGACAGACAGACCAGTCCAGTCCAGACCAGACCAGTCCAGACCAGACAGACCAGCCAGACCAGACAGACAGACCAGCCAGACGGCCAGCCAACCAGCCAGCCAGACCAGACCAGTCCAGCCAGCCAGACCAGACCAGACCAGACCAGACCAGACCAGTCCAGACATAACAAAGAAATTATTCTTTCTTTAAAGCAGCATTACATCGTAAAAAAGGATGTTTTGGGTAAAATATAAATACTAATGTGTGTGTGTTAATAAAAATCGAAATAGTCGCTCAGAAACGATAAAATTCCAATAAATTTAAACCGTCGTATACGCAAATTTGTTTATCAACACACGAAATGAACACGCACAGCACAGCGCGCATGCGTGAAACAACAGAGGATGTAGAAAACAACCTATATATTTTGAACATGAAATACTATCTATCTTCCTCTAATGTCGATCCCCTCGCGGGGATGTAGAAATGTCCCTAAAAGACTTAGCTAACAGAGATATGAATCAACATATCAAGTAATTTAATTAAAAAAGACAACGTGGGACAAATGGGGACGATGCATTTTGAATGTAAACAAGTGCGGACGATGCGTTCCGGTTGTAAACAAGTGCGTGACCGATTGACTCGGAAAGTCCTACTTTCGGTTTCGAGTTTGTTTTATTGCAAAAAAACACTGTTTAACAAATGAACATAAGCATACAAAGTATAATGTTAGAATGTGTAGCAGCATTGCTACCCATATGTAAAAATTGAATATTTCAAATATCTTTTATTTCATACAGGGTTCATTCTAGGTCAGAATTTTTGGGAGAAGTGAGAAAGCGCGTGATCGCTTCCTTAAATGGTGTTCTTTAATATACTTCTGCAAAATAGGGTTAAAATGACCATTAAATACAACATTTGAATAGAAGGAGTGCTTTATAATGTGTATCTTACTAGACACAATTTTGTTTGAAAATCGTAAAACCCAAACAATTATTTTAGGGAGAAGTGGGGCCCCCAGAGGGCGAAGTCAGGGTTCCTAGGGCGACAATTTCGCCCACATCGCCCTCTAGAATGATCCCTGTTCATATGATGTAATGCTGCCTTAAATAGATGAGAAATATGTCGATGACATTCATACCTGTATTTCATTTTCTGAGTCTTAACTTTCACGTTCTTCAAAACAATATTTCTGGTATATTCCTTGCCCGGTTCCCATCCGTGCCACACTATCTGCTCCACGGCTTCAATTCCAAGTTGTTCAGGCTGGAACATGGACCTTGGTATCATCTCCATACTCACACCTCCAGACTTGGCAACCGATTTCAGCCCTGGAACTTGTTTGATGGTCTGGCCACCCAATGAATGGGTGACAGGTTGGCTCACTTGCATCATACTCGTTGGCATATTCTATACTTATCTCTGTGCAAAAAGAACAAAACTAACTACAATATATAGTGAAAACTGTGTTAGTGGTCACATCTCTTAAGCAGCTGACCTGTATTAAGCAGCCGATCTGTATTAAGCAGCCGACCTGTATTAAGCAGCCGATCTGTATTAAGCAGCAGATCTGTATTAAGCAGCCAACCTGTATTAAGCAGCTGACCTGTATTAAGCAGCCGATCTGTATTAAGCAGCTGACCTGTATTAAGCAGCAGATCTGTATTAAGCAGCCAACCTGTATTAAGCAGCCAATCTATATTAAGCAGCTGACCTTATTAAGCAGCCAACCTGTATTAAGCAGCCGATCTGTATTAAGCAGCCGATCTGTATTAAGCAGCTGACCTGTATTAAGCAGCCAATCTATATTAAGCAGCCAACCTGAAGCAGCCAACCTGTATTAAGCAGCCGATCTGTATTAAGCAGCCAACCTGTATTAAGCAGCCAACCTGTATTAAGCAGCCGATCTGTATTAAGCAGCCGATCTGTATTAAGCAGCTGACCTGTATTAAGCAGCAGATCTGTATTAAGCAGCCGACCTGTATTAAGCAGCCACTCTGTATTAAGCAGCCGATCTGTATTAAGCAGCTGATCTGTATTAAGCAGCCGACCTGTATTAAGCAGTCGATCTGTATTAAGCAGCCGATCTGTATTAAGCAGTTTCCAGATTCCCAATATGTTGATTTATTATATATACCGATACTTTCCCTCAATTAAACAGCCACCTGGCTGCTTAATACAGGATTGACTGTACATACAGGAGTCTGTTAGGGAGAAGTCAGAAACCGTGTGATTGAGCCAATAAATGGTTTGAATTTTTAAATTTCAGCAAAATAGGGTTAAAATACACAATATGAACATTAAATGAAGCAGTCCTCTACAATGGCTACTGTAGCTTACTGGAACTAGATTTTGAATGAAAATGGTAAATAATAAAAATTATTTTAGGGAGAAATGGCGTTCCGCTGGTCAGAGCTCTAGATAAGTTTTGGTGTAAAGGGTATTTTACCCCTTGACCTTTTTGGCAAAGGGTAATTTACCCCTAAATATTAAACTTAAAGGGTATCCTGAAAATGTCAATACAACTCATGTAAACTTTCAAATGCCAAACGTTTTTTTTTGTGAATGACGCATTTGGTTGAGCGGAACAATGTTTCTCTAATCGATTATAAGGTCACATGGGACTAAATCATGCGTTTTATTACGCACAGGTCTCAATCTTCAAAAATGTATTTTACGCACGATTGATTTTAATACGTTTTTTAGAAAAAACAGTGCGTAATTACGCATATACGCACCTTATCTAGAGCTCTGCCCCTGGGAGAAATGGGGTTCCCCTGAGTCCCTAGGGCGACTATTTCGTCCATGTCACCACCTAGGATATGCCCTGATTTAAAGTATCCATTCATTTTTTTGGCTTTTACTTTCTTTCAATTTCTGATTATGATTGTCTCCTGGGGTACACTCAATCTAAATGTAACCCACCCAGAAAGAGAGGCAATGTGGAATTTAAATGGGCTTGCCCAAGGGTCCAATCGTAACAGCTACATCTTGGGAGCAAACTCTGAGCCTCTCACACCTGAATCGAACACGCTACCACAGGGTTATCACAACTTCCTACACTATCACGAATTCCATCACGTATACATGACTAATCACGTGAGGTTAACCTTCTACTTCAACTTACCGCATACCCCCGTTTAAACGCCCCCTCACTAATAAATGCCCCTCCCAATTTTGAAGCAAAACAATCATTCTCACCTATCATAGTCTGTACTGCTAGAAACACAGTGGTCTGTGTTGATGTCAAGAGGTATGAAGAAAGGGGGGGGGCGTTTAAAGTCTCAGACATACTTTGCATATAATTTGTCGTAAATTGCATCGCCCCCAGGGGCGTTTAAATGGGGGTATACGGTAAATAGCAAACTCATCACGAAACATATTTTGGAAATCATATATCTAAATGGACAAAATTATAATCATGGATAATGCATATGCTGTCCGGGCAGCACACTTACTTCTCACCCATGCAAGGGAGTTTGAACCCAATACCAGAACATATGTGAGATAGTATGGTCGAAGCTAAATCGGACAGGTGGGTATCATAGCCAATATGAGGATACGCCTTTGCAGCACTGCCCTATCACGACTGAATGGAACACGCTACCACTGCCCTATCACGACTGAATGGAACGCGCTACTACTGCCCTATCACGACTGAATGGAACGCGCTACTACTGCCCTATCACGACTGAATGGAATGTGCTACGACTGCGCTATCACGACTAAATGGAATGCGCTACCACGACTGAATGGAACACACCACTGCCCTATCACGACTGAATGGAACGCGCTACTACTGCCCTATCACGACTGAATGGAACGCGCTACCACTGCCCTATCATGACTGAATGGAATACACTACCACTGCCCTATCACGACTGAATGGAACACACTACCACTGCCCTATCATGACTGAATGGAACGCGCTACTACTGCCCTATCACGACTGAATGGAACGCGCTACCACTGCCCTATCACGACTGAATGGAACGCGCTACTACTGCCTATCACGACTGAATGGAACACGCTACCACTGCCCTATCATGACTGAATGGAATGCGCTACTACTGCCATATCACGACTGAATGGAACACGCTACCACTGCCCAATCACAACTGAATGGAATGCGCTACTACTGCCCTATCACGACTGAATGGAACACGCTACCACTGCCCTATCATGACTGAATGGAATGCATTACCACTGCCCTATCACGACTGAATGGAACACACTACCACTGCCCTATCATGACTGAATGGAATGCGCTACCACTGCGCTATCACGACTGAATGGAATGCGCTACTACTGCCCTATCACGACTGAATGGAACACACTACCACTGCCCTATCATGACTGAATGGAATGCGCTACCACTGCGCTATCACGACTGAATGGAATGCGCTACTACTGCCCTAGTGTGTTTGTGAATGGAATGCGCTACCACTGCGCTATCACGACTGAATGGAACACGCTACCACTGCCCTACCATGACTGAATGGAATGCGCTACCACTGCGCTATCACGACTGAATGGAATGCGCTACTACTGCCCTACCACGACTGAATGGAATGAGCTACCACTGCCCTACCATGACTGAATGGAATGCGCTACCACTGCCCTATCATGACTGAATGGAATGAACTACCACTGCCCTATCACGACTGAATGGAACACGCTACCACTGCCCTATCATGACTGAATGGAATGCATTACCACTGCCCTATCATGACTGAATGGAATGAACTACCACTGCCCTATCACGACTGAATGGAACACGCTACCACTGCCCTATCACGATTGAATGGAATGCATTACCACTGCCCTATCATGACTGAATGGAATGCGCTACTACTGCCCTATCATGACTGAATGGAATGCGCTACTACAGCCCTATCACGACTGAATGGAATGCGCTACCACTGCCCTATCACGACTGAATGGAATGCATTACCACTGCCCTATCATGACTGAATGGAACATGCTACCACTGCCCTATCACGACTGAATGGAATGCGCTACTACAGCCCTATCACGACTACCACAAGCATCAATGAGAGGGCCGACACTACCCCCACAATAGCCAGCTGTCTGCCACTTTTATTTCAAACGTAAATACAAGAAACGTATTAAAAAAATGTAAATCTACACGTTACTCCCAACAGTCAATGCTGCGTATGACTGGGAGGCACTTTCACATACATTAGAGAACTTCAGAAGTCTAGTGGATTGGATTTGAGATTGATGCCGGGTTTTGTCCCAGAACTTTGGTGTGATTCTCGGTCATGGCATGTACATAGTGAACTTTAGCAAGACACCTCACACATTACTGTGTACTGCTTAACTTGTTAGGAAAGCATGGCGTGTTGCGTAAACATATTAATTGTTAACATAATTGATAATGTATGTATGTATGTTCCATTAATGTCAAACCACTTGTGGGGACCTAGACATGTTTTCCTGGGCAGGCTTAGCCGACCTAAGTGGTTAACCAGAACTAAGCAATGTGTGTGAGGTGCCTTGCTCAATGACACTACATACGTGGCCTGACCGAATATCGAACCCGGGACCGTTCAATTCCAAATCCGAAGTTCTACCACGGATGCCACACTATAATAAAAGAGCTTCCATGGCCGAGTAGCCTAACACACAACACCAGACTGTTCTCCAAATAATAATCAGAAAATAATTGATGTACCATTGGCGTACCGGTAATCGGCCGTCTATAATGTTCTACGGTGAATGTCTTCTAGTCAGTCTCTTTTACGGCAAGTGGAATAATCTTACTAAGTAAAATGATCATTTCTGCATTTAATGCAATTGTCTAGACTGAGATTGCATAAGCATAAAATATACCTCCACTTGCTTGTGATTTCAATATGGCGCCGAAAAAGGCTGACCTTGAAAATTCATGTAACAGAAATGTTTATTACAGTTAAGTTCCAAAAAGCTCATTAACATTTGCATATTTTCAAATAAAATGTAAAAATGTATCTGCTTTACGCGCAGTTTGCTCTTTGATAAGTAATATTTGAATCCCATAAGTATCAAAACAGTTGTTTTGATAGAAAGGACGTTATTCGTGGTCTGAATGTAAACAAAAATCACGTGGATAAACAAAAACCGAAAACAGGTGCCGGCCGATATCAGGGATGTTGACGATAATTTGTAAAGCTAAACATAGTAATACTCCATGGCAAGATAAACAAATCGCTTACTTACTTACTTACTTATAAACAAACAAGCAAAGAATATAAACACGTACATGTATATCGTCTTCACATAATTGTTATATTGATATCAATAAATTTCCATTTAATTCTTCAATAAGCATAAAAACAACAGATGATCATCCGACAAATCGGCCATATTTGATAAACAAAAATGGCTAAGTTGCTAGGGCCGGTAAGGTGACTGCTAAATTGTATTTGCAGTCAATATACATCACTGACATTGTATACCTCATTCGTGATGGTATCCTTTCATTGTTATCCTTTGCTTGAAATCAAAGATAAAGAATAAATACCACAAATATATGAAGAAATTCACATGAATATAAAATAGCCCGCGACAGGGGAAGTAATTAACATAGCAACAATGTGATCAATGAAACTAGTTGTATTCAAATAGGGTCAATGTCGACTAAAATCACAACTATGTACAGCTCATCTACAGCTTACAGGTGCGTTAACTTATATTAATCTGTCAAACTTTACAATCATTTAATGCTATATATCGGTGCGCTCAAGTAATGACGCAACATAGTTAAATATTTGCAAAGGTAGAAAGACTCTATCTATCTATCTTCCTTTAATGTCGAACCCCTCGCGGGGACGTAGACATGTTGACTCGGTCATAGATGATAGAGCAAATAAGAAATGAACAATATCGCTTCATCTTTGTCTGAACATAATTTAATTCACTGTCCACATTAAAAAAAAATCGTATGACGTCTGCTGACATCAATGACGTCACATCAAAATTATGACGCCATCGATAGTGTTTGGTATTCCTGCTGAAGTACAGCATGGACGAAACGTTGAATAACATTAGTGTCATGATTACGTTGGAGTTTGTTTCATGATTTATTGTAAGATCTATTTCATTGGAAAACATAATATTGTAATCATGTATTATTCCGCTACAGTATCATTATTCATGATAATACTGTTTTCAATGTTCATTCGGTGAAATATAATTCGATCATACACTGAAACAAGCAATACTGTATTTTCTATTAATTGAGTACACTGATAATTAAAGATTCCCCGGCGTGAAGAGTTTTCGCCCAGAACAGATTTTCGCCTAACTGTGGGAATAGCAAGTCGCGAGAGATCACGCAATAGTTCACGCTCCAGTTACCGGAATTATAAATAAACATACCTTGTGCACTTCCAATCTATTTCTAACTGATCATAATATATCAGACAAGGTAAATTAGCGGTGAAAACTTTAAACCTACCCCAGTTTTCACTAATTTCACTATATCCGTTTTATGTCACCATATAAATATCATTTTTTAAAGAAATTGGCAATTTTTTCTCCAAAATGACATATGCATCGTCTGCCACGCCAATATATTTACGAATAAAAATGTCATTATAGTCTCACTGCTCCGTGTTTATGAGTTATGTCCGTTATTACACACAAGGGGTCCTTATTCATAATATCGATTTTCACCGTTTTTCGCCTTCAGGTCCATGTGTTTTCACAGAGGTTCTCCAACTGATATACATGGTTGTGTAAACCTAGTTATTCTCTGTTAGGCACCGTGTGATGTGTTCGATGGATGGGTCCAGTTACGGTTCTGCACCCAGTCAGAGTAATTAGGAGGGGCGACGACTTCTTATGCCCTGTGTGTTTGTCTAAGTTAAACTAAATTAGTGTTTTAGATACAGTATATAGACAAAATGCTCTCCAACAAATGAATTTTGAGTGAAAATGATAAATTAAGCCTATTATTAAAGTAAGTGTTCCTTATTTATATTGTTTTGTTAAAAAAACTGTTGCTTACATAATAATGCTCGCGCTGTAGGCAATTTCCACAGTTAGGCGAAAACATATGACGTCATTCCGGATTACTGAGAATGAGGTACCGCTATTTTGTCAACTTTTCTCAATAAGTAAACAATCGGTTTTCTTCGAGATTTTTGGGAATGAAAGGTAAAATATTGTTTATTTGGTGACATAAAATTGTTTGCAATGTATGACAATTCTAAACCTATAGGAGTCCGTTATGTACTACGTCGTCGAAAACCAGTAACACCGGGATAGTTGAACTGTATTCCGCCCTTGGTCGTACTAGTGAATGATATGCTTTTTCTTTGACCTTACTTGGACAGTGTTCTAGATTACGTTTTAATATCCGACAACTCTAGATGCCTTGTTGGCCATATTATCAATGTGCAGATTAAATTTCATATTTTTAGCAATGTCAACACCAAGATATGGATGCTGTTTGCAACTTGTAACATATAATTTTGTATGACTTTTCATCTGGTAGGCTAGCCTAACGATTGTTTTAGATGGTTAGATGGTCTTGGTTTAGTTTTTGATCTTCGACTGACTATACAGGTTGATAAATGACACAGTCAACAGCAAACAGTCTGATATAAGATGATATACTAGCATATGCTATGGGCTATGTCATTGGTGTTAACCAAGAATAATGTCGGTCCTAACACCGTTCCCTGAGGGACACCAGCCAGACGCAAGATAAAGTATAAACTTTATTTATTTTACAACGATTGCGAAGCAAGTTCTAACAAATTATATTAATCACTCTCGTTGGTGCGGATGAAAGCGTATATGGGGTCATTCGTGTGGGAGGAAACCAGAGTACACGGAGAAAACCCACATGTCCAATCTGGCGACCACCGTACCATCTCACATACTTTCCTGTCCGAGGATCGAACCCAGGTTGCATTGGTGAGAAGCGGACACACTAACCACTGCGCTAATCGGACAGCCAATGCAAGATATAATTATACTGCACCGTTTATTACTACTGAGGAGTGTCGTCCCGAATTCTATAAGGTAGCTTAGCTGATAGCCTCCGATGCGATATCTTATCAAAGGCTTTAGCAAAATCTAATATCACCATATCTACCTGATGACCTTTATCAAGATGTCTATTAATATCATTTGTTGTAAGAATACATTGTGTTTCGTTCGCATGACCAATCTGTAGGAATTAGTGAAAAAATATAAATCTAATGACTGTTGGTATAAGGTACTTAAAATAGGTTTTTTTTTTATTGTATTACTTTCAATACAAATATTGGCTTTTTCTCAGGTCCATTGGCTTTTTTCATCATCATCATCATCATCATTATCATCAACATCATCATCATCATCTCTGAATGCCTCATTGTAATTAAGTTGTACGTCATGCTGTGGTTATAATGTTTAACTCTATAAGCTACATTCGTACTTTTTTATCATTAACTATATAGGCTCTCACTGCTTCGAACTAATGAATGACCATTTTATTTTACTGGTTCACTTCATATTGTAATAGTTTACTGAAAATCATAAAATAATAATAATGAAGAAACTAAGTCTTATAGAATTAACTCTTATATATATTTTTTTTCTATGACCTCATCAACCAATATTAATTCGGCTGTCCGATTAGCGCCGTGGTTAGCGCGCTCGCTTCTCGCCAATGCAAACCAGGTTCGATCCACAGATCGGGAAGTATGTGAGATGGTACGGTGGTCGCCAGATCGGACAGGTGGGTTTTCTCAGGATACTCCGATTTCCTCCCACACAAATGACCACATGTATGCGTTCATCTGCGCCAACGAGAGTGATTAATGTAAGTTGTTAAAACTTTCTTCGCAATCGTTGTAAAATAAATAACGTTTAAACCAATATAATGTCGATAAAAAGTTATACATAGCATAATATGTTGTTGATGTTATATATGCATACATACTCAAAATAAATTGATATCATTGGGTCTGCTTAGAAAGCAGAACACACACAGACGTATATATGTATTCATGTGGCATACAGACCTATAGCTGTCTTGTATACCATACTTATACTAGCCTGGGTTCCAGTCTGTCGATTTTCACTTTTTAACTTCTAGCCAAATGACATTGTTGATATGTTCAGAAACTCAATATGGCCCAATTAATAGTCTCGGTGTTAAAATATATTTATTTGACTGACCAGGCAAAATATATCGACGCCTGTTCCCAGGCTAACCATATACATGTACTAACGTGATTGAGGACGTCCCAGTTGATTAAAATTAGATTTCTTATCTTGTAATTGGGACATTCCTGCTGACTTGTATTGAGGGAGGTATGCCTTTTTATGCTGAGTTTTGTGATATACGTTGTATACAATAGGGACATGGCATATGATTGGGTAGGAACTCTTCTGCATATCTAAGAAATATAACATTTTTGTTTCGTCTTATGTGTCGATTCTAGCTCATTGCAAGCATTAACAAATAGTGTATCTCACATTCTCAATAGACACACGCTGTCACACATATAACTATTTAGTGATGTAAATATGAGGTTTGTGGATATTCAGCTTTCAATTGAAATATCTGTAGGCATTTATGCAT
The DNA here is from genome assembly GCA_014843695.1 of Archivesica marissinica. Lineage (NCBI taxonomy): Eukaryota > Metazoa > Mollusca > Bivalvia > Venerida > Vesicomyidae > Archivesica > Archivesica marissinica. The sequence continues at coordinate 25,213,470 of CM026392.1, read as the reverse complement.
TACGCATACTCATTAAGACTGTTTCAAATCATTTTATCTCGTTATACACAAATTTGTTTCTTTTTACAATATGTAAACTATTTCGTGTCCCATCGAACCCCATTTAAAATATAAATGTAACTATGCACCATTATAAAACGGTTTCATACATTGTTGATAAGTATATATAAAGCATGTACGGCTACTAGGGGATGTGCTCCGACCCCTATTAGTCACTGAACGGAGCAAATAAATGGGGTTCCCCAATATTTTGGGGCTCGGAATTTTTGTCTTTCAAATATGAGTCTCAATGATCGAGTGTCCTAGCACGCTATTGTTAGATCTCGTCGTTCACCGCTAACACTAGGACCACCGGTTCGTTCCCTATCAGGGACAAGTGATGATAATTATGTGAAAATGTTTGTCAGTCGCTTGCGGAGGTTATTCAGAGAATTGAGTAACCTAATGTATGCCCAAGAAATGTGGATGGTCTTCTCCGCCACACTAGACTGACTCTGTATGGTAACAATCCAGCGTGAGCCCTGTACACATACAGGCAAACCTGTGTTAGTGATCACCTCCATTATGCAGACAACCTGTATTAATAGTGTATCTCAATAGACACACGCTGTCACACATAACTATTCAGTGATGTAAATATGAGGTTTGTGGATACAAGTTTGTCAGTCGCTTTCGGAGGTTATTCAGAGAATTGAGTAACCTAATTTATGCCCAAGAAATGTGGATGGTCTTCTCCGCCACACTAGACTGACTCTGTATGGTAACACTCCAACGTGAGCCCTGTACACATACAGGCAAACCTGTGTTAGCGGTCACCTCCATTATGCAGACAACCTGTATTAAGCAGCCAATTTCCAGATTCCCAATACGATGTTTAATTATACATTTGACCTCTATTAAGCAGCCATCTGTGCTAAGCAGCCACTTTCTGTGATTCCCTTTTTGGCTGGCTGCTTAACACAGGTTTGACTATACAATATGGAAGAACCAGATGGAACACCCTCTTCCGACTATCATGCTCTACGATATAAAATCGTCCTCCTTTCAATCGTAAACGGATCTGTAGTCCAGTTTTAACACGCTGGACTGGTATTCCAGGGATCGCAGGTTCGATCCCCCGTCTGACCCTAATAAAATTAACAGTCTTTCAGATGGGACTTTAAACCGAGGTCTCCTGTCGGTGCTGTAAATTAATTGTGCACGTAAAAGAACCTGAGGAGACTCTGGAATGGGTCTCTGTCTGTATCATTGCACTATCCTCCACAAATCTAAAATGACTAATCTCTTCAGGAGGCGTCGCTCATATGGGCAACCGGTAGCGATGATAAATAAACGTAAAACACACAACACGTTAAGCTGGGTACAATCATTCGCGAGGTGTGATGCATAATCGCTACGGCGTGAAAGGTATTAATGTACACTGTATATTTCTTTACACTATATCAACACGCTTGGTTAGCAGTGGTTAGCGCATATGGCCTGGCATATCTTCTGGTTGTCCGATTAGCGCAATGGTTAGCCGCTCGCTTCTCACCAATGCAACCCGGATTCTATCCTCGGACCGGGAAGTATGTGAGATGGTACGGTGGTCGCCAGATGGGTTTTCTCCGGGTACTCCGGTTTCCGCCCACACGAATGACCACATTTACGCTTTCATCCGAGCCAACGAGTCAGTAATATAAGTTGTTAAAACTACCACCGCAATATTTTGTGTTGCATCACAGCTAGTGAATTTGCATATAAAAATAGACACAGCTGGAAAACCATTAAAATCACCCATTATACCAAGGCTCTAAAATGTCTAATGAAGTGTATGTGAGGACAGTTCCGCATGCCTTAGTTACAGTACATGCTATTTGGCGTCTGTGTAATATTTAATTAAGCCTAGCATGCTAGGCTCATGTCTATTTTTCACTTTGTGTAAGAGCGAGAAAAGTAGTCCGGCTACAGCTATGATGCAATATCCTGTATCCCACTGTAGAATACAACATGTATTCGTGGTGGATTTCTGATGTGCCTTTAATAAATACATATACAGCAATATATCATATATATTTCCAGGAATCATGACCATATGCACTTCTCTGGCAGCGTTGTCTGTAGTGTTACTGGTTGATATATCAGCATTCTTAAGAACATCAGGTAATTTATTTAACAGCCTCCGTGGCCGAGTGTTCCAGCAAGTCGTTGATAGAATGCACCTTTCATCGTTGCTAGCAGGACTGTAGGTTCGCTCCATATCAGAGAGACACGTGGTAAATGGTAATATGTGAGTAAAAGATGTGAGTCGCTTGAGAGTTGAGTACTGGTTCTTACCTAGGAAATGCGGTGGTCTAGTCTCTGCCACAACAGACTGACATCACAATACTAATCAGTAATGATTGATGGGCGGTAGAAGAAGAAAGAAGCATATTTGATTGTGCTCCGGTTTGTTTGTTTATTAGTGTGCATGTCTGCTAACAGGCTTGCGCAAACACGTACGGATGGATGTTTTCAGTTTTCTGTTTCAGTTTATTTTCATATTCGCAGGAAGCAGATTTGCAACAACATGATATATTCATAACATAACAATATATATATACAGTACATACATTAATGTACTAGTAAGCGAGCGATACATGGCATTTATATATATATATACAGTGCATACATCGACGTGATACATGGCATTTATATATATATACAGTGCATACATCGACGTGATACATGGCATTTATATATATATATATATACAGTACATACATCGACGTGATACATGGCATTTATATATATATACAGTACATACATCGACGTGATACATGGCATTTATATATATATACAGTACATACATCGACGTGATACATGGCATTTATATATATATACAGTACATACATCGACGTGATACATGGCATTTATATATATATACAGTACATACATCGACGTGATGCATGGCATTTATATATATATACAGTACATACATCGACGTGATGCATGGCATTTATATATATATACAGTACATACATCGACGTGATGCATGGCATTTATATATATATACAGTACATACATCGACGTGATGCATGGCATTTATATATATATACAGTACATACATCGACGTGATGCATGGCATTTATATATATATACAGTACATACATCGACGTGATACATGGCATTTATATATATATACAGTACATACATCGACGTGATACATGGCATTTATATATATATACAGTACATACATCGACGTGATACATGGCATTTATATATATATACAGTACATACATCGACGTGATACATGGCATTTATATATATATACAGTGCATACATCGACGTGATACATGGCATTTATATATATATACAGTACATACATCGACGTGATGCATGGCATTTATATATATATACAGTACATACATCGACGTGATACATGGCATTTATATATATATACAGTACATACATCGACGTGATACATGGCATTTATATATATATACAGTACATACATCGACGTGATACATGGCATTTATATATATATACAGTATATACATCGACGTGATACATGGCATTTAGATATATATACAGTACATACATCGACGTGATACATGGCATTTATATATATATACAGTATATACATCGACGTGATACATGGCATTTATATATATATACAGTACATACATCGACGTGATACATGGCATTTATATATATATACAGTGCATACATCGACGTGATACATGGCATTTATATATATATACAGTATATACATCGACGTGATGCATGGTATTTATATATATATACAGTACATACATCGACGTGATACATGGCGAATGCCCTCTAATTCTACTTGTGGATATAACACATATCTTTAAGAACACAAGATGAAACATTGGACAGCATATACAACTGAGTCTCCGTGACCGAGTGGTTCCGATCGCCGACTTCAAATCACTTGGCCCTGACCGCGGTTTCGAATTCCACTTGTGTGTCGATTACTTTCAAGTGAAGGAGCTATTCAGCTGGTCTGAGGGAAGTCACCATACTTATGACATAGCTTGTTGGTGCGACTTTAACCAGTTCGCTCATAGAAGCACCTCCTGAGGCCATTACCAATACGACATACATTGACAATGTAGTAGCCAAACGAATGTTCATAAACCATTTCCCTCATAGAAGCACCTGTTGACGCCATTATCAATACAACATACATTAACAATGTAGTAGCCAAACCAATGTTCATAAACCCTTTCCCTCATAGAAACACCTCTAGACGCCATTACCAATACGACATACATTGACAATGTAGTAGCCAAACCAATGTTCATACACCATTTCCCTCATAGAAGCACCTCTTGACGCCATTACCAATACGACCTACATTGACAATGTAGTTGCCAAACCAATGTTCATAAACCATTTCCCTCATAGAAGCCCCTCTTGACGCTATTATCAATACAACATACATTGACAATGTAGTAGCCAAACCAATGTTCATAATATAGGGCCAGAATCTCATGTATTCCCAGTAATATCTATGGAGCTGGGATAGATATGGCGACTACTTATCCACTGCATGATAGCTAAATGACTGTCGTTTGTATGGAGATATAATAGTATATTAACCTAAATCGCATGTAGTCCCAGTAATATCTATGGAGGTGGGATAGATATGGCGACTACTTATCCACAGCATGATAGCTAAAAGGATGTCGTTTGTATGATGATATAATAGTATATTAACCTAAATCTCTATGAAGGAAAGGGTTAAACCCGCAAAGCAAGAAAACAAAGCAAGTATGGTTAGATATAAATATCCAATTGAATCCGACAAAATGTAGCTTAGCCAATAGTGTAGTCTATTAATTACCTTCAGATGCGACACATGGTTGGGGTCACTGGACTCACTTCAGTCACTGTAATGCAACTTGCGATGGCCTGAAGTTTCGTAGCCGTGACTGTGTAGGATATGCACAAGGAACACTTATTTCTACGGGGAAGCCAGATAACGCAAGGCATTGTCCACAGCACCATGACACTACGTCATCTATTAGTGGCACAGCCGAGATTCAAATACATATCTGTTCCGGACATTGTCCAGGTAGGTGCATGCATAGTACATGTGGTCAAACTATGTAGCTACCGTCCAAAACCCCAATTCTCAGAACTGCATTCCCAGAACTCCATTCGTACGGATATCTAAACGGCAAGTAGACGAATGAATGTTTGAACAGCAATAAGCATGTTATACTCCGCTGTGACGAATGGCATTGCATAGTCATACTTCATGTAATCTAACTATATATTTCTTGCATTGGCGCCCAACGAGGATTCACAGAAGAATCTGTAGTCCAGTGGTAATATGCTGGACTGGTAATCCAGGGATCGTAGGTTCGATCTGACCCTAATATAATTAACAGTATTTCAGATGGGACCATTAAACCGAGGTCTCGTGTCGGTGCTGTGCACCGTGCACGTAAAAGAACCAGAGGAGACTATTGGAATGGGTCTCTGTCTGTATCATTGCACTATCCTCCAACAATCTAAAATGTCTAATCTCTTCAGGAGGCGTCGTTCATATGGGCAACCGGTAGCGACGATAAATAAACGTAAAACACATTGTATCAGGAATCAATACAGACGAGCACGCTTGTGGTATAAACATTACTCAGTTACTGTCCCTGAATACTCCTACTCTTAATTTGTTTCCTCTGTTTTTATCGTTGTTTCCGTTGCACAACATGCTATCCATTTTCATCCATCTTCTCATCTTATAATCATTTAATTACTAGATATCCTACAGCATATAAAATAAACATTTCACTCCATAAATTGGCTATCAATTAATTAGCACAATTATGATAAAATAACATTGATCATACGAATGTTATATTTCGGGTTTTACGCCTGCATCAGCACCATTTTGGGCTATATCGCCGGCGGGCAGTTTTACCTAACAACACCTTTCATGGGCAAGCTCCAGCGGTTAACCAGTACTTGGGTGCACCAACCTTCGTAAGAAACTGCCAACTTGTTCATATAAATGAGACACGACCTGAGCGGGGCTCGAACCAGTGACCATCAGTGATGATAGGCTACAGTGGTATACAAGTCAGCGACCTTAACCACTCGACCACGAGGGCGGACCTTGATCATACTAAAACATCTCGCTATGGAACAACAGTAAAACCAAAGGATTACAACTGAAAGGATCAATATATATTTCGGGATAAATCGGACATTATCTATCAAGGGAGGTAATGGAAAACCCAACAATGTCTCTTATTGGACGAGCAAATGACGTCAATTTGCAGACATTAATCAATAGTCAAATAGTAAATATGTTTATTTCTTAGATATTACCAATCTGATATTACCTTTGCTGGTACCCGTATCAAACCAGAAAAAGCCTCATCATCGCTAGTTCCTGAGAAAATAACGCTTGCGCGCTCGGTGTTAGTTTGTGCTTCCCGAAGCGTCGTTTAGTTTAATCATATTTTATTGCTCGATCCGTTTTACATATACATTTGAATACAAAACATGAGGTCATGTCTGTGCTTTACACCGTGCATGTAAAAGAACCAGAGGAGACTCTGGAATGGGTCTCTGTCTGTATCATTGCACAAGCCTCCAAACATCTAAATGACTAATCTCTTCAGGAGGCGTCGCTCATATGGGCAACCGGTAGCGACGATAAATAAACGTAAAACGCATTCGCACACACACACGCGCGCACGCACGCAAGCACACACACCTATCAAATGTGTGTAGTTTCGTGGTAATATTACACTAGTTTTCGTGTATCTAATTCAGTAATTGTGATTTATTCTTGATCAATAGAGCATGATTTCTATTATTAAATGTTCAAATTCATATCAAAGTAATAAAGATAAATTAAATTCATATCAAAGTAATAAAGACGCTATTACGTGACTAGTTTCTAAATATTAAAAGTTTCGCTATACTCTTCTAAAATTAGAAAGTGTATTTTCTTACTTAGTAAGGCAGTGGAGCCATTGGTCGGAGTGGACAGCTTGTAGTACAACGTGCGATAGCGGCGATTGATATCGTGGACGTCATTGTCTGACTGGTATGGACTGCATAGGAGATGTGTTTCAGAAAGAAACATGCAATATTACCAGATGTTTGCACATAGTCGGTAAGCTAAATAAGTAAACACGTTTAGAGTAGGAATAACGTAGAATATGTTCAAAATGTACATTTAAGCCTGTGGTGCCTCAGTTGTGTTAGGACTACGGCTGTGTACGAGTTGTTACCGAGGACGTGTGCGTTCAAGCCCCGCCAGAATCACAGTGGTGATGCCCTTATGCAAGAAAAGTCCATCCACGTGTCTTCTTTCTCCACAAAGGCGATGGATTTCATCCCGACGCGATTCGCTTGAATGTTCAACTCGTTAAAACTTTATATGCAATCTATTAACGCGAATTATGCATACGCTCAAATCTATTTAGAAAGGCTGACATGTTGCTGAATAAAATAATAAACCCAACTATTGAGAGTGATGCGAGTGGTTTATTTGTGTAGTAACTTATTGCAATTAAATATTCACTTTGCCAAGTTTTTGTTTTTTTAAAACTTTATTTATTTTACAATGAATGCGAAGCAAGTTATAAGAAATTATATTAACCACTATCGTTGGCTCGGATGCAAGCGAATATGTGGTCATTCATGTGGGAGGAAATCTGAGTACCCGGAGAAAACCCACCTGTCCGATCTGGCGACCATCGTACCATCTCACATACTTCTCCGTCCGAGGATCGAACCCGGTCGCATTGGTGAGAAGCGTGCGCGCTAACCACTGCGCTAATCGGACAGTCATGTATTTCTAGTTCGAGATCATGCTTGTTTGGTTTGATTTCAGATGGTGGCTGGGGTGAATGGGAGAACTGGACCCCATGCAGTACGACCTGTGGCTTCGGGTACAACGTAAAGTTTCGACATTGCGATAGTCCGGCACCACAAGATGGCGGCAGTGATTGTGTCGGTAAACACAATCAGATACGAGTGTGTCCTCTTGTCCATTGTCCCGTAGGTACGAACCCACAATGTTTACTCTACTTTATTATCACCAACAGAGAGCAATGCGTTTCCAAATGTATGCTGATGAAATAATTATTAAAATCGAATGTATGCTCATGGGCGAATGTTTTGCACTAATTTATATCAGCAAGTAAACTCAATAACATACCGCATTAAATATTATGTGTTCTAAACAGATTTTGATTAACTTTTCAGAGAATGTGTATGATACATTGTCAATTTAGATTACATATTTAATGTGGTACTGATTGCTATTGACTTTAATTGCTGAAATTAAAAATACCCATGCAACACTTTTGTCCTTAAGTATGATAAGAAAGTTTGCTATTTGAAGAGTTGTGTTACTTTGGCGGCCATTTTGTTTCCCTTGCAAATACAAAATGGTGGATTTTAAAGCTTCAATATTTAAGTAAATGTATCATTCAATATAATATTCAACGGCCATTTTTCGTTTGTAGCAGTAGCAGTATAGAATAACTATACAAACGTACATATGCGATGTCAGACGATTCAAAATGGCCGCCCCTGTGACCTCACATTTAACATGAATACCGACACCAAAAAGAAACTGTGCACTTACCTTAGAGATAAAATTTATATACAAAATAATTTAAAAAAAATATGTGCAAATTTGGACGTCTATGGTCGTAAATATTGGGTAAATTAGTGCAATGTGTGAAGGGTTATTTTCTTCACTCATGATAGTAAAATCCATAATTCTAAAATTTGTAACGAAAAAGTAACGCTCATTATAAAAGTGCACAGTTTGTTATGGTGTCAGTATATGTATATGTGTGTGCGTGTGTGCGTGTGTGCGAGTGTGCGTGCGTGCGTGTGCATGTCTACTTGTATAACATATCCAGCTATCTAGTATCATTATAGTATCTCTTATTCATACTGCTAACTAAATGTATACTAATGTGTTGCACTAGATGGAGGTTGGGGCAAGTGCGCGTGCGTGCGTGCGTGCGTGCGTGCGTGCGTGCGTGCGTGCGTGCGTGCGTGCGTGCGTGCGTGCGTGCGTGCGTGCGTGCGTGCGTGCGCATGTCTACTTATATAACATATCGAGCTTTCTAGTATCATTATAGTATCTCTTATTCATATTGCTAACTAAATGTATACTAATGTGTTGCACTAGATGGAGGTTGGGGCAAGTGCGCGTGCGTGCGTGCGTGCGTGCGTGTGCATGTCTACTTGCATAACATATCCAGCTATCTAGTATCATTATAGTATCTCTTATTCATACTGCTAACTAAATGTATACTAATGTGTTGCACTAGATGGAGGTTGGGGCAAGTGCGCGTGCGTGCGTGCGTGCGTGCGCATGTCTACTTATATAACATATCGAGCTTTCTAGTATCATTATAGTATCTCTTATTCATACTGCTAACTAAATGTATACTAATGTGTTGCACTAGATGGAGGTTGGGGCAAGTGCGCGTGCGTGCGCGTGCGTGCGCGTGCGTGCGCGTGCGTGCGCATGTCTACTTGTATAACATATCGAGCTTTCTAGTATCATTATAGTATCTCTTATTCATACTGCTAACTAAATGTATACTAATGTGTTGCACTAGATGGAGGTTGGGGCAACTACACCATTGCCTCGTGCACAGTCACATGTGGAACGGGCGTACTCGTTTTACAAAGATCATGCAACGAGCCACCTCCGCAACATGGCGGGAAAGACTGCGTCGGTTCTCCAACAAAACTCGAAAAATGTGTGAAGGATCATTGTGCGATAGGTAAACTAACTAATTGTATATTATATAAATATTGCCTTCCTGGGTGGGCAATTTGAAAAATATCACCCCATGAACATGAATATTAATAGAGGCGTCAGGGGTATTATTTTTCATATTGCTCACTCAGGAATGCAATATTTATTTTATTATATCGAACCCATGTAGAAGTATTTGAAAAACAACCTGGTTACAGCAATCTATTAAGATTCGAGTAGTAGTAGTAGTAGTAGTAGTAGTAGCAGTAGCAGTAGTAGCAGTAGTAGTAGCAGTAGCAGTAGCAGCAGCAGTAGCAGTAGTACGAATACATTATTCGTGAAGTGTCTGTAGAGTTGTAGAATGATGTTTTGTAGTGTGATGGTCTTGAAGTATTCGATGATGGTGCAATAAAACGACATCTGGAGTAGGCATCTTCTTCCTCAAGTCCTAGTCCTGGTGGTCTTCTCTTTCTGAAAGGAGCCTTTATTGACCACACCCCTCATTGGTTGTCATCCCGCAGCAGCATATAAACAAATCTGACAGTTAGACAGCTGGCCGTCTCGATCGCTCCAGGGTCAGTCCATACCTCTACCACCTCTGTTGAATGAGGGAGAGGTGGTGAATTGTATGTACCGTGTCGCAAGGTCGACAACCAGAAGATCCCAGTATCCTACGCTGCTGCTGTGAGATGTGCCCCGACCGCGACTTGCATACCGTGAGGTCAGCCGGGAGACGAGTTGAGTTTTTTTATTATTTAAGTTTATTTAATGTCGCTACCGGTTTCCCATTTGAGCGACGGTAAACGAGTTGAGTAGTAGTACTAGTAGTTTTCGTTATAGTCGCCTCCGCCGAGGCACCTGGGCGACTGGTTTCTCTAAGAAGTTTATGTAGACATCTAAGTTGTTTATGAAGACAACTGGGAAGGCATCTTCGTTCTTCGCAGAGTGACACATCCTGTATCCTCTTTCGAAGGGGTCCCTTGTAGGGGCACATCCTCCACGATTTGTCAGCTCAAAACAGCAATAATGGTTCCGGTTTCTTCGCTGGGGTCCTCACGCCATCAAGAAGTCTGCGTTCCACCGTCTTCCTTGAAGGAGATCGCTCCCATTGAAGGAGCCGGCTAAAAAAATCCAGCTATCCGTCGTCTCCAGCACTAAGTGGTGCTGTCTCGCCAAGTAGGTACGTTAGTCGAATGGTACTCTGTATGTATATGTACAGAGTCACGCGATTCCGATGGCGCGTCTTACGTCATCGCAGTCCTTGAACCATATTCCTGTTGTGAGCTGTGCCTAGGTCACGACGTGCATGGAGGAAAAACCTGGCAACGAGTTGAGTTGTCTCTGGAAAGATATTTATATAATCTGGATGTATATAGACGCTAATGTGTATGTATATAAACGTCTACCTATTAAGAGAGGCGCTTTGTTTATATCCCAATGAGCGTTTTACTGATTCAGACTAGAAGCCACCAGCAGTCAATACTAACGAAACTATTGACCGGTCAATATTATATCGGAGGCGACTAGTAAATAATATTGACTGTTGGCCTATGTAAAGGTTCGTCTTGATAAGTCACGTGAGGCATAATACTATATACTATTGCCTCTTCAGAAAAACTAGACAATAAATAAACAGTCACCTGCTTTCGTTAAAATTTACCCGATTGGAACTTCATAAAAAAATCGATAAAACGTCATGATGTGTACACGTCGTGGTCAATCATACGTGACTTACCACGTCTTCGGGATGGCATACCTATCTTAATGTCGAAACACAAACAAGCACGTGTTGATGGGTTGAAATACTTGATTCGTCCGTCCGTCCGTATGTGGTCGGTGCTATTCCTCCAAGATCCATAACCTGACGTTTTCGATACTCGGTAATTTGATATTTGCATTTGCAGATGGAGGATGGAGTGAATGGAATAACGACTCAGTCTGCAAGGTTGTATGCGGCTGGTCGGTGCTACTCCTCCAAGATCCATAACCTGACGTTTTCGATACTCGGTAATTTGATATTTACATTTGCAGATGGAGCATGGAGTGAATGGAATAACGACTCAGTCTGCAAGGTTGTATGCGGCGATGGTCACCTGAGAAGGACACGGACTTGTACAAATCCTTCTCCACGATTCGGCGGAACCAAATGTGTAGGCGATGCCGTTGACAAACCTAGCATGTGCAATAACGGCCCGTGCCCTTCAGGTACAGTTACAGCAATCTGTTCTCAAATCGTATGTAAATATTACCCTGCTATGCATATCCAAAGGTTGTCATATTAGCGCAGTTGTTAGCACGCTCGCTTTATACCAATGTAACCCATGTTCGATTCTCGGACCGAAAGTATGTGAGATGGTACGGTGGCCGTCTGATCGGTGGGTTTTATCCGGGTTCCTCCCACACTAATAAAGAAAATATACGCTTTCATCCGCCCCAACTAGTATGATTAATATAAGTTGTTAACTCTTGTATCGGAATCATTGTTAAATAAAGAATGCCTATATATTACCAAACTAACAGCATTACGGCTGTCCGATTAGTGGTTAGCGTGCTCGCTTCTCACCAATGCAACCCTGGTTCCATCCTCGGACCGGGAAGTATGCGAGATGGTACGGTGGTCGCTAGATCGGACAGGTGGGTTTTCTCCGGGTACTCCGGTTTCCTCCCACACGAATGACCACATTTACGCTTTCATCCGCGCCAACTAGAGTGATTAATATAAGTTGTTAAAACTTGCTTCGCAATCGTTGTAAAATAAAAGTTTAAACTAAAACAGCATTGTATTTTACGTTTATTTATCGTCGCTATCGGTTACCCATATGAGCGACGCCTCCTGAAGAGATTAGTCATTTCAGATTGTGGATGATAATGCTACAGAAGGAGACCCTTTACAGAGTCTTCTCTGGTTCTTTTACGTGCACGGTGTAAAGCACCGACACGAGAACTCGGGTTAACGTCCCATCTGAAAGAATTAATTTTATTAGGGTCAGGCGGGGAATGAACCTGCGATCCCTGGATTACCAGTCCAGCTGGTTAACCACTGGACTACAGATAATGCTGTTTTAACAGAAGTATCGAATTTCATCGTTTTTATATGTTTACTCTGATATGAATACAGTGTCCAACGTTTCGTGTTTTGAATGCTTGTTAATGTGACAACAAATTTAAGTTGTTCGCCCATAATAAACATGTGATATAAATTCATATAATACACATCAACTACACCCTCGACCACGCCCATAACTCCACCCATTTCGTCCTCGCGACTACACCATTGACACAAACCCCTTCAACTACACACTTGACGGCGTCTGTAACAGGATGGACAGACAAAAGCTGGATCACAATACTCAATCAACACTCAGTACAATATTTACAAGTTTATTTACAATAATATGATGAATTATTTGTATGATTGATGATAATAATATAAACTATGTAGGTTCACACGGAGTTCTAAGATTGGGTCTTAAACAGTTCCTCTCTCAGTCTATACTATCATTGTAATACTCGCTAACTGTCTGTGAACGTTCTCTAACGTTACACCAATCTCGTATGTTTGTGCGTTTTAACGTTCTACACAACGCTCATGTGACGTAATCACACTTAGTCTACTACTATGCGTAGTTAAATAAACTAAATATAGATTCACGTATCCTTGACGATGTTCCCGTTCTGGCTCCCAGTATAATGTTGGCTTCCTCGAGCTATCTCAAGTAGACTAAGAACATCGTAGTGAGGGTTGTGGCGACACACAAATTCTCTCCACTCCGGGGGATATACCACGTCCGGGCAAAACAGAAAATACGTTCCGAATAATGTCCTTCCGGTAATGATCCAATCTCATTCCACGCCGGGAATATACGTCCGGTGGATGAAGCTTAAATATATACGGAGTCAAAAAAGAAACGATACCAAACTAAAAATGACGTAAAACGGATAAAACCATAGAAAGGTTTAATATATTATTACGTATCAGTACCGGGTATCTTATTGCAACGTCAGCCAACCATAAACACAGGTAAATAAACACCCGATAATCCTGGAACGCCGAATTTCCGATTTGCACGTGCTCCTCAACAAAGACAACTTCCTACACATGTACAAATCGGAAAACCGGTTTATTGTACTGGTATTGCATTATCATCGAGGAAAAACACCTTACATACCCATTGTTACCTCTAACAAAATGCCTAGGCTAAACCGCAATCAGAGAATGCGTGCCATTGGCATGATTGACGGCGGTTTACGTCAGCGTGACGTCGCAAATCGACTCGGGGTTACGCGGATCACGATAACACGTCTACTTCGACGTTATCGAACACATGGATCGGTGGACGACCGTCCAAGATCTGGTCGACCACGTGTGACGACGCGTGAACAGGACCGTCACATTCGGACGTCACATTTACGTGACCGGTTCCTACCTGCTACGCACACAGCTGCCGTTACTCCTGGGATGACCAACAATCGCATCAGTGCACAAATAGTCAGGAACCGGCTCGGTGAACGTGGCATTCGTGCCTATCGGGCATACGTTGGACCCATCCTGACACGACGTCATCGTGACGTACGGCGGGAATGGACGACGGAACGTGCTCACTGGAGTCGGATACAGTGGAATTCGGTGATGTTTAGGAAGCGTTATGGCGTGGGGCGGTATCACCTTCGGCAGTCGCACTGAACTGTTTGTGGTGGACGGGAACCTAAACACCCAGCGGTACTGTGATGAGATCCTTGCGCCAGTTGTTGTGCCGTTCCTTAACGCCAACAGAAACGTCACACTGTTCCAACAGGACAACGCCAGGTGTCAAACTGCTCGGATTTCCACCACATTATTGGAGCAGAACAATATTGAAACCCTGCCGTGGCCTGCTTTGTCACCAGACTTGTCACCCATAGAATATTTGTGGGATACGTTAGACCGCCGCGTCAGACGACGTCAGCCGGTAACGTTAAACCAACTGAGGGATGTTTTGCGTCAGGAGTGGACAAATATTGACCAGCAAGAGATTCAGACACTCTTCCGTTCTATGCGACGGCGGTGCATTGCAGTGAGAGACGCAAATGGTGCCCATACTCGGTATTGACGTCTGTGTGAAAACTCCATTAGACCCCTGTCCGACGAATTACGTCATCACGCAGCAGACAGTTTCGGAGGCTCAGTATGCTTTATGTGCTCCTCTTTCAAACATGTTGGACTATCATCTTATGAATTTTCAAAGAATGTTCTTAATAAATGTTGAAATTATAGACACATAAACACCAGGTATCGTTTCTTTTTTGACTCAGTATATATGGAAAATACTAGGTAAATTCCTATTATGTAACGTGCTATAAATGTACCAATAGTATACTGGCTATACTATTTTCAGTCATGATACGTCACATTTCTACTTTTAAACACTTCTACTTCCATTACAGCGATGCTTGCTATCGTTCGTTTATGATGATCAATCATAGTAAATGATATGAATATACCTATACAATTTATGTAACTGCAGTCAATTACATTAACAATTAACAAGGTCACGTACAAAATAAGAACAATAACTAAAGTCATATCGTACCACGTGCTACGGACCACGTGCGACTGACCACGTGTTACTATTTCAATGAATGAACTGTCATATATAACAACTGAAATAATTAAAATACCCTCTTCTGCCGGCAATACTTAATGATGGAGCCTCGAGTATAGAACCACATAAACCTCATACCGCCATAGTTAATTATGTTAACATGTAACCTTTACAACAAGTAATAGTTGCTGACAATATTAATGCTCATCATGGAACTGCGAGCATAGAATCACACAAACCTAATGTATCTACGGCGTTCCATAGTTAATGTCTACGGCGTTTCATAGTTAATGTGTTAACACAAAACTCTTTCAACAAAATAGTTACGGACAGAAAGACTCAGCATGGCGTAACTCTATACGGCATAATTTCGACATAAATTATGACGCTATAACTAAACAGAATTGACGTTAAATACAAAATACAATTTTAACATAAGTGCCCACATACCTCGTCTTCCGAGCAAAAATAAAAAATGTCCTGGATTAATTCACTAATCCGGTACGTCGAAACAGTCAATGTGTGTGCGCAAATATCATGAAAACCCGGCATTTATTACCACAGTGGTCTGCCTAGACAGTAACTGTGCATGAGATAAGTGCCCATTCCGTGCATTTGATATCACGCCATATGGCTGAATATTTATCAACGGAGGCCTGACATGGGGGCTTATAACTTTTTAGCAATAAGTTTTAAACGAAAACGTTAACGATTTACACATGAACGCAAACATGTACACAAATCTGATGCAATCTTAGCATACAAATATGGCAAAATAGAGGCCCGTATCTCAACGTTGTGACAGCGTCCTCTGCTACATCGACAACGTCCTCGACTACACCTTCGCCCTCGACGATCCCCATGACTGCGCCATTGACACAAACCCCTTCAACTACACACTTGACGGCGTCCTCTGCTACATCGACAACGTCCTCGACTACACCTTCGCCTACGCCCTCGACGATCCCCATGACTACGCCACTGGTTACACCGACTATTTCTGCGACTACACAATCGAGTGTGCATCGACTACGCTCTCGACTGTACAATCGAATGCACACTTGACACCTGAAGCGAAAGCGGTACCACTGCACTACCACCACTCCCACTAAGGTTCTACAAGCAGTACAATATCTCAGCCCTTATTTTAATTGGGCATACCGATATATACTAGGGGACATAGAAAACGCACACCTACATTATATACTAGAGGACATAGAAAACGCACACCTACATTATATACTAGAGGACATAGAAAACGCACACCTACATTATATACTAGAGGACATAGAAAACGCACACCTACATTATATACTAGAGGACATAGAAAACGCACACCTACATTATATACTAGAGGACATAGAAAACGCACACCTACATTATATACTAGAGGACATAGAAAACGCACACCTACATTATATACTAGAGGACATAGAAAACGCACACCTACATTATATACTAGAGGACATAGAAAACGCACACCTACATTATATACTAGAGGACATAGAAAACGCACACCTACATTATATACTAGAGGACATAGAAAACGCACACCTACATTATATACTAGAGGACATAGAAAACGCACACCTACATTATATACTAGAGGACATAGAAAACGCACACCTACATTATATACTAGAGGACATAGAAAACGCACACCTACATTATATACTAGAGGACATAGAAAACGCACACCTACATTATATACTAGAGGACATAGAAAACGCACACCTACATTATATACTAGAGGACATAGAAAACGCACACCTACATTATATACTAGAGGACATAGAAAACGCACCTACATTATATACTAGAGGACATAGAAAACGCACACCTACATTATATACTAGAGGACATAGAAAACGCACACCTACATTATATACTAGAGGACATAGAAAACGCACACCTACATTATATACTAGAGGACATAGAAAACGCACACCTACATTATATACTAGAGGACATAGAAAACGCACACCTACATTATATACTAGAGGACATAGAAAACGCACACCTACATTATATACTAGAGGACATAGAAAACGCACACCTACATTATATACTAGAGGACATAGAAAACGCACACCTACATTATATACTAGAGGACATAGAAAACGCACACCTACATTATATACTAGAGGACATAGAAAACGCACACCTACATTATATACTAGAGGACATAGAAAACGCACACCTACATTATATACTAGAGGACATAGAAAACGCACACCTACATTATATACTAGAGGACATAGAAAACGCACACCTACATTATATACTAGAGGACATAGAAAACGCACACCTACATTATATACTAGAGGACATAGAAAACGCACACCTACATTATATACTAGAGGACATAGAAAACGCACACCTACATTATATACTAGAGGACATAGAAAACGCACACCTACATTATATACTAGAGGATATAGAAAACGCACACCTGCATTATATACTAGAGGACATAGAAAACGCGCACCTACATTATATACTAGAGGACATAGAAAACGTACACCTACATTATATACTAGATCATAGAAAACGTACACCTACATTATATACTAGATCATAGAAAACGTACACCTACATTATATACTAGATCATAGAAAACGCACACCTACATTATATACTAGAGGACATAGAAAACGTACACCTACATTATATACTAGATCATAGAAAACGCACACCTACATTATATACTAGAGGACATAGAAAACGCGCACCTACATTATATACTTGAGGACATAGAAAACGCACACCTACATTATATGATTATTATTACATGAAAACGAAATATAACGATATATCACATCTTTATTACAAAACACAAACTGAACAACTAAAAATATTGCAAAATGTTTAAAACTATGTATTTATATAGTTATTGTTTTTCATGTAAAACACACACTTATCCGAAGTGTGCGTTTTCTATGTCCTTTAGTATATAATGTAGGTGTGCATTTTCTATGTCCTCTAGTACATAATGTAGGTGTGCGTTTTCTATGTCCTCTAGTATAGCTATGTAATTTGCTTTGTTTATTTTGGGAGACTAAAGTCATACATTTACAGCTGATGTCATGTGTTATTATTGTTTGAGGAAGTCACCGGTAGCCACTCCGAGCAGTATCTCGGACACTAACGTACACCTGTGTAGAACCACTGACCTTCAACAAGCAATCTGAATAGTTTCCTAACTTGACAGAAAACACGCTCAATGCGTAGGCTGTCCGATTAGAGCAGTGGATAGCATGCTGGCTTCTCACCAATGCAACCCGGGTTCGATCCTCGGACCGGGAAGTATGTGGGATGGTACGGTGGTCGCAATATCGGACTATGTCTGCCAGCGCTACATTCTCAAATATCTTCTCTTTCTTCTGCTTTCTTACCGGTATTATATTTCTGTCATTTCTAAGCAATATGCACATTTGGTATACATGTATTAGCTCCACACCGTCCAAAATAGTACTGTGTATTTTGAACTGCAAGGAGAGAAACTATATAAGCTCTGCTTCCGTTTTGATCCTTTCCTATTCTTTGATTTTGTGTGCATGTATTGTTTTGTGAATGTATAGAGTGGAATAAATATGTTTAAACCAATATTGGACAGGTGGTTTTCACCGGGTACTCCGGTTTCCTCCCACAAGAATGACCACACATACGCTTTCATCCGCGCCAACGAGAGTGATTAATATAAGTTGTTAGAACTTGTTTCACAATCATTGTAAAATAAATAAAGTTTATACGAACATCACCAATGGGATTAGAACCTACGTCAGTGAAGGTCAAGTGATTTGAAGTCAACGACCTTAACCACTCGACCAAGGAGACCCCAAACTAGGTAATAACTATCCATTGCGATATCGATTAATTTAAATGAATCGAATGAGGTAACGTTTTCTTTTTTAAGTAATAGCAATTTGTAATTCTGTTTATAGATATCAAAGTGTGCGACAAGGCACTTATTCAGAGAATTACAGTGCTAGCTCGTCAAGCTCGACACACTCAATCTCTCACAACATCAGCCTCATTTGTACACTCGACTACGTCATCTTTTACACCACCATCGACACCTTCGACTACGTCATCAAGAACACGCACGACCACGCCACCAACTACACTCTCGAGTACGAGAGCAACTACACCATCGACTACGAGATCAACTACACCGTCGACTACGAGATCAACTACACCATCGACTACGATATCAACAACACCATCGACTACGAGATCAGCTACACCATCGACTACGAGATCAACTACACCATCGACTACGAGATCAACTACACAATCGACTACGAGATCAACTACATCATTGACTACGAGATCAACTACACAATCGACTACGAGATCAACTACACCCTCCAATACACCAATAACACCGTCGACCACGACATCATCTACACCATCGACTTCGACATCATATTTACCCTCAACTACACAATCAAGTATGCCCTCGACTATGACATCATCTACACTATCGACTACACCATCTTCCATATCCTCGACTACGCCATCGAAAACATCACCGACTACGACTGCAACCACATCCGTATTCACATCCATGCTCACGTCAATGGCTACGTGTAGTCCTGATACAGTTACAAACATAGTAGGCATTGTTGAAACATACTGTAGTGTGCCACACGATAGAACAAAATGGCGGCTTGGAATAAAGGTAGTGTATGTTTTCCCTTCTTGTGATTGCCGAGCACTTATTATCTTATTTTAACCTGGTGGTCAGTTATTTGCAACAGAGAACAGAACCCCCACGGCCAAATTTCAGAAATTAAAATATCACGTGTCGCCGATATTGGAAATAATCTCTTATGTGTGTTTGTTTGATTGTTTATTTGGGTTGAATGTCGCACCAACAGCTTAGGTCAAATGGCGACTCTCCAACTATTATTGGTGGAGGAAGGTGCCCCCGAACAGTATTCCAGGGTGCTCCTCCGAGCGGTATAGGCGCGGACGGGCACCCGTGATGAACCATCGACCTTCCGCGAGCCAGCTGGGTAGGTTCCTCACATGGAATAATATCAATGTAGAACGAAAGGCGAATAACAACGACTGCGATTGACCACTCCACTCCAGTATGCTGGCATCGACTGTTACGTAGTCAAACCTGTCTATAAAGGCCACCCTCGGGAAAGTCAAAAAGTGGCCTTTGTTGGAAGGTGGCCTCTCAATAGAGGGGTAAAATGAATTGAAAATGGCTCGACGGGAGAGAAAAATGGTGGTCTTTAGAGACAGGTTTTTCATATGCGGCCTTTATTCGGAGGTGGCCTTTATTACAGGTTAGTGGAAGTCGTGATAGCGCAATGGGTGCGCGTTCGCTTCATGTGCGAAAGGTCCGGAGTTCGAGCCCCGCTGGAGCCGTTACGATTGTGCCCTTAGGCAAGGCATTTAAAATTCCACGTTGCCTCTTCTCTCTCCCTCGTGGCGATGGATTCCATCAGGAATGAGGTCTCGAGAGTGATTAATATAAGTTGAATAACTTGTTTCGCAATCGAGCTAAAATAAATTTGTATAAACTAGCACAGGTTTGACCATATTTGTTTTTATTTATGTGTGTATCGTGTTATAGTGTGTTATACTATAGTGTTAGACTTCATAATTACACTATGCGTGCTTGCACTCCATTAGTATTATATTCAATCCTACGCGTGCATGTACGAAATTAACAATTTAAAGTTAGTAGGATCTTGTTATATAAGCGTGTGTTTTAAGTAATATATAAGCCTCAAACGGATCCAATATGTAAAATATTGTTACTGTCTTCGGCGGTACGCTCCTCACACAGTCAAACATTTTACATGTTGGATCGTTTTCGGCTTATATCCTATACAGACGGATCTGTAGTCCTGTAGTAAACACTTTGATAATCCAGGGACCGCAAGTTCGACCGTCTGACCCTAATACAATTAACAGTATTTCAGGTGGGACTTTAAACCAAGGTCTCTTGTCGGTGATTTACACTGTGCACGTAAAAGAATCAGAGGAGACTCTGGAATGGGTGTCTGTCTGTATCATTGCACTATCCTCCAACAAGCTAAAATGACTAATCTCGTCAGGAAGCGTCGCTCATATGGGCAACCGGTAGCGACGATAAATAAACGTTATTGCTCGCGTCATGTTAATTACAAACGGTATAGGCATTGTTGAAACATACTGCAGAGTATGTTACAGGAGGGAACAAAATGGCGGCTTAGTTTATGCAAATTTATTTTGAGCTCGATTGCGAAACAAGTTATTTCAACTTATATTAATCACTCTCGAGACCTCATACCTGATGGAATCCATCGCCATGAAGGAGAGAGAAGAGGCAACGTGGAATTTAAATGCTTTGCCTAAGGGCACACTCGTAATGGCTCCAGCGGGGCTCGAACTCCGGACCGTTCGCACCTGAAGCGAACGCGCATCCACTGAGCTATCACGACTTCCACAATGGCGGCTTGGATAGACACATAGATATATAACTTGTCCCCATGTTCTTCGTAGTCCCTACTCAGGCGATGTGCACGCCCCCCCCCGGAGGTATTGAATTGTATCCGAATATACCGCAACCATTACATGATGCATATTTATATTGCAGATCCATGGAAACTGTGAAATGATTCCACTGTATACGCCAGTAGGCTCCTCGGATAATGGGTTTCATGTTAACGAGTATGGGGTAATGGTGGACTGCTTTGAAAACAGTTTGCAGGTTGGTATGCTATATTGCAAATACATGTACAAGCAAACCATACCGAGTTCGTGCAACAGTAGGTTAATCGCTCTCGGAAACTCATTCCTGATGGATCGCCATTAGGGAGAGCAAAGAGGCAATGTGGAATTGTACGTTGCCTAATGACGCCATAACCGTGATTATGACATGGCTCGAACTCTGATATAGGGCGGACACCGTATATACGTTATACCATGGAGGCTCTACGAAAGGGGATCATACGTGTATATCTCTTCTGGGCGATATAAGACCGTCACTGCACTCTTGCTTTAACACCCCGTAGGGACGTGGTTATTGTTTTTAGCACCGTCTGTCTGTCTGTCTGTCAAATGCTTGATCGTGGATTGTGATGAAAGTTCACCTACCAGACGACGTGTCCGTAATCTAGGTCGGACCGATGTCTTTAATCTGATTCAATTTATTGCTACAGATGGTGTCCAGAACGTGTAGAAACGAAATCGTGATTAACTTCTATAATCTCACAGACATACATACAAGCGTCTATATGATACTGTTTTTAGCACCGTCTGTCTGTCTGTCAAATGCTTGATCGTGGATTGTGATGAAAGTTCACCTACCAGACGACGTGTCCGTATTCTAGGTCGGCCCAATGTCTTTAATCTGATTCAATTTATTGCTACAGATGGTGTCCAGAACGTGTAGAAACGAAATCGTGATTAACTTCTATAATCTCACAGAAGTACATACGAGCGTCTATATGATACTGTTTTAGCACCGTCTGTCTGTCTGTCAAATGCTTGATCGTGGATTGTGATGAAAGTTCACCTACCAGACGACGTGTCCGTAATCTAGGTCGGCCCAATGTCTTTAATCTGATTCAATTTATTGCTACAGATGGTGTCCAGAACGTGTAGAAACGAAATCGTGATTAACTTCTATAATCTCACAGAAGTACATACGAGCATCTATATGATAACTGTTTTAGCACCGTCTGTCTGTCTGTCAAATGCTTGATCGTGGATTGTGATGAAAGTTCACCTACCAGACGACGTGTCCGTAATCTAGGTCGGCCCAATGTCTTTAATCTGATTCAATTTATTGCTACAGATGGTGTCCAGAACGTGTAGAAACGAAATCCATATTAACTTCTATAATCTCACAGACGTACATACGAGCGTCTATATGATACTGTTTGAAAGCTGAAGTCGCTTGTCCGAGATGCATGGAACTTGTGGCTTTAAACAACATTAGCGTGTCTTCATGAACAACTGTGACAGATACTTATGTGTTGCTATTAAAATCAACAACGTTGGCTTCGGTCGTAATTATTCTATCATTAGTTGCACCTTCTTAATGGTCAGCTAGGTACTAACACATTGCATTGCAGGTTCGATCCCCGTCTGATCCTAATAATATTAAAAGTCTTTCAGATGGGATTTAAAACCGAGGTACCGTGTCGGTGCATTACACCATGCACGGAAAAGAACCAAATGAGACTATGGAATGGGTGCGTGTCTGTATCATTATCCTCCAAAACTCTTAAATAAATATTATCTTCAGGAGGCGTCGCTCATATTGGCAACCGGTAGCGACTATAAATCAGGCCTCGACACATTTTTTATTTCTTACTCGTCCTACTGGGCGAGTGATGCCACCGTTCCACTCGTCCAGATTGGACTATCACTCGTCCCATGTATTTTAGGAAAATTAAAAATCGTCAGAATTGCACTTTAATTTATTAATAAATGCAACTATGTGGCAGCATAAACACATTAAAATATCCTCGGTGATTTCCCATTATCACGCCTGATAATCATTCCGAAGAAAGTAAAACGGATATTATTTTATTTTGTTCCTTCGATTTATATTGGATATTTAGCTGAAATTTTCACTCGTCCGACTGGGCAAGCGACTTGGAATTTCTACTAGTCCAGATCGAAAAGTCACTCGTAAATACGAGCGGACGAGTGGCTTTGTCGAGCTCTGTAAATAAACTTAAAACACACCATTATTGTTACCGGCATACAGTTTCATTTGAACATATTTATTCTTCATAATTGGCAAGGAGCATACATGCATACGTATTTTTTATTTATCCCCTGCATAACATTATACTGCAAGGTAGGGCTATTGACCAAATATTGCTTTGTTTCGAGGGCTCAAACTCACACCAGCAGCTTAGGTCTCCCGCTATTAGTGGTGGAAGAAGACTCAGGGTGTCCCTCCGTGCAGTATTTCAGGCACTGACGGACACCCGGGTAGTTCCACCGACCATCCGCATGTCAGCTGCATAGCTGGAGCCGTTACGATTCTGTCCATAGGCAAGGCATTTACATTCCACGTTGCTTCTTCTCTCTCCCTCGTGGTGATGGATTCCATTAGGAATGAGGTATCGAGAATTGATTGATATAAGTTGTAAGAACTTGTTTCGCAATCGAGCTAAAATAATTGTATAAACTAAAGCTGGATAGCTTCATCACATGACTGGATAGCTTCATCACATGGCTGGATAGCTTCATCACATGGCTGGATAGCTTCATCACATGGCTGGATAGCTTCATCACATGACTGGATAGCTTCATCACATGGCTGGATAGCTTCATCACATGACTGGATAGCTTCATCTCATGGCTGGATAGCTTCATCACATGACTGGATAGCTTCATCACATGGCTGGATAGCTTCATCACATGGCTGGATAGCTTCATCACATGGCTGGATAGCTTCATCACATGACTGGATAGCTTCATCACATGGCTGGATAGCTTCATCACATGACTGGATAGCTTCATCACATGGCTGGATAGCTTCATCACATGACTGGATAGCTTCATCACATGGCTGGATAGCTTCATGGATAGCTTCATCACATGACTGGATAGCTTCATCACATGGCTGGATAGCTTCATCACATGGCTGGATAGCTTCATCACATGACTGGATAGCTTTATCACATGGCTGGATAGCTTCATCACATGGCTGGATAGCTTCATCACATGACTGGATAGCTTCATCACATGGCTGGATAGCTTCATCACATGACTGGATAGCTTCATCACATGGCTGGATAGCTTCATTACATGGCTGGATAGCTTCATGGATAGCTTCATCACATGACTGGATAGCTTCATCACATGGCTGGATAGCTTCATCACATGACTGGATAGCTTCATCGCATGACTGGATAGCTTCATCACATGACTGGATAGCTTCATCACATGACTGGATAGCTTCCACGGACTTCGACACACCGACTGGGATTCGATCCCTACAGCGGTGAGATGTAAGTGATTTTAAGTTAACAACCGTAAACACTCGGGCATGTAGTTATGCATGAGTTATAGCCTGTATATAATATAAACCGTGCACGTGCATTAAATGTAAAAATGTACATGTATATCCTTTTAGACAAACATTAGGCACATTTGGTTATCAAGATGTGCGAAATATTGGGTAAATTAGTACAATGTGTGATGGATTATTTTCTTCACCCATGATAGTAAAATTCATAATTCTAAAATTTGTAACGAAAACGTAACGCTTATTACACATTGAAACATGCATGCAGAAACATCGACGAGAAACTAGGTAAAAACGACAAGATCACAGTTTGTTGCCTTTAGTAAACATTACTTACAATATGACCATAGGACCAAACAAGTCCGCCTCCGTGGTCGAGTGGTTAAGGTCGCTGACTTGTATACCACTGTAACCTATCATCACTGATGGTCACGGGTTCGAGCCCCGCTCAAGCCGTGTCTCATTTATATGAAAAAGTTGGCAGTTTCTTACGGAGGTTGGTGCAACCAAGTACTGGTTAACCGCTGGAGCCTGCCCAGGAAAGGTGTTGTTAAGTAAACTGCCCGCCGGCGATATAGCCCAAAATGGTGCTGATGCAGGCGTAAAACCCGAAATATAATAATAATAATAGGACCAAACAAAAAGTTGTGTCTTGTGCCTTTGGCTCATTATAAAAGAGAACGAACAGATCACCATTCTATCATGTACATGGTTGTTTACAATTGCAATAAGGAATTGGACAGAAAGCTATACAGCTTACGGTTGTCCTCTCCTTAACATATCACCATTACCGATTAGTGCAGTAGTGAAGGCGCTCGCTTCGCACCAATGCAACCCGGGTTCGATCCTCGGACCGGGAAGTATGTGAGATGGTACAGTGGTCGCCAGATCGAACATGTCGATTTTCTTCGGATACTACGGTTTCCCCCCACACGAATGAACACATATACCCTTTCATCCCCGCCAACGAGAGTGATTGATATAAGTTGTTAAAACTTGTTTCGCAATCGTTGTAAAAGAAATATAAAGCTTAAAAGCTTTGAACAGATCATCAAATAAGAGGTTAATATTGAATTGCGTACTAGATTGAATGGGAGTTGAGTGTTTCCTCCACACATTTTCATCAAAATTCATAAACTGCTTTTTTGAATTATCATGACCGGTAGCAGACTGGGCAGAAACTGGGCAGTTCATTTGGCAACGTTTGGAACAAAACAAGGACAAGTAAGACAAGTGTGACCAGGTACAAGGCTTTTATTTATTAAAACATAGTTACAACAGTCAATATGACCATCAGTTGTAAATACACGATGATTGGCAACACATATTACTTGTCAAATCGCATGTTACATGTGTAATGACATCATACACGTTAGTATTACCTAGAAATGTATTTTAAGTTGTTAACCTATTATTTGCCGTTATTTGCCTACCACAATACTGTCTATCGCCTAGGTTCATACACTGTTTTCCAATATGATATCTCAATTTCTCATTTGATATCACCGGTTCTGGTTTGATATCACCGGGTCTTGTTTGATATCACCTGTTCTGGTTTGATATCACCGAGTTTGGTTTGATATCACCGGGTCTGGTTTGATATATCACCTGTTCTGGTTTGATACTGGCTCTTGCTCGTATTTAACCAGCGCCTGAGAAAATAACGCATGCGAACTCAGTGCTAGTTTGTTTACTTCCTGTAGCGTCTTTGTGTCACGTGACAGATAACACATGTTTGTAATTTCGTGGTTATATTTCACTCGTTTTCGTGTATCTAAATTCAGTAATTGCGATTTATTCCTGATAATTGGATAACGGAAAGATGGATTTCGATTATTTAATGTTCATATCAAAGTAATAAATACGTGGCTAGTTTCATATCAGTCTATGTATATGATAGATCACGAATTGGCCCGTCTTAACGAAATATACATCCTCGCTTCGCTCGATAAGACGGGCCAATGAGTTGATCTATCTGACTTAGACAACATACATAAGTAGGTCACGTCTATACGATTTAGCGAGAAATGTGGCTTTTTCATTGGACCATGTCACATAGTCGTTGTCCAAATAACGGTAGGCCTACTGAAGCCGAATGTCAAAGGCTAATATCAGGTTACCGATGGTCGATATCTAAGCTGATATGAAACTAGTCACACAATAACCTCTAAATATTTAATGTAGTGCTGACGCATGTGACGTAGATAATGATGTAGAGGAACACGCTATTGCATTCTTCTGGAAGCAATGACAATGTACGTGTGTAGCATGTGACGTAGTTAATGATGTAGTGAACACGCTATTGCATTCTTCTGGAAGCAATGCCAATGCACGTGTGTAGCAGGTGACGTAGTTAATGATGTAGTGAACACGCTATTGCATTCTTCTGGAAGCAATGACAATGCACGTCTGTAGCATGTGTCGTAGTTAATGAAATAGTGAACACGCTATTGTATTCTTCTGGAAGCAATGATAATGCACGTCTGTAGCATGTGACGTAGTTAATGATGTAGTGAACACGCTATTGCATTCTTCTGGAAGCAATGACAATGCACGTGTGTAGCATGTGACGTAGATAATGATGTAGTGAACACGCTATTGCATTCTTCTGGAGGCAATGACAATGCACGTCTGTAGCATGCGACGTAGTTAATGATGTAGTGAACATGCTATTGCATTCTTCTGGAAGCAATGACAAAGCACGTGTGTATCGTGTGACGTAGTTAATGATGTAGTGAACACGCTATTGCATTCTTCTGGAAGCAATGACAATACACGTGTGTAGCATGTGACATAGTTAATGATGTAGTGAACACGCTATTGCATTCTTCTGGAAGCAATGACAATGCACGTGTGTAGCATGTAACGTAGTAAATGATGTAGTGAACACGTTATTGCATTCTTCTGGAAGCAATGACAATGCACGTGTGTAGCATGTGACGTAGTTAATGATGTAGTGAACACGCTATTGTATTCTTCTGGAAGCAATGACAATGCACGTCTGTAGCATGTGACGTAGTTAATGATGTAGTGAACACGCTATTGCATTCTTCTGGACGCAATGACAATGCACGTCTGTAGCATGTGACGTAGTTAATGATGTAGTGAACACGCTATTGCATTCTTCTGGAAGCAATGACAATGCACGTCTGTAGCATGTGACGTAGTTAATGATGTAGTGAACACGCTATTGCATTCTTCTGGAAGCAATGACAATGCACGTGTGTAGCATGTGACGTAGATAATGATGTAGTGAACACGCTATTGCATTCTTCTGGAAGCAATGACAATGCACGTGTGTAGCATGTGACGTAGTTAATGATGTAGTGAAGACGCTATTGCATTCTTCTGGAAGCAATGACAATGCACGTGTGTAGCATGTGACGTAGTTAATGATGTAGTGAACACGCTATTGCATTCTTCTGGAAGCAATGCCAATGCACGTGTGTAGCATGTGACGTAGTTAATGATGTAGTGAACACGCTGTTGCATTCTTCTGGAAGCAACGACAATGTACGTGTGTAGCATGTGACGTAGTTAATGATGTAGTGAACACGCTATTGCATTCTTCTGGAAGCAATGACAATGCACGTCGGTAGCATTTGACGTAGTTAATGATGCAGTGAACAAGCTTGCATTCTTCTTGAAGCAATGACAATGCACGTCTGTAGCATGTGCCGTAGTAAATGATGTAGTGAACACGCTATTGCATTCTTCTGGAAGCAATGACAATTCACGTCGGTAGCATGTGACGTAGTTAATGATGTAGTGAACACGCTATTGCATTCTTCTGGAAGCAATGCCAATGCACTTGTGTAGAATGTGACATAGTTAATGATGTAGTGAACACGCTACTACATTCTTCTGGAAGCAATGACAATGCACGTCTGTAGCATGTGACGTAGTTAATGATGTAGTGAACACGCTATTGCACTCTTCTGGAAGCAATGACAATGCACGTCTGTAGCATGTGTCGTAGTTAATGATGTAGTGAACACGCTATTGTATTCTTCTGGAAGCAATGATAATGCACGTCTGTAGCATGTGACGTAGTTAATGATGTAGTGAACACGATATTGCATTCTTCTGGAAGAAATGACAATGTACATCTGTAGCATGTGATGTAGATAATGATGTAGTGAACACGCTATTGCATTCTTCTGGAAGCAATGACAATGCATGTGTGTAGCATGTGACGTAGTTAATGATGTAGTGAACACGCTATTGCATTCTTCTGGAAGAAATGACAATGCACGTGTGTAGCATGTGACGTAGTTAATGATGTAGTGAACACGCTGTTGCATTCTTCTGGAAGCAATGACAATGCATGTGTGTAGCATGTGACGTAGTTAATGATGTAGTGAACACGCTATTGCATTCTTCTGGAAGCAATGACAATGCACGTCGGTAGCATCTGACGTAGTTAATGATGCAGTGAACAAGCTTGCATTCTTCTGGAAGCAATGACAATGCACGTCTGTAGCATGTGACATAGTTAATGATGTAGTGAACACGCTATTGCATTCTTCTGGAAGCAATGACAATGCACGTGTGTAGCATGTGACGTAGATAATGATGTAGTGAACACGCTATTGCAATCTTCTGGAAGCAATGACAATGCACGTATGTAGCATGTGACGTAGTTAATGATGTAGTGAACACGCTATTGCATTCTTCTGGAAGCAATGGCAATGCACGTCTGTAGCATGTGACGTAGTTAATGATGTAGTGAACACGCTATTGCATTCTTCTGTAAGCAATTACAATGCACGTGTGTAGCATGTGACGTAGTTAATGATGTAGTGAACACGCTGTTGCATTCTTCTGGAAGCAATGACAATGCACGTGTGTAGCATGTGACGTAGATAATGATGTAGTGAACACGCTATTGCATTCTTCTGGAAGCAATGACAATGCATGTCTGTAGCATGTGACATAGTTAATGATGTAGTGAACACGGTATTGCATTCATCTGGAAGCAATGACAATGCACGTCTGTAGCATGTGACGTAGTTAATGATGTAGTGAACACGCTATTGCATTCTTCTGGAAGCAATGACAATGCACGTGTGTAGCATGTGACGTAGTTAATAATGTAGTGAACACGCTATTGCATTCTTCTGGAAGCAATGACAATGCACGTATGGAGCATGTGACGTAGTTAATGATGTAGTGAACACGCTATTGCATTCTTCTGGAAGCAATGACAATGCACCTCTGTAGCATGTGACGTAGTTAATGATGTAGTGAACACGCTATTGCATTCTTCTGGAAGCAATGACAATGCACGTATGGAGCATGTGACGTAGTTAATGATGTAGTGAACACGCTATTGCATTCTTCTGGAAGCAATGACAATGCACGTGTGTAGCATGTGACGTAGTTAATGATGTAGTGAACATGCTATTGCATTCTTCTGGAAGCAATGACAATGCACGTCTGTAGCATGTGACGTAGTTAATGATGTAGTGAACACGCTATTGCATTCTTCTGGACGCAATGACAATGCACGTCTGTAGCATGTGACGTAGTTAATGATATAGTGAACACGCTATTGCATTCTTCTGGAAGCAATGACAATGTACGTCTGTAGCATGTGGCATAGTTAATGATGTAGTGAACACGGTATTGCATTCTTCTGGAAGCAATGACAATGCACGTCTGTAGCATGTGACGTAGTTAATGATGTAGTGAACACGCTATTGCATTCATCTGGAAGCAATGACAATGCACGTGTGTAGCATGTGACGTAGTTAATGATGTAGTGAACACGCTGTTGCATTCTTCTGGAAGCAAAGACAATGCACCTGTGTAGCATGTGACGTAGTTAATGATGTAGTGAACACGCTATTGCATTCTTCTGGAAGCAATGCCAATGCATGTGTGTAGCATGTGACATAGTTAATGATGTAATGAACACGCTGTTGCATTCTTCTGGAAGCAATGACAATGCATGTGTGTAGCATGTGACGTAGTTAATGATGTAGTGAACACGCTATTGCATTCTTCTGGAAGCAATGACAATGCACGTCGGTAGCATCTGACGTAGTTAATGATGCAGTGAACAAGCTTGCATTCTTCTGGAAGCAATGACAATGCACGTCTGTAGCATGTGACATAGTTAATGATGTAGTGAACACGCTATTGCATTCTTCTGGAAGCAATGACAATGCACGTGTGTAGCATGTGACGTAGATAATGATGTAGTGAACACGCTATTGCAATCTTCTGGAAGCAATGACAATGCACGTATGTAGCATGTGACGTAGTTAATGATGTAGTGAACACGCTATTGCATTCTTCTGGAAGCAATGACAATGCACGTCTGTAGCATGTGACGTAGTTAATGATGTAGTGAACACGCTATTGCATTCTTCTGGAAGCAATGACAATGCACGTGTGTAGCATGTGACGTAGTTAATGATGTAGTGAACACGCTGTTGCATTCTTCTGGAAGCAATGACAATGCACGTATGGAGCAATTGACGTAGTTAGTTTATACAAATTTATTTTAGCTCGATTGCGAAACAAGTTATTTCAACTTATATAAATCACTCTCGAGACCTCATTCCTGATGGAATCCATCGCCACGAGGGAGAGAAGAGGCAACGTGGAATTTAAATGCCTTGCCTAAGGGCATAATCGTAACGGCTCCAGTGGGGCTCGAACTCCGGACCTTTCGCACCTGAAGCGAACGCGCATCCACAGCGCTATCACGACTTCCACGTTTGACGTAGTTAATGATGTAGTGAACACGCTATTGCATTCTTCTGGAAGCAGTGACAATGCATGTATGTAGCATGTGACGTAGTTAATGATGTAGTGAACACGCTATTGCATTCTTCTGGAAGCAATGACAATGCACCTCTGTAGCATGTGACGTAGTTAATGATGTAGTGAACACGGTATTGCATTCTTCTGGAAGCATTGACAATGCACGTCTGTAGCATGTGACGTAGTTAATGATGTAGTGAACACGCTATTGCATTCTTCTGGAAGCAATGACAATGCACGTCTGTAGCATGTGACGTAGTTAATGATGTAGTGAACACGCTATTGCATTCTTCTGGAAGCAATGACAATGCACGTCTGTAGCATGTGACGTAGTTAATGATGTAGTGAACATGCTATTGCATTCTTCTGGAAGCAATGACAATGCACGTCTGTAGCATGTGACGTAGTTAATGATGTAGTGAACACGCTATTGCATTCTTCTGGAAGCAATGACAATGCACGTGTGTAGCATGTGACGTAGTTAATGATGTAGTGAACACGCTATTGCATTCTTCTGGAAGCAATGACAATGCACGTATGGAGCATGTGACGTAGTTAATGATGTAGTGAACACGCTATTGCATTCTTCTGGAAGCAATGACAATGCACCTCTGTAGCATGTGACGTAGTTAATGATGTAGTGAACACGCTATTGCATTCTTCTGGAAGCAATGACAATGCACGTCTGTAGCATGTGACGTAGTTAATGATGTAGTGAACACGCTATTGCATTCTTCTGGACGCAATGACAATGCACGTCTGTAGCATGTGACGTAGTTAATGATATAGTGAACACGCTATTGCATTCTTCTGGAAGCAATGACAATGTACGTCTGTAGCATGTGGCATAGTTAATGATGTAGTGAACACGGTATTGCATTCTTCTGGAAGCAATGACAATGCACGTCTGTAGCATGTGACGTAGTTAATGATGTAGTGAACACGCTATTGCATTCATCTGGAAGCAATGACAATGCACCTGTGTAGCATGTGACGTAGTTAATGATGTAGTGAACACGCTGTTGCATTCTTCTGGAAGCAAAGACAATGCACCTGTGTAGCATGTGACGTAGTTAATGATGTAGTGAACACGCTATTGCATTCTTCTGGAAGCAATGCCAATGCATGTGTGTAGCATGTGACATAGTTAATGATGTAATGAACACGCTGTTGCATTCTTCTGGAAGCAATGACAATGCATGTGTGTAGCATGTGACGTAGTTAATGATGTAGTGAACACGCTATTGCATTCTTCTGGAAGCAATGACAATGCACGTCGGTAGCATCTGACGTAGTTAATGATGCAGTGAACAAGCTTGCATTCTTCTGGAAGCAATGACAATGCATGTCTGTAGCATGTGACATAGTTAATGATGTAGTGAACACGCTATTGCATTCTTCTGGAAGCAATGACAATGCACGTGTGTAGCATGTGACGTAGATAATGATGTAGTGAACACGCTATTGCAATCTTCTGGAAGCAATGACAATGCACGTATGTAGCATGTGACGTAGTTAATGATGTAGTGAACACGCTATTGCATTCTTCTGGAAGCAATGACAATGCACGTCTGTAGCATGTGACGTAGTTAATGATGTAGTGAACACGCTATTGCATTCTTCTGGAAGCAATGACAATGCACGTGTGTAGCATGTGACGTAGTTAATGATGTAGTGAACACGCTGTTGCATTCTTCTGGAAGCAATGACAATGCACGTATGGAGCAATTGACGTAGTTAGTTTATACAAATTTATTTTAGCTCGATTGCGAAACAAGTTATTTCAACTTATATAAATCACTCTCGAGACCTCATTCCTGATGGAATCCATCGCCACGAGGGAGAGAAGAGGCAACGTGGAATTTAAATGCCTTGCCTAAGGGCATAATCGTAACGGCTCCAGTGGGGCTCGAACTCCGGACCTTTCGCACCTGAAGCGAACGCGCATCCACAGCGCTATCACGACTTCCACGTTTGACGTAGTTAATGATGTAGTGAACACGCTATTGCATTCTTCTGGAAGCAGTGACAATGCATGTATGTAGCATGTGACGTAGTTAATGATGTAGTGAACATGCTATTGCATTCTTCTGGAAGCAATGACAATGCACCTCTGTAGCATGTGACGTAGTTAATGATGTAGTGAACACGGTATTGCATTCTTCTGGAAGCATTGACAATGCACGTCTGTAGCATGTTACGTAGTTAATGATGTAGTGAACACGCTATTGCATTCTTCTGGAAGCAATGACAATGCACGTGTGTAGCATGTGACGTAGTTAATGATGTAGTGAACACGCTATTGCATTCTTCTGGAAGCAATGACAATGCACGTGTGTAGCATGTGACGTAGTTAATGATGTAGTGAACACGCTATTGCATTCTTCTGGAAGCAATGACAATGCACGTGTGTAGCATGTGACGTAGTTAATGATGTAGTGAACACGCTATTGCATTCTTCTGGAAGCAATGACAATGCACGTGTGTAGCATGTGACGTAGTT
Source organism: Archivesica marissinica (assembly GCA_014843695.1). Lineage (NCBI taxonomy): Eukaryota > Metazoa > Mollusca > Bivalvia > Venerida > Vesicomyidae > Archivesica > Archivesica marissinica. The sequence goes on along the minus strand of CM026392.1, from coordinate 25,178,875 downwards.
AATGATGTAGTGAACACGCTATTGCATTCTTCTGGAAGCAATGACAATGCACGTGTGTAGCATGTGACGTAGTTAATGATGTAGTGAACACGCTATTGCATTCTTCTGGAAGCAATGACAATGCACGTATGTAGCATGTGACGTAGTTAATGATGTAATGAACACGCTATTGCATTCTTCTGGAATCAATGACAATGCACGTATGTAGCATGACGTATTAATGCTAATGTAATGAAACCGCTATATTTATGCAGAAAAAGACAACTCATATCAGTGGCATGTGACGTAATCATGATAATGGACAAATCCTGATAATGGAGTGAAACCGTTATTGCAGAAATGAATCTGGCAGAAATGACAAAAAACATGTAAACTCATATGACGTAGTCAATACAAGTGGATAATAAAGCTATTTCGATATATCTGCTGCTATTTCGATATATCTGTCGTTATCTCGATATATCTGCCGCTATTTCAATATATCTGTCGCTATTTCGATATATCTGTCGCTATTTCGATATATCTGCCGCTATGTCGATATATCTGTCGCTATTTCGATATCTCTCTCGCTATTTCGATATATCTGCCGCTATTTCGATATATCTGCCGCTATTTCGATATATCTGCCGCTATCTCGATATATCTGTGGCTATTTCGATATATATGCTGCTATTTCGATATATCTGCCGCTATTTCGATATATCTGTCGCTATTTCGATATATCTGTCACTATTTCGATATATCTGTCGCTATCTCGATATATCTGCCGCTATTTCAATATATCTGTCGCTATATCGATATATCTGCCGCTATTTCGATATATCTGTCGCTATTTCGATATATCTGTCGCTATTTCGATATATCTGTCGCTATTTCGATATATCTGTCGCTATTTCGATATATCTGCCGCTATTTCGATATATCTGTATCTGCCGCTATCTCGATATATCTGTCGCTATTTCGATATATCTGCCGCTATTTCGATATATCTATCGCTATTTCGATATATCTGCCGCTATTTCGATATATCTGCCGCTATTTCGATATATCTGCCGCTATTTCGATATATCTGCCGCTATTTCGATATATCTGTCGCTATTGTTTTGTTATTTCGATATATCTGTCGCTATCTCGATATATCTGCCGCTATTTCAATATATCTGTCGCTATATCGATATATCTGCCGCTATTTCGATATATCTGTCGCTATTTCGATATATCTGTCGCTATTTCGATATATCTGTCGCTATTTCGATATATCTGTCGCTATTTCGATATATCTGCCGCTATTTCGATATATCTGTATCTGCCGCTATCTCGATATATCTGTCGCTATTTCGATATATCTGCCGCTATTTCGATATATCTATCGCTATTTCGATATATCTGCCGCTATTTCGATATATCTGCCGCTATTTCGATATATCTGCCGCTATTTCGATATATCTGCCGCTATTTCGATATATCTGTCGCTATTTCGATATATCTGTCGCTATTTCGATATATCTGCCGCTATTACAATGACGATATTGTGGTATATAGTCTGCTGTTGCGATATATCGATAGCGATCCAATATATCGGCCGCTATTACAATATACATGTAGTGGACGCTATTTTGGTATATAGGCTGTTGTTGCGATTAATCGATAGCGATATATAGGCCACAATCCAATATATCGGCCGCTATTACAATATACATGTAGTGGACGCTATTGTGGTATATAGGCTGTTGTTGCGATTAATCGATAGCGATATATAGGCCACAATCCAATATATCGGCCGCTATTGCGATATATAGCTGGCTGTTGCGATATATCGGACGCTTTTGCGATATATAGGTTGCTAATGCGATTTATGAGCCGATATATATAATACAGTCTACATCCGTTATGTCGAATTCCGGACCGAACAAAATACTTCGACATAACCGAAGTTTGACAGATCCAGTTATATGCACAATGATATTGTCTGAAACGGGACTTTGATCCGATTTCGAGATAACCGACTTTGACCTAACGGATGTAGACTGTATACGAGTTGAGCTGCGATTATGACATATTACATAATTATACATGATATATACACATCTCACTTACAAATATGAAGCCGGGTGGTAATACCCGTTAGTCTATTGGCATCGTTGTTCTGGTTGTAACATTTTGCAGTGATAGTACCATGATGGTAATACAATGGTTACCGTAGCCTAGGAACAGGCGTCGATATAGTTTGCCTCGTCAGTCAAATAAATATAGTTTAACACCGAGACTATTAATTGGGTCGTATTGCGTTTCTGATAATATAATTTTGCCAGAAGTTAGAAAGTGAAAAATCGACAGACTGGAACCCAGGCTATGGTTACCGCAAAGCACGGTGCTATGTTCATTCGATCGCCGTGTGTAACAACGCCAAGACAATACTTGATAGCAGCAAGCGAATCAACAGAAAAAACACAAAACATAGTCTGTCTACCATATCTGCGATGTCCGTCCAAGTGTACTCCAGGTCGGTCATCTGCAGTGGCGCTGACGATGAAACGTTTGAGAAATCAGTGGAAAGGGTTTCAATGTCTGAAGTAGTCCTGGTACTGGAAGCACTTCTGACTCTATCAAACTCATGGTGTGCATTCTGTGGTCGCATTACTGGGCTTTCGGAATGCGATACAGGGCTGATCAGTTGTGATAAATGATTGATCGGTAGCGACGCAGGGCTAACGCGGGTATTTTTGGGCATCGGAAACAGACGTGGATAGTGTCTTTTATCGTTGTAATCCCCACTGTATCGAGTACCGGAGCAATAACACGAGAGTGTAGCAAGGCATGTTTTAGCATAGGCTTGAAGTCGATCTGAAACGGGTTGATTGTCTCTCCCGTTTTTATCCAATCTCATTATGAATGTCGTGACGAGCAACTCCAATATATTGACGAGCATAAGAAGAAAGAAATATACACCTGGAATTGAATAATAATGAGAAAGTGTTGGTTTTTATATATTCTTTTATACTTTCCAATGAATGATAGAGTTTTCTCAGTGAAAGAAAACTCAATCTTACACCGCTTTGAAATAGTGAAATATGGCATTTTCTCATCCACCGGTTGCGTATCGTATTCCTGCGCGGCTATATGTACTTTTGTATTTTAGCTATTTTCTGACTATAATGAACAGTTAATTATTAAATTATATATTCTAGTGAATTTGTTTTGTCTGTAGTTTTTAATTTTGACAGCAAATAAAAACTAACTTGAAAATTATACAGGAACTATTTCTTATTACGGACGTTCACACTAAGAGAAGTGGTTGTGCGGTTGTGTCACGTAGTGTTATGAGGCTCCAGACAGGGCAGTTAAAATGAATACAATTTAAAAACAAATATTTTATTAGTCACATTCATTGGATATCATAAAAGAAAAAGAAGATTTGTGTTTGTTAGTGTAAGCTATGATTTTATATCACTGACATTTGTATTTCCACCAATGGCGTTTATCCTCTATTATATCTCCATTGACAGATATAATTCGATTTAATAACCAATAGTATCGATCGATACAACTGACTTACAATATGTCTTAGCTATGACACCTTTGTTGCATATGCCCGTGATATACAATGCATTCACACTGTAGCCGATCAGTGGTCAGTGGTTAACACACTGGACTTGTAATCCATGGGTCGCAGGTTCGATCCCTCGCTATACCATATTAAAATGACTCACATCATAGTATTTCGGATGAGACTTTGAACCGAGGTCTCGTGTCGGTGCTCAATACCATGCGGCGAACCAGAGACTACTGTGGAATGTATCTATGTCTATATTATTGCACTATCCACAACATTCAATAATGACGAATCTCTTAAGGAGGCGTCACTCAAAAGATCAACCGGTAGCGACGATAAATAAACATAAAACACAAAGAATTCTGTAAATTATCAACTTACCTATTACTGGAAATGTCTCCGTTGATGAAGGCAGAACTGTTGAAAATATGAGGTAGAAAATCGCTACCAACAATAATATGGTCACTGAGAACGATATTTTGTCACCATTCACCGCCGGAAGTAGAAACACAACAATACCGAGGCTGGATATAAGAATATACGGAACCAGAAGTGTCCATACATAAAATGAGTTATGTCTTTTCATTGTGAATTTAAATCTGAAAGAACAAAAGAACGTATTCGGTTACAAAGCAGATTACCAGGGTTATACTCGAATACGTAGAATGATGAGCGACATCATCGATTTGTCTGTTGCCTCCCCTGTCAGATAAAGTCCGACTTATCCCGAACCGTATACATATTGGTCCATTTAGTTTGACTTGTTTTATAACCAGATGATGCGGGGGTGAAATAGAAATGCGAGTTGATCAAAATGATTTTAATTAATTAATAGCAATCTTTTACCGTAAAGTATCCATTGGATGTACTGTGGTATATCTGTTGGCGAGATTTAATAATTTAATAATCATAAAATGAGAAAACGGATGATAGCATGTGGTGCAAATGAAACAACGATAAAAACTGAGGAAACCAAATAAGATGACAGATCCTCCTTAAACAGTATTCAGGGGCCAACAATTGACCAATTTATCTTATTCAATATAATATTATGGCATGGAATAAATTTCACAAACAGGCGCATGCGCGTTAACGCGACATAGCATACCAGCATAGTTTAATTGATTGACATATTAGCTTTAGCTATGCATACAGAGCTGTTTTAAGCAGCCAGCCAAGGGAATCACAGAAAGTGGCTGTATATAACCAGCATAGTTTAATTGATTGACATATTAGCTTTAGCTATGCATATAAAGCTGTTTTAAGCAGCCAGCCAAGGGAATCACAGAAAGTGGCTGTATATAACCAGCATAGTTTGATTGATTGACATATTAGCTTTAGCTATGCATACAAAGCTGTTTTAAGCAGCCAGCCAAGGGAATCACAGAAAGTGGCTGTATATAACCAGCATAGTTTGATTGATTGACATATTAGCTTTAGCTATGCATACAGAGCTGTTTTAAGCAGCCAGCCAAGGGAATCACAGAAAGTGGCTGTATATAACCAGCATAGTTTGATTGATTGACATATTAGCTTTAGCTATGCATACAGAGCTGTTTTAAGCAGCCAGCCAAGGGAATCACAGAAAGTGGCTGTTTGGCACATGTGACTGCTTAATAGAGGGTAACTGTTTAATACAAACAATACATTTGGATCCTTTCTGCTTAGTACAGGTTGGCTGCTTAATAGAGGCGACCACTAACATATGTTTGACTGCATGCAGTGTGGTTCAGTCCCAGTAGTGTAGGACTATTGGATATAATTTCACATTCATGTAGACACTGAAAACCAAATACAATGTACAAAGACACACGAACCTCAGGAACGTCTTGGATAATTTACTACGACCATCCAATATGTCTTCCTTTTCCGTAGACGTTGTTACCACTTCCCATTCTGATTGGTCTTGATTAAAATCTAGATTGATGACGTCACTTCCGTGTGAAATCGTCACTTCCGTGTTGTTATATACCCAGTTTGACAAACCTGACAACGTAGTAAGTTTCGTTTGGTTAAATTCGAAAACACAATTGATATATTGTAGAATGACATTTTCCCACCTTTGATATTAATTTTATACAGGGTCAGCATTATCGTACAAAGTCAGTCTATTGTGGTGGAGAGGCCCACTTATATTTCCTGTGTAGAAACCAGTACACAATTCCCCAACCTCTGCAAGCTATACCTACAACTGGCAAGCCATTTTACATATTGGATCCGTGTGTGGCTTATATCTTACTTAAAACACACACTTATATAACACGATCTTACGGCATGACGTCACGATAGTGTTGTAACAGTAATTCAAGCCAATAACAAGAAGTACCACATTAAAAATTATGTAATCTAAATTAATTTTGTATATATATGTGTGATATCACAATAGATTACATACTATTTAATGTGGTACTGCTTTGTCCGGTTAGCTCAGTGGTTAGTGTGCTCGCTTCTCATCAATGTAAACCGAGTTCGATCCTCGGACTTGGAAGTATGTGAGATGGTACGGTGGTCGCCATATCGGACAGGGGGATTTTCGGGTACTCCGGTTTCCTCCCACACGAATGACGACATATACGCTTTCATCCGCGCCAACGAGAGTGATTAATATAAGTTGCTGGAACTTCCTTCGCATCATTGTAAAATAAATAAAGTTTAAACTTTCTATTGCCTTTAATTGTTGATAAGTACAAAACGTGATTAATATAAGTTGTAAGAACTTGTTTCACAATCGAGTTAAATACATTTGTATACATTAATTGTTGATATATATAAAATACCCGTGTACAACTTTTGTTAAGTATAATTATATAAAATAATTCAAGCAATGAACTATGAGCAAAATAAAATACAATACGCACTTAGGTCACAGTTGGAAAGTGTATCGAACGGGAAATTGGTTACGTCAACGTTACACTTTGCTGTATATACGCCAGCAGGTTCCCAAAGCACGTTTCCATTGAAGTCAACCCTCATTTGTTGGACATCTTCATTGAGCATATTCATTTCAATCGCTCTAAAAATAAACACATTACGTCATATCCTCATTACTACCATGTAATTATAAATAATAAAAAATGGTACGGTGGTCGCCAGATCGGACATGTTGGTTTACTCCGGGTACTCCGGTTTCCTCCCACACCAATGACCACATATACGCTTTCATCCGCGCCAACGAGAGTGATTAATATAATCGTTGTAAAATAAATAAAGTTTAGACGTTTTTAATTATAAATAAGTTTATGTAGTATTGACCGGAATGTTAATTCGCGCGCCTATGATTATTGTTTTTACTTTAGTTAGATAATAATGTTAGCCTATATGTTGCCGTTATTTACCTACCACAATAATGTCTACCACCCAAATTGATACGCCGTGTTTTCCATTCTGATATTACGTTTGCTGGTTTGATACGATCACGTGACCGTATCGAACTATTCAAAAGCCGTATCATAAATAGTCCCTGAGAAAATAACGCATGACAGATAACAGATGTTTGTAGTTTCTAGTTTCGTGGTACTATTTCAATGATTCTCCGGAATCCAATTCATTATACCAAATTGTGATTTATTGCTAATATCGGAAAGCATGATTTTGATTAATAAATGTCAAATTCATATCAGTAATAAAGATGTTATTACGTGGCTAGTTTCATATCAGCCTAGGTATCCACCCTCGGTAACTTAGTTTATACAAATTTATTTTAACTCGATTGCGAAACAAGTTCTTACAACTTATATTAATCACTCTCAAGACCTCATTCCTGATGGAATCCACCAATTGCCACGAAGGAGAGAGAAGAGGCAACGTGGAATTTAAATGCCTTGCCTATGGCCGTTACATGATTGTTCACAGGTGGTGAACTAATTTCTTCAAGTAGAAATATGATAGTCTAAATGGCATATCCGCTTTAAAACGATATATCGCTGGGACTTATGACAACATATGAACATACAGTATGTGTTCGTCTTGTGTAGGAGTATCGATGTATGTAAAGAAACACAATAGAATAGCATTATGCTTAGCTGATCAATGCTATTCTTTCTAGTAGAAATATATTCTAGGATTTGAGATATATTAGAGCATTTGTGACGAGTTTTCATTTGGCATAAACTTTCAATCTTTTATTAAACGAGTTCAGAAAGAATGCTATTAAGCAATCCTCTCGTGCAGTGGATCAGTGTTCCGTCTCGCAACAGATGGTTCGTGGGTTCGTGTCCTGCGAGACTTAGAGCAAGCCATTTAACTCAGGAATGAGTTCTCAAGAGCGATAGTATACGAATTTCGAAAACACTTGATTGTATCATTGCACATGGTATAAACAGATAACTCGCTTGTATCATTGCACATGGTATAAACAGATAACTCGCTTGTATCATTGCACATGGTATAAACAGATAACTCGCTTGTATCAGTGCACATGGTATAAACAGATAACTCGCTTGTATCGTTGCACATGGAATAAACAGATAACTCGCTTGTATCATTGCACATGGTATAAACAGATAACTCGCTTGTATCGTTGCACATGGAATAAACAGATAACTCGCTTGTATCATTGCACACGGAATAAACAGATAACTCGCTTGTATCATTGCACACGGTATAAACAGATAACTCGCTTGTATCGTTGCACACGGTATAAACAGATAACTCGCTTGTATCATTGCACATGGAATAAACAGATAACTCGCGTGTATCATTGCACATGGAATAAACAGATAACTCGCTTGTATCATTGCACACGGTATAAACAGATAACTCGCTTGTATCGTTGCACACGGTATAAACAGATAACTCGCTTGTATCATTGCACATGGAATAAACAGATAACTCGCGTGTATCATTGCACATGGAATAAACAGATAACTCGCTTGTATCATTGCACACGGTATAAACAGATAACTCGCTTGTATCGTTGCACACGGTATAAACAGATAACTCGCTTGTATCATTGCACATGGAATAAACAGATAACTCGCGTGTATCATTGCACATGGAATAAACAGATAACTCGCTTGTATCATTGCACACGGTATAAACAGATAACTCGCTTGTATCGTTGCACACGGTATAAACAGATAACTCGCTTGTATCATTGCACATGGAATAAACAGATAACTCGCTTGTATCATTGCACATGGCATACACAGATAACTCGCTTGTATCATTGCACATGGTATAAATAGATAACTCGCTTGTATCATTGCACATGGCATAAACAGATAACTCGCTTGCATCATTTCACATGGAATAAACAGATAACGTACGAATTATCCAGAACAAGTTGAGGTTTCCAGCAGTAGATCTTTGTGAGAAATAAATACTCAATATCTTCGAAATTAATCGGGTTCCACGTATAAGACTGATCTGCCCAAGACTGAAAAAACAATAACAACAAAAACTGAAAAGAATAACATTTGTTTTAGTGTATATAATATGTATGTCTTTGAATATACAGTCAAACATCTCCAGAGCAAACATCATCCGGATACACCCTAGCTTGGTTGTTGTAGAGATGTTGTTGTTCTAGGGAGGTTCAACATTTTGAAGTTTAGAAATGCGGGAATAGTCAGTTTCGACAGTTATGATTGCTCATACTGATTTGACTATAGAGTATACAGAATGTGGGTACTACTTTCATTATACGATAGATTGATCATGTACATACTCTAGTATTCACAATAATGTATTATACATGTAGTATTGAGGAGAAAGCAACTTGCTTGTAGAGATACCTCTTTTCCTAAATATCTGTTTTGTCTTTCTGATATAAATATATTCCCGATGATATGGACGAAAGTCGTTCGGAGTCACCCACATTCTAGTCACGTGATCGTAATTTAAATAAATTTAAAATATAGCGCCGGGTGCAATTTAGGATCACAAATTGTGTCCGAACTTTCCCCGAGTGATTTTCATTCCAGTTGATATTTTTGTATCAAGTTCCACCCGCTTAGTAAATCACAAGTATAGCGAAGAACTGAGTATGGGTAAATATTCTATTTATCCTACATTATGAGTGTGCACCCGACACAAAAACAAACAAACTAGCCATGACAGCTTACAAACTCGCTACGCACTTGGTAATATGTTGCTCATTGATATTTCTATTTATAGATAAATGATAAATGACATTTCTCTGACAACAGTAGTTTCCAGAGGAGTCTCATCGAGTGCTGTTAATTCATCTCAACCTGAAAGTTTGCCTGTACACGACTTTCTTCTTGGGACATTTTCCAAACTCAGCAGACAACACAATGTGACGACAGACGCTTTGTTTATTTACAAACCGTAATCTGGGTCATAAAGCAAAATGTATTAGGCAGGCCGTTTTTGTAAGTTATTTCGCATGAAGGTAGGATACATCATTTTTAGCGTGCATTATTAACATTGCAAAGTATAAAAACGGGACAGTGACATACAGTACAATGTCGAGAAGAATCCCCCAGCATATTTCTATACATTATTATGCATGATATGATTGTTTATACAACTGCTTTCATTTCAGGTCATTCCCGGAAGCACCACGTGGCTAAATATTTGTTTCTGTTATATACCCTCATGTTGTACACATGTACCTGAGAGAATAACAGTATATGTCTGTCTGTCTGTCTGTCTGTCTGACTATCTAAATAGATAATATTGACCCTGTTTCAGTCAACAAAAGGGTACACAATACCCCTCTACCGTTCAGTTTCCCGGGATAGATAGGTAGTTATTTTATTGACTGAAACACGCGCCTGTGATTTAAAAGCAAGATGTGCCTGTAGAGTTGTAGACACATATCACTTTAATAAGTAGGCATATATTTTGTAAATGTCACAATTTTGTGCTCTGACTCTTTCACCGCCAATGTCGCATAAAAGCGACTTTGCAAAGAAGCAGAAAACCCGACCAGACATAACAGAACGTGCCGTTTAATCAGGATTTATGCTGATTGCTCTTCAGACAGTGGAGCTGAAGCACCTGTCCGAGTAGCAAACAACATGGATCCTGATCAGACGCTGCGTTACGCCGCGCTGATCTGGATCTATGTTGTTTGCATATGTTCTGAATTTATTCGGCGCTGAAAGAGTTAATAGTACATTGTACTGTACGTTAGTCCTGTATGTCGTGTAAATCACATCAGTTATGGGTCCCATAAGCACTGGCACATTGCTGGTCCACACGTTAAACAAATAGTGGTGGTAACGCGTTCGCTTCAGGTGCGAAATGCCCGGAGTTCGAGCGCCGCTGGAGCCGTTACGATTGTGCCCGTAGGCAAGGCATTTAAATTCCACGTTGCCTCTTCTCTCTCTCTCGTGGCGATGGGTGGATTCCACCAAGAATGAGGTCTCGAGAGTGATTAATATAAGTTGTAAGAACTTGTTTCGCAATCGAGCTAAAATAAATGTGTATAAACTAAGTAGGCATACACAACACATCAGATACATCAACACATCGTACGACTTACCACAGAGAACCAGCCTGTGATTGAGAATTGTTCAGTCATCAAATCCTGAAATAGTGTAACGTTTAGTGGCGATCTAGACGTTAGGACTATAATAAATCACTATATTGGCTGCATTAGGCAACCGTTCAACTGTTTTACGGAAATGGCTACTGCTCAAACATTCAAAAAGCTCCAGGATAATTGGAATTGGCATCCTCGCAAGAGTTGTATGGAAATAGCAATCGTTCCTGAATATAATAGAATGGCTGCTGTTAATCGAATTTACACTGCGTTTATCATTACAAGTTATCCTCTAGGAGCCACTAACTTATGATTCAATTAACGTTTTGTGCCGAATTGCATCCCTTATTTCTCGTTACGCCATTTGTAAAGTACAATGGTTCGAGTCAATACGAAGAATAGGGTGTCATTTCAATCGGAAAAGTAAACTACTCGTAAGATCAATGGAAATGTGTGTTCATCTTGTTAGCAATTTTAATTGATAAAAACGACATTTTAGAATATAAAATATGCTAAGCAAAACTACACCATGCTATGCTGTATAGTCCAGATATTTAGACTTGAAAAATGTGACATTTTACTATCCAGGCATGTTTCAAAGTCTAAGCGCTCAATATTTAGACTTGAAAAATGTGACATTTTACTATCCAGGTATTTTTCAAAGTCTAAGCGCTCAATATTTAGACTTGAAAAATGTGACATTTTACTATCCAGGCATTTTTCAAAGTCTAAGCGCTAAACCTCAATTACGCGTAGCATATTTTATATTCTAAAAAGTCGTTTTTATAAATTAAAATTGCTAACAAGATGAACACAGATACCGTTGTTTGAATTATGCACAGTCAATAATGTCTCTTGACACAATATTATACAAGACATCAACATTTAAATTTCATGGGAGAGTTTCACCATTCCATTTCGTTCATTTTGAATTTGTTGGTTATTACGAAATGCCAAAATAGAACTCATTAATCGAAATTGTTTTGAAGATTTATCTCCGGTGCCAATACAGTGAACAAAATAAGATTTCGTTCAATATCCAATTATTCATACGTATGGAATTCACTAACAAATAATTAATTCGGATTTCTTTTGTGAAGACTGCACAGAAAAGGTGGGAGAATCTCACCTGTCGACTTCAAACAGCTAAATGATATGCACAACGGTAAGACAATATATTTTAAACGTTCTTAATATCTATATTTATGATTATTCTTAACACCAATGCACACATTTATAACCGTTCATGTCCGAAAATCTTCAAAATATTGGTCAGAAATCCCGACATCGGATCAGGGCGGAAAGTGCTATGCGAAAATGAGCTTTAACGATAAGACCTGCGAAAATGAGCTTTAACGATAAGACCTAGAAATAATAGAACACAAACATTATGTAGAGGTCTTATATATAGGACTAGCTATGCTGTGTTGTAAAATAAATAAAGTGTATACTTTATATAAAGTGTATACTTTATATGATGCTCTGCACGGGACATGTGGAGAATAGAACATTTTCTACTGCTGAATAGCCCTACCTATTGACCTACACAGTTGTATTATGCATATTGGTTTAAACAGTATGAATGAATATTAAAGCGACACTACATTGGTGAAAACGCACACTTCTGCTGAATGTAATTTCCTATTATATGGTATTATTGTTTTCTAAATATTTGCATAAAAAGTATTTCAACTAATAACGAATCTTCGTATATGACGTTTGTTGACAAACAGCTGTCCGATTAGCGCAATGGTTAGCGCTTGCTTCTCACCAATGCAACCCGGGTACGATCCTCGGACCTGGAAGAATGTGGGATAGTACGGTGGTCGCCAGATCGGACAGTTGGGTTTTTTTCTCCGGGTACTCCGGTTTCCTCCCCACACGAATGACCACATATACGCTTTCATCCGCGCCAACGAGAGTGATTAATATAAATTGTTAGAACTTGCATCGCAATCGTTGTAAAATAAATAAAGTTTAAACTTGAATAGGGTCAACAGCCACGCGTGTATCATGAATGGTACATATTTGCCGTTATATCTCTCATTTGTGAATATTTAATGTTGTTGTTTTTTACGTTTATTTATCGTCGCTACCGGTTACCCATATAAGCGACGCCTCCTTAAGAGATTAGTCATTTTAGATTTTTGGAGGATAGTGCATTATACAGACAGAGACCCATTCCAGAGTTTCCTCTGGTTCTTTTACGTGCACGGTGTACAGCACCGACACGAGACCTTTAACGTCCCATCTGAAAGACTGTTACTTTTATTAGGCTCTGACGGGGGTGTCGAACCTGCGATCTCTGGATTACCAGTCCAGCTTGTTACCACTGGACTACAGATTTTAATTTAAGACTGATCAGATTTAAATCATCTCTAAATGACAATTTCACGCGTTTTGTATATATATACTTCAATAATACACACACGTCAATACAGGAGCGTGGCTGACCGTTTTATTAACTCATACTTTCACTTCCGAGAGTATGTATACCAAGAAACATTGTTTACTGATGAAAATGCGTGTCCGAATTATTTCAGAAGAATTTCTAGTATCAGATGAATCTTATTTATTCCTACAATTTTGGGGGGATTTTTGCGATGTAATGTCGCTTTAAAGATAATACTGTTTGTATACTAGTTTATTTGTCCATTCTTCCGAATTAATGTTCTAACAAGGATCTTACCAGATTGTTGAACGATGTAACCGATAGGGAAACTGAGACGGCGACACTGCCATTAGGTCTGTTGTTCGCTTCATACCCATTGGTTAAGGTAGACAGGATGGTATCTGCAGCCGTCGTATATTTAGACTTCGCAGCAGAGCCTGCACAAGAGAAACAAGTTGATTGTCAGGCAATGGGGCTGTTTGATCCATTGTACCCATTCTCTTCACTTTTTTTTTGCATATTATGCTTATATGTATAAGAAAATTAACGAAGTAGATGCTCTATGAGTATTATATGTTTGTTTGTTTGTGTGTTTGTTTGTTTGTTTGTTCAGGTGTTACGACTGCATCAGCACCATTCTGTGCTGTATCACCGGCGGGCAGTTTACCTAACAACACCTGTCCTGGGCAGGCTCCAGTGGTTAACAATTACGTTAATATACCATGGGGTCCTCCAAAATATACATTTATATAACAATGTACAAATATGACTTATAGGAGTATCTTAACAATAAGTATGAAATCAGCTTTAAAACATTCACAGAATATAGTAAATATAGCAATGGTAATGCACACATGTGATAAAGACTGTGTACACTATCTTATGAAGTAATAATAGTAGAAATATGTACATGTATTATGTGGCAATAGCAAGACGTGTCGATAACTCTTGGTAATACCGTTAGTTCGATGATATATATAGCTTGTAGCATAGATAATATCGTTAATTCGACGACATATATAGCTCGTATCATAGATAATATCGTTAATTCGATGACATATGTAGCTTGTAACATATATAATACCGTTAATTCGATGACATTTATTGCTTGTAACATAGATAATACCGTTAATTCGATGACATTTATTGCTTGTAACATAGATAATACCGTTAATTCGATGACATATATAGCTTATAACATAGATAATATCGTTAATTCGATGACATATATAGCTTGTAACATAGATGATACCGTTAATTCGATGACATATATAGCTTGTAACATAGATGATACCGTTAATTCGATGACATATATAGCTTGTAACATAGATAATACCGTTAATTCGATGACATATATAGCTTGTAACATAGATGATACCGTTAATTCGATGACATATATAGCTTGTAACATAGATGATACCGTTAATTCGATGACATATATAGCTTGTAACATAGATAATACCGTTAATTCGATGACATATATAGCTTGTAACATAGATGATACCGTTAATTCGATGACATATATAGCTTGTAACATAGATAATACCGTTAATGCGATGACATTTATTGCTTGTAACATAGATAATACCGTTAATTCGATGACATATATAGCTTGTAACATAGATGATACCGTTAATTCGATGACATATATAGCTTGTAACATAGATGATACCGTTAATTCGATGACATATATAGCTTGTAACATAGATGATACCGTTAATTCGATGACATATATAGCTTGTAACATAGATGATACCGTTAATTCGATGACATATATAGCTTGTAACATAGATAATACCGTTAATGCGATGACATTTATTGCTTGTAACATAGAGATACCGTTAATTCGATGACATATATAGCTTGTAACATAGATATTGCTTGTACATAGATAATACCGTTAATTCGATGACATTATGCTGACATAGATATACGACATTATGCTTGTAACATAGATGATACCGTTAATTCGATGACTATATAGCTTGTAACATAGATGATACCGTTAATTCGATGACATATATAGCTTGTAACATAGATGATACCGTTAATTCGATGACATATATAGCTTGTAACATAGATGATACCGTTAATTCGATGACATATATAGCTTGTAACATAGATAATACCGTTAATGCGATGACATTTATTGCTTGTAACATAGATAATACCGTTAATTCGATGACATTTATTGCTTGTAACATAGATGATACCGTTAATTCGATGACATATATAGCTTGTAACATAGATGATACCGTTAATTCGATGACATATATAGCTTGTAACATAGATAATATCGTTAATTCGACGACATATATAGCTCGTATCATAGATAATATCGTTAATTCGATGACATATGTAGCTTGTAACATATATAATACCGTTAATGCGATGACATTTATTGCTTGTAACATAGATAATACCGTTAATTCGATGACATATATAGCTTGTAACATAGATGATACCGTTAATTCGATGACATATATAGCTTGTAACATAGATAATACCGTTAATTCGATGACATATATAGCTTGTAACATAGATGATACCGTTAATTCGATGACATTTATTGCTTGTAACATAGATAATACCGTTAATTCTATGACATATATAGCTTGTAACATAGATAATACCGTTAATTCGATGACATTTATTGCTTGTAACATAGATAATACCGTTAATGCGATGACATATATAGCTTGTAACATAGATGATACCGTTAATTCGATGACATTTATTGCTTGTAACATAGATAATACCGTTAATTCGATGACATATATAGCTTGTAACATAGATGATACCGTTAATTCGATGACATATATAGCTTGTAACATAGATGATACCGTTAATTCGATGACATATATAGCTTGTAACATAGATGATACCGTTAATTCGACGACATATATAGCTTGTAACATAGATGATACCGTTAATTCGACGACATATATAGCTTGTAACATAGATAATACCGTTAATTCGATGACATATATAGCTTGTAACATAGATGATACCGTTAATTCGACGACATGTATAGCTTGTAACATTGTGCATAATGTATATATAGAATACTTACCATGTTTGCATAACGTCTAAGTAAAATACTTACCATGTTTGCATAACGTCTATGTAAAATACTTACCGCTTATGCATAGCAGAAGTATAAAAATCAACACGTGTATCTTCAAAATAATAGTTGTCATTTTTGCTGGCGAATTTTTTTCTGAACTTTCATTTCAATAGTCAATGTCCGTTCTGATTAATCCAAAATTGTGTAAAACGTTAATAATATTATGTTCGACGTTTCTGAACTTCTCTAAACCACATTCACATATTGACAGTCAAAGGTAAAGTCATTTGTATGACTAAACTATACATATATGCCATTTATTATGCTTCCATTAACCCTTGCGTCTTATTCTATTCCAGAATTGTTTTTCAACTTCAAAATATTATGACCGTCCCTTAACAAAAATCTAAGCTGTTTGGAACAACGATACGTGTTATTTAAAATCAGATTACAAAAAATACAGAGAATGACAATTGAAAGCGATACGCCATGATCAGTAGAGATATTTCAAATATTTATATTCTAGTTCGTTGCAAGTGCTTTGTTTTTATAAACATGCCGTATCAATCAAGTATTGTCTTTCGAAAATGGGATCAGTTAATTAACGAATCATTGTTCCGTTTCAGTAGGCACGTGCTTGTTTCTTACTGTACCGAAATATATTAGGTTAATGTCTTGAAATGTGTTCACGTTCTGGTCGATATATATTATATCAACCTAGATTCATTGAACATTCGAATTGTCCACCGGCTTGTAAGCCCTTTGTTTACCCGATTAGGGTGGTGGTTAAGACTTAACACGCGCTCTTCTCATCAATACAACCCAGGTTCGATCCACGGTAAGATGGTACGGTGGTCTCCAGTTTCCTTCTACATGAAGGACGCCATATATACGTATTCATCCACGCCAACGCCAGTGATTAATATAAGTTGTTAGAGCATATTTCGCAATCAATAGATACAGTTTATACTAATCTTTATTAGAATCTCATATACGCACATAGCATGCCAAACATAGTACAGTACACATTATATCAAAGGAATTACCAGATACTATATACAGTCAAATTAATGTTGTTAGAACCTGTGCCCCGAACCATTTGCCTTTCTTTAACTTATCATGTATTCACATGTACAGTCTACATCCATTATGTCGAATTCCATCGGACCGAACAAAATACTTCGACATAACCGAAATTTAGACTTAACGAAATTCTATATAAACGGAGCCTGTTATATGTAAAATGATAGTGTCTGAAACGGGACACTGATCCGACTTCGAGACAACCGGACAATTCGATATAACCGACTTTGACATAACGGATGTAGACTGTATATGTAACACGACCCGAAAAGGCGGTCTATAAGCATGGGTGTTCTTTTAATGCGAGCTATTGTGTTCCTTAACAACACAAACGGGAACTGAAAGGGTTTGTTTTTTTTTTTGTTTTTTTTTGTTTTTTTGTTGTGTTGTTTGGTTTTGTTGTTTTTTGGGGGGGTTGGGGTTTTTTGTTTGGGTTTGTTTGTTTGGTGTTGGTGGTTTTGGTTTTTGTTTTGGGTTTGGTTGTTGGTGTTGTGTTGTTTTTGTGGTTTGGGGGGTGTTGGGTTTTGGGGTTGTATTTGAATACAAATGATCTCATGGTCTAATAAATTATTTATATTGACCACACTACCTAGTACCACCAAATGCTCATGGGAAGCTAGTATGGAGAAATTTAACCCAACACACGAGTACATGGGCTTTATTTATAAGCCATAACAATTAACAGGTCTACAAAGCACACACGTTTCTGATTGAAACAATAGTTACATACATAAATGTAGTTGGCCCTAAATTTCGATATATCTGGGCGACAAGAAGTCTAATACATTATATATCTCTTAATAGACGTGATCGTTCGAGCAATGTGTTGACTGTATATTTGTATCACACATCTATCACAGTAGAGCATCAACTAACACTCGTATTGTACGTAAGCGAAACTATAATAAAAATTATGTCAGTCCACCGTTCCACCCGTCCCATCCCGTCCCACACCGTCCCCGTGCTTTCCATGCGTTATCACTCTTAACAGAATCAACTCACCTGATCAACTTTTGAGGTACAAAACTTGTATTTTAAATAATGTATTAACAATTTTAAGCCCGTATTATAACTATTTCAATGATAGCGTAATGTTGCGATTAGGTTTTATGAAAACAAAAAAGGATGTTAATTAAACAGTACCCCACCCACTTTCGAACAATTCGAAACGATAAATACAATTAATAAAACTAGCTTGTCCAGTTATTGGTCAGATATACAGACGGATCTGTAGTCCAGTGGTAACACGCTGGGCTGGTAATCCAAGGGATCGCGGGTTCGATCCCCCGTCTGAACCTAATAAAATTAGTAATGAATTTTTTTGTCTGTAGTTTATAACTAACAGAGGTGGTTGTGCGGTTGTGCATTGTAGTGCAATTAGGCTCCAGACAGGGCAGTTAAAATGAATATAATTTGAAAACAAATATGTTAGCCAAACTCATTGGAAATCATAAAAGGAAAAGAAGATTTGTGTTTATTAGTGTAAGATATGATTTTATTTCACCGAATGATCACCGAAATTTGCATTTCCATGAGTGGCGTTAAAATAATAATTGAGTTTAGAAGTTATAACACTGTTTTATTTTATGCTCTTTCCAATGTAATGTAGACATTTTCAGTTTTTTTTTAGGTTTAACATATTTTATTTTCAATTATTTACAGCTATAAAAGACATTAATACAAAATAAAGGATAAGATCCCCCGTCTGACCCTAATAAAATTAACAGTCTTTCAGATGGGACATTAAACCGAGGTCTCTTGTCGGTGCTGTACACCGTGCACGTAAAAGAACCAGAGGAGACTCTGGAATGGGTCTCTGTCTGTATCATTGCCCTATCCTCCAAACATCTAACATGACTAATCTCTTCAGGAGGCGTCGCTCATATGGGCAACCGGTACCGACGATAAATAAACGTAAAACACACACAAAGCCGTCCAATATTAATAATAATGGACGGCAAGTACAGAGGTATGACGTCTCGATAGTGATTTAATTAAGTTTATTTAACGTCGCTACCGGTTGCCCATTTCAGCGGCGGGCTGTTTACCTAACAACACCTTTCTTGAGCCAGACTCCAGCGGTTAACCAGTACTTGGTGCACCAACCACACGAAACTGCCAACGTTTTCATATAAAGAAACACGGTCTGCGTGGGGCTCGAACCCGTGCCCATCAGTGATGATATGTTACCGTGAGACAGTCAGTGACCTTAACCACTCGACCCCGGAGGCGGACGCCTTCTCTCCAGCTATTTACACGCGTGTGTTTATTAGCCCACATAGTGTATGATAATGTACCTGAAGATTTATTACTACATCGTTCACAATTCGACTTGTCGGCTAATACAAATAAATTGTGACAAAATTAGGACCATTATATTTAACATTCACTTTGCGTGTTGTTCTAATGTACATGCATATTGACTGACTATCATCGCACAATTTATTAACATTGTTAATATCAGAATATCTGATTTTCAAAATTTATTTAGGAATATTTTATAATTGTGTTACCCTTTCATACTGCATGGATTAATTCAGGTATACAGCAAGTAAATGAATGACCAGGTGAGTCCGATAGATTATATATATAGAGTCTTTATAGACACAATGGTTATTGTATCATAGATCAGTAGATCTGTAGTCCAGTGGTAGCACGCTGGACTGGTAATCCAGGGATCGCAGGTTCGATCCCCCGTCTGACCCTAATAAAATTAACAGTCTTTCAGATGGAACGTTAAACCGAGGTCTCGTGTCGGTGCTTTACAACGTGCACGTAAAAGAACCAGAGGAGACTCTGGAATGGGTCTCTGTCGGTATCAATGCACTATCCTCCAAAACTCTAACATGACTAATCTCTTCAGGAAAACGGATCGCACCAGACAGACTGATCTATGTGTGTGCTTTACGTTTATTTATCGTCGCTACCGGTTGCCCATATGAACAACGGATAGTACGCCCAACAACACCTTTCACCGGCAAGCTCCAGTGGTAAACCGGTACTTGCATCAACCTCCGTAAGAGTAACTGTTTCATATAATGAGGCATGATCTGAGCGGGCTTCGAATTGCTGTCACTATGTATGATGGTTACTGTGCGGTGACTGTATGGTGGCTAAATTTCACAGACGAATCTGTAGTCCAGTGGTAACACGATGGACTGGTAATCCAGGGATCGCAGGTTCGATCCCCCGTCTGACCCTAATGAAATTAACAGTCTTTCAGATGAGATGTTAAACCGAGGCCTCGTGTCGGTGCTTTACACCGTACACGTAAAAGAACCAGAGCAGATTCTGGAATGGGTCTCTCTCTATATCATTGCACTATCCTCCACAAATCTAAAATAACTAATCTCTTCAGAAGGCGTCGCTCATATGGGCAACCGGTAGCGACGATAAATAAACGTAAAACACCACCAACAATTATTTGGAAGTCGAGATAGCGCCGTGGTAGCGCGTTCGCTTCAGGTGCGAAATACCCTGAGTGCATGCCCCACTGGAACGCTAGTTGCTAGTTAGGCAAGACATTTAAATTCCGCATGCCAGTTCTCTCCTTCGTGGCGATGAATTCGATAGTGATTAATATAAGTTATTCGCAATCGAGCTAAATTAAATGTGTATAAACTTACTATTTGCACATAATCGCAATATACGCTAATTTCCTTATATAGCGACTTAGAAGACACCTGAGTGCTTTTGAATTCACGTTTATAATAGTTATATTCATTCAATATCAAACAAACACATTTTATAAAGTGAATCTTCAATAGTTATATTATCACACACTCGAGCTTATGAAAACGGCTGTAATGTATTCAATACATGTTATTATGATGTACGTGCCATTTACATCATATACATGTTATTATGATTTACCCGTCATTTACAGCATATAAATGTTATTATGATTTACCCGCCATTTACATCATATAAATGTTATTATGATTTACCCGCCATTTACATCATATAAATGTTATTATGATTTACCCGCCATTTACATCATATAAATGTTATTATGATTTACCCGCCATTTACACATATAAATGTTATTATGATTTACCCGCCATTTACATCATATAAATGTTATTATGATTTACGTGCCAACCCTATGCGAAACGATACAATAAATCGCCTTTACAATGAAACAATTGATACAATTTGTAAAAAACAATGGCGTCTTCCATGGGTGAAATCAGGAGGGCGGTTCTGGCTCCAAAATACTTTGTGTATTTGTTTTGTTAAGGAAATTATGATATACTGGACACTCTAACCAAACCTTTTTAGGCGATATCGAAGCAAGTTTAAAAAATGACACCTTCACTATCAAAGCCAAGAAGCGGAAGTCGAGATAGCTCAGTGGTTGCGCTTTCGCCTCATGTGCAAAAGGCCCGGAGTTAGTTTATACAAATTTATTTGAGCTCGATTGCGAAACAAATTCTTTCAAATTATATTAATCACTCTCGGCACGAACTCCGGACCTTTCGCACCTGAAGCGAAAGCGCATCCACTGCCCGGAGTTCGAGCTCCGCTGGAGCCGCTACGATTGTGCCCTTAGGCAAGGCATACACATTCCACATGCCTCTTCTCTCTCACCTTCATGGCGATGGATTCCATCAGGAATGAGGTCTCGAGAGTGATTAATATAAGTTATAAGAACTTGTTTCGCAATCGAGCTCAACTAAATTTGTATAAACTAAAAACTATTACAAATCGCAAGATTTATTTCTCTATTGCATTTCCTTCGATGACCATGCTTGCCCTGTTATCATACGTGTTCTTACTTTTGGGGAAATAATTCCCAATTCCAGTATCGCCCCTATTTATTTATTCGCCCCGTGGCCTAATGGTTAAGGCGTCCGTCTACGGAGCGGGAGGTCAACGGTTCTAACCTCGTCATGGATTCATTCTGATATGTCCGGATGGTGAGCCGCCAGCTAGTTAAATAATGGTTACCGATTGTCTACCGGCTTGGCGTACAAGCATAGGATTCAGGAAGTACTGATGTTCATAAAAAGATGTGTCTCATAAGTCAGAAATGACTGGCCCTTAATAGGGGTGACATTATCATAAACAAACACTTCATGTTCAGCATTATTAATGATGTAAGGGACATTGTATCGTTTTATTTTTTTAAGTTAGTCTCATCAATGTACATTAAAAATTATAATACATAAATTGTCAATATAAAAGTACGCTGTGCTCTAGTAGAGCCATAAGCGAGTACAGAACAGAACAGAACATATTAATAATAATAATAATAATAAAGACTTTATTTAACGAGAGTACTCATTTAACAAAAGTTAATCTACCATGAGGCCCTCAACATATATACAATCAAATGCAATCAAAAGATAGCACTATAAGTGAGAACTGCACGTTGG
Source organism: Archivesica marissinica (assembly GCA_014843695.1). NCBI lineage: Eukaryota > Metazoa > Mollusca > Bivalvia > Venerida > Vesicomyidae > Archivesica > Archivesica marissinica. The sequence goes on along the minus strand of CM026392.1, from coordinate 25,155,949 downwards.
AATAATATTGAATATTCAAATTGTCCACCGGCTTGTAAGCCCTTTGTTTATCCGATTAGGGTGGTGGTTAAGACTTAACACGCTCTCTTCTCATCAATACAACCCAGGTTCGATCCACGGTAAGATGGTACGGTGGTCTCCAGTTTCCTCCTACATGAAGGACGCCATATATACGTATTCATCCGCGCCAACGCCAGTGATTAATATAAGTTGTTAGAGCATGTTTCGCAATCAATAGATACAGTTTATACTAATCTTTATTAGAATCTCATATACGCACATAGCATGCCAAACATAGTACAGTACACATTCTATCAAAGGAATTACCAGATACTATATACAGTCAAACCAATAATAATAATAATACTAATAATAAAGACTTTATTTAACGAGAGTACTCATTTAACAAAAGTTAATCTACCATGAGGCCCTCAACATATATACAATCAAATGCAATCAAAAGATAGCACTATAAGTGAGAACTGCACATTGGAATAATATAGTAATGTAAAAGCTGAAAAATAGAGAAACTATATTTAATATGTAATGGAATATGATGATATATGGAATTGGCTAGCAGAGTAGAAAATGGGAATGAGACAATTAATGATACTAGATCTATTTAACAATATGCAGATTTGACTTGTAGTGGTATCTTCAAAATATGTATGAAATCAACTTAAAGACAGCAATATTTACGATTCTAATAAATATAGCAATCGCAATACACGTTTATAATATTGTTTATTAGACTTAAGCATTACATAGCTCATCATCATAATAATACATATACAATGTGCTTGCAATGAAAAATAATAGTGATAAATATATGAGTGTTTAACTGATGGTAGATATACGTGTTGATTAAAATGTTTCCAATGTGAGAGTGTTATGAGAGATACTAGATAGGAATTATCTCAGCATCTCTATTTTAGTTCAATTTTATGTGGAGCAAATTAAATTGAATTTGTTTTCAAATGGTGCTGTACATCTTGTGGTGTACTTGGCACAGCGTGTTAGGTAGTTGTATAAAATGTTTAATTTCTTAATTATAATAGCATGTACGCGTGAGTTACAAACTATATATACAGTACATATGTTTATGTTAAATGGTAGGTGTGTTAAATATAAAGAAAGATGAGAAAGTGTGAGTAGTATGTTTAGTACTATCTTTGTTTGAATAAATGCATGTATCTATTATAGTATATCAATCATGTGTCGTAAAAGTTGGTGTCTGTTTAATGTGATGTCTCTAATCTTAAAACCTTTTATACAAAATAGTATAGCAGACGTATAATTCTTAATAGAACTTATATGTACTAGTTCGAACAGAAAAGCAAACGTAAACAGCTGCTGATGGATATGTAGTTCAGTGGTTAACACGTTGGACTTGTAGTCCAGGGATCGCAGGTTCGATCCCCCGTCTGACCCTAATACAATTAACAGTCTTTCAGAGGGGACGTTAAACCGAGGTCTCGTGTCGGTGCTTTACACCGTGCACGTTAAAGAACCAGAGGGGACTCTGGAATGGGTCTCTGTCTGTATCGTTGCACTATCCTCCAAACATTTAAAATGACTAATCTCTTCAGGATGCGTCGCTCATATGGGCAACCGGTAGCGACGATAAATAAACGTAAAGCACAGTTGCTCATGTCCGATACTGCACAATAACTCGACCGCCTCCTCAATACCACAAACAAACAATTTATTTCTAACTTAAACAGAACAAATACACACACTCGCCTATCCCTCCTCATCGCAAGTGAAATAACCCAGATCTCGAACATCTAGTACAATCGTGTACCCGAACATCCTGTTTCACGTCTAGACCTATGCCGAGCCAGAAAAGGTAATTTGCATTCATAATTTTATGTATTATATATGTAAATGGAGATTGCATGATTTATGTATACTAACACGAAAATGAAAGTGTGCACTTGGTTAGAGGGGAAATTATATACTTATATTCACACGTAAAACAGTGTTCTGATAATTATCAAATTTCAAGTAAATGTAAAACATCGTGTAGCCAATACGTTTTTGCACATTTTGATACTAAATTTGACTATTTATTGCTTCTATATATAAGTATAAAAATGTTTCCTTTAACCAAGTGCACAAGGCTGTCCGATTAGCACAGTGGTTAGCGCGCTCGCTTCTCACCAAAGCAAGCCGGGGTACGATCCTCGGACCGGGGAGTATGTGAGATGGTACGGTGGTGGCCAGATCGGACAGGTGGGTTTTCTCCGGGTACTCCGGTTTCCCCCCACACTAAAGACCACATTTACGCTTTCATCCGCGCCAACGAGAGTGATTAATATAAGTTGTTAAAACTTGCTTCACAATCGTTGTAAAATAAATAAAGTGTTAAAAAATGCACACTTTTCGTGTGAGTATAATTATGTGCAATCATTTTTGGAGGATAGTGCAATGATACAGACAGAGACCCATTCCAGGGTCTCATCTGGTTCTTTTACGTGCCCCTCGGTTTAAAGTCCCATCTGAAAGACTGTTAATTTTAGCATGGTCAGACGGGTATATCGAATCTGCGATCCCTGGATTACAAGTCCAACGTGTTAACGACAGGTGTAAATGGAGATTGCATGATTTATGTTTACTCATACGAAAAAGAAAGTGTGCACTTGTTTAGAGGGAAAATTATATACTTTATAGATAGTTATCAAATTTCAATTAAACGTAAAACATCGTGTAGCCAATACATTGTTTCACATTTTGAAACTAAATTTGCATATGTATTGCTTCTATATATAAGTATAAAATTTCCCCTCTCGCCAAGTACACACTTTCGTTTTCGTGTGAGTATAATTATGTGCAAACTCTGATTGTAATGTACTTGTAAATTGTGTTGTACGTATTGTGAAAAAAATAATAGATAATTGCAAATTCATAGCATTCAATACAGCCTATGAATATCACATTAATATCAGCGATATGTGTCCCTACTACAACTCTAAATTTGCCTATTTATTGCTTCTATATATAAGTATAAAAATGTTCCCTCTAACCAAGTGCGCAAGGCTGTCCGATTAGCACAGTGGTTAGTGCGCTCGCTTCTCACCAAAGCAAGCCGGGGTACGTCCTCTAGTATATAATGTAGGTGTGTGTTTTCTCTGTCCTCTAGTATATAATGTAGGTGTGCGTTTTCTATGTCATCTAGTATATAATGTGTGCGTTTCCTATGTCCTCTAGTATATAATGTATGTGTGCGTTTCCTATGTCCTCTAGTATATAATGTAGGTGTGCGTTTTCTATGTCATCTAGTATATAATGTGTGCGTTTCCTATGTCCTCTAGTATATAATGTAGGTGTGCGTTTTCTATGACATCTAGTATATAATGTAGGTGTGCGTTTTCTATGTCATCTAGTATAGATGCAGTGAGATAGTGTTGTCTAGATGTAATTTCCTCTATTTAGCATTAAATGCAAACATCTTGTTAATCATATTTATCACGTATCCAAGCCACTTGAAAGGGTTGTAGTAGGGATACATATCGCTGATATTAATGTGATATTCATAGGCTGTATTGAATGCTATGAATTTGCAATTATCTATTTAATTTAATATTTTATTGATTTTTTTCACAATACGTACAACACAATTTACAAGTACATTACAATCAGAGTTTGCACATAATTATACTCACACGAAAACGAAAGTGTGTACTTGGCGAGAGGGGAAATTTTATACTTATATATAGAAGCAATACATATGCAAATTTAGTTTCAAAATGTGAAACAATGTATTGGCTACACGATGTTTTACGTTTAATTGAAATATGATAACTATCTATAAAGTATATAATTTTCCCTCTAACCAAGTGCACACTTTCTTTTTCGTATGAGTAAACATAAATCATGCAATCTCCATTTACACCTGTCGTTAACACGTTGGACTTGTAATCCAGGGATCGCAGATTCGATATACCCGTCTGACCATGCTAAAATTAACAGTCTTTCAGATGGGACTTTAAACCGAGGGGCACGTAAAAGAACCAGATGAGACCCTGGAATTGCACTATCCTCCAAAAATCTAAAATGACTAATATCTTCAAGATGCGTCGCTCATATAGGCAACCGGTAGCGATGATAAATAACGTAAAACACACACGCGCACGCACGCACGCACGCACGCACGCACGCACGCACGCACGCACGCACGCACGCACGCACGCACGCACGCACGCACGCGCACGCACGCACGCACGCACGCACGCACGCACGCACGCACGCACGCACGCACGCACGCAGCGCACGCACGAGCACGCACGCACGCACGCACGCACGCACGCACGCACGCACGCACGCACGCACGCACGCACGCACGCACGCACGCACGCACGCACGCACGCACGCACGCACGCACGCAGCACGCACGCACGCACGCACGCACGCACGCACGCACGCACGCACGCACGCACGCACGCACGCACGCACGCACGCACGCACGCACGCACGCACGCACGCACGCACGCACGCACGCACGCACGCACGCACGCACGCACGCACGCACGCACGCACGCACGCACGCACGCACGCACGCACGCACGCACGCACGCACGCACGCACGCACGCACGCACGCACGCACGCACGCACGCACGCATTTGTTCTTGTGTCAAATACCAGCGTAGAGGTAGTGTTATCCTTTAGTTGTAAATACGTTCGTATAGTCTACCCTGGCTATCCGTTCGTCAACTCTTGTTTAGTACATTACACAGACATTAGCGCGCATGGATAGTTTAGTAGCAGAGGACGTTTTTATTGCGGACGTTACCCAGGTGAATAAACATACCGTAATATGATATAATTTATTGCACGTTTTAAAGGAATATATTATCACACTTTGAAACATCAACAAGGTAAGTTTTAAAATTGTGTGTATTATTATGTATCATCTAACCGTAACTAGAAGCTGAATAAAGAAACTAGAGTGACACATTTGGATACATCGTCGGACTTTGAATCCAGGGGTCGCAGGTTCGATCACCCCGTCGGACTTTGAATCCAGGGGTCGCAGGTTCGATCACCCGTCTAACTGTGAATCCAGGGACCGCAGGTTCGATCACCCGTCTAACTGTGAATCCAGGGGTCGTAGGTTCTATCACCCGTCTAACTGTGAATCCAGGGATCGCAGGTTCGATCACCCGTCGGACTGTGAATCCAGGGATCGCAGGTTCGATCACCTGTCTAACTGTGAATCCAGGGATCGCAGGTTCGATCACCCGTCGGACTATGAATCCAGGGATCGCAGGTTCAATCACCCGTCTATCTGTGAATCCAGGGATCGCAGGTTCGATCACCCGTCTAACTGTGAACCCAGGGGTCGTAGGTTCTATCACCCGTCGGACTGTGAATCCAGGGATCGCAGGTTCGATCACCGATCGGACTGTGAATCCAGGGATCGCGGTATCACCCGTCGGGCTGTGAATCCAGGGATCGCAGGTTCGATCACCCATCGGACTGTGAATTCAGGGATCGCAGGTTCGATCACACAGAGACCCATCTACGCACTACCGCTGTGCTATCACGACTTCCACAAATATTTGACCTTGGAGTTGCAAATCAGTGTTTTTATCATTGACGGTGGCCCATACTCCATGTCCATAACCGAACACCGTACTGTTTCTCAGAGTACTGTTCAAGGAAGTCGCTATCCGGGTTGGAAGTCCAGTTATCTCCTCATTGTCAAACACGGAAGAAAGTTGTTACGTTCATAATAATATATGTTCAAGTACTGAATCAATTAAACCCCCGCCATGGAGTTGATATAAATCAATTATTGTATTCATTACACAGACGGATCTGTAGTCAAGTGGTAACACGCTGGACTGGTAATCCATGGATCGTAGGTGCGATCCCCCGTTTGACCCTAATACAATTGTGGAAGTCGTGATAGCGCAGTAGATGCGCGTTCGCTTCAGGTACGAAAGGTCCGGAGTTCGAGCCCCGCTGGAGCCGTTACGATTGTGCCCCTAGGCAAGGCATTTAAAATTCCACATTGTCTCTTCTCTCTCCTTCATGTCAGAAATGAGGTCTCGAGAGTGATTAATAAAAATAGAAAGAACTTGTTTCGCAATCGAGCTAAAATAAATTTGTATAATTGTTTATCAAATTGCCCATTATGAGCGACTCCTCCTGAAGAGATTAGTCACTTTAGATTGGAGGATAGTGCAATGATACAGACAGAGACCCATTCCAGAATCTCCTCTTGTTCTTTTACCTGCACGGTGTACAGCACCGAAACGAGACCTCGGTTTAAAGTCCGAAAGACTGTTAATCTTATTAGGGTCAGACGGGGGATCGAACCTGCGATCCCTGGATTCCCAGTCCAACGTGCCAACCACTGGGCAGGACACTATTAGCCCGCGATTCACTCCTTATATAGTTCATGTACGCTCTGTTTGTGACCTACGTAAAAACCGATTACATGCTATTGTTATTTCGTTGAAGTCGTGATAGCGCAGTTGTGCGAAAGGCCCCGAGTTCGAGCCCAGCTGGAATAGTTACGATTGTGCCCTTAGGCAATGCATTTAAATTTCACATCCCTCTTCTCTCTCTCCCTCGTGGCGATGGATTCCTTCAGGAATGAGGTCTCGAGAGTGATTAATATAAGTTGTAAGAACTTGTTTCGCAATCAAGCTAAAATAAATTTGTATAAACAGAACAGAACAGAACAGAACATATGTTTATTTTAAGACTTGTACATGGTACATCGTCATAAACATACAAATATACAATTACATATTGGTCACGTAATACAATAGATTTTACATTCATATATTCACATAAATCGATTGACATGTAGTATTATAATAATGATGATTCAATTTACGGAATAGAGGATGAACATAATTAATTGTTAGCAGTTACAATAGTACTTCTTAGTACAATGGCTTCTTTTATATATTTCGCCAAGTTTAATATATCAACTTTTTTGATCGAGGTTACCAGTTCAATAAATTTGAACATAGAGGGACGATACTGATGGTATCTTTTGATATATTTCTTTCTTATATCTTCAAAGCATGGACATATTAAAATGAAATGGTATTCGTCTTCAATATCCAAAGTGTTACAACATAAACAATATCTCTCATTACGTGGTATTCTGTTTTGACCATATTGTCCAGTTTGAATTCTTAATACATGTGCAGATACTCTAATTCTAGTAATGAAAAACCTCAAGTTCTTAGGCAATAAATCTAGATAACTTTCATATGCAAGTGTTGTTTTACAATTTCTATAAAGGTCCAATACTACACTATTTTCAACAGACGTATGCCAATTTTGTATGTAACTATCTACAACTCTTTGCTTAAACAATTTAGGAAACATTTTACAATCTATCTTATTAGTATTAATGAAATATTCAGACAAACCATATACATCTAACATATCTTTGACGTTCGTGACCCAATTTTTCAAACCATTATAATAATCATCGACACATTGTTTATAAATTGTTCGTAAAATTATGTTGTCCGTATTTATTATTTTACACCAATATTTTATTATTCTAACATATATGTTAACATAAAGTGGGTATCGACCTAATTCACCATATATACTTGCATTACATGTACTAATTCTAACATTCAATATCCTTTTACAAAATTTCATGTGTATACGTTCAATATCTTTAGATTTTGTGTGACCCCATACTTCTGAAGAATATGACAAAATAGATCCGACAAAGGAGTCAAATAACTGACATAATAACTTAGGTTTGAGGTCAAATTCTTTACAATTATACAATAAAATATTTAAAGCTTTTAAAGCCTTACCAATAAGATGTTCCTGGTTTAATGAGAAATTACCTATCTATATCTTCAACTGATATATCATTTTGAGATACAACAGATTTGTTTTTCTTGAAATGACCCCAAAATTGCTTAGGTTTGCAAAACCTTAGACGTTCAATTTCAGAATATTTCCTTTTAATATAGGCTTTCTTCTTCTTACGGATTAGATCCTTATAAAAACATTTACATGTACAAAAATACTGTCTACTAACTAAATGTTTACAACTATTAAATGCACTCAGTGCATCTAAATAAACATGTTTAACGGTTCTACAATCAGCATCGAACCAGTCTGCATCATCTGTACAATATCTATCTGAAAACGATACCCTACTTTTGCTTTTATATGTTTTGGAAAAAACTATTGTTATTTTGTGATCGAAACAGTTAAATGAGCCAGTCGAGAGATAATTGAAGTAATAGTGTCTGGACGTATGCACACACACTTTATCACTTTCCATATCTGGCTATCGCCCTATTTTGGATCACTTTCCAAATGTCTGATGTTATCGCACTTGACACTGATTAGGCGGTAATGAGAAACCATTTTGGTAATAGTAAACGAGCAAGCTTACCTTTCCTACTCAACTAATCCATAGGTATTTCCTAAATTATGGGAACTATTGGGTTCGTTAAATGATACACCTTCACTAACGGCTATTCACATTGACATCTTGAATATGGCATTTTAAATGTACCATACTATATTGCGTGTGATAAAATTGTTCGGGGGGTTTAAAGTCGCATCGATAGTTTATGTTATACTGTGACACCGGTTGCCCCTCCGTGTAGTAGTTCATGCATGGAGGGGTACCCATGTAACACCATCGACCTTCTGTAAAGCCAGTTGGATAGCTGCCTCAAATCGCAAGAGAAATTGCTACACCGGTGTCATTCAAAGCTACAGCAGTAAGGGTCAAGCGATTTGAAGCATTATTATGCATCAAATTCTTTTTTGTGTTGAAAATGAAAACTTGAGATCACGTTTATGGACACATGTTATTGCACATACAAGTTTCAAGTTTTTATTAAACGGATGTGTCAACAACAAAATGTTTCAAGTGTTTGACTTAAACACTGTGATATAGATGACTCTGCCAGCGAAAAGATTATGCTGGCTAGTGTTAAGTATTTGTACTTGATGACAAGGTAATGCAATGTCTTATTCGTGAAATGTACAGCAGAGGACCTATATTGAAATATATATGTATAATATAGTTAACATACGTGATAGTCAAGACGTAGGCACTGACGGCTCTTTAAATATGACTGAAATTAGTTGAATCATGTATCTTTTTAACAATGCTAAACGTGTTATAGACTGTACGACTGTTTTATTGTTAACTGCATGGTATAAGCTTCATGCAGCCATGTGATGCGTGCACACTGTGATCCCCAATTATCGTGTGTTAGTCTGATTGGATCTTGCATTTCGTTTCGGTAAGATCCACTCAGGTTTATAGTGTGCGCTTATCCCGGATATTAATACTGGTGCCCCGGTATTATACATGAATATGTGTGGTTTATGTACATGTACATGTATGAGTACATTTATATTCATATACAAATATGTGTATGTTATGCTAGAACTACTGTGTACGCACCAGTGTAAATATCATTGTGAAGGTATGTACTTTATTTGCATCGTAAATTGTATGCCTTTCTCTGTAAATATAATTTGTATAGATATGTACTTGACGTGCATTGTACCTATGCGTTGTATACTTGTCAAGTATAATTGTCATTTGTAATATAGTGTGTTCTTTGTAAATTAGATGTTTATGTTTATATTGTATGTGGCTCTCCCATGCAGTGGAGGAAATAAAGTTATCTATACATACGTGTGTACGAGTAGTCCATTATTTTTAATATTGGACTGGTGTCAACATGCAAAATGTATTTTATTAAATAATATGGATAAAAACAATTTTAATTATAAGGATCTGTGTTTTAAGTAAGATATAAGCTTCAAACGGATCCAATATGTAAACTATTGGTACTGTCTTTGGCGCTACGACCTCACACAGTCCAATATTATACATATTGGCAGTCCAATATTATACATATTGGCAGTCCAATATTATACATATTGGATCGTTTTCGGCTTATATCCTATGCATAGCGACGATAAATAACGCAAAGCATACACACTCTGAATCTCGCAGTATTTGAATGCACCATTTACACTGAGAACTAATGCTACTTGTTGAACTTGTTCGCAATCTTGTGTAATAAACAAGATTAAATTTATCATACATCTCTGGTTTTCGTTCTATATTATTTAGTTTTAAATGTCAACTTGTGTTAAAGTATGACACTAAATGTATTCAACTTGTGACTACATGTATTACGTTAAATATTCTAGTCGCGTAAATTCGCTATATGATTTATTATGACTGACTACAATATATATATACCGAATTCGGCAGATGGTGATATCTCCGGGTACCCTGGTTTCATTTACCCACATAATGCATACCCGGTAACACATGGGCGAAAGCGGTCTCAAACATAACAAATAAGACTAAGATTAATATTCTAACAATATGTACTTGATGCACTGACCTCTCTGTTGAATACGCCCTAACGTAAAGCCATAATCGTATACAAAATGACTGCCACACTTTCTAAATGCAACTGTGATCATTACAAAACCGATATATGTGTGTTTTACGTTTATTTATCGTCGCTACCGGTTGCCCATATGAGCGACGCCTCCTGAAGAGATTAGTCATTTTAGATGTTTGGAGGATAGTGCAATGATACAGACAGGGACCCATTCCAGAGTCTCCTCTGGTTCTTTTACGTGCACGGTGTAACGCACCGACACGAGACCTCTGTTTAACGTCCCATATGAAAGACTGTTAATTTTATTAGGGTCAAACGGGGGATCGAACCTGCGATCTTTTAGGGACATGTCTACATCCCCGCGAGGGTTCGACATTAGAGGAAGATAGATATATAGTATTTCATGTTCAAAGCGTGTTATCACTGGACTACAGATCCGTCTGTAACCGATATATATATATATAAGATCTTACATGAGTGGTTATTTAGTACTTAGTCCGCCTCCGTTGGCGAGTGGTTCAGTGGCTGTCTTGAATACCACCGTAACCTATCATCAGTGATGGTCACGGGTTTGAGCCCCGCCCAGAGCCGTGTCTCTTTATATGAAAACAATTTGCAGTTTTCTTACGGAGATTGGTGCACCATGTACTGGTTAACTGCTGGAGCCAGTCCAGGAAAGGTGTTGTTAGGTACACTGCCCGCCAGCGAGTTAGCCCAAAATGGTGCTAATGCAGGCATAAATCCCCAACAAACAAACACACATTGCAAAACCGATATTACCAGATATTACCTGATAATACCCGATCATACCTTATAATACCCGATATTACCCGATGATACCCGATATTACCTGATAAAACCCGATCATACATGATACTATTCGATATTACCTGATAAAACCCGAGCATACCTTATAATACCCGATATTACCCGATGATACCCGATATTACCCGATAATACCCGATATCACCCGATAATATCCGATATTACCAGATAATATCCGATATTACCTGATATTACCGAGGATACCCGATAATACCCGATATTACCAGATAATATCCGATATTACCCGATATTACCGAGGATACCCGATAATACCCGATAATATCCGATATTACCCGATATTACCGAGGATACCCGATAATACCCGATATTACCCGATGATACCCGATATTACCGAGGATACCCGATAATACCCGATATTACCCGATGATACCCGATATTACCCGATAATATCCGATATTACCCGAGATTACCGAGGATACCCGATAATACCCGATATCACCCGATAATACCCGATATTACCGAGGATACCCGATGATACCCGATATTACCGAGGATACCCGATAATACCCGATATTACCCGATAATATCCGATATTACCGAGGATACCCGATGATACCCGATAATACCCGATAATATCCGATATTACCCGATATTACCGAGGATACCCGATAATACCCGATATTACCCGATGATACCCGATATTACCGAGGATACCCGATAATACCCGATATTACCCGATGATACCCGATATTACCCGATCATATCCGATATTACCCGAGATTACCGAGGATACCCGATAATACCCGATATTACCCGATGATACCCGATATTACCCGATAATATCCGATATTACTCGATACTATCCGATATAACCCGATATTACCCGATAATATCCGATATTACCCGATATTACCGAGGATACCCGATGATACCCGATATTACCTGATGATACCCGATATTACCCGATAATATCCGATATTACCCGATATTACCCGATACTATCCGATATAACCCGATATTACCCGATAATATCCGATATTACCCGATATTACCGAGGATACCCGATGATACCCGATATTACCGAGGATACCCGATAATACCCGATATTACCCGATAATATCCGATATTACCCGGGTGTGTAAATACATCCAACATGTTTAACATTTTTAAAGATATTATGCATCGGCTGGTTTGCTATTATATGTATAACTATGATAAATACCAAGGTTGTCCGATTAGCGCAGTCGTTGACCAATGCAACCCGGGCTCGATTCTCGGACCGAGACGTATGTTGGGTGATGCGGTGGTTGCCAGATCGGACAGGTGGATTTTCTCCGGGTACTCCAATTTCACCTCACACGAATGACCATATATACGCTTTCATCGTCGCCAAAGAGAGTTGTTTAAAGCAGCATTACATCGTATGAAATAAAATATATTTGAAAACTTCAATTTTTACGTATGGGTAGCAATGCTGCTACACATTGTAACATTATACTTTATATATCTATAAACAGTGTTTTTTTGCGATAAAACAAACACGAAACCGAAAGTCGGACTTTCCGAGTCGATCGGTCACGCACTTGTTTACAACCGGAACGCATCGTCCGCACTTGTTTACATTCGGAATGCATCCCAGGTTGTCTTTTTTAATTAAATTACTTGATATGTTGATTCATACCTCTGTTAGCTAAGTCTTTTAGGGACATGTCTACATCCCCGCGAGGGTTCGACATTAGAGGAAGATAGATATATAGTCTTTCATGTTCAAAATATATACGTTGTTTTCTACATCCTCTGTTGTTTCACGCATGCGCGCTGTGCGTGTTTACATTTCGTGTGTTGATAAACAAATACGCGTATACGACCGTTTAAATTTATTGGAATGTTATCGTTTATGAGCGACTATTTCGATTTTTGTAAACACACACACACATTAGTATTTATATTTTACCCAAAACATCCTTTATTTACGATGTAATGCTGCGTTAAGCTTGTTTTGCAATCGTTATAAATTAAATAAAGTGTATAAGAAAGATAACAATTTGTAATAGTTTGTGTCTATAATAAAATTGTTTCTTCTTCTATAATACGTGAGCGCATAACAACGATGTAGAGGCTTGTCGAGCTGTGTTGTTTGTTTTGGGTTTAACTTGGTCGCGCTAACAGCTTAAGTCATAAGTTTTGATGAGTTTATTTTTCAATATTGCACCAAGCCATACAAGCTCATGAGGACTAATACAATTATTGCAATACATGCCAACATATACAAGTCGTGATAGCGCAGTGGATAGGCGTTCGCTCCAGGTGCGAAAGGTCCGGAGTTCGAGCCCCACTGGAGCCGTTACGATTGTGCCCTTAGACAATGCATTTAAATTCCACATTGCCTCTTCTCTCTCCCTCGTGGCGATGGATTCCATCAGGAATGAGGTCTCGAGAGTGATTTATATAAGTTGAAATAACTTGTTTCGCAATCGAGCTAAACATGTTTTTGTATAAACTAACATATACACTATATAAACCGTAGAGGCTTCCTATCAGCGTTGATTATTTTTACTATGTGGAAGTCGTGATAGCGCAGTGGTAGCGCGTTCGTTTCATGTGCGAAAGGCCCGGAATTCGAGCCTCCGCTAGAGCCGTTACGATTGTGCCCTTAGGCAAGTCATTTAAATTTCACAGTGCCTCTTCTCTCTCTCCCTTGTGGCGATGGATTCCATCAGGAATGAGGGCTCGATAGTGATTAATATATGTTGTAAGAACTTGTTTCGCAATCGAGCTAAACTAAATTTGTATAAACTAGTATTACTATATTACAACTTGTAGGACACAGCTTACTAATTGTATATCTACATGTATGTCTCAAAAATAAGACTCTTTTTAAGCTTAACCTTTATCCCACCAATCACAACTAATGTCGCTTTTGCAAACAGCATAGAGCCAGATCAGACAGCATAGACGGATGTTTGCTATTCGGATAGTGGAGCTAAAACACCTGTGTCTGAATAACAAATAACATAGATTCTGATCAGACGCGGCTGATCTGGATCTATGTTGTTTGCACATTCCGTACAATTTATTCAGCAGCTTAAGGGTTAAATATGTACACTATTTAATAGTTTACCAATTAGGAGAGGAATTTATATAAGATTGTATTTATCTTGTTTTCCAACCCTTTGTTATCTTCCTGCAACCTGTGTGTTTACCATTCCCATGTATATATGCTCTTGCTCACCAACTTGCTAAATGCTCCATGTAGGAGAGGAATTTATATAAGATTGTATTTATCTTGTTTTCCAATCCTTTGTTATCTTCCTGCAACCTGTGTGTTTATATAATTTCGATGCTCTTTGCACAAAAGAAGAACAATAAATAAAGTTTAAACTAATAGTTTACCAATATCGTTAAAAGTCGTGTTATATGAGCACAGCACACCAATCATATGCTTGCTTCCATATAGTGCCGGCCTCTCCGGCTATTATTGGTGGAGGAAAACGCCCGGTCCCTTCGAGCACCCGGGTAGAACCATCGACCTTCCGCAAGCTAACTGGATTGCTTCATCACATGAATGAACGAATTCAACTCATCCAGAGAGATTCGAACTTACAGCCGCGAGGGGCAAGTGGTTTTAAGTTAACAACCATAACCACTCGGCCACGGTTGCTCCTATCAAAACAGTTGCACACCCTTAATCATTCATAGAATCCAAAAAAGTCAAGAGATATAATCTCCAATGTCAGAATGTCAAAATCTAATCAGCTGGAATAATTAGTGTAGGAAACATTTGAGAAATCCCTCATTATACGGCGTCCAACTCCGCATCGGCATATATTAGAAATGCCTATTGTGGTTGTTTTACGTTTATTTATCGTCGCTACCGGTTGCCCATGTGAGCGACGCCTCCTGAAGAGATTAGTCATTTTAGATGTTTGGAGGATAGTGCAATGATACAGACAGAGACCTATTCCAGAGTCTCCTCTGGTTCTTTTACGTGCACGGTGTAAAGCACCGACACAACACCTCTGTTTAACGTCCCATCTGAAAGACCTATTAATTGTATTAGGGTTAGACAGGGGATCGAACCTGCGATCCATGGATTACCAGTCCAGCCTGTTATCACTGGACTACAGGTCCGTCTGTAAATGCCTATTACAAAGATTATAAGTTATAATTATTGTAATCGGGCAATGCGTGTGATCTCTAGGGTAACACAAATAATACAGTGATCCCATTGTTCGTTTAATACATAATAAACGCTTCAACAAATATACACAGGTCGCTGGTTATATCTTCGACGATTATACAAGGAACCACATGGTTATCTTTCACTATTTTGGTTTAAAGATAAGCAGGACATGTGTGCTTATTATTGTAAGATAGGATTTGATTTCTTCTCGTGATCACCTTACAGATAGGATTTTAATTCGTCGAATGGAAACCGAAATACATATTTGGGTATCATTAAATGAAATACAATCCTATATTTTGCTAATCAACACAAATCTTATTTTTCTTTTATGATTTCCAATGATTTTGGCTAATATAATCCAACTCCGCACCGGCATAGATTAGAAATGCCTATTGTGGTTGTTTTACGTTTATTTATCGTCGCTACCGGTTGCCCATATGAGCGACGCCTCCTGAATATATTAGTGATTTTGGAGGATAGTGCAATGATACAGACAGAGACACATTCCAGAGTCTCTTCTGGTTATTTTACGTGCACGGTGTAAAGCACCGACATGAGACCTCGGTTTAACGTCCCATCTGAAAGACTGTTAATTTTGTAAGGGTTAGACGGGGGATCGAACCTGCGATCCCTGGATTACCAGTCCAGCGTGCTACCACTGGACTACAGATCCGTCAATGTTATTAAAATGAATTCATTTAAACTGCTCCTGTCGTGGGCCTCATTTTACTACAAGGTGCAACCGCACAACCGCTTATGTTAGTGTGTATGTCCGTAATAAGAAATAGTTACCATATAAAAACACACGGTTTTCCAGAGATCCGTATCGGTAATCCAGGTATAGCTGGTTCGATCCCCCGTCTGACCCTAATTAAAATTAACAGTCTTTCAGATGGGTCGTTAAACCGAGGTCTCGTGTCGATGCTTTACACTGTGCACGTAGCAGAACCAGAGGAGACTCTGGAATGGGTCTCTGTCTGTATCATTGCACTATCCTCCATCAATCTAAAATGACTAATCTCCTCAGGAGGCGTCGCTCATATGAGCAACCGGTAAAGCGACGATAAATAAACGTAAAACACACATATCCAGATCAAATTATGACAGTGTGCATTTCATAACAAAACATGAATACAAAACATAATGCAAGCTTTAATAGTGCAGAAGATGAATGTTTTCATAGAACATCAAAATTATATCGCAAAAAATCCAAACAATAAAAATGCATTTTCACGTATGCACGAATGCATTACTGCTACACAATCTTCCGAAATAATTCTAACACTAACATTTCACTCAATACAAAGTGTTTTGTGGTCGACACGCTCAGGCTATCCGGTTAGCGCAGTGGTTAGCACGCTCGCTTCTCACCAATGTAATCCGGGTTCCATAAACGGACTGGGATATGTGAGATGCTACGGTGGTCGCCATGTAGGATGGGTGTGGTTTTCTCCGGGTACTCCAGTGTCCTCCCATACGAATGACCACAAATGCGCTTTCATCCGCTCCAACGAGAGTGATTACTATAAGTTGTTAAACCTTAGTTTAGTTTATACAAATTTATTTTAGCTCGATTGCGAAACAAGTTATTTCAACTTATATTAATCACTCTCGAGACCTCATTCCTGATGGAATTAATTAAATGCCTTGCCTAAGGGCACACTCGTAACGGCTCCAGCGGGGCTCGAACTCCGAACCTTTCGCACCTGAAGCGAACGCGCATCTACGGCGCTATCACGACTTCCACAACGCTTGTTTCGCTTTGTTTTATACTTAACAAACTCTCACAAGGGAAAGAAGGATTTCATATAACGGTCAGCCACGCTCCTGAATTGGCATTTGTTTACCATTGGAGTCATTTGTAGCCACAATAATCAAATATGTTTTTCTTACGTTTATTTATCGTGGCTACCGGTTGCCCATATCAGCGACGCCTCCTGACGCCTCGTTTTATATTTTTTGGAGAATAGTGCAGTGATACAGACATAGATGCCATTTGAATAAAGTTGAAAACTATATACCGATATTAAAGATAACTGGTCGAGATAAAATTCGTTAATTGAACATAAAATGTAAGTGTGACAGTGAATAGTGTCACGGGTATGTGGTTTCATTCACCATATAATGACAGGCATTATCGCTCATAATGTAGAAAAATAGGGTGATCTTGATACGTCGACAAATGGCGGTATGCTAATAGAAACTGTGGTATTAAACTGTACGCTGCATTTTTGAAAGTTTTATTATTTTATTAGTAGAGCTGGAGTTTTCCGTGTAGTGCGCAGTTTCCAATATGTATTTTATTTTGTGTGAAGTTTATTGAATGGTACATGACGTTTTGTTTTTATAGCGGTACTATAGCGGTAATATAGCGGTAATAGCAATACGGGCAGTTCCAAGTAATATGGTTAATTAAACAATACGGGCATTACATCACCACAGAGCTACACGTTTTCAAAGGATATTTTGGAATAAATGACTCGTTTCTACAAGTGGGTAAGTTCCTTTAAAGATGCCATTACGACATTAAGTAAAGTCACATTCCTTATCAATACAAACGAAATACCATTGTAATAGCAAAAGTAAACTAATAGTGTTTGTGTAGTGCATGCACATCGTCAGCCCCATTGACTGACAAGTGAGACACTTTGTTTTATGAACATCTGTACTTCCCGAATCCTATCCGTGCAGGCCAGGTGCCACGAGCCATGCTGTTATGTAATCTGTAACCATTATTTAACTAGTTTGCGGCTCACCATCTGATCGCCCGGTTCCGTGGTCGAGTGGTTAAAGTCGCTCACTTGTATACCACGGTAACCTATCATCACTGATGTGCACGGGTTCGAGCCCCGCTCAGACCGTGTCTCTTTATATGACATGGTTGGCAGTTTCTTACGGAGGTTAGTGCATCAATTACTGGTTAACCACTGGAGTCTGCCCAGGCAAGGTGTTGTTAGGTAAACTGTCCATCGCTGAAATTGGCAACAGGTAGATGTAAATGAAATGCATCCAATCGTTCACTTATGTTTGTATGTGTTTCGTGTATATATATATATGTAGGTGTACACGCCCGAGGTGGGGGGCCGTAAATGATGGCCCAAAGACCACTCACCCGTTGAGGGTTGACCAGTCTCAGTGGTTAGGTGACCGAGTTGTTACGGTCAAAAGGGGCTTAGGTAGCCGATAGGCAATGGTCGTTAATTTCAAATCACGTGCCTCTCATCGATATAGGTTCGAATCTCATATACTCTCGAATACTCTCATGTGGTGAAGCTGTCCAGCTGGTTGACGGTAGTCGGAGGGGCATTCGGTGAGATGCAGAAGCGTTATATGACCTAAGAATTTGGTGTACCCCCAACGAAACACACAAAACGAATGCCACTGCAACCATCATCAAGATTTAAAATTCAACAGCTTCAGTGTTAAACGCCATTGATATACTGGGTGTAGTGACATATCTATTGCGTTCTCAACAATAGTACCCGATGTACCCATTTCTTTTTTGAAGCGTTATATGACCTAAGATGTTGGTGTCCCCCCCCGCCCCCCGCCCCCCGCCCCCGCCCGCCCCCCCCCCCCGCCCCCCGCCCCCGCCCCCCCCCCCCCCCCCGCCCCCACACAAAACACACAAAACGAGTGCCACTGCAGCCATCATCATTATAAAACTGATCAAGATTTAAAATTCAACAGCTTCAGTGTTAAACGCCATTGATATACTGGGTGTAGTGACATTTATTGCGTTCTCAACAATAGTATCCGATGTAACACATTTATTTTTGCTCCATGCGTAATCTATATTTGATCTATGCGTAATATATTTGCTATATGCGTAATATATATTTGATATATGCGTAATATATATTTGATCTATGCGTAATACATATTTGCTCTATGCATAATGTATATTTGCTTTATACCTAATATATATTTGCTATATGCGTAATCCATTTTTGCTCTATGCGTAGTCAATATTTGCTCTATGCGTGATCTATTTTTGCTCTATGCGTAGTCAATATTTGCTCTATGCGTAATCTATATTTGCTTTATATGTAATCTATATTTGCTCTATGCGTAATCTATATTTGCTTTATACGTAATCTATATTTGCTTTATACGTAATCTATATTTGCTTTATACGTAATCTATATTTGCTCTATGCGTAATCTATATTTGCTTTATACGTAATCTATATTTGCTTTATACGTAATCTATATTTGCTTTATATGTAATCTATATTTGCTCTATGCGTAATCTATTTTTGCTCTATGCGTAATCTATTTTTGCTCTATGCGTAATCTATAGTTGCTCTATGCGTAATCTATTTTTGCTATATGCGTAATCTATTTTTGCTCTATGCGTAATCTATTTTTGCTCTATGCGTAATCTATAGTTGCTCTATGCGTAATCTATTTTTGCTCTATGCGTAATCTATGTTTGCTCTATGCATAATCTATTTTTGCTCTATGCGTAATCTATTTTTGCTCTATGAGTAATCTATTTTTACTATATGAGTAATCTACTTTTGCTTTATACGTAATCTATATTACATAAGATCGCGAATGTACTTATTACCCAAAGATGGGACTTTAAACCGAGGTGTCGTGTCGGTGCTTTACACTGTTCGTAAGAAAACCAGAAGATATTCTGGAATGGGTCTCTGTATGTATCGTTGCACTATCCTCCAAAAATCTAAAATGTCTAATCTCTTCAGATGTTCGATTCCCAATCTGACACAAAATACTATACTAGAAAACATAGAAAACGTACACTTCGGATAAGTGTGTTTTACATGAAAAACAATAACTATAATATTTTTAGTTTTGTAATAAAAATGTGATATATCTTTGATGGAATCCCTCGTATTTCGTGTTCATGTAATAACAATCATATAATGTACGTGTGCATTTTCTATGTCTAGTATATTAATAGACTTTCAGTTCTGACTTTAAACCGAAGTCTCGGCTCTGTGCTTTCTACCGTGCTCATACAATAACCAGATACGACTCTGGGACGGGTCTCTGTCTGTATCATTGCAATATTCCACAATCAAAAATGACAAATGAATAATCTCTTCAGGAGGCGTCGCTCATATGGGGATACAGACGGATATGTAGTCCAGTGGTAACACGCTGGACTGGTAATTCATGGATCGCAGGTTCGATCCCCCCGTCTGACCCTAATACAATTAATAGTCTTTCAGATAGGATTTAAACCGAGGTCTTGTGTCGGTGCTTTACACCGTGCACGTACAAGAACCAGAGGAGACTCTGGAATGGGTCTCTGTCTGTATCATTGCACTATCCCACACAATCTAAAATGACTAATCTCTTCAGGAGGCGTCGCTCATATGCGCAACCGATAGCGACGATAATAAACGTAAAACACACACAGGTCTTGCGCGGTCCACGTGGTGCGAAAAGCCATTTGGATGTCGACAACTAATGTGACAATCCATAAATATTGTATGTATGTCTGTCTATGTAGTGTTGTCAAGTGTATGGATTAGCTCCGTGCTTGTTGCATGGGAATTCTCTCGAATTATGCTTAAAGGTACAGCATGCAGTCAAACTGTTTTCTTTGAATACACTAAAATTATGTTGACATATACTGAATCCGCAGAGGGGACTCGGGCGGTAATGGGACATACTGTACAATATTCCGTCTGTGAGTGAAATAAGAATGGATACTGTTAATAAGGAAAGCGAAATCACACGAAATTTTTCATATCCGTAAATAGCTGCGATGTATTCGTTACTAGCGCTATGGGAAGGCTAAAAGTTAATGTCCAAATGTTGCAAGCAACGTAACCTGGGAACAGGCGTCGATATTTTTGCCTGGTCAGTCAAATAAATATATTTTAACACCGATACTATTAATTGGGCCGTATTGAGTTTCTGAACATATCAACGCCTGGGGAAACTGGACGGATTGTCCGTGTAATTATTGACTAGCATTAATCCTATTAATAGGTCTATTAGCACGTGACTTATTCCAGGCTAGTTAATATACTATTATCTCCATACAAACCAGACAGCCATTTAGCTATCATGCAGTGGATAAGTAGTCGCCATATCTATCCCACCTCCATAGATATTACTGGGACTATATAGAGCGCCAGAGTTTAGGCTTTATGCTAGATATTTTCAAAATTCTGCAAATATATGATTTACTGTCCTACGTAACTTCGTTTCAAGATTCGGCATACTTTCCATCAAAATATTCATGGAAACGTCTTCTTGCTCGCCATGTTCTGTCTTACGAACAGAACATACTTTGTGAAAGACTCATCCGAATCTTAACACCGAAACAGTATGTGAACATGTTTCCAAATAAAGGCTCGTGTGCACTATGGCATTTGTGTAGAAAATACCCTTCTGTAAAACAATACTGTTTGAAAGCTGTTAGTTTATTGTGTAAACTACTTTCATTTTTAGGCCCGAGCGTTGTACAAGATGCAATTATTTAGCCGAAAGCATTATTATGCATCAAATTCTTTTTTGTGTTGATAAATGAAAACTTGAGATCACGTTTATGGACAAATGTTATTTCACATACGAGTGTCGACGTTTTTATTAAATGGATGCGTCAACAACAAAATGTTCAAGTGTTTAACTTACTGGCCGGCCTTAAACACTATGATATAGATGACTATGTCAGCGAACAGATTATGCTGGCTAGTGTAAATTACTTGTACATGATGACAAGGTAATGCAATGCCTTATTCGTGAAATGTACAGCAGAGGACCTATATTGAAATATATATGTATAATATAGTTAACATACGTGATAGTCAAGACGTAGACACTTACGGCTCTTTAAATATGACTGAAATTAGTTGAATCATGTATCGTTTTATCAATGCTACACGTGTTATAGACTGTACGACTGTTTTATTGTTAACTGCATGGTATAAGTGCCATACAGTCATGTGATGCGTGCATACTGTGATCTCCAATTATCGTGTGTTAATCTGATTGAATCTTGCATTTCGTTTCGGTAAGATCCACTCAGGTTTATAGTGTGCGTTTATCACAGTGCACCGGTATTATACATGAATGTGTGTGGTTTATATGTATATACATGTATGAGTATATTTATATTCATATACAAATATGTGTATGTTATACTAGAACTACTGTGTACGTACCAGTGTAATATCATTGTGAAGGCATGTACTTTATTTGCATCGTAAATTGTATGCCTTTCTCTGTAAATATCATATGTATAGATATGTACTTGACGTGCATTGTACATGCGTTGTATAATTGTCAAGTATAATTGTAATTTGTATTAGATTGTGTTCTTTGTAAATTATATGTTTATGTTAATATTGTATGTGGCTCTCCCTGCAGTGGAGGAAATAAAGTTATCTATCCCACCTCAATAGATATTACTGGAATACATGAGATTTAGGTTAATATACTATTATATCTCCATACAAATGTCATTTGGCTAGAAGTTAAAACTTGAAAAATCGACAGACTGGAACCCAGGCTACAAGCAACACTACACTGTGCGAAAACTACTTGATAAGTAACGACCGACCGCGGCTCAGATTTACATGTTGTTGTTGTTGTTGTTGTTGTTGCTATAACAGTTTATCTATTTACTTTATTTTTTAATTATTTACTGCAACGAATGACAATATTTCAAAGAAAAATACAAATGTATATGAATTAAAAACACGAAATATAATCGATTGATTCTTCTTGCGCATTGTATTTAACCGGTTAATAAAGTAATAAATAATAATAATAATAATAATAAATACTTTATATTACAACATATATAATAATCAAATGATAGGACTATAAGTGAGTGGAAAATGGGGAATGAGACAATTAATGAAAGCAATCTATATAACAATAATTTTAATTAACTAAACGCCATCTGGCAGCGAACAACGGCGACAACAACAACAGTAGGCTGTAGCATGTAACAGTATTTCCCGAAGCGTAATCCGCTTCATTTTATCAGAAACGTTGACCACGATGATGTCAATCATAATAGACCGATATAAATTCTACCAACGCTATCTAAGCGTTCCGAAAAAC
>CM026392.1:25102987-25131534 GCA_014843695.1 Archivesica marissinica | reverse complement strand
TAAGCGTTCCGAAAAGCCTGTACAATACGGTTTAATGACACTATCTAAGCGTTCCGAATTGCCTGTACAATAAGGTTTAATGACACTATCTAAGCGTTCCGAATAGCCTGTACAATAAGGATTAATGACACAATATAAGCGTTCCGAAAAGCCTGTACAATAAGGTTTAATGACACTATCTAAGCGTTCAGAAAAGCCTGTACAATAATGTTTAATGACACTATCTAAGCGTTCCGAAAAGCATGTACAATACGGTTTAATGACACTATCTAAGCGTTCCGAAAAGCCTGTACAATACGGTTTAATGACACTATCTAAGCGTTCCGAAAAGCCTGTACAATAAGGTTTAATGACACTATCTAAGCGTTCCGTAAAGCCTGTACAATAAGGTTTAATGACACAATCTAAGCGTTCCGAAAAGCCTGTACAATACGGTATAATGACACTATCTAAGCGTTCCGAAAAGCCTGTACAATAAGGTTTAATGACACTATCTAAGCGTTTCGAAAAGCCTGTACAATACGGTTTAATGACACTATCTAAGCGTTCCGAAAAGCCTGTACAATAAGGTTTAGTGACGCTATCTAAGCGTTCCGAAAAGCCTGTACAATAAGGTTTAATGACACTATCTAAGCGTTCCGAAGAGCCTGTACAATAATGTTTAATGACGCTATCTATGCGTTCCGAAGAGCCTGTACAATACAGTTTAATGACACTATCTAAGTGTTCCGAAGAGCCTGTACAATAAGGTTTAATGACGCTATATAAGCGTTCCGAAGAGCCTGTACAATAAGGTTTAATGACACTATCTAAGCATTCCGAAGAGCCTGTACAATAAGGTTTAATGACACTATCTAAGCGTTTCGAAAAGCCTGAACAATAAGGTTTAATGACACTATCTAAGCGTTCCCAAAAGCCTGTACAATACGGTTTAATGACACTATCTAAGCGTTCCGAAAAGCCTGTACAATAAGGTTTAATGACACTATCTAAGCGTTCCGAAAAGCCTGTACAATACGGTTTAATGAAACTATCTAAACGTTCCGAAAAGCCTGTACAATAAGGTTTAGTGACGCTATCTAAGCGTTCCGAAAAGCCTGTACAATAAGGTTTAATGACACTATCTAAGCGTTCCGAAAAGCCTGTACAATACGGTTTAATGACACTATCTAAGCGTTCCGAAAAGCCTGTACAATAAGATTTAGTGATGCTATCTAAGCGTTCCGAAAAGCCTGTACAATAAGGTTTAATGACACTATCTAAGCGTTCCGAAGAGCCTGTACAATAAGGTTTAATGACGCTATCTATGCGTTCCGAAGAGCCTGTACAATACGGTTTAATGACACTATCTAAGCGTTCCGAAAAGCCTGTACAATAAGGTTAATGACACTATCTAAGCGTTCCGAAAGCCTGTACAATAAGGTTTAATGACACTATCTAAGCGTTCCGAAAAGCCTGTACAATAGGTTTAATGACACTATCTAAGCGTTCCGAAAAGCCTGTACAATAATGTTTAATGACACTATCTAAGCGTTCTGAAAAGCCTGTACAATACGGTTTAATGACACTATCTAAGCGTTCCGAATTGCCTGTACAATACGGTTTAATGATACTATCTAAGCGTTCCGAAAAGCCTGTACAATAAGGTTTAATGACACTATCTAAGCATTCCGAAAAGCCTGTACAATACGGTTTAATGACATTATCTAAGCGTTCCGAAAAGCCTGTACAATAAGGTTTAGTGACGCTATCTAAGCGTTCCGAAAAGCCTGTACAATAAGGTTTAATGACACTATCTAACCGTTCCGAAGAGCCTTTACAATAAGGTTTAATGACGCTATCTGTGCGTTCCGAAGAGCCTGTACTATACGGATTAATGACACTATCTAAGCGTTCCGAAGAGCATGTACAATAAGGTTTAATGACACTATCTAAGCGTTCCGAAAAGCCTGTACAATAAGGTTTAATGACACTATCTAAGCGTTCCGAAAAGCCTGTACAATACGGTTTAATGACACTATCTAAGCGTTCCGAAAAGCCTGTACAATAAGGTTTAATGACACTATCTAAGCGTTCCGAAAAGCCTGTACAATAAGGTTTAATGACACTATCTAAGCGTTCCGAAGAGCCTGTACAATAACGTTTAATGACACTATCTAAGCGTTTCGAAAAGCCTGAACAATAAGGTTTAATGACACTATCTAAGCGTTCCGAAAAGCCTGTACAATAAGGTTTAATGACACTATCTAAGCGTTCCGAAACACCTGTACAATACGGTTTAATGACACTATTAATCGTTTCGAAGAGCCTGTACAATAAGGTTTAATGATGCTATCTAAGCGTTCCGAAGAGCCTGTACAATAAGGTTTAATGACACTATCTAAGCGTTCCGAAGAGCCTGTACAATAAGGTTTAATGACACTATCTAAGCGTTTCGAAAAGCCTGAACAATAAGGTTTAATGACACTATCTAAGCGTTCCGAAAAGCCTGTACAATAAGGTTTAATGAAACCATCTAAGCGTTCCGAAACACCTGTACAATACGGTTTAATGACACTATCTAAGCGTTCCGAAAAGCCTGTACAATAAGGTTTAATGACACTATCTAAGCGTTCCGAAAAGCCTGTACAATAATGTTTAATGACACTATCTAAGCGTTCCGAAAAGCCTGTACAATACGGTTTAATGACACTATCTAAGCGTTCCGAAGTGCCTGTACAATACGGTTTAATGACACTATCTAAGCGTTCCGAAAAGCCTGTACAATAAGGTTTAATGAAACAATCTAAGCGTTCCGAAAAGCCTGTACAATAAGGTTTAATGACACTATCTAAGCGTTCCGAAAAGCCTGTACAATAATGTTTAATGACACTATCTAAGCGTTCCGAAAAGCCTGTACAATACGGTTTAATGACACTATCTAAGCGTTCCGAATTGCCTGTACAATAAGGTTTAATGACACTATCTAAGCGTTCCGAAGAGCCTGTAAAATAAGGTTTAATGACACTATCTAATCATTTCGAAGAGCCTGTACAATAAGGTTTAATGACGCTATCTAAGCGTTCCGAAGAGCCTGTACAATAAGGTTTAATGACACTATCTAAGCGTTCCGAAGAGCCTGTACAATTAGGTTTAATGACACTATCTAAGCGTTTCGAAAAGCCTGAAAAATAAGGTTTAATGACATTATCTAAGCGTTCCGAAAAGCCTGTACAATACGGTTTAATGACACTATCTAAGCGTTCCGAATAGCCTGTACAATAAGGTTTAATGACACTATCTAAGCGTTTCGAAAAGCCTGAACAATAAGGTTTAATGACACTATCTAAGCGTTCCGAAAAGCCTGTACAATAAGGTTTAATGACACTATCTAAGCGTTCCGAAACACCTGTACAATACGGTTTAATGACACTATCTAAGCGTTCGAAAGCCTGTACAATAAGGTTTAATGACGCTATCTAAGCGTTCCGAAGAGCCTGTACAATAAGGTTTAATGACACTATCTAAGCGTTCCGAAGAGCCTGTACAATAATGTTTAATGACACTATCTAAGCGTTTCGAAATGCCTGAACAATAAGGTTTAATGACACTATCTAAGTGTTCCGAAAAGCCTGTACAATAAGGTTTAATGACACTATCTAAGCGTTCCGAAACACCTGTACAATAGGGTTTAATGACGCTATCTAAGCGTTCCGAAGAGCCTGTACAATACGGTTTAATGACACTATCTAAGCGTTCCGAAGAACCTGTACAATAAGGTTTATGACACTATCTAAGCGTTTCGAAAAGCCTGAAAAATAAGGTTTAATGACACTATCTAAGCGTTCCGAAATGCCTGTACAATAAGGTTTAATGACACTATCTAAGCGTTCCGAAATGCCTGTACAATAATGTTTAATGACACTATCTAAGCGTTCCGAAAAGCCTGTACAATACGGTTTAATGACACTATCTAAGCGTTCCGAATTGCCTGTACAATAAGGTTTAATGACACTATCTAAGCGTTCCGAAAAGCCTGTACAATAAGGTTTAATGACACAATCTAAACGTTCCGAAAAGCCTGTACAATACGGTTTAATGCCACTATCTAAGCGTTCCGAAAAGCCTGTACAATAATGTTTAATGACACTATCTAAGCGTTCCGAAAAGCCTGTACAATACGGTTTAATGACACTATCTAAGCGTTCCGAATTGCCTGTACAATAAGGTTTAATGACACTATCTAAGCGTTCCGAAAAGCCTGTACAATAAGGTTTAATGACACAATCTAAGCGTTCCGAAAAGCCTGTACAATAAGGTTTAATGAAACCATCTAAGCGTTCCGAAACACATGTACAATACGGTTTAATGACACTATCTAATCGTTCCGAAAAGCATGTACAATAAGGTTTAATGACACTATCTAAGCGTTCCGAAAAGCCTGTACAATAATGTTTAATGACACTATCTAAGTGTTCCGAAAAGCCTGTACAATACGGTTTAATGACACTATCTAAGCGTTCCGAATTGCCTGTACAATACGGTTTAATGACACTATCTAAGCGTTCCGAAAAGCCTGTACAATAAGGTTTAATGACACAATCTAAGCGTTCCGAAAAGCCTGTACAATAAGGTTTAATGACACTATCTAAGCGTTCCGAAAAGCCTGTACAATAATGTTTAATGACACTATCTAAGCGTTCCGAAAAGCCTGTACAATACGGTTTAATGAAACTATCTAAGCGTTCCGAATTGCCTGTACAATAAGGTTTAATGACACTATCTAAGCGTTCCGAAAAGCATGTACAATAAGGTTTAATGACACTATCTAAGCGTTCCGAAAAGCCTGTACAATAATGTTTAATGACACTATCTAAGCGTTCCGAAGAGCCTGAACAATAAGGTTTAATGACACTATTTAAGCGTTCCGAATTGCCTGTACAATACGGTTTAATGACACTATCTAAGCGTTCCGAAAAGCCTGTACAATAAGGTTTAATGACACTATCTAAGCGTTCGAAAGCCTGTACAATAATGTTTAATGACACTATCTAAGCGTTCCGAAAAGCCTGTACAATACGGTTTAATGACACTATCTAAGCGTTCCGAATTGCCTGTACAATAAGGTTAATGACACTATCTAAGCGTTCCGAAAAGCCTGTACAATAAGGTTTAATGACACTATCTAAGCGTTCCGAAACACCTGTACAATACGGTTTAATGACACTATCTAAGCGTTCCGAAAAGCATGTACAATAAGGTTTAATGACACTATCGAAGCGTTCAGAAAAGCCTGTACAATAAGGTTTAATGACACTATCTAAGCGTTCCGAAAAGCATGTACAATACGGTTTAATGACACTATCTAAGCGTTCCGAATTGCCTGTACAATACGGTTTAATGACACTATCTAAGAGTTCCGAAAAGCCTGTACAATAAGGTTTAATGACACAATCTAAGCGTTCCTTAAAGCCTGTACAATAAGGTTTAATGATACTATCTAAGCGTTCCGAAACACCTGTACAATACGGTTTAATGACACGATCTAAGCGTTCCGAAAAGCATGTACAATAAGGTTTAATGACACTATCTAAGCGTTCCGAAAAGCCTGTACAATAATGTTTAATGACACTATCTAAGCGTTCCGAAAAGCCTGTACAATACGGTTTAATGACACTATCTAAGCGTTCCGAATTGCCTGTACAATACGATTTAATGACACTACCTAAGCGTTCCGAAAAGCCTGTACAATAAGGTTTAATGACACAATCTAAGCGTTCCGAAAAGCCTGTACAATAAGGTTTAATGACACTATCTAAGCGTTCCGAAAAGCCTGTACAATAAGGTTTAATGACACTATCTAAGCGTTCCGAAAAGCCTGTACAATACGGTTTAATGACACTATCTAAGCGTTCCGAATTGCCTGTACAATAAGGTTTAATGACACTATCTAAGCGTTCTGAAAAGCCTGTACAATACGGTTTAATGACACTATCTAATCGTTTCGAAGAGCCTGTACAATAAGGTTTAATGATGCTATCTAAGCGTTCCGAATTGCCTGTACAATACGGTTTAATGACACTATCTAAGCGTTCCGAAAAGCCTGTACAATAAGGATTACTGACACTATCTAAGCGTTCCGAAAAGCCTGTACAATAAGGTTTAATGACACTATCTAAGCGTTCGAAAAGCCTGTACAATACGGTTTAATGACACTATCTAAGCGTTCCGAATTGCCTGTACAATAAGGTTTAATGACACTATCTAAGCGTTCCGAAAAGCCTGTACATAAGGTTTAATGACACTATCTAACGTTCCGAAAAGCCTGTACAATACGGTTTAATGCCGCTATCTAAGCGTTTCGAAAAGCCTGAACAATAAGGTTTAATGACACTATCTAAGTGTTCCGAAAAGCCTGTACAATAAGGTTTAATGACACTATCTAAGCGTTCCGAAACACCTGTACAATAGGGTTTAATGACGCTATCTAAGCGTTCCGATGAGCCTGTATAATACGGTTTAATGGCGCTATCTAAGCGTTCCGAAGAACCTGTACAATAAGGTTTATGACACTATCTAAGCGTTTCGAAAAGCCTGAAAAATAAGGTTTATTGACACTATCTAAGCGTTCCGAAATGCCTGTACAATAAGGTTTAATGATACTATCTAAGCGTTCCGAAACACCTGTACAATACGGTTTAATGACACGATCTAAGCGTTCCGAAAAGCATGTACAATAAGGTTTAATGACACTATCTAAGCGTTCCGAAAAGCCTGTACAATAATGTTTAATGACACTATCTAAGCGTTCCGAAAAGCCTGTATAATACGGTTTAATGACACTATCTAAGCGTTACGAATTGCCTGTACAATACGGTTTAATGACACTATCTAAGCGTTCCGAAAAGCCTGTACAATAAGGTTTAATGACACAATCTAAGCGTTCCGAAAAGCCTGTAAAATAAGGCTTAATGACACTATCTAAGCGTTCCGAAAAGCCTGTACAATAATGTTTAATGACACTATCTAAGCGTTCCGAAAAGCCTGTACAATACGGTTTAATGACACTATCTAAGCGTTCCGAATTGCCTGTACAATACGGTTTAATGACACTATCTAAGCGTTCCGAAAAGCCTGTACAATAAGGTTTAATGACACAATCTAAGCGTTCCGAAAAGCCTGTAAAATAAGGCTTAATGACACTATCTAAGCGTTCCGAAAAGCCTGTACAATAATGTTTAATGACACTATCTAAGCGTTCCGAAAAGCCTGTACAATACGGTTTAATGACACTATCTAAGCGTTCCGAATTGCCTGTACAATAAGGTTTAATGACACTATCTAAGCGTTCCGAAAAGCCTGTACAATAAGGTTTAATGACACAATCTAAGCGTTCCGAAAATCCTGTACAATAAGGTTTAATGACACTATCTAAGCGTTCAGAAAAGCCTGTACAATAAGGTTTAATGACACTATCTAAGCGTTCCGAAGAGCCTGTACAATAAGGTTTAATGACACTATCTAATCGTTTCGAAGAGCCTGTACAATAAGGTTTAATGACGCTATCTAAGCGTTCCGAAGAGCCTGTACAATACGGTTTAATGACACTATCTAAGTGTTCCGAATAGCCTGTACAATAAGGTCTAATGACACTATCTAAGCGTTTCGAAAAGCCTGAAAAATAAGGTTCAATGACACTATCTAAGCGTTCCGAAAAGCCTGTACAATAAGGTTTAATGACACTATCTAAGCGTTCCGAAACACCTGTACAATACGGTTTAATGACACTATCTAATCGTTTCGAAGAGCCTGTACAATAAGGTTTAATGACGCTATCTAAGCGTTCCGAAGAGCCTGTACAATAAGGTTTAATGACACTATCTAAGCGTTCCGAAGAGCCTGTACAATAAGGTTTAATGACACTATCTAAGCGTTTCGAAAAGCCTGAACAATAAGGTTTAATGACACTATCTAAGCGTTCCGAAACACCTGTACAATACGGTTTAATGACACTATCTAAGCGTTCCGAAAAGCATGTACAATAAGGTTTAATGACACTATCTAAGCGTTCCGAAAAGCCTGTACAATAATGTTTAATGACACTATCTAAGCTTTCCGAAGAGCCTGTACAATACGGTTTAATGACACTATCTAAGCGTTCCGAATTGCCTGTACAATACGGTTTAATGACACTATCTAAGCGTTCCGAAAAGCCTGTACAATAAGGTTTAATGACACTATCTAAGCGTTCCGAAAAGCCTGTACAATAATGTTTAATGACACTATCTAAGCGTTCCGAAAAGCCTGTACAATACGGTTTAATGACACTATCTAAGCGTTCCGAATTGCCTGTACAATAAGGTTTAATGATACTATCTAAGAGTTCCGAAAAGCCTGTACAATAAGGTTTAATGACACAATCTAAGCGTTCCGAAAAGCCTGTACAATACGGTTTAATGCCACTATCTAAGCGTTCCGAAAAGCATGTACAATACGGTTTAATGACACTATCTAAGCGTTCCGAAAAGCCTGTACAATAATGTTTAATGACACTATCTAAGCGTTCCGACAAGCCTGTACAATACGGTTTAATGACACTATCTAAGCGTTCCGAATTGCCTGTACAATAAGGTTTAATGACACTATCTAAGCGTTCCGAAAAGCCTGTACAATAAGGTTTAATGACACAATCTAAGCTTTCCGAAAACCTGTACAATAAGGTTTAATGACACTATCTAAGCGTTCGGAAAAGCCTGTACAATAATGTTTAATGACACTATCTAAGCGTTCCGAAAAGCCTGTACAATACGATTTAATGACACTATCTAAGCGTTCCGAATTGCCTGTACAATAAGGTTTAATGACACTATCTAAGCGTTCCGAAAAGCCTGTACAATAAGGTTTAATGGCACAATCTAAGCGTTCCGAAAAGCCTGTACAATACGGTTTAATGCCACTATCTAAGCGTTCCGAAAAGCATGTACAATACGGTTTAATGACACTATCTAAGCGTTCCGAAAAGCCTGTACAATAAGGTTTAATGACACAATCTAAGCGTTCCGAAAAGCCTGTACAATACGGTTTAATGACACTATCTAAGCGTTCCGAAAAGCATGTACAATACGGTTTAATGCCACTATCTAAGCGTTCCGAAAAGCCTGTACAATAAGGTTTAATGACACTATCTAAGCGTTCAGAAAAGCCTGTACAATAAGGTTTAATGACACTATCTAAGCGTTCCGAAAAGCATGTACAATAAGGTTGTACAGTGGCCTAATTGTTACAGTCGTTGAAATCAAATCACTTGCCCCTCACCGCTGTATGTTCGAATCCCACTGGATGTGTCGAATTATTTAATATAAGGAAGCTATCCAGTTGGCTTGCGGTAGACCGGTGGTTCTACCCGGCTGTCCGTCCGTGCCTGGAATACAGCTCGGAGGGGGCACCGCGGGGGTCTTCCTCCACCAATAATAGTTGGAGAGTCGCCGTATGACCTAAGCTGTTTGTGTGCGACATTAAACCAAGCAAGTCAACAACCAACGGTTCCAGCCTGCTGTATGGAGGTTTGGTGTGGATTTCAAAAAACGCATTCTTCAGAAACGGCTCGTTCTTAATTATATAACTAACAATTAACTGAAAGCAATTATGATACGAAGTTGGAAATAAATTTGAAAAATGCGCATTTGGGTCCGTTTAAAACCGTACCTATCTGTTCGCCTACAGATTGTTTAAGAGCAGTTAATTCATAACAACAGGCAATTTTGGTTTAATAAATCCCTTTGTAAAACGATATGTCTGGCTGCTGTATCGAATTAAGGACCGAACATAACAGTATCGAATTTTATGTTTTAAATATTGCATTCAACATCATTTGAATTACTATGTTTGCTATACGGTGAGATCATGCGTGGCAATACTATTCAACATATTTTCGTTTGTTTGGTTAGGGCCGGTTTCTAATTTGATGTGCACTTGTGACATAAATGATTTGCCTGTATTTTGTATTATTGAAGAGGCAATACTTAAAGGTTATTAAACCGCGGAGGTGGGCCATTTGTGGATATTGGTGCACCCGAGGGCCAATATCGGATAGGTGCGCCAATATCCACAAATGGCCCACCGCAGCCGTTTAATAACTTCTTTATTGCATACATAGCCGTATGTTTCTTCTGCTGTTATTTGCTTATTTCGCTCAGCCATTTTACCGTCAAGAGACAACAATCTGTCAGACAACGACTTTAGTGTTGCTTCGGTGGCATGTTTACGACAATGTAGTTACTATGTTGTTGCTACCAGTGACACGTGCTCGTGATCCGTTCTCGGCGCGTGCCGGGCCAATATCGAATATAGAGCCGAAAATTGAAATATATTTTGCTTTTCTACCATTAAATTTGTTACTATTTATAGTAACATATGCAATAAATTATGGCTAAGCCGAACGTTAGGATACTACAATACAATAAAGTATAGCACTGACTTGCCGAATGCCGATAGGTCTACAAGGGTGCTGGTTCGTGCCTGAAATACGACTCTGAGGGTGGCACATGGTATCAGACATCTTAGAATGCATACATGCACCGGGTATTGTATTCACCCAGATCTACACCCGACTGTCGCTGGCATAAATTCTTGTGTGAGCGACAGTTGGAGATATGAAAACCGAACACACACTGAGATTACAGCAGCCCTCATAGCCCACTAAACATCTAGTTATAATAAATACAATAGGCAAAACCATCACTTTTAGATGATGTGTAATTTAATCTTCTTAGAAAACCTCAGTCGCTCAAATGCATTTATGCGGTGGCGACTTTAAGTACATTTAATCAGTCAGTCAGCACATGATGTCTTCCTCCGACAATAGAAACTGGAGAGTCGTGATATTATCGAACATTTTAATGCGAATTTAGACAAACAACAAAACAAGGCTACACAACATGATTTGGTGTACCTTTAAACGTTCCGCCTCCGTGGTCGAGTGGTTAGTTTATACAAATATATTTTAGCTCGATTGCGAAACAAGTTATTTTAACTTATATACATCACTCTCGAGACCTCATTCCTGATGGAATCCATCGCCACGAGGGAGAGAGAAGAGGCAACGTGGAATTTAAATGCCTTGCCTAAGGGCACAATCGTAACGGCTCCAGCGGGGCTCGAACTCCGAGTGGTTGAGTTCGCTGACTTGTATACCACTGTTAAATATCATCACTTATGGTCACGGGTTCGTTCCACCACTCAGACCGTGTCTCTGTATATGAAAAACGTTGGCAGTTTCTTACGGAGGTTGGTGCACCAATGTACCCGCTTCAGCCTGCGCAGGAAAGGTGTTGCTAAGTAAACTGTCCGTCGCTCATATATGGGCAACCGGTAACGACGATAAATAAAATACTTTCTTATCACACTGCGATTTAACAGAATGTTACCCGATTAAAGTTGCATGCTTAGCCCGTCTATTAATTTACATCCCTAGTATCTACATGACAAGATTTAGCAACTATCGCAAAGAAATAATACATTGTTAAACTTAGGTTCAACTACAAATTAAGCTTGTCTATATGCCCACCACAAGTGTAGCCTCTACGATTTGGGTTCAATTGTTTAGACTGTTCGCACCCTTATAAATATAAACGTCTTCCAAAGTGTTCCTGTCTGCTTAAAATAGTGTAATATCTAAACTATGTTGTTTACGAGAACACACATTTGAACAATTAAGTGAATCTACTATGAGGCTCACAACTAGTTAAATATGAACTAGCACAATGAAACATGTTTTATGTTTTCGTTCATTTCATTTAGCCAAATATAAATTGTTTATAATCTCTCCTTGTAAGTATTTAACCCAATAACTATGCATATGGTCAAATACCAATGATAATCAACACCTCATAGGAGTGGTGTGTGTGTTTTAGGTTTATTTATCGTCGCTACCGGTTTCCCATATGAGCGACGCCTACTGAAGAGATTAGTTATTTTAGATTTTGGAGGATAGTGCAATGATACAGAGAGAGACCCATTCCAGAGTCTCCTCTGGTTCATTTACGTGCACGGTGTAAAGCACCGACACGAGACATCGGTTTAACGTCCCATCTGAAAGACTGTTAATTGTATTAGGGTCAGACGGGGGATCGAACCTGCGATCCCTGGATTACCAGTCCAGCGTGTTACCACTGGGCTACAGGTCCGTCTGGTTTATTTAAAACTTATATATTTATATGTTAGAATGCCCCATGGAAGATTGACCATTCGTTCGTTTCTACGGCAATGAGAGACATCTATATTTTTCTATTACCTCCCTTTGCAGATGAAGTCTGATTTATTCCAATATATGTATAGGTCCTATTAGATAGAATCCTTTGTTTTACTGTTGTTCCCTAACCAGGTGTTGCGGTATGATAACTTTCATTTCATCCAAATCGTGTTAATTAACTGATACCATTCTTTTACAAATAAGTACACATTGCATATACTGTGATATATATGATATATGTCGAGATATAGTAATTTAATAATCACAATAAGCGATAGTAGAATAAAATCGTTAGTATGTTGTGCAAAGGAAACAACGATAAAAACAGAGGAAAACACTTAATATGACCTATCTACTTTTATTGAGTATCCAGGGGCAGTAACTGACAGATGTCTCTCATTGTTTAGGGAGTATCCAGGGGCAGTAACTGACAGATGTCTCTCATTGTTTAGGGAATATTCAGGGGCAGTAACTGACCGATGTCTCTCATTGTTTAGGGAGTATTCAGGGGCAGTAGCTGACCGATGTCTCTCATTGTTTAGGGAGTATTCACGGGCAGTAACTGACCGATGTCTCTCCTAGTTTAGGGAGTATTCAGGGGCAGTAGCTGACCGATGTCTCTCATAGCTTAGGGAGTATTCAGGGGCAGTAACTGATCGATGTCTCTCATAGCTTAGGGAGTATTCAGAGGCAGTAACTGACCAATATCCCTCATTGTGTAGGAAATATTCAGGGGCAGTAACTGACCGATGTCTCTCCTAGTTTAGGGAGTATTCAGGGGCAGTAGCTGACCGATGTCTCTCATAGCTTAGGGAGTATTCAGGGGCAGTAACTGACCGATGTCTCTCCTAGTTTAGGGAGTATTCAGGGGCAGTAGCTGACCGATGTCTCTCATAGCTTAGGGAGTTGCCCATATGAGCGACGCCTCCTAAACAGATTAGTTATTTTAGATTTTGGAGGATAGTGCATGATACAGACAGAGACCCATTCCAGAATCTCCTCTGGTTCCTTTACGTGCACGGTGTAAAGCACCGACACGAGACCTCGGGTTAAAGTCCCATCTGAAAGACTGTTAATTTTATTAGGGTCAGACGGGGGATCGAACATGCGACCATGGATTACCAATCCAGCGTGTTACCACTGGACTACATATCCGTCTGTTCAGAACAGAAACTGTACGACAGCTGTTTCAAAAATCCGTTGTTCCGTCACCCATTCGCATTACATATGGTTTACATCAGTTCATTTATACATAATTCGCGTATACGACGGTGCCATATTTATGTGATGTTTGTGTGTGAACATTTGGATGTTTTTAAACACGGTAATTGGAAATATATTCTTTAAAACATGGTACTCTTCACCAAATTATTCCGATGTAGTGTCGCTTTAAGCGACACAGGTGTGATTTAGACTTGACATATGACATTTGTATCATTCCAGGAAAACTTCATCGATTGAACCTCCTGATTCTCCCAGAAAATAAAAGGATATAAAACACGTCGCATTTGATATCAGTAGAATCTAGATAAACACTACATCTATGATGGAATAACTGTAGAAATCGGCATGTATTTAGAATTAGCATTTACTGGAATGGCCGTGGCCTGTTTGGCTTATTTATGGAAGAAGACTTCTACGAATCCACCAAACAACCTACCACCAGGACCGGAGCAGACACATTTTCTTGGAAATTTTAAGGTAAAATTTCAATCTCTTTTTTCTTCTAAAACAGAATTCCCTCGAATTTATGTTAATTTCTAAGAATTTATATCTGCTCGATTTTCAAAAGAAGTGTTATTCAACTTTTAATTTATAATTATTGATTTGATACTATTTTATTGTTGTACATTGTATATACATGTGTGTTACAATTACAAACACATTACAAATACATAATAGCAAATGGGCTGGGCCACAAGTTCTAACAATATTAGCGATTGGCCCTCCCCATAGAATTGATTTGAAGACTACATAATTTAAATGGTTTAATTAGAGATGACACATGTATATAATGACGTTTATAAGATGTAATATGTATAGTATTAGTCTTTGACTTTTTCAAAGAAATGTACTAGTCTGCAAAATCCACTGTCCTGTTTCCTCAACATTTAAATTAGATTAATTGATTGTGTTTGTTTTTGGTGTTTACCGTCGCATCAAAAGCTTTACTTCTTTTTTAGTACAAATTTATTTGATCTCGATTGCGAAACAATTTCTTACAAATGCTATTAATCACTCTAATTCCTGATGGAATCCATCGCCACGAGGGAGAGAGAAGGGGCAACGTGGAATTTAAATACATTGCCGAAGGGCACAATCGTACCGGCTCGAACTCCGGTCCTTTCGCACCTGAAGCGAACGCGCTACCACTGCGCTACCACTGCGCTATCACGGCACAAACAGTGTAGGTTATATGTCGACTGTCAATCTATTATTGATGAGGGAACGCCCTGGATGCCCATCTGGGTAGAACCATCGACCTTACGCAAGCCAGCTGGGTAGCTTCCTCACACGATTAATTGCTGTGGAAACCTAATTCCTAATGGCATTCCTCGCTATACGGCAGAGAAAATATAGAATGTGAATTTAAGTGTATTGCCTAAGGACCACCCGCGGTTGCTCTGTCGAGGATCGAACTCACAAATCATCGGTTTACATCATGTCAGGTTGTGAATGATTCTTCCTCTGCGTTATACGTTATCCGGGTCGAATCCGATGGGTTGTGAGTTCAAACCAAGTCAGA
Source organism: Archivesica marissinica (assembly GCA_014843695.1). Classification (NCBI taxonomy): domain Eukaryota; kingdom Metazoa; phylum Mollusca; class Bivalvia; order Venerida; family Vesicomyidae; genus Archivesica; species Archivesica marissinica. Next base: position 25,116,559 of record CM026392.1, on the reverse strand, counting down.
ACAACGGCGTACGCCATGTAACATACTTAGCCACTGGGCAGTTAACACTTCTCTCCGTGCCATAGATACCAACAGGATTGCAGTCTAGAGTGAGATTTAACCCATTCAACCCCAAGTAACTGACATGAACTGGTGCATGATATTTTTAGACCAATAAATTAATAAGAAAATTACCTTTGGACCAGTTCATTTATCAAAATGGGTAATTTTATCTAAAAATAGTAATAATTATTACTGGCAAAAAAGTGCAGATCCTGATGAGACGGCTCGTTACGAGCCGGCTCATCTGGATCTACACTTTTCATAAGCCTATTTAGAGGCCTGTGGGGTTGAAAGGGTTAAACTAATAATTTAAATAACAAGTTAGTTTATACAAATTTATTTTAGCTCGAGTACGACACAAGTTATTACAACTTATATTAATCACTCTCGAGAACTCATTCTTGATGGAATCCATCGCTAGGGAGAGAGAAGAAGCAACGTGGAAATTAAATGCCTTGCCTAAGGGCATAATCGTAACGGGCTATAGCGGGGCTCGAACTCCAGACATTTCGCACCTGAAGTGAACGCACATCGACTGCGCTACGACTTCCTATAATACCAAGTTAAAAGACATGTACATATAGTAAAGAGGTGCATTATAATGGTGTATGCAGTTACCCAAACTATTCTTTGCTTCCTTTCCACGATATATTTAAGATATACTGTTTGGTTTGCGGTGAATTGGTGGTTCTACCCGGTGGCCGTCCGTACCCGAAATACCATTCGGGGCCGCATCCAGGGTCTTCCCCCACAAATAACAGTTGGAGTGTCGCCATATGGCCTAAGCTATTTGTGAGAGACTTTAAACTCCAAAACCAAACAAGCAAATGAATATAGGCCTAAACCTAAAGTTGGAAATATTCTGTAATACTTTTATTTAATCAGGTTTTCTTCCATTTGGAATTCACTACCTCTTTATATTCAAAATTCCAACTCACTCAGTATCTTTAAAGCTCGATATTTAAGATGGAAAAGTGACCACTAACACATGTTTGACTATAATAGCGTACGTAAATGTATTTGAACAGTACATACCTAAATGCAATAGAAACGCAACCATATACATACGAATATTTAAAAATCAACATTGAATGTCAAGCATATAATTATTAATTTCATTCAGCCAGTCTATGCAATAGACAATCACCTAAAATAATCCATTTCTCATAGTTTCATGTAATAATTCGCAGCTAAAGTGTACAGCTAGAAAAATATTTGCAATTATAGAGTATAGTAGTATAGTACACAGAAAATAAAATTCTAAAATGTTGCGTTTTTAATACCGTTAAGAATATATATTTAGGACCTCCTTCACCGAGTGATTAATGTAGTTGACATCAATTCACTTTCCATCTTTTCATCCACCAATACAAGTTAGAGATTCGTCGTATGACCTAATCTGTTGGCGCTGAGCTTAAGCATTACCACCCACGCAATGCGAGTTGACACTTGACTGACTGCCCTGGTCACAGAGCTTAGCGGACGTCGCCCAACATCCAACCATTTCCTCCTATACATCCACACAGTTTCATTAAAATCCATCAAGAACTTGTTGAATTATCCTCTCCATACAGTTTCAAATACCAGCGAGTGGGATTTCACCTCTCTTAGTGGGGGGGGGTTTGCATCTCTCTGAGTGGGGTTTGCATTTCTCTGAGTGGTGTTTGCATTTCTCTGAGTTGGGGTTTTGCATTTTTCTGAGTGGGTTGGACCTCTCTGAGTGGGGTTTGCATCTCTCTGAGTGGGGGTTTTGCATTTCTCTGAGGGGTTGGACCTCTCTGAGTGGGGTTTGCATCTCTCTGAGTGGGGGTTTGACCTCTCTGAGTGGGGGGTTTTGCATTCTCTGAGTGGGGTTGGACCTCTCTGAGTGGGGATTTGCATCTCTCTGAGTGGGGGTTTTGCATTTCTCTGAGTGGGGTTCAACCTCTCTGAGTGGGGTTTGGACCTCTCTGAGTGGGGTTGGACCTCTCTGAGGGGGGTTTTGCATTTCTCTGAGTGGGGGTTTTGCATTTCTCTGAGTGGGGTTGGACCTCTCTGAGTGGGGTTTACATCTCTCTGAGTGGGGTTTGACCTCTCTGAGTGGGGGTTTTGCATTTCTCTGAGTGGGGTTGGACCTCTCTGAGTGGGGATTTGCATCTCTCTGAGTGTGGGGGGTTGCATTTCTCTAAGTGCTATTGTTTCATTTACAATCAGGACATAGATATGGAGCGAGTGCATAAAAGCCTTCAGGAGATGAGTTGCAAATATGGACCAGTCGTACATATCAGATTACTGAAGAAACATATTATTCTCCTCAACTCGTCAGACGTTATTAGGAAAGCATTTGATTCACAGGAATTCCGGGAACATTTGAACGACAAATCTAAAGGTAACGCTTATAGTGTAGTGGTGGGTATTCATTAGTGCATATAAACTGTTCTATTTTTACCTGCCTATTGTTGAACAGTATTTTGGAAATTTGTGTCTCTGTTTGTTTTTGGGTTTGAATTTAAACTAAATTTAGTTAAAAAAGATTGCGAAACAAATTTTAACATCATATATTAATCACTCTTGTTGACGCGGATGAAAGCGTAAATGTGGTCATTCGTGTGGGAGGAAACCGGAGTACCCGGAAAAAACCCACCTGTCCGATCTGGCGACCACCGTACCATCTCACATACATCCCGGACCGAGGATCGAACCCGGGTTGCATTGGTGGGAAGCGAGCGCGCTAACCACTTCGCTAATCGGACAGCCGGTTTAATGTCGCACCGACATATTATTAGGCCATATGGCGATTCTCCTGCGGTTATTGGTGGAGGAAGACCCCGGGTGCACCCGGGGGCAGTATTTCAGGCACGGCCCGGCAACCGGGTAGAATCACCGACCTTCTGCAAGCCATATGCATTGCTTCATCATTTGAATAATTCGACACCCACGGTAGGATTCGAACCGACAGCTTAGTTTATACAAATATATTTTAGCTCGATTGCGAAACATGTTCTTACAACTTATATTAATCACTCTCGAGACCTCGATCATGATGGAATCATCGCTACGAGGGAAAGAGAAGAGGCAATGTGGAATTAATTTAAATGCATTGCGTAAGAGCACAATCATAACTGCTCCAGCAGGGCTCGAACTCCGAGTCTATCGCACCTGAAGCGAATCCGGCAGCAGTGAGAGGTACGTAATTAATAATCAACGACCGTAACCACTCAGTCACGGAGATCTCTTCAAAGATGCTGTGTCTTAACGTAGCGACTTAGAGGATAATTGTGTTTATTATTATAGTGGAGTGGAAATACATATGTCGGTGACCATGAGATGAAATAACATCCTATCTTACACTAAATAACATCCTATCTTACACTACATAACATCCTATCTTACACTAAATAACATCCTATCTTACACTAAATAACATCCTATCTTACACTACATAACATCCTATCTTACACTAAATAACATCCTATCTTACACTAAATAACATCCTATCTTACACTAAATAACATCCTATCTTACACTACATAACATCCTATCTTACACTAAATAACATCCTATCTTACACTACATAACATCCTATCTTACACTACATAACATCCTATCTTACACTACATAACATCCTATCTTACACTACATAACATCCTATCTTACACTACATAACATCCTATCTTACACTAAATAACATCCTATCTTACACTAAATAACATCCTATCTTACACTACATAACATCCTATCTTACACTAAATAACATCCTATCTTACACTAAATAACATCCTATCTTACATTAAATAACATCCTATCTTACACTACATAACATCCTATCTTACACTACATAACATCCTATCTTACACTAAATAACATCCTATCTTACACTACATAACATCCTATCTTACACTAAATAACATCCTATCTTACACTAAAATAAACATAAAACTTCTTGACTGGCTAATATAATAGTTTAATTTAATTCATTTCAACTGCCCCTACCGAGAGCCTCATTTCACTACATTCCACAACCGCATAACCACGTATGTTAGTGTGAACGCCCGTTCCGTAATAAGAAATAGTTCAGGTATAATTTTCAAGTTAGTTTCTGTTTGTTGTCAAAATTAAAAACTACAGACAAAATAACTTCATTTGAATATATTACTTTTTAATTAACTGTTCAGAAAATAGGTAAAAACACCAAAAGTACATCCAACCGCGGAGGAATACGAAACGCTCAATCAGTGGATGAGAAAATACATCTTTCATTGTTTTTTATATTTATTTTTATTCCTCATTAAACATAAATTACAATGATTTTTTAACACATTTACAATACTAATACTGTTCATAGTGAATTTACATTATAGTACATTCATGCTACAATATTTTTGACCAAAAAACATCTATTGTGAAATTTTTGGTGGATATCTTTCTGAAAAAAGTAGGTATGTCCATTGACAAAAATAGAACGATGTACGTAAAAAAACAACGTAATTATCGGATAGAAAAATAAGGAATAATAAGAGTAAGTAGAAAATAATAATAAAAATAAAGGAAATATCTGCAAACAGTGGAAGATGGAGCTTTCTTTCACTGAGAAAAACGCTATCATTCCTTGGAAAGCATAGCGGAAATTGAACACTTCACATAGTTGAACAACGGATTCCAAGCCTTCAATGTGTGATGTTTGTGAAACTAATGAAGATATACATTATGCTTGAGAGAGATGTTCCCGCTGTAATCAGGAGAGATGACACATTTAGAACAATCTGGAGGGATGGCACATTTAGAACAATCTGGAGGGATGGCACATTTAGAACAATCAGGAGGGACAGGAGGGATGGTACATTTAGAACAATCAGGAGGGATGGTACATATAGAACAATCAGGAGGGATGGGACATTTAGAACTATCAGGAGGGATGGGACATTTAGAACAATCGGGAGGGATGGCACATTTAGAACAATCAGGAGGGATGGGACATTTAGAACAATCAGGAGGGACAGGAGGGATGGTACATTTAGAACAATCAGGAGGATGGGACATTAGAACTATCAGGAGGGATGGGACATTTAGAAATATCAGGAGGGATGTGACATTTAGAACTCAGGAGGGACAGGAGGGATGGTAATTTAGAACAATCAGGGGATGGGACATTTAGAACTATCAGGAGGATGGACATTTAGAACATTAGGAGGTCAGGAGGGATGGTACATTTAAACATCAGGAGGGATGGCACATTTAGAACTATCAGGAGGTATGGGACATTTAGAACAATCAGGAGGGATGGGACATTTAGAACTATTAGGAGGATGGCACATTTAGAACTATCAGGAGGGATGGGACATTTAGAATACTCAGGAGGGACAGGAGGGATGGTACATTTAGAACAATCAGGAGGGATGGGACATTTAGAACTATCAGGAGGGATGGGACATTTAGAAATATCAGGAGGGATGTGACATTTAGAACATTCAGGAGGGACAGGAGGGATGGTACATTTAGAACAATCAGGAGGGATGGGACATTTAGAACTATCAGGAGGGATGGGACATTTAGAACAATTAGGAGGGTCAGGAGGGATGGTACATTTAGAACAATCAGGAGGGATGGCACATTTAGAACTATCAGGAGGTATGGGACATTTAGAACAATCAGGAGGGATGGGACATTTAGAACTATTAGGAGGATGGCACATTTAGAACTATCAGGAGGGATGGGACATTTAGAATACTCAGGAGGGATGTGACATTTAGAACAATCAGGAGGGATGGCACATTTAGAACTATCAGGAGGGATGGGACATTTAGAACAATCAGGAGCATAGCTGGAGAGCCGCCGCATGTGACATTGATCCCAAACACTCACACACCACCGTTTAGCCTCAACAGAGCTGGAGAGCCGCCGCATGTGACATTGATCCCAAACACTCACACAACACCGTTTAGCCTCAACATAGCTGGAGAGCCCCGCATGTGACATTGATCCCAAACACTCACACACCACCGTTTAGCCTCAACATAGCTGGAGAGCCCCGCATGTGACATTGATCCCAAACACTCACACACCACCGTTTAGCCTCAACATAGCTGGAGAGCCCCGCATGTGACATTGATCCCAAACACTCACACACCACCGTTTAGCCTCAACATAGCTGGAGAGCCCCGCATGTGACATTGATCCCAACACTCACACACCACCGTTTAGCCTCAACATAGCTGGAGAGCCCCGCATGTGACATTGATCCCAAACACTCACACACCACCGTTTAGCCTCAACATAGCTGAAGAGCCCCGCATGTGACATTGATCCCAAACACTCACACACCACCGTTTAGCCTCAACAGAGCTGGAGAGCCCCGCATGTGACATTGATCCCAAACACTCACACACCACCGTTTAGCCTCAACAGAGCTGGAGAGCCCCGCATGTGACATTGATCCCAAACACTCACACAACACCGTTTAGCTTCAACATAGCTGGGGAGCACCGCATGTGACATTAATCCCAAACACTCACACAACACCGTTTAGCTTCAACATAGCTGGGGAGCACCGCATGTGACATTGATCCCAAACACTCACACACCACCGTTTAGCCTCAACATAGCTGGAGAGCCCCGCATGTGACATTGATCCCAAACACTCACACACCACCGTTTAGCCTCAACATAGCTGGAGAGCCCCGCATGTGACATTGATCCCAAACACTCACACACCACCGTTTAGCCTCAACAGAGCTGGAGAGCCCCGCATGTGACATTGATCCCAAACACTCACACAACACCGTTTAGCTTCAACATAGCTGGGGAGCACCGCATGTGACATTAATCCCAAACACTCACACAACACCGTTTAGCTTCAACATAGCTGGGGAGCACCGCATGTGACATTGATCCCAAACACTCACACACCACCGTTTAGCCTCAACATAGCTGGGGAGCACCGCATGTGACATTGATCCCAATAACTCACACAACACCGTTTAGCCTCAACATATGACAAAACTAAGTAGACCCTGAGACATGCATGAAATAACGACTCCAACATCTGTTGTAAGTGCAAACACATACTCCTATCGTTTGAATGCATTTGCTTTTATATATGTATGTATGTTCCAATAAATGTCAAACCCCTTGCGATGACCTAGACATGTTTTCCTGGGCAGGCTTAGCCGACCTAAGTTGTTAACCAGTACTAAGCAATGTGTGTGAGGTGCCTTGCTCAATGACACTATATACGTGGCCTGACCGAGTATCGAACGCGGGGACCTTTTGATTCCAAATCCGACGCTATACCACTGGACCATGGACGCCACACGTATATATGTGGTAGATTAACTTTTGTTAAATGAGTTGTTAAATGAGTTCTCTCGTAATAGTGTAGTGGCAATATCTCAAAAGGGGCTTAAAAATGGGTGCAACCCCTCCCCATGGTAGAACAAGACACAACCTATTTTTTCTTGAAGAGGGCGGTCTGGGGAGTAGGAAAAGGGTGGTTGTGAATCTGAGATCATTGTAGGTCATTATGAAAATCTCATTTATATATGTGTAGATGAGGACTCCGAGAATAAATTTGATGATATATGTTTTTTCCAAGTATATCAGTTAATATTCAAGCTATATGCACACATTATATATCAAAATGTGCAGGATGACAGTACACACTCACTACAATTGCATTTAATCAGAAAATATATCTCATACTTGGCATAAAAGCCAAAATAATGCAATTTATTGCTGAAAATCGACTACAGATTCACTGAATTACCGACCTTAATGACTACATAACTTTACACATACCAGCTCCATGTTGATAAATGTTATACCTAAATGTATCCTGTACATATATGTATTCAATAGAAGGTTCCAAAGTGTAATGTAGCTCCTGCTGAGAATTGTATTATCAAAAACATAGCACTTTACCGAAATATCCAAAATACCTTAAATTCGCGTATTCCACGAAATATCATGCTTTCATTAGTTTACACCATGCTGCATTGGCAATATACTTTTGTTATATTTAGATACATATATCAGCACATTCACAATATTTTGAACTAGCATTTATGACTACCCCAGAAATACACGCACATGTAAATGATATACATATTTATTGAATTGGAAGTTATTGATACAGCAGTGGTAATTTAATCCAAATGATTGATGTTCATGTAATCAGTCAATCACTGTCGTCATTGCTGCTGCCACTTAGCACAAGAGCATTATCTGTGTTTTGGCAATCACCAACACAGGAACATAACTCCGTGCATCTCAGTCCCGCGGTCAGGTAGTGACAGGGTCTAGTTTGTGAGCAGTTCTCATCGGTACAATAGAGATGTGTCAGGTCTCGAACCTCTTTGGGGGCCGCATCTTTTTCGAACATGACAGGTTCGAGTTTGTTGTCCCTTAGCTGCCATCCATTGCCATCAGGTCTCCAAAGAACTGGCTTTGCTTCATGACTGTGAATCCAAATCGCCACCTGGTAATTCACACGTCTGATATGCTGTTGAAAAGCATCATCTGTTGGCGGGAAAAGTGATGCAACCTTGTCACCTTTACACGCATAATCATAGCGTAGCTGATCCAGAGACTTGCACGAGTTGCTCTTCGATCCATACAGAAGCAATGCATACTTCGTGGCTGTGGGGAGTTCATTAGTTATGTCACTGGATTGGCCTAACTGTGCCAGTGGCAGCAAGTCTCCAATATTCAACAAGAGCTTGCTATAGGCAGTGCGCTTACCTATTTTGAAGAGGGAAGATGTTGTATCGCATCCACTAATAGCATGTGACGCTGGTAAGCAGAGTGAAACATCTTCTCCAATTTGATCAGTTATGGTGTTGACAGGAATGAACCTCTGGCGGTTTGTTGCTTTGCTGCAATGACCAGCATTCATGTAAACTTTGCAGTCTCCAAACACACCCTTGCCACATTAGTATATTAGAAGGACTAATACATCAGTATCATCGCATTGGACAATGATTCTTGAGTGTGATTGAGCATGTAGCAGGATTCGTGTGTCGGCCTCCTCGTGTGTGCTGAACAGTTCAGGTTTTTCTTGTACCTCTGTGCGCTGAATAACTTTCACAAGCTGACCATCTTCAAAACCTCCTGCCAGTGTGATTGATTGGTGTTCCTTGAGGAGCTGTGGAGCGGTTTGTGTCAAATATACACAGACAAACTCTGCCAGTGCTGATTTGTTTGTGGCATTTGTCATAAATGTTCGGTAGTTTGGAACCCTACGTCGACCATTGATGACATACGTAGGGCCTGTTTCTCTACCTGTACGACGGTCTCGTTGCAGCTGCTTGATGGATATCTCCGAATCATATCGATCAAAGACCAGAGTGACTGATATCACACCTAAGTTACCAGCTAGCAGTGACTGAATTCTCTGCATTACGAAAAGTCCCAAATCATCGAATGTGTCAAACTTGGATTCATCCATTGCTTGAAGTAGTGCCATCCCATCAATGATGTATGCAGTGTGACGATCATCTGTCTCTTCCAACACCTGTATTTCATCGCAATTCGATTCTAACTTCTTGGCTAAATCAGCCTTGGTCGTCTTGCGCATCGTGCCATCATCGTTGAACAGAGAAGGTGGTACAGGTGCTAGCTCATGTGTCAGAACCTCTTCTAAGCTGACATCCCTCTGCTTCGACACAGCCAGCAGCCTTCGGAATAAGACTTCAGAATCTACCATGATCTTGTCTGTTTTCTTGGATGTCAAAGATATGGACATGTTGGCAAATGTTGGAGTCTTCGTCCGTGTGTCTGTCTCCCAGAAACTGAGTGTCCTGTCAACCATGAGCCGCTTCTCCACAAAGGTAGTGTTCCGTTTCTGTGCAACTTCCAGAAAATTTATCAGTCCATTGGCAACTTCCTGTGATGCGACCTGTCCAGTGGTGATATTGACGAGTTCATCGGGCACAGTATCAAGGTCGAAGGGATTCTGTAAGCCTGATACATATTCCTGTATCTTTATGACGTCCTGTTCATCCCTCGCCATCCTAGTCTTGCCATGCTCAGTGTGGTTTCTCGTTTGAGTTTGTTTGTTACTATGGCACAGTTCCTTGAAGGCATCTGTGTACTCCGCAGTGATGTGTCGAGTCACCATCCAGCGTGTGAGAGCGCCCTTCCGCAAGGTAAATCCGATGACACCTCCCTTGCTCTTCCCCTCACGGTTTATTGTCTGTTCAAGTGCTTGGTCACTGGCAACTGCATTGAACCGTCTGGACGACCTCCGGACTACGAATCCACCTTCTTGCAGGTATTGGTAAGATTTTGGTTGTTTCTGCTTGAAGCTTATCATATCATTCAGATATCCAGGCAAATATCGGACATAGTTGCCTCTGTCGGCAGCTCGACACCAGGGGATGGCCTCACAGACAGCGATGAGATGCAGCTCGAATAAACCATCCCGCTCTGATCTCAGAAGTCGCAACAAAGTTCCCACTCCCTGCATGAATGTGTCCCAGTAAGCAAAGGTAGCTGATTGTGTTCGTCCAGCGGCTGTGAACTCCTGATGTAGCGCTTGTAAGGTTGTGATGTGTTCGGACTCTAGCTGTTCGGTTAGTTTTCGAGCTGATTCGTTGTCTCCTGATTTGAAAGCCTGTTGGATATCGCTCACAAGCTTATCCATGTCATCTTGTCGAAGATCTGTCTGAACCTGTTGTTGTAGCCATGCCAAAAATGCTTCCTGATACAACCGATACAAGGCCTCTAGCACCAGTTTCATGCTCCTATTTCCTCTGGACACCTGCTTCCCTTCGCGCTTAAGTCTTGCAGTTGCTGACGCTTAGACGTACTAGGCGGGGGGGGTATGTTTTTAGAAGAAAACTCTGAGTAACTGTTCTGTGCATGTATTTCTGGGGTAGTCATAAATGCTAGTTCACCATATTGTGAATGTGCTGATATATGTATCTAAATATAACAAAAGTATATTGCCAATGCAGCATGGTGTAAACTAATGAAAACATGATATTTCTTGGAATACGCGAATTTAAGGTATTTTGGATATTTCGGTAAAGTGCTATGTTTTTGATAATACAATTCTCAGCAGGAGCTATATTACACTTTGGAACCTTCTATTGAATACATATATGTACAGGATACATTTAGGTATAATATTTATCAACATGGAGCTGGTATGTGTAAAGTTATGTAGTCATTAAGGTCGGTAATTCAGTGAATCTGTAGTCGATTTTCAGCAATAAATTGCATTATTTTGGCTTTTATGCCAAGTATGAGATATATTTTCTGATTAAATGCAATTGTAGTGAGTGTGTATTGTCATCCTGCACATTTTGATACATAATTTGTGCATATAGCTTGAATATTAACTGATATACTTGGAAAAAACATATATCGTCAAATTGATTCTCGGGGTCCTCATCTACACATATATAAATGAGATTTTCATAATGACCTACAATTATCTCAGATTCACAACCATCATTTTCCAACTCCCCAGACCACCCTCTTCAAGAAAAAATAGGCTGTGTCTTGTTCTACCATAGGGAGGGGTACCCGACCAAAAAGTACCCCTTGACCACTACACTATAATATAAAGTCTTTATTATTATTATTATTGATTTAATATTTTATTGTATATGTAATACATTCGACAATACAATAATACACACGAGCATGAATCGAATGTGAAATAAGTTAACAGATTATAGGGCACATGTGTACATTTGTGTAGCATAGCAAAATGGTCGGGCCACAAGTTATAACCAACATTAGAAAACGGCCCTTCCCAATAATCAAACTTTATTTAATAAAATGTGCAATATCGTCTCAGTACTATCAATTATACTTTATCTATGTTGATATTGATTAACTGGAAACTAATAAACCTATATTTCGAAATTTTATATTATTATTATGCAACGTAACAAGTATGAGGAAGCCATCACATTCGCATACCGTGTTCCTGGAGACTGTATATGAGAGTATATACTTTATTTAATTTACAATAATTGAAAAGCAAGCGCCAAAATATTAATATCAGTCACTCTCGTTGACGCTGAAGGTACCGTATATTTGTGGGAGGAAACCAGAGTAGCCGTAGCAACCGTACACGTCCGATCTGGCAACCACCGTACCATCCCCGATACTTTGCAGTCCGAAAATCGAACCCTGATTGCATTTGTGAGAAGCGAGCTGATTGATTCCAAGGATGGGAGCGTTCCTTATTTTGTGTGTGTTTTACGCTTATTTATCGTCGCTACCGGTTGCCATATGCGCGACGCCTCCTGAAGAGATTAGCCATTTTAGATTTTTGGAGGATAGTGCAATGATACAGACAGAGACCCATTACAGAGTCTCCTCTGGTTCTTTTACGTGCACGGTGTAAAGCACCGACACGAGACCTCGGTTTAACGTCCCATCTGAGACTGTTAATTTTATTAGGGTCAGACGGGGGATCGAACCTACGGTTCCTGAATTACCAGTCCAGCGTGTTACCACTGGACTACAGATCCGTCTGTTGCTTATTTTACTGCGCGATAAGATACTTATAATAAATTCACCTACAATGTAACATAACTAGCAATGTATTTCTTCGAAGATATTCGCAATAAACTATTTATTAACGCCACAATGAGAGACATCAGTCAGTTACTGCCCCTGAATACTCCCTAAAAGTAATTAGGTCCTATTAAGTGCTTCCTCTGTTTTCATCGTTATTTCTTTGCACAACATTCTTGCAATTTTATTCCACTATCGCTTTATATGATTATTAAATTACTATATCTCGACAAATCTCTTACAGCGTATGCAAAACAATGCTATCAGTTAATTAACACGATTTTCATAAAATCACATTTATCATACCGCAACATCTGGTTAGGGAACAACAGTAAAAATAAAAGATTACAACTAAAAGGACCTATTCACATTTTGGAATAAATCAGACTTTATCTGACAAGGGAGGTAATAGCAAATTAGAGGTGCCTCTTATTGGCACACGTCCCCAATAGTGTTGGTTGTTGTGCTTAGCATTTCATCAGTAGATATAACACTAGCACTATGAACATGATTACTGTGTTAACTCAAGCACGGAATAGCACAAAGGCCATACGCAGTGATCTCTCCTTTTCTAGGAAATACAGAAGTCTCATGTCGATGCTTTACACTGTTCACGTAAAAGAACTAGAGGAGACTCTGGAATGGGTCTGTATCATGCACTATCCTCCAAAATCTCAAAGTCCCATCTGAAAGACTGTTAATTTTATTAGGATCATACGGAGGCTCGAACCTGCGATCCCTGGATTACCAGTCCAGCGTGTTACCACTGGACTACAGATAAGTCTGTTGCCACCATAAGCCAACATAGTTCCAAGAGAGTTAAATCCAAAGAGTCCCCTTTTCATTTGTCCTGGACGTCATTCATACATCTACGTATTGATGTCTAAGATATAAAAAAACTGACTGAACCAATCATCACGTGATAGCTTAGCCTCGCTATCGCTTAAGTGGTTATTAATTGTCGGTTAATCGCAGGTTCGACCCCCCGCTAAACCATACTAAATATACTCATACCATTGT
>CM026392.1:25078431-25099487 GCA_014843695.1 Archivesica marissinica | reverse complement strand
CACCAAGGATCTACACACCACCAAGGTTCTACCCACCACCAAGGATCTACACACCACCGAGGTTCTACACACCACCAAGGATCCACACACCACCAAGGATCTACACACCACCAAGGTTCTACCCACCACCAAGGATCTACACACCACCGAGGTTCTACACACCACCAAGGATCCATACACCACCAAGGATCTACACACCACCAAGGTTCTACCCACCACCAAGGATCTACACACCACCACGGATCTACACACCACCAAGGATCTACCACCCACCAATGATCTACACACCACCAAGGATCTACACACCCCGAGGATCTACACACCACCAAGGATCTACACACCACCAAGGATCTACACATCACCGAGGATATACACACCACCGAGGATCTACACACACCAAGGATCTACACACCACCAAGGATCTACACACCAGGTTCCGAGGATCTACACACCAACGAGGATCTACACACCACCGAGGATCTACTGTTGGGTTGGTTTGGGTTTACACCACCAAGGATCTACACACCACCGAGGATCTACACACCACCAAGGATCTACACACCACCGAGGATCTACACACCACCAAGGATCTACACACCACCGATGATCTATACACCACCAAGGTTGTTGGGTTTTGTTTGGTTGGTTTTTGGTTTGGTTTGGTTGGGTCTACCCACCACCAAGGATCTATACACCACCAATGATCTATACACCATCAAGGTTCTACACACCACCGAGGATCCACACACCACCAAGGTTCTACACACCACCCAGGATCCATACACCACCAAGGTTCTACCACCACCAAGGATCTACACACCACCCATGATCCACACACCACCAAGGTTCTACACAACACCCATGATCCATACACCACCCATGATCCATACACCACCAAGGTTCTACACACCACCAAGGTTCTACACACCACCAAGGTTCTACACACCACCAAGATTCTACCCACCACCCATGATCCATACACCACCAAAGTTCTACACACCACCACGGATCTACCCACCACCACGGATCTACCCACCACCGAGGATCTACACACCACCAAGGTTCTACACACCACCGAGGTTCTACACACCACCACGGATCTACCCACCACCAAGGTTCTACACACCACCAAGGTTCTACACACCACCAAGGATCTACACACCACCGAGGATCTACACACCACCAAGGTCTACACACCACCGAGGTTCTACACACCACCGAGGATCTACACACCACCAAGGATCTACACACCACCAAGGTTCTACACCCCCAAGGTCTACACACTAGGATCTACCACCAGCAAGGATCTACACACCACCAAGGATCTACACACCACCAAGGATCTACACACCACCGAGGATCTACACACCACCAAGGATCTACACACCACCAAGGATCTACACACCCCAAGATCTACACACCACCAAGGATCTACACACCACCAAGGATCTACCCACCACCAAGGATCTACACACCACCAAGGATCTACACACCACCAAGGATCTACACACCACCAAGGTTCTACACACCACCAAGGATCCATACACCACCAAGGTTCTACCCACCACCAAGGATTTACACACCACCCTGATCTACACACCACCAAGGATCTACACACCACCAAGGATCTACACACCACCAAGGATCTACACACCACCAAGGTTCTACACACCACCAAGGATCTACACACCACCGAGGATCTACACACCACCAAGGATCTACACACCACCAAGGATATACACACCACCGAGGTTCTACACACCACCGAGGATCTACACACCACCAATGATCTACACACCACCGAGGATCTACACACACCAAGGTTCTACACACCACCAATGATCTACACACCACCGAGGATCTACACACCACCAAGGATTACACACCACCAAGGATCTACACACCACCAAGGATCTACACACCACCAAGGTTCTACACACCACCGAGGTTCTACACACTACGGAGGATCTACACCCACGGAGGATCCACGACACCACTGAGGATCTACACACCACCAAGGATCTACACACCACCAAGGATCTACACACCACCAAGGTTCTACACACCACCAAGGTTCTACCCACCACCAAGGTTCTACACACCACCGAGGGTCTACCCACCACCGAGGTTCTACACACCACCAAGGTTCTACACACCACCAAGGTTCTGCACACCACCAAGGATCTACACACCACCGAGGTTCTACACACCACCAAGGATCTACACACCACCGAGGTTCTACCCACCACCGAGGTTCTACACACCACCGAGGTTCTACACACCACCAAGGTTCTACACACCACCAAGGATCCATACACAACCAAGGATCCATACACAACCAAGGACCAACACACCACGATCTGTCCTTATGGATTACTGTGGTATTAATTGCAAGAGACAACGAACGAAAAACATTCTTATTTATGGCTGTCATTAATATTTCTATAGTGTACAACTATGTACTACCATAAATAACACACATCACAATAAATGTATGCGGTTACCCACATGTACCGTAATAAGTTGTATTCAGTGCGAAATTAAGCCGTCCATAAGATAAATGGTAACATTCCTTAATTACATATATATATTAATAATATACAATGTAAATACCCTAATTTAAATTTGATATAAAGGTAAGGTAAGACCACATTCGGTCACATTTCTTGTTAAATGGCCAACTCAAAATGAAATCATTTATCTGTTGTGTCATTCTCATAGTTTAATCGATGGTTAAATAGAAACACAGCACGTATATTATATTATCATACAACTTTGCTTGTATTCAGTGTAATACAATCATGACATAAATTATTATATGACCACACGTTTAATAACACCGGGATAGATTCTGATTGGTCGCGGCATGACATTGACAGCTTGCAATAGACATTCGAAATAATTATGCATGTTGTTTATGTTCATGCTTTATTTGTTGAAAATCAACTGCTTAGATCAATACAATGCTAAATATGAACTAGCGGGATACAGTGATTAAAACACTAAACCCACAAAACAAAGAAAACAAAACGGTTATTGTTGAACAAGCTGATTTTCCGAATTAAACAATGACACTATCTATCATATGCCAATGCTTAATTATATATACATGCAGATCAACAATCACACTATTAATATATATATATGTTACATGTACAGTGGGCATGCACACAGTTTATTATAGTGGGTGGGTGGGGGGTAGTTTAACACACGTCGTGCCGGGGTGCAGTGTACAGTACTATTATATATGATACATGTACAGTGGACATGCACACAGTTTATTATAGTGGGTTAGTTTAACACACGTCGTGCCGGGGTGCAGTGTACAGTACTATTATATATGATACATGTACAGTGGGCATGCACACAGTTTATTTATAGTGGGTGGGGGGGGGTAGTTTAACACACGTCGTGCCGGGGTGCAGTGTACAGTACTATTATATATGATACATGTACAGTGGACATGCACACAGTTTATTATAGTGGGTTAGTTTAACACACGTCGTGCCGGGGTGCAGTGTACAGTACTATTATATATGATACATGTACAGTGGACATGCACACAGTTTATTATAGTGGGTTAGTTTAACACACGTCGTGCCGGGGTGCAGTGTACAGTATACACTTATCTCTTCCTTCTCAATTATACTTCAAGTACAAAACAAAACAAACACAAGACGAGAGCCATCATAAATTATAGAATTAATATCTACTCCCAATTTTTGGGTACATGGCATATTTATTGCTGCATTTATAGATAACGCCAGTGCAAATGCCCGAATGACGATGACGTCTACTAATAATTATCGGGGTGTATTTAGAATTTTTTCAAGTACCCGGATTTGATCAAAAGTAAACTGGAACATACACTGTACATCACTGTGTGAGCATTTCACGGACACGCCGGATAACAACTTAGGAACAGTGTTTTTCATGATGACAACGATATAAACACATATTCAGCTAAATGTGATACAAGCCATACTCATGGTATGTACATTATATTAATTTCTCATTGATAACATAAGGTGTTCTGTATATACCATCTTCAAATTATGTAGTCGTTAACTAATACTGCACGCTATATTGATACATGAGAATGGATTGGAAGATAATGTACCCTAGAATCCTAGATTTCTATGAATCGCGGGTTGATAGTTTCCATCGGGGGTATGAACTACATTGGGTGTGGTTAATGTGTGTGGAGGCTGAAGGCATCCGCGCTAACTTTAAACGCGCCCAATGTAGTTCATAACCAGATGGAAACTATTAGCCAGCGATTCATTACTTGTATTTACATTAATTATTCTTTTCACTGACACACAGACAATATAGCATACAGTGTAAACTGTAAGAAACGCCTTTTCTCGTGATGAACGCTGCCTAACACTGCGAGTGCGCATGCCCGGAGCATCGAGACTACGAGTGCGCATGTCAGCTGCATATCATTAGTTGGGAACCGTCATACGAAAATGGCATATACAATCAGAGTATATACGTTCATCGAAGGAAATGCAGTAGTGATGTAAATATTGGTTTAAAATTCGCTGTAAACGCAAATAGTGTAACATTTATAAAACCTAAAAAGGAAGTGCGTGCAAGAATCTGATTTTCAAATCCCAAATCAATAACTGTCACTGTTGATGGTGTACAATGTATACTTGTACTGATACAATATAAACAATACTTCGTGTTATTTTAAAGGAAAACCGTCGGCAGATTGTTTGCTAATTTAAGCACCATCTAATTGGAAATGTGACAATAATACAACAAAACTGTCTGTGTATTTTACGTTTATTTATCGTCGATACCGGTTGCCCATATGAGCACCGCCTGCTGAAGAGATTAAACATTTTAGATTTTGGAGTAAAGTGCAACGATACAGACAGGGACCCATTCCAGAAACTCCTCTGGTTCTTTTACGTGCACGGTGTAAATCACCGCCACGAGATCTCGGTTTTTAAGTCACAATAAGTAATATTATTAGAGTCAGACGGGGGATCGAACCTGCTATCCCTAGATTCGCAGTCCAACATGTTAACCACTGGACTACTGGCCCGTCCGTAAAATACCAAATGAGTATTGCACTTCAAATATAGCTGTTGAGAGAATTGCAAACCGTGAACTCTCGTGGTGTGTGGCGTCCGTGGTTCAGTGGTAGAGCGTCTGATTTGGAATCGAACGGTCCCGGGTTCGATACTCGGAAAGGCCACGTATGTAGTTGAGCAACACACATTGCCTAGTACTGGTTAATCGTTTACGTCGGCTAAGCCTGCCCAGGAAAAATGTCTATTATTATTTTATTATTATACCACATTTATATAGCACCCTTTTCATATCAGATACGTTCAAAGGTGCTTTACAATAAGAGTCTGCAAGTAAAAACAGTAAAACATGTAATAAAACAATAATATAACTTAAAGTAATGTAACAATGTATCCTAACTAATTTAGTCAATGAGGTTTAAAAAATAAATAAAATAATGTAAGGGTCGCATACCAGGCCCACCCTCGTCTGCCAGAGGCCCCTGTCCCCATGGCAGAAGAGGGAAAGCGTGGGTGGACTTCAAAGCAAGAACTAAAAGGCATACGCCATAACACTAAGATATGCAGTTAAAGAATATGTATACCAGATATATATGTTAAAAGATTTAAGGATTGTTTGTTAAAACAATATAAATAAGCACAAGATAAAACTCTAGATCCCCGAGAGGGGTTTGACATTAATGGAACATACATACAACACACATACTCTGGAATGATCAATCCCACATGTTACAGCACTCGAGTGAATTGCAAATGCGCAATACATGTAAGCATGTTTCTCAGAAATGTTATCCGTAATCACAATAACAACTAGATATTGGAATCATGTTATATGTTATGTTATATGTTATGTTATATGTTATATGTTATGTTATATGTTATGTTATTTTATATTTCGGGTTTTACGTCTGCATCAGCACCATTTCGGGCTATATCGCCGGCGGGCAGCTTACTTAACAACACCTTTCCTGGGCAGGCTCCAGCGGTTAACCAGTACTTGGGTGCACCAACCTCCGTAAGAAACTACCAACTGTTTCATATAAATGAGGCACGGCCTGAGCGGGGCTCGAACCTGTGACCATCAGTGATGATAGGTTACAGTGGTATACAAGTCAGCGACCTTAACCACTCGACCACGGAGGCGGACGGAATAATGTAGTACATTATATATTGCAAGATATAGATACATACGCTTGAAACACATGCTTATTACTGTAAGCAATAACATAAACATATACCGAGGTTCTATCAAACATGTTTAAATTAATATTTAATTGTATGCTTGAAATCAAAATTGAAGTTAAATGAATGTTTATAATATTAACTATACCATATTACAACTAATATTTGTTAATGGCCAAAAGGATGTAAAACTACTATTTATATTGGTGATTTGTCGAATAAACTTTGAATTAAAATTATATTTCTTAAATTATTTTATTGGATGCTTATCTTTATGCCTCCATAAATAATGTAAACTTTATGTCATTATGTTCGGCATATATTATAAACCTTCACATGTCCACCCACACATTGATACAAGCACACTAAACACTTCCTTTGAACACACACTTGGAACGTCACTTGTAAGGCAAGCTGAATTGTATATATCGTAGTGTCCAATCTGCATTGCCTTATTTATGGTTGCTGATAAGGTGCATGCTATCCTAGTTTTGTGTTGCTGTTGGATACGTTTGTATACCGGTGCTGCCTGGTTACTTGGGAGAGCGCCGCCTGGTTACTCGGGACGACGCTGCCTGGTTACTCGGGACGACGCCGCCTTGTTACTCGGTACGGTGCCGTCAGGTTACTCGGCACGGTGATCCCTGGTTACTCGGGACGGCGCCGTCTGGTTACTCGGGATGACGCCGCCTGGTTTCTCGGGACGACGCCGCCTGGTTACTCGGGATGACGCCGCCTGGTTACTCGGGATGACGCCGCCTGGTTACTCGGGACGGCGCCGCCTGGTTACTCGGGACGACGCCGCCTGGTTACTCGGGACGGCGCCGCCTGGTTACTCGGGATGACGCCGCCTGGTTACTCGGTACGGTGCCGCCTGGTTACTCGGGACGACGCCGCCTGGTTACTCGGTACGACGCCACCTGGTTACTCGGGACGACGCCACCTGGTTACTCGGGACGACGAGGCCTGGTTACTCGGGACGACGCCACCTGGTTACTCGGGACGACGCCACCTGGTTACTCGGGACGACGAGGCCTGGTTATCGGGACGGCATCGCCAGGTTACTCGGGACGGTGATGCGCCAGGTTACTCGGCACGGTGACCCCTGGTTCTCGGGCCGACGCCACCTGGTTACTCGGGACGACGCCACCTGGTTACTCGGGACGACGCGCAACCTGGTTACTCGGGACGGCTCCGTCTGGTTACTCGGGACGGCGCCGCCTGTTTACTCGGGACAACGCCGCCTGGTTACTCGGGACGACGCCACCTGGTTACTCGGGACGACGCCACCTGGTTACTCGGGACGACGCCACCTGGTTACTCGAGACGGCGCCGTCTGGTTACTCGGGACGACGCCACCTGGTTACTCGGGACGACGTCACCTGGTTACACGGGACGGCGCCGTTGGTTACTCGGGATGACGCCGCCTGGTTACTCGGGACGGCGCCGCCTGGTTACTCGGGATGACGCCGCCTGGTTACTCGGGATGACGCCGCCTGGTTACTCGGGACGGCGCCGCCTGGTTACCCGGGACGGCGCCGCCTGGTTACTCGGGACGACGCCACCTGGTTACTCGGGACGGCGCCGCCTGGTTACTCGGGACGACGCCGCCTGGTTACTCGGTACGGTGCCGCCTGGTTACTCGGGACGGCGCCACCTGGTTACTCGGGACGACCCCGCCTGGTTATTCGGGACGGCGCCGCCTGGTTACCCGGGACGACGCCACCTGGTTACTCGGTACGGCGCCGCCTGGTTACTCGGGATGGCGCGGACAGGTTACTCGGCACGGTGCCGCCAGGTTACTCGGGACGGCACCGCCAGGTTACTAGGGACGGCGACGCCTGGTTACTCGGGACGGCGACGCCTGGTTACTCGGGACGGCGCCACCTGGTTACTCAGGACGACACCCCCAGCAATATGTCAGTCATTTGGTTTGGAGGATAGCGCAAGATACAGACGCTTCAATTCCAGTGTGTCCATGACCTTTGTATCACACCTAAGCATGATACAAACGGTTAATGTTGTTATGGTCAGACGAGGGGTCAAGTCTGGCATTCCTGGATTCGCAGTCCAAGTTGCTAACCACCGGATCAATGACCTGTATGTTTCGCTTCGTTCTTTCTAAGAAGTTGTATTACAGGCACGCGTTACCCAATTCAATTGTCCATACAAACATTTGGCTTCGAAATGGTGCATTCTTTCTTCCGTCAATATTTTGCCTAAAATGACAAGGTGTCCTGTTTATGCAGTTCTGTGTTTTTTTTTTGTATATTTAAGTTTATTTAACAATGCTACCGGTTGCCCATTTGAGCGATGGGCAGTTTACCTAACAACCTTTCCTGGGCAGGCTACAGCGGTTAACCAGTACATGGTGCACCGACTCCCGTAAGAAACCGCCAACGTTTTCATATAAAGAGACACGGTCAGAGCGAACCACCTGTGACAATCAGTGATGATAGGTTACAGTGGTACTCAAGTCAGTTCAAACATTTAAGTTCCACATTGCCTCTTCTCTCTCCCTCGTGGCAAGGCATTGATGTTCCACATGGCCTCTTCTCTCTCCCTCGTGGCAAGGCATTGATGTTCCACATTGCCT
Source organism: Archivesica marissinica (assembly GCA_014843695.1). Classification (NCBI taxonomy): domain Eukaryota; kingdom Metazoa; phylum Mollusca; class Bivalvia; order Venerida; family Vesicomyidae; genus Archivesica; species Archivesica marissinica. The sequence goes on along the minus strand of CM026392.1, from coordinate 25,090,664 downwards.
CTTCTCTCTCCCTCGTGGCAAGGCATTGATGTTCCACATGGCATCTTCTCTCTCCCTCGTGGCAAGGCATTGATGTTCCACATTGCCTCTTCTCTCTCCCTCGTGGCAAGGCATTGATGTTCCACATTGCCTCTTCTCTCTCCCTCGTGGCAAGGCATTGATGTTCCACATTGCCTCTTCTCTCTCCCTCGTGGCAAGGCATTGATGTTCCACATTGCCTCTTCTCTCTCCCTCGTGGCAAGGCATTGATGTTCCACATTGCCTCTTCTCTCTCCCTCGTGGCGATGGATTGCTGTTCCACATTGCCTCTTCTCTCTCCCTCGTGGCGATGGATTGATGTTCCACATTGCCTCTTCTGTCTCCCTCGTGGCAAGGCATTGATGTTCCACATTGCCTCTTCTGTCTCCCTCGTGGCAAGGCATTGATGTTCCACATTGCCTCTTCTCTCTCCCTCGTGGCAAGGCATTGATGTTCCACATTGCCTCTTCTCTCTCCCTCGTGGCGATGGATTGATGTTCCACATTTACTCTTCTCTCTCCCTCGTGGCGATGGATTGATGTTCCACATTGCCTCTTCTCTCTCCCTCGTGGCGATGGATTGATGTTCCACATTGATCTTCTCTCCCTCGTGGCGAAGGATTGATGTTCCACATTGCCTCTTCTCTCTCCCTCGTGGCGATGGATTGATGTTCCACATTGCCTCTTCTCTCTCCCTCGTGGCGATGGATTGATGTTCCACATTGCCTCTTCTCTCTCCCTCGTGGCGATGGATTGATGTTCCACATTGCCTCTTCTCTCTCCCTCGTGGCGATGGATTGATGTTCCACATTGCCTCTTCTCTCTCCCTCGTGGCGATGGATTGATGTTCCACATTGCCTCTTCTCTCTCCCTCGTGGCGATGGATTGATGTTCCACATTGCCTCTTCTCTCTCCCTCGTGGCGATGGATTGATGTTCCACATTGCCTCTTCTCTCTCCCTCGTGGCGATGGATTGATGTTCCACATTGCCTCTTCTCTCTCCCTCGTGGCGATGGATTGCATCAGGAATGGGGTATCGAGGGTGATTCATATAAGTAGTAAGAACTTGTTTCGCAATCGAGCTAATGTTGTGTATACATTATAAACATAAGTTCATCGTGTCCCTGCTTGTCAACGTTTCTTTAGACGGAAATACATATAATGATCAATTATATCAGCTGTTTAATACATTAGTTTGATCGATTATTTCAAACATAGTTTACATAATTATAAGGTCAAAAGGTTCATGCGGATATTGTTAACTATATTTGTACTATATTTTAGCTATAACTATTGTTTGACATAAGTGTAAATGGAATTAAACACGAGTACGTTGGTTATATGTAACATTTATGGATTAAGATTGTATTTACACAGTGTATTCTGTAGCGTATTACATTCATTATGCCATTGTTTATTGTGCTCCAAAATGGACCTCATGTGTATTTCATATGTTCTGTAACAGCAAGTTATCATATAATTTTAATACATGTATGACCTCCTTCCATGCGTTACCTCCAAGTATGCATAAACTCCATGTATGCATAATGTCCATGTATACATAATGTCCATGTATGCATACTCTCCATGTATACATAAACTCCATGTATGCATAATGTCCATGTATACATAATGTCCATGTATGCATACTCTCCATGTATGCATAAACTCCATGTATGCATAATGTCCATGTATACATAATGTCCATGTATGCATACTCTCCATGTATACATAATGTCCATGTATATATACTCTCCATGTATGCATACTCTCCATGTATGCATACTCTCCATGTATACTTACTCTCCATGTATACATAATCTCCATGTATACATAATGTCCATGTATACATAATGTCCATGTATGCATAATGTCCATGTATACATACTCTCCATGTATACATACTCTCCATGTATACATAATGTCCATGTATATATACTCTCCATGTATACATAATGTCCATGTATGCATAAACTCCATGTATGCATAATGTCCATGTATGCATACTCTCCATGTATACATAATGTCCATGTATATATACTCTCCATGTATGCATACTCTCCATGTATGCATAATCTCCATGTATGCATACTCTCCATGTATACTTACTCTCCATGTATACATAATCTCCATGTATACATAATGTCCATGTATACATAATGTCCATGTATGCATAATGTCCATGTATACATACTCTCCATGTATACATACTCTCCATGTATACATAATGTCCATGTATATATACTCTCCATGTATACATAATGTCCATGTATATATACTCTCCATGTATACATAATGTCCATGTATATATACTCTCCATGTATACATAATGTCCATGTATATATGCTCTCCATGTATACATACTCTCCATGTATATATACTCTCCATGTATACATAATGTCCATGTATATATACTCTCCATGTATACATAATGTCCATGTATGCATAATGTCCATGTATACATACTCTCCATGTATACATACTCTCCATGTATACATACTCTCCATGTATACATACTCTCCATGTATACATAATGTCCATGTATACATAATGTCCATGTATACATAATGTCCATGTATGCATAATGTCCATTTATACATACTCTCCATGTATACATACTCTCCATGTATACATAATGTCCATGTATATATACTCTCCATATATACATAATGTCCATGTATATATACTCTCCATGTATACGTAATGTCCATGTAAAAAAACCATGTATACATAATGTCCATGTATGCATAATGTCCATGTATACATACTCTCCATGTATACATACTCTCCATGTATACATACTCTCCATGTATACATAATCTCCATGTATGCATACTCTCCATGTATGCATAATGTCCATGTATACATAACCTCCATGTATGCATACTCTCCATGTATACATAATCTCCATGTATACATACTCTCCATGTATGCATACTCTCCATGTATACATAATCTCCATGTTTGCATACTCTCCATGTATACATAATCTCCATGTATGCATACTCTCCATGTATACATACTCTCCATGTATACATAATGTCCATGTATACATAATCTCCATGTATACATAATCTCCATGTATGCATAATGTCCATGTATGCATACTCTCCATGTATGCATACTCTCCATGTATACATACTCTCCATGTATACATACTCTCCATGTATGCATAATGTCCATGTATGCATAATCTCCATGTATGCATACTCTCCATGTATGCATAATCTCCATGTATGCATACTCTCCATGTATGCATAATCTCCATGTATGCATAATCTCCATGTATGCATACTCTCCATGTATGCATAATCGCCATGTATACATAATGTCCATGTATGCATAAACTCCATGTATGCATAATCTCCATGTATGCATAATCTCCATGTATGCATAATCTCCATGTATGCATAATCTCCATGTATGCATAACCTCCATGTATACATACTCTCCATGTATGCATACTCTCCATGTATACATAATGTCCATGTATACATAATCGCCATGTATACATAATGTCCATGTATACATACTCTCCATGTATACATAATGTCCATGTATACATAATCGCCATGTATACATAATCTCCATGTATGCATAATGTCCATGTATGCATAATCTCCATGTATACATAATGTCCATGTATATATACTCTCCATGTATACATAATGTCCATGTATGCATAATCTCCATGTATACATAATGTCCATGTATATATACTCTCCATGTATACATAATGTCCATGTATGCATAATCTCCATGTATACATACTCTCCATGTATGCATAATCTCCATAATGTCCATGTATACATAATGTCCATGTATACATATTCTCCATGTATACATAATCTCCATGTATGCATAATGTCCATGTATACATAATGTCCATGTATACATACTCTCCATGTATACATACTCTCCATGTATGCATACTCTCCATGTATACATAATGTCCATGTATACATAATGTCCATGTATACATACTCTCCATGTATACATACTCTCCATGTATACATAATGTCCATGTATATATACTCTCCATGTATACATACTGTCCATGTATACATAATGTCCATGTATGCATACTCTCCATGTATACATAATCTCCATGTATACATAATGTCCATGTATGCATAATCTCCATGTATGCATAACCTCCATGTATACATAATGTCCATGTATACATAATCTCCATGTATGCATAATCTCCATGTATGTATAAACTTCACCAAAAAAAACTTATCGATTTTTAACGGAAAACGATTCATGTTAAATAATTTTAATAAAGCTTAAATAAAGTTCACTAAAACATATAAAATGCTGTAAATGCATTTTGAATTTACGACAGGTTGAATATCTCAACTAGAAAATCATGGAGGTGGTCACATTAGAATTAACCAAGTCACCATGACTCGCTAAAATATCAACTTATAGGTTACTCACTTTATCAACACAAATAATAGTTACAGACGGATCTGTAGTCAGTGGTTAACACGCTGGACTGGTAATCCATGGATCGTAGGTTCGATCCCCCGTCTATCCCTAATAAAATAAAACAGTCTTTCAGATGGGACTTTAACCGAGGTCTCGTGTCGGTGCTGTACACCGTGCACGTAAAGGAAAGAGAGGAGACTCTGGAATGAGTATCTCTCTGTATGCATAATCTCTGTATGCATTATCCTAAAAAACATAATCCTAAAATCTAAAATGCACTATCCTCCAAAAATCTAAAATGACTAATCTCTTCAGGAGGCGTGCCGCATATGGGCAACCGGTAGCGACGATAAATAAACGTAAAACACGCAACTAATAGTTAAACACGTTAGTTTACACTATGCCGTCACACACTGCTGTTTTTCAGGCATTTACAAAATCAGAAAACTCAATTAAGAAGAGAAAAGATGCAACGCACGAATACGTCAATGAAGCGTATCAGAGATTTCCGGAAGAGGACGATGTTGAAGGTTATAAAATTTCCGGAAGTGACGAGAATGAAGGTTATAAAATTTCCGGAAGTGACGATAATGGTGACGACAGCAGCGACAATACAGAGAGTACGGACACGAACACAGATCAGAATATACCCAACACAGTTGTGGGTAGCGAACCGATAGAACGGCATATACGCAAGTCTACTAAACGCATCAGGTGATTTGGTTTAAACATATTTATTTTCTATCATGTACATGGTTATTTACAACAATTGAAATACGGAATTGGACAGAAAGCTATACAGCTTATCATCGGGTGATTTATCCCTATTCTCTTTCTCATATAGCAAGGTCTTCCAGTAAATGACTAGTTCCTCGCAAGAGGTTTGCCACCAATGGAATATACATTACACCTCGGAGGCTCCGCATAAACGGCAAAGTTGGCCTACATATGTACATGTAGCATAGGCTATTTTCGCTTTCAATAATAACTATTTTATTCTTTAAAAGTAATCTTTTCAAATGTTGGCTGGTCAAATATTTTCTAATCAAGAACTGATAAAATATAAAGTCATGATATTAATGTGTACTAATTAAGAACATATATATATATATATATATTAGATTAATTTCACACTATGTATATATAATAGAACAATTAAAGCGACATTGCATTGCAAAAAGCAAATAAAATGTATTGTTCACGTATAAATGCATAATCTAATACAACTTCTTCTCTATACATTCGAACACTAACATTGAATCAATAAACAGTGCTTTAGTGGTCTATAAACTTTCAAAATTGAAAGTAGGATTTCATATAACGGTCAGCCATGCTTCTGATTTGACGTTTGTTTGTCGCCGGAGTCAGTACTAAACGCGAGATAATTAGAGATAATTTCACTAAGAATGGTCTACAAATAAATATGCATAGGCACACATGTGAGATATAACGGTAAATATGTAACATAAATCGTGTTATTCAGAATATATGAGTTGTATTAAGCATGGATGTCGAACCCTACCATTCTGTTATGTTAACAAAGTGCGTATACGACGTTCAAATACTCAGTTTTTGAGGCTGGGGAAAATAATATACCATATAATAGGAAAATACATTATGCAGAAGTTTGCGTTTTCCCCGATGTAGTGTCGCTTTAAGTACTGCTTAGAGTAATATTATTTTTCAGTTATATGGTAGTTATTCTGTTTCTAGGAAATCAAATAAATGGGATGTATTTCGAGAGACATCTGAGGATAACATTTCGTCCACTGAGTTGGAATTTTGGAATACAGTGTTTAGAGTGACCAAAGTGATATTCGCCATTGTGTTATTTATATTTGTACTCGGAACGACAGTCATTGCAAAAAGTACATTGTTTCTGATCATTTCAAACATTTTCCCACCAAATTCTGCTCGCAATTCGTCACTGAAGACATCGAGTTATCGTTTTCACTACCACACATCAGGTGAGCTTTGAAATCACTTTACTACAGTCTACACCCGTTATGTCGAATTCCGTCGGACCGAACAAAATACTTCGACATAACCGAAGTTTGACATAACGAAATTCGATATAAACAGATCTAGTTATATGTAAAATGATAGTGTCTGAAACGGGACTTTGATTTGACTTCGAGATAACCGGATAATTCGACATAATCGACTTTGACATAACTGATGTAGACTGTACTTAATATATTTTTCTTTATGCTTTCCAGTGAGTGAGAAAATTAGTAGTCGGACACTAATCATATTGAAGGGTAGTAGTCGGTCATTAATCATATTGAAGGGCAGTGGTCGGTCACTAATCGTGTTGAAGGGCAGTAGTCGGTCACTAATCATATTGAAGGGCAGTAGTCGGTCATTAATCATACTGAAGGGCAGTGGTCGGTCATTAATCGTGTTGAAGGGCAGTAGTCGGTCACTAACAATATTGAAGGGCAGTATTTGGTCACTAATCATATTGAAGGGTAATAATCGGTCACTAATCATATTGAAGGGTAGTAGTCGATCACTAATCACATAGAAGGGTAATAGTTGGTCACTAATCATATTGAAGGGTAGTCGTCGGTCACTAATCATATTGAAGGGTAGTAGTCGGTCACTAATCATATTGAAAGGTAGTAGACGGTCACTAATCATAGTATAGGGTAGTAGTCGGACACTAATCATATTGAAGGGTAGTAGTCGGTCACTAATCATATTGAATGGTAGTAGTCGGACACTAATCATATTGAAGGGTAGTAGTCGGACACTAATCATATTGAAGGGTAGTAGTCGGTCACTAATCATATTGAAGGGTAGTAGTCGGACACTAATCATATTGAAGGGTAGTAGTCGGTCACTAATCATATTGAAGGGTAGTAGTCGTTCACTAATCATATTGAAGGGTAGTAGTCGGTCACTAATCATATTGAAGGGTAGTAGTCGGTCACTAATCATATTGAAGGGTAGTCGTCGGTCACTAATCATATTGAAGGGTAGTCGTCGGTCACTAATCATATTGAAGGGTAGTAGTCGGTCACTAATCATAGTGAAGGGTAGTAGTCGGACACTAATCATAGTGAAGGGTAGTAGTTGGTCACTAATCATATTGAAGGGTAGTCGTCGGTCACTAATCATAGTGAAGGGTAGTAGTCGGTCACTAATCATAGTGAAGGGTAGTAGTTGGTCACTAATCATATTGAAGGGTAGTCGTCGGTCACTAATCATATTGAAGGGTAGTCGTCGGTCACTAATCATATTGAAGGGTAGTAGTCGGTCATTAATCATATTGAAGGGTAGTAGTCGGTCACTAATCATATTGAAAGGTAGTAGTCGGTCATTAATCATATTGAAAGGTAGAAGTTGGTCACTAATCATATTGAAGGGTAGTAGTCGGTCACTAATCATATTGAAGGGTAGTAGTCGGTCACTAATCATATTGAATGGTAGTAGTCGGTCAATAATCATATTGAAGGGCAGTAGTCGGTCACTAATCATATTGAAGGGTAGTAGTCGGACACTAATCATATTGAAGGGTAGTAGTCATACACTAATCATATTGAAGGGTAGTAGACGGTCACTAATCATATTGAAGGGTAGTAGTCGGTCACTAATCATGTTGAAGGGTAGTAGTCGGACACTAATCATGTTGAAGGGTAGTAGTCGGACACTAATTATATTGAAGGGTAGTAGTCGGTCACTAATCATATTGAAGGGCAGTAGTTGAACACTAATCATATTGAAGGGTAGTAGTCGGTCACTAATCATATTGAAGGGTAGTAGTCGGTCACTAATCCTATTGAAGGGCAGTAGTCGGTCACTAATCATATTGAAGGGTAGTAGTCGGTCACTAATCATATTGAATGGTAGTAGTCGGTCACTAATCATAGTGAAGGGTAGTAGTCGGTCACTAATCTTATTGAAGGGTAGTAGTCGGTCACTAATCATAGTGAAGGGTAGTAGTCGGTCACTAATCATATTGAAGGGTAGTAGTCGGTCACTAATCATATTGAAGGGCAGTAGTTGAACACTAATCATATTGAAGGGTAGTAGTCGGTCACTAATCATATTGAAGGGTAGTAGTCGGTCACTAATCCTATTGAAGGGCAGTAGTCGGTCACTAATCATATTGAAGGGTAGTAGTCGGTCACTAATCATATTGAATGGTAGTAGTCGGTCACTAATCATAGTGAAGGGTAGTAGTCGGTCACTAATCTTATTGAAGGGTAGTAGTCGGTCACTAATCATAGTGAAGGGTAGTAGTCGGTCACTAATCATATTGAAGGGTAGTAGTCGGTCACTAATCATAGTGAAGGGTAGTAGTCGGTCACTAATCATATTGAATGGTAGTAGTCGGTCACTAATCATATTGAATGGTAGTAGTCGGACACTCATATCATGTATAAATCTTCTGTATTCTAGAAACAGCCGTTACTTACATCTGGGCTCTGGTGTTGATCGTCGTAGCCCCATACGTCTTCACCATAGTAAGCAATGTGTGGAAACTGATCTTTAAGAAGACAAGGCCTCTGGAGTATAGACCACTCTTTGTTGTAAGACATTATCTAAGTTGTAGATTGTAACAGTCCGGAGTTCGATTTCAGCTGTAGCCGTTACGAGAATGCTCTTAGTCAAGGCATTCAAATTCCACGTTCATCTTCTCTCTCCCTCATGTATGCCATCATGAATTGAGGTCTCGAGAGTGATTAATTGTAGGAATGTGTTTCGCAATCGAACTAAAATAAATTTGTATAAAATTATACGTACACCATTGCTTACATAACTTAAATAAGGTATACTAATTAAAACAGACACACTGAACAGTATATTATATACTTTCATGAACTAGGGGCATAGTAGTCCGCCTTCGTGGTCGAGTGGTTAAGGTCTCTGACTTGTATACCACTGTAACGTATCATCTCTGATGGTCACGGGTTCGAGCCCCGCTCAGACCGTGTCTCATTTATATGAACAAGTTGGCAGTTTCTTACGGAGGTTGGTGCACCAAGTACTGGTTAACCGCTGGAGCCTGTCCAGGAAAGATGTTAGGTAAACTGCCCGTCGCTCAAATGGGAAACCGGTAGCGACGTTAAATAAACCTATAAAAAAAGGCGCATAGTTGACATTAAATCACTTGGTTGCCACGGTTTGAATCACGTGGTTGTCGAATGATTTCACTGTAAGTATGCTATCAAGCTGGCTGGTGGTTCTACCCGCGTGGTCATCGGTGCCTAAACTACTGCACGGATGAACATCCGGGTCTTCCTTCACCACTGATGTATCGCTACCATACATGTGTTGTTCGATGATGCAATCAATGACGTATCGCTACCATATATGTGTTGTTCGATGATGCAATCTATGACATATCGCTACCATATATGTGTTGTTCGATGATGCAATCTATGACGTATCGCTACCATATATGTGTTGTTCGATGATGCAATCTATGACGTATCGCTACCATACACCGTGTTGTTCGATGATGCAATATGTGACGTATCGCTACCATACATGTGTTGTTCGATGATACAAACAATGACGTATCGCTACCATACATGTGTTGTTTGATGATGCAATCAATGACGTATCGCTACCATACACCGTGTTGTTCGATGATGCAATCTGTGACGTATCGCTACCATACATGTGTTATTCGATGATGCAATCTATGACGTATCGCTACCATACACCGTGTTGTTCGATGATGCAATCTATGACGTATCGCTACCATACACGTGTTGTTCGATGATGCAATCAATGACGTATCGCTACCATACATGTGTTGTTCGATGATGCAATCAATGACGTATCGCTACCATACATGTGTTGTTCGATGATGCAATCTATGACGTATCGCTACCATATATGTGTTGTTCGATGATGCAATCTATGACGTATCGCTACCATATATGTGTTGTTCGATGATGCAATCTATGACGTATCGCTACCATACATGTGTTGTTCGATGATGTAATCAATGACGTATCGCTACCATACATGTGTTGTTTGATGATGCAATCTATGACGTATCGCTACCATACATGTGTTGTTCGATGATGCAATCTATGACGTATCGCTACCATACATGTATGTGTTGTTCATCTGACTGGATGATACAATCAATGACGTATCGCTACCATACATGTGTTGTTTGATGATGCAATCAATGACGTATCACTACGATACATGTGTTGTTCGATGATGCAATCTATGACGTATCGCTACCATACACCGTGTTGTTCGATGATGCAATCTGTGACGTATCGCTACCATAATATGTGTTGTTCGATGATACAATCAATGACGTATCGCTACCATACACGTGTTGTTCGATGATGCAATCAATGACGTATCGCTACCATACACGTGTATTTCGATGATGCAATCAATGACGTATCGCTACCATACATGTGTTGTTCGATGGTGCAATCTATGACGTATCGCTACCATACATGTGTTGTTCGATGATGCAATCTATGACCTATCGCTACCATACATGTGTTATTCGATGATGCAATCTATGACCTATCGCTACAATACATGTGTTATTCGATGATGCAATCTATGACGTATCGCTACTATACATGTATGTGTTATTCATCTGACTGGATGATACAATCAATGACGTATCGCTACCATAAATGTGTTGTTTGATGATGCAATCAATGACGTATCGCTACCATACATGTGTTGTTCGATGATGCAATCTATGACGTATCGCTACCATACACCGTGTTGTTCGATGATGCAATCTGTGACGTATCGCTACCATACATGTGTTGTTCGATGATACAATCAATGACGTATCGCTACCATACATGTGTTGTTCGATGATGCAATATATGACGTATCGCTACCATACACGTGTTGTTCGATGATGCAATCAATGACGTATCGCTACCATACATGTGTTGTTCGATGATGCAATCAATGACGTATCGCTACCATACATGTGTTGTTCGATGATGCAATCAATGACGTATCGCTACCATACATGTGTTGTTCGATGATGCAATCAATGACGTATCGCTACCATACATGTGTTGTTCATGTGTTGGATGATGCAATTTATGACGTATCGCTACCATACATGTGTTGTTTGATGATGCAATCAATGACGTATCGCTACCATACATGTGTTGTTCATGTGGCTGGATGATGCAATCAATGACGTATCGCTACCATACATGTGTTGTTTGATGATGCAATCTATGACGTATCGCTACCATACATGTGTTGTTCGTGTGTGGATGATGCAATCTATGACGTATCGCTACCATACATGTGTTGTTTGATGATGCAATCAATGACGTATCGCTACCATACATGTGTTGTTTGATGATGCAATCTATGAGGTATCGCTACCATACATGTGTTGTTTGATGATGCAATTAATGACGTATCGCTACCATACATGTGTTGTTCTGTGTGGATTATGCAATCTATGACGTATCGGTACCATACATGTGTTGTTCTGGTGGATGATGCAATCTATGACGTATAGCTACCATACATGTGTTGTTCTGGTGGATGATGCAATCTATGACGTATCGCTACCATACATGTGTTGTTCTGTGTGGATGATGTAATCAATGACGTATCGCTACCATACATGTGTTGTTTGATGATGCAATCAATGATGTATCGCTACCATACATGTGTTGTTCTGTGTGGATGATGCAATCAATGACGTATCGCTACCATACATGTGTTGTTCTGTGTGGATGGTGCAATCTATGACGTATCGCTACCATACATGTGTTGTTCTGTGGATGATGCAATCAATGACGTATC
>CM026392.1:25048905-25077431 GCA_014843695.1 Archivesica marissinica | reverse complement strand
AGAGTGACACTGGTGCTACAGACTACTCTTGATAAACAAGCCCTCTGGTTCTATAGAGTTACACACTACTCTTGATAAACAAGCCCTCTGGTTCTATAGAGTGACACTGGTGCTACACACTACTCTTGATAAACAAGCCCTCTGGTTCTATAGAGTGACACTGGTGCTACACACTACTCTTGATAAACAAGCCCTCTGGTTCTATAGAGTGACACTGGTGCTACACACTACTCTTGATAAACAAGCCCTCTGGTTCTATAGAGTGACACTGGTGCTACACACTACTCTTGATAAACAAGCCCTCTGGTTCTATAGAGTGACACTGGTGCTACACACTACTCTTGATAAACAAGCCCTCTGGTTCTATAGAGTGACACTGGTGCTACACACTACTCTTGATAAACAAGCCCTCTGGTTCTATAGAGTGACACTGGTGCTACACACTACTCTTGATAAACAAGCCCTCTGGTTCTATAGAGTGACACTGGTGCTACACACTACTCTTGATAAACAAGCCCTCTGGTTCTATAGAGTGACACTGGTGCTACACACTACTCTTGATAAACAAGCCCTCTGGTTCTATAGAGTGACACTGGTGCTACACACTACTCTTGATAAACAAGCCCTCTGGTTCTATAGAGTGACACTGGTGCAACACACTACTCTTGATAAACAAGCCCTCTGGTTCTATAGAGTGACACTGGTGCTACACACTACTCTTGATAAACAAGCCCTCTGGTTCTATAGCGTGACACTGGTGCTACACACTACTCTTGATAAACAAGCCCTCTGGTTCTATAGAGTGACACTGGTGTTACACACTACTCTTGATAAACAAGCCCTCTGGTTCTATAGAGTGACACTGGTGTTACACACTACTCTTGATAAACAAGCCCTCTGGTTCTATAGAGTGACACTGGTGCTACACACTACTCTTGATAAACAAGCCCTCTGGTTCTATAGAGTGACACTGGTGCTACACACTACTCTTGATAAACAAGCCCTCTGGTTCTATAGAGTGACACTGGTGCTACACACTACTCTTGATAAACAAGCCCTCTGGTTCTATAGAGTGACACTGGTGCTACTCTTGATAAACAAGCCCTCTGGTTCTATAGAGTGACACTGGTGCTACACACTACTCTTGATAAACAAGCCCTCTGGTTCTATAGAGTGACACTGGTGCTACACACTACTCTTGATAAACAAGCCCTCTGGTTCTATAGAGTGACACTGGTGCTACTCTTGATAAACAAGCCCTCTGGTTCTATAGAGTGACACTGGTGCTACACACTACTCTTGATAAACAAGCCCTCTGGTTCTATAGAGTGACACTGGTGCTACACACTACTCTTGATAAACAAGCCCTCTGGTTCTATAGAGTGACACTGGTGCTACACACTACTCTTGATAAACAAGCCCTCTGGTTCTATAGAGTGACACTGGTGCTACACACTACTCTTGATAAACAAGCCCTCTGGTTCTATAGAGTGACACTGGTGCTCACTACTCTTGATAAACAAGCCCTCTGGTTCTATAGAGTGACACTGGTGCTACACACTACTCTTGATAAACAAGCCCTCTGGTTCTATAGAGTGACACTGGTGCTACACACTACTCTTGATAAACAAGCCCTCTGGTTCTATAGAGTGACACTGGTGCTACTCTTGATAAACAAGCCCTCTGGTTCTATAGAGTGACACTGGTGCTACTCTTGATAAACAAGCCCTCTGGTTCTATAGAGTGACACTGGTGCTACTCTTGATAAACAAGCCCTCTGGTTCTATAGAGTGACACTGGTGCTACACACTACTCTTGATAAACAAGCCCTCTGGTTCTATAGAGTGACACTGGTGCTACACACTACTCTTGATAAACAAGCCCTCTGGTTCTATAGAGTGACACTGGTGCTACACACTACTCTTGATAAACAAGCCCTCTGGTTCTATAGAGTGACACTGGTGCTACACACTACTCTTGATAAACAAGCCCTCTGGTTCCTGGTTTATAGAGTGACACTGGTGCTACACACTACTCTTGATAAACAAGCCCTCTGGTTCTATAGAGTGACACTGGTGCTACACACTACTCTTGATAAACAAGCCCTCTGGTTCTATAGAGTGACACTGGTGCTACACACTACTCTTGATAAACAAGCCCTCTGGTTCTATAGAGTGACACTGGTGCTACACACTACTCTTGATAAACAAGCCCTCTGGTTCTATAGAGTGACACTGGTGCTACACACTACTCTTGATAAACAAGCCCTCTGGTTCTATAGAGTGACACTGGTGCTACTCTTGATAAACAAGCCCTCTGGTTCTATAGAGTGACACTGGTGCTACACACTACTCTTGATAAACAAGCCCTCTGGTTCTATAGAGTGACACTGGTGCTACACACTACTCTTGATAAACAAGCCCTCTGGTTCTATAGAGTGACACTGGTGCTACACCCTACTCTTGATAAACAAGCCCTCTGGTTCTATAGAGTGACACTGGTGCTACTCTTGTTAAACAAGCCCTCTGGTTCTATAGCGTGACACTGGTGCTACTCTTGATAAACAAGCCCTCTGGTTCTATAGAGTGACACTGGTGCTACTCTTGATAAACAAGCCCTCTGGTTCTATAGAGTGACACTGGTGCTACACACTACTCTTGATAAACAAGCCCTCTGGTTCTATAGAGTGACACTGGTGCTACACACTACTCTTGATAAACAAGCCCTCTGGTTCTATAGAGTGACACTGGTGCTACACACTACTCTTGATAAACAAGCCCTCTGGTTCTATAGAGTGACACTGGTGCTACACACTACTCTTGATAAACAAGCCCTCTGGTTCTATAGAGTGACACTGGTGCTACACACTACTCTTGATAAACAAGCCCTCTGGTTCTATAGAGTGACACTGGTGCTACACACTACTCTTGATAAACAAGCCCTCTGGTTCTATAGAGTGACACTGGTGCTACACACTACTCTTGATAAACAAGCCCTCTGGTTCTATAGAGTGACACTGGTGCTACACACTACTCTTGATAAACAAGCCCTCTGGTTCTATAGAGTGACACTGGTGCTACACACTACTCTTGATAAACAAGCCCTCTGGTTCTATAGAGTGACACTGGTGCTACTCTTGATAAACAAGCCCTCTGGTTCTATAGAGTGACACTGGTGCTACACACTACTCTTGATAAACAAGCCCTCTGGTTCTATAGAGTGACACTGGTGCTACACACTACTCTTGATAAACAAGCCCTCTGGTTCTATAGAGTGACACTGGTGCTACACCCTACTCTTGATAAACAAGCCCTCTGGTTCTATAGAGTGACACTGGTGCTACACACTACTCTTGATAAACAAGCCCTCTGGTTCTATAGAGTTACACACTACTCTTGATAAACAAGCCTGGTTCTATAGAGTGACACTGGTGCTACACACTACTCTTGATAAACAAGCCCTCTGGTTCTATAGAGTGACACTGGTGCTACACACTACTCTTGATAAACAAGCCCTCTGGTTCTATAGAGTGACACTGGTGCTACACACTACTCTTGATAAACAAGCCCTCTGGTTCTATAGAGTGACACTGGTGCTACACACTACTCTTGATAAACAAGCCCTCTGGTTCTATAGAGTGACACTGGTGCTACACACTACTCTTGATAAACAAGCCCTCTGGTTCTATAGAGTGACACTGGTGCTACACACTACTCTTGATAAACAAGCCCTCTGGTTCTATAGAGTGACACTGGTGCTACACACTACTCTTGATAAACAAGCCCTCTGGTTCTATAGAGTGACACTGGTGCTACACACTACTCTTGATAAACAAGCCCTCTGGTTCTATAGAGTGACACTGGTGCTACACACTACTCTTGATAAACAAGCCCTCTGGTTCTATAGAGTGACACTGGTGCTACACACTACTCTTGATAAACAAGCCCTCTGGTTCTATAGAGTGACACTGGTGCTACACACTACTCTTGATAAACAAGCCCTCTGGTTCTATAGAGTGACACTGGTGCTACACACTACTCTTGATAAACAAGCCCTCTGGTTCTATAGAGTGACACTGGTGCTACACACTACTCTTGATAAACAAGCCCTCTGGTTCTATAGAGTGACACTGGTGCTACAACCTACTCTTGATAAACAAGCCCTCTGGTTCTATAGAGTGACACTGGTGCTACTCTTGATAAACAAGCCCTCTGGTTCTATAGAGTGACACTGGTGCAACAACCTACTCTTGTTAAACAAACCCTCTGATTCTATACTGTGCATAGCTGGGGTTTATAGTCTCGTGCTAGCCTCGGTTCTAGTCCGTCGATTTTTCATTCATTCATCCTTGGGAAACCAGAATTCCGAGCGTAGCTTCACCTACATACACCCACATTTGTGTGGGTGTTAATTTGAGGAACGACAACTCTTCGTTGCAAGATACGATCGCTAAAAATAGAAACGGAAATCACCGAACAGACACTGTAATACACTGTTATACATAAGTATTCCCGAACATACACGGATGCTCCCGTAGCCTCCTTTACATTGACAAAATGTGTCAAATTAGTTCACATTTCTGAGTTATATCGATGAGATGAACTAACTATTACGTTTCTGTGTTAAAAGGATCGATTTGGGCGTAAGTGAAGTAAGGACAATGAATAGCACTTAAATATACAGTAGAAGTGTCAAAACAAACGCACACTGTACCTTTTAAAACTATTTACCTTTTCGATGACCCTTAAAAATAATGGAGGGCAACTATACAGTTCATCAACATATGCAGTGCCTCAATTTCGATTCAACTTGCATCATGAATTAATTCACCTATTAATGCCTATTAATAGGATTAATGATAGTCGATAATTAAACAGAAAACACCTTAGGTTTCCCCAGACATTGATATTATCAGAAACTCAATACGGATCAATTAACAATTTGCGTGTAAATAAGTATATTTATTTAATGGAAGGCAAATTATATCGCCGCCTGTTCCCAGGCTAGTCTCATGAAGAAGACTTGTAGGAGGTATTAATAATAAAAAGTATTACGATATGTTCCGGTCACGAATCGAACCACATGTGTTTGAAGTCCCAATAGTAAATAAGCCAAACAATCAGTTTTATCTTATTCCACACATTTACCGGCTGTCGTTTACCTTCAGTAATTGACAGTACCTTCGGTCGTTTAATTATAGTACCTTCGGTCGCTCACTTACAGTACTTTCGGTCGCTCGCTTACAGTACCTTCGGTCGTTTAATTATAGTACCTTCGGTCGCTCACTTACAGTACCTTCGGTCACTCACTTACAGGTACCTTCGGTCGCTCGCTTACAGTACCTTCGGTCACTCACTTACAGGTACCTTCGGTCGCTCACTTACAGTACCTTTGGTCACTCACTTACAGGTACCTTCGGTCGCTCGCTTACAGTACCTTCGGTCGCTCACTTACAGTACCTTCGGTCACTCACTTACAGGTACCTTCGGTCGCTAGCTTACAGTACCTTCGGTCGCTCACTTACAGTACCTTCGGTCACTCACTTACAGTACCTTCGGTCACTCACTTACAGGTACCTTCGGTCGCTCGCTTACAGTGCCTTCGGTCGCTCACTTACAGTACCTTCGGTCGCTCACTTACAGTACCTTCGGTCGCTCACTTACAGTACCTTCGGTCGCTCACTTACAGTACCTTCGGTCGCTCACTTACAGTACCTTCGGTCGCTCACTTACAGTACCTTCGGTCGCTCACTTACAGTACCTTCGGTCGCTCACTTACAGTACCTTCGGTCGCTCACTTACAGTACCTTCGGTCGCTCACTTACAGTACCTTCGGTCGCTCGCTTACAGTACCTTCGGTCGTTTAATTATAGTACCTTCGGTCGCTCACTTACAGTACCTTCGGTCACTCACTTACAGGTACCTTCGGTCGCTCGCTTACAGTACCTTCGGTCGCTCACTTACAGTACCTTCGGTCACTCACTTACAGTACCTTCGGTCACTCACTTACAGGTACCTTCGGTCGCTCGCTTACAGTGCCATCGGTCGCTCACTTACAGTACCTTCGGTCGCTCACTTACAGTACCTTCGGTCGCTCACTTACAGTACCTTCGGTCGCTCACTTACAGTACCTTCGGTCGCTCACTTACAGTACCTTCGGTCGCTCACTTACAGGTACCTTCGGTCGCTCACTTACAGTACCTTCGGTCGCTCACTTACAGTACCTCGGTCGCTCACTTACAGTACCTTCGGTCGCTCACTTACAGTACCTTCGGTCGCTCACTTACAGTACCTTCGATCGCTCGCTTACAGTACCTTCGGTCGCTCACTTACAGTACCTTCGGTCGCTCGCTTACAGTACCTTCGGTCGCTCGCTTACAGTACCTTCGGTCGCTCGCTTACAGTACCTTCGGTCGCTCACTTACAGTACCTTCGGTCGCTCACTTACAGTACCTTCGGTCGCTCGCTTACAGTACCTTCGGTCGCTCGCTTACAGTACCTTCGGTCGCTCACTTACAGTACCTTCGGTCGCTCACTTACATTAATAAGTAATATATAAAAATAACAAAAGGTTGTGTTCTGTATAATTTTTCACAAAATTTAAAAAAATGATTGTTTGTAAAATTAATGCTTGTTACCCTGAAATTAATTCATGTTACCCTGAAATAAAGTAAAGTCGTGTTAAAGAACTTGAATGGCTAGTTGTTGGTTTCACTAAAGTGAAACAAAAGTGTGCATGCATGCAAGTATCAACTTGTATTTCCAAGCAATAGTGAATTGAATATTAACCAACGGAAAAGTCATACTCGTATTCATAACTGCGAAATGGCACTGTGTGTGAGTGTCCCGTGTTTTATGTGTGTGAGTGTCCCGTGTTTTATGTGTGTGAGTGCCCCGTGTTTTATGTGTGTGAGTGCCCCGTGTTTTATGTGTGTGAGTGTCCCGTGTTTTATGTGTGTGAGTGCCCCGTGTTTTATGTGTGTGAGTGTCCCGTGTTTTATGTGTGTGAGTGTCCCGTGTTTTATGTGTGTGAGTGTCCCGTGTTTTATGTGTGTGAGTGTCCCGTGTTTTATGTGTGTGAGTGTCCCGTGTTTTATGTGTGTGAGTGTCCCGTGTTTTATGTGTGTGAGTGTCCCGTGTTTTATGTGTGTGAGTGTCCCGTGTTTATGTGTGTGAGTGTCCGTGTTTTATGTGTGTGAGTGTCCCGTGTTTTTATGTGTGTGAGTGTCCCGTGTTTTATGTGTGTGAGTGTCCCGTGTTTTATGTGTGTGAGTGTCCCGTGTTTTATGTGTGTGAGTGTCCCGTGTTTTATGTGTGTGAGTGTCCCGTGTTTTATGTGTGTGAGTGTCCCGTGTTTTATGTGTGTGAGTGCCCCGTGTTTTATGTGTGTGAGTGCCCCGTTTATGTGTGTGAGTCCCGTGTTTTATGTGTGTGAGTGCCCGTGTTTTATGTGTGTGAGTGCCCGTGTTTTATGTGTGTGAGTGCCCGTGTTTTATGTGTGTGAGGTCCCGTGTTTTATGTGTGTGAGTGCCCGTGTTTATGTGTGTGAGTGTCCCGTGTTTTATGTGTGTGAGTGTCCCGTGTTTAATGTGTGTGAGTGTCCCGTGTTTTATGTGTGTGAGTGCCCCGTGTTTTATGTGTGTGAGTGCCCCGTGTTTTATGTGTGTGAGTGTCCCGTGTTTTATGTGTGTGAGTGCCCCGTGTTTTATGTGTGTGAGTGCCCCGTGTTTTATGTGTGTGAGTGCCCCGTGTTTTATGTGTGTGAGTGTCCCGTGTTTTATGTGTGTGAGTGCCCCGTGTTTTATGTGTGTGAGTGCCCCGTGTTTTATGTGTGTGAGTGTCCCGTGTTTTATGTGTGTGAGTGTCCCGTGTTTTATGTGTGTGAGTGTCCCGTGTTTTATGTGTGTGAGTGTCCCGTGTTTTATGACAGAATGTGTTATGAAACATGCTAATAGTGAGTTAGTTTGCTATTATGATTTGCTAATGGAGAAAGCTGATCCGCAATAAAGATTATCCTAGGCACACAAGAAAAATATATGTTTCTAACAAAGTGACACAGGGAATATGTATAGTGTTGTTCTACACTAGAGTAGCCCCCTGGCTGAGGAACATTAGCCCATTGCAGGGGAGGTCACTATGTCGCTGGCCCCATCCAAAGTTAGTTAGCAAACTTGCAGGTTTGTAAAAGCGAACATTAGCCCATTGCAGGGGAGGTCACTATGTCGCTGGCCCCATCCAAAGTTAGTTAGCCAATTTGCAAGTTTGTAAAAGCGAACATTAGCCCATTGCAGGGGAGGTCACTATGTCGCTGGTCCCATCTAAAGTTAGTTAGCCAATTTGCAAGTTTGTAAAAGCGAACATTAGCCCATTGCAGGGGAGGTCACTATGTCGCTGGTCCCATCTAAAGTTAGTTAGCCAATTTGCAAGTTTGTAAGAGCGAACATTAGCCCATTGCAGGGGATGTCACTATGTCGCTGGTCCTATCCAAAGTTAGTTAGCCAATTTGCAAGTTTGTAAGAGCGAACATTAGCACATTGCAGGGGATGTCACTATGTCGCTGGCCCCATCCAAAGTTAGTTAGCCAATTTGCAAGTTTGTAAAAGCGAACAATAACCCATTACTAATTGGCACAATTAATAATAACTTAATAATTATATTTGACAATATAATTTATATGACATTTTCGTAAATGTGTATATTTAGCAAATAGGTTGTCCTTACATTCAATCTGTTATTAAGGACTGGCTATTGCTCGCAAATTTGCAAAATGGGCTAACTCTACCTCTGCACATTTCAACTAGGAAGGGGCTGCTTCCCGGATGGACTAATGTATGTTTGCCATCATACACGATAAGGAGTGTTAAGCACACCCGCTTCTCACCAATGCAACACAGGTTCGATCATCGGACTGGAATGTACGGTGGTCGCCAGATCGAAAAGGTATGTTTTATCCGGTTTCCTCCCAAACAAATGACCACATATACGCTCCCATCCACAACAATGAGAGTGCTTAATATAAGTTGTTACATCTTGTTCCGCAATCGTTGTAGAGTAAGGTGGGCTTCCTAAGGGTAATCATCAATTTTTCTTTGAATGTTTCTACTATACTGACATCAGTATTCGACTCTACACGGAGACATTGTACCATAACCCTATATACTCCATTACATGGAGACATTGTACCATAACACTATATACTCCATTACACGGAGACATTGTACCATAACCCTATATACTCCATTACACGGAGACATTGTACCATAACCCTATATACTCCATTACACGGAGACATTGTACCATAATCCTATATACTCCATTACACGGATACATTGTACCATAACACTATATACTCCATTACACGGAGACATTGTACCATAACACTATATACTCCATTACGCGGAGACAGTGTACCATAACACTATATACTCCATTACACGGATACATTGTACCATAACACTATATACTCCATTACACGGAGACAGTGTACCATAACACTATATACTCCATTACACGGAGACAGCTTACCATAACACTATATACTCCATTACACGGAGACAGTGTACCATAACACTATATACTCCATTACACGGATACAGTGTACCATAACACTATATACTCCATTACACGGATACATTGTACCATAACACTATATACTCCATTACACGGATACATTGTACCATAACACTATATACTCCATTACACGGATACATTGTACCATAACACTATATACTCCATTACACGGATACATTTTACCATAACACTATATACTCCATTACACGGAGACATTGTACCATAACACTATATACTCCATTACACGGAGACAGTGTACCATAACACTATATACTCCATTACACGGAGACAGTGTACCATAACACTATATACTCCATTACACGGATACATTGTACCATAACACTATATACTCCATTACACGGAGACAGTGTACCATAACACTATATACTCCATTACACGGAGACATTGTACCATACTCCTATATACTCCATTACACGGAGACAGTGTACCATAACACTATATACTCCATTACACGGAGACATTGTACCATAACACTATATACTCCATTACACGGAGACATTGTACCATAACACTATATACTCCATTACACGGAGACATTGTACCATAACACTATATACTCCATTACACGGAGACAGTGTACCATAACCCTATATACTCCATTACACGGAGACATTGTACCATAACCCTATATACTCCATTACACGGATACATTGTACCATAACACTATATACTCCATTACACTGAGACATTGTACCATAACACTATATACTCCATTACACGGATACATTGTACCATAACACTATATACTCCATTACACGGAGACATTGTACAATAACACTATATACTCCATTACACGGAGACATTGTACCATAACACTATATACTCCATTACACGGAGACATTGTACCATAACACTATATACTCCATTACACGAAGACATTGTACCATAACACTATATACTCCATTACACGGATACATTGTACCATAACACTAGATACTCCATTACACGGAGACATTGTACCATAACACTATATACTCCATTACACGGAGACATTGTACCATAACACTATATAATCCATTACACGGATACATTGTACCATAACACTATATACTCCATTACACGGAGACATTGTACCATAACACTATATACTCCATTACACGGAGACATTGTACCATAACACTATATACTCCATTACACGGAGACAGTGTACCATAACACTATATACTCCATTACACGGATACATTGTACCATAACACTATATACTCCATTACACGGAGACAGTGTACCATAACACTATATACTCCATTACACGGAGACATTGTACAATAACACTATATACTCCATTACACGGATACATTGTACCATAATCCTATATACTCCATTACACGGATACATTGTACCATAACACTATATACTCCATTACACGGAGACATTGTACCATAACACTATATACTCCATTACACGGAGACAGTGTACCATAACACTATATACTCCATTACACGGAGACAGCTTACCATAACACTATATACTCCATTACACGGAGACAGTGTACCATAACACTATATACTCCATTACACGGATACAGTGTACCATAACACTATATACTCCATTACACGGAACATTGTACCATAACACTATATACTCCATTACACGGATACATTGTACCATAACACTATATACTCCATTACACGGATACATTGTACCATAACACTATATACTCCATTACACGGATACATTGTACCATAACACTATATACTCCATTACGGAGACATTGTACCATAACACTATATACTCCATTACACGGACATTGTACCATAACACTATATACTCCATTACACGGAGACATTGTACCATAACACTATATACTCCATTACACGGATACATTGTACCATAACACTATATACTCCATTACACGGATACAGTGTACCATAACACTATATACTCCATTACACGGAGACATTGTACCATAACACTATATACTCCATTACACGGAGACAGTGTACCATAACACTATATACTCCATTACACGGAGACATTGTACCATAACACTATATACTCCATTACACGGAGACATTGTACCATAACACTATATACTCCATTACACGGAGACATTGTACCATAACACTATATACTCCATTACACGGAGACAGTGTACCATAACACTATATACTCCATTACACGGATACATTGTACCATAACACTATATACTCCATTACACGGAGACATTGTACCATAACACTATATACTCCATTACACGGAGACATTGTACCATAACCCTATATACTCCATTACACGGATACATTGTACCATAACACTATATACTCCATTACACGGAGACATTGTACTATAACACTATATACTCCATTACACGGATACATTGTACCATAACACTATATACTCCATTACACGGAGACATTGTACAATAACACTATATACTCCATTACACGGAGACATTGTACAATAACACTATATACTCCATTACACGGAGACATTGTACCATAACACTATATACTCCATTACACGGAGACATTGTACCATAACACTATATACTCCATTACACGGAGACATTGTACCATAACACTATATACTCCATTACACGGATACATTGTACCATAACACTATATACTCCATTACACGGAGACATTGTACCATAACACTATATACTCCATTACACGGATACATTGTACCATAACACTATATACTCCATTACACGGAGACATTGTACCATAACACTATATACTCCATTACACGGATACATTGTACCATAACACTATATACTCCATTACACGGAGACATTGTACCATAACACTATATACGCCATTACACGGATACATTGTACCATAACACTATATACTCCATTACACGGAGACATTGTACCATAACACTATATACTCCATTACACGGATACATTGTACCATAACACTATATACTCCATTACACGGAGACATTGTACCATAACACTATAATACTCCATTACACGGATACATTGTACCATAACACTATATACTCCATTACACGGAGACAGTGTACCATAACACTATATACTCCATTACACGGAGACATTGTACAATAACACTATATACTCCATTACACGGATACATTGTACCATAACACTATATACTCCATTACACGGAGACAGTGGACCATAACACTATATACTCCATTACACGGAGACAGTGTACCATAACACTATATACTCCATTACACGGATACATTGTACCATAACACTATATACTCCATTACACGGATACAGTGTACCATAACACTATATACTCCATTACACGGAGACAGTGTACCATAACACTATATACTCCATTACACGGAGACAGTTACCATAACACTATATACTCCATTACACGGAGACATTGTACCATAACACTATATACTCCATTACACGGAGACAGCTTACCATAACACTATATACTCCATTACACGGAGACAGCTTACCATAACACTATATACTCCATTACACGGAGACAGTGTACCATAACACTATATACTCCATTACACGGAGACAGCTTACCATAACACTATATACTCCATTACACGGAGACAGTGTACCATAACACTATATACTCCATTACACGGAGACAGCTTACCATAACACTATATACTCCATTACACGGAGACATTGTACCATAACACTATATACTCCATTACACGGAGACATTGTACCATAACACTATATACTCCATTACACGGAGACATTGTACCATAACACTATATACTCCATTACACGGAGACATCTTACCATAACACTATATACTCCATTACACGGAGACATTGTACCATAACACTATATACTCCATTACACGGATACATTGTACCATAACACTATATACTCCATTACACGGAGACATTGAAAAACACAAACCCAACACAACAAACCAAACACAAACCCAACACAACAACCAAACACAAACCCAACACAACAACAAAACACAAACCCAACACGGAACATTGTACCATAACACTATATACTCCATTACACGAAGACATGACCATAACACTATATACTCCATTACACGGAACATGTACCATAACACTAATACTCCATTACACGGAGACATTGTACCATAACACTATATACTCCATTACACGGAACATGTACCATAACACTATATAATCCATTACACGGAACACTACCATAACACTATATACTCCATTACACGGAGACAGTGTACCATAACACTATATACTCCATTACACGGAGACATCTTACCATAACACTATATACTCCATTACACGGAGACAGTGTACCATAACACTATATACTCCATTACACGGAGACAGCTTACCATAACACTATATACTCCATTACACGGAGACAGTGTACCATAACACTATATACTCCATTACACGGAGACAGTGTACCATAACACTATATACTCCATTACACGGAGACATTGTACCATAACACTATATACTCCATTACACGGAGACATTGTACCATAACACTATATACTCCATTACACGGATACATTGTACCATAACACTATATACTCCATTACACGGAGACATCTTACCATAACACTATATACTCCATTACACGGAGACATTGTACCATAACACTATATACTCCATTACACGGAGACATTGTACCATAACACTATATACTCCATTACACGGAGACATTGTACCATAACACTATATACTCCATTACACGGATACAGTGTACCATAACACTATATACTCCATTACACGGAGACATTGTACCATAACACTATATACTCCATTACACGGAGACAGTGTACCATAACACTATATACTCCATTACACGGAGACATTGTACCATAACACTATATACTC
Organism: Archivesica marissinica; assembly: GCA_014843695.1. NCBI lineage: Eukaryota > Metazoa > Mollusca > Bivalvia > Venerida > Vesicomyidae > Archivesica > Archivesica marissinica. Next base: position 25,063,092 of record CM026392.1, on the reverse strand, counting down.
CATTACACGGAGACATTGTACCATAACACTATATACTCCATTACACGGAGACATTGTACCATAACACTATATACTCCATTACACGGATACATTGTACCATAACACTATATACTCCATTACACGGAGACATTGTACCATAACACTATATACTCCATTACACGGAGACATTGTACCATAACACTATATACTCCATTACACGGAGACATGTACCATAACACTATATACTCCATTACACGGAACATTGTACCATAACACTATATACTCCATTACACGGATACATTGTACCATAACACTATATACTCCATTACACGGAGACATTGTACCATAACACTATATACTCCATTACACGGAGACATTGTACCATAACACTATATACTCCATTACACGGAGACATTGTACCATAACACTATATACTCCATTACACGGAGACATTGTACCATAACACTATATACTCCATTACACGGAGACATTGTACCATAACACTATATACTCCATTACACGGAGACATTGTACCATAACACTATATACTCCATTACACGGAGACATTGTACCATAACACTATATAATCCATTACACGGATACATTGTACCATAACACTATATACTCCATTACACGGAGACATTGTACCATAACACTATATACTCCATTACACGGAGACATTGTACCATAACACTATATACTCCATTACACGGAGACAGTGTACCATAACACTATATACTCCATTACACGGATACATTGTACCATAACACTATATACTCCATTACACGGAGACAGTGTACCATAACACTATATACTCCATTACACGGAGACATTGTACAATAACACTATATACTCCATTACACGGATACATTGTACCATAATCCTATATACTCCATTACACGGATACATTGTACCATAACACTATATACTCCATTACACGGAGACATTGTACCATAACACTATATACTCCATTACACGGAGACAGTGTACCATAACACTATATACTCCATTACACGGAGACATCTTACCATAACACTATATACTCCATTACACGGAGACAGTGTACCATAACACTATATACTCCATTACACGGATACATTGTACCATAACACTATATACTCCATTACACGGATACATTGTACCATAACACTATATACTCCATTACACGGATACATTGTACCATAACACTATATACTCCATTACACGGATACATTGTACCATAACACTATATACTCCATTACACGGATACATTGTACCATAACACTATATACTCCATTACACGGAGACAGCTTACCATAACACTATATACTCCATTACACGGATACATTGTACCATAACACTATATACTCCATTACACGGAGACAGTGTACCATAACACTATATACTCCATTACACGGATACATTGTACCATAACACTATATACTCCATTACACGGAGACAGTGTACCATAACACTATATACTCCATTACACGGAGACATTGTACCATAACACTATATACTCCATTACACGGAGACAGTCCATAACACTATATACTCCATTACACGGATACATTGTACCATAACACTATATACTCCATTACACGGAGACATTGTACCATAACACTATATACTCCATTACACGGAGACATTGTACCATAACACTATATACTCCATTACACGGAGACAGTGTACCATAACACTATATACTCCATTACACGGATACATTGTACCATAACACTATATACTCCATTACACGGAGACAGTGTACCATAACACTATATACTCCATTACACGGAGACATTGTACCATAACCCTATATACTCCATTACACGGATACATTGTACCATAACACTATATACTCCATTACACGGAGACATTGTACCATAACACTATATACTCCATTACACGGATACATTGTACCATAACACTATATACTCCATTACACGGAGACATTGTACCATAACACTATATACTCCATTACACGGATACATTGTACCATAACACTATATACTCCATTACACGGAGACATGTACCATAACACTATATACTCCATTACACGGATACATTGTACCATAACACTATATACTCCATTACACGGAGACATTGTACCATAACACTATATACTCCATTACACGGATACATTGTACCATAACACTATATACTCCATTACACGGAGACATTGTACCATAACACTATATACTCCATTACACGGAGACATTGTACCATAACACTATATACTCCATTACACGGAGACATTGTACCATAACACTATATACTCCATTACACGGATACATTGTACCATAACACTATATACTCCATTACACGGAGACATTGTACCATAACACTATATACTCCATTACACGGATACATTGTACCATAACACTATATACTCCATTACACGGAGACATTGTACCATAACACTATATACTCCATTACACGGATACATTGTACCATAACACTATATACTCCATTACACGGAGACATTGTACCATAACACTATATACTCCATTACACGGAGACATTGTACCATAACACTATATACTCCATTACACGGAGACAGTGTACCATAACACTATATACTCCATTACACGGATACATTGTACCATAACACTATATACTCCATTACACGGAGACAGTGTACCATAACACTATATACTCCATTACACGGAGACATTGTACCATAACACTATATACTCCATTACACGGATACATTGTACCATAACACTATATACTCCATTACACGGAGACATTGTACCATAACACTATATACTCCATTACACGGAGACAGTGTACCATAACACTATATACTCCATTACACGGATACATTGTACCATAACACTATATACTCCATTACACGGAGACATTGTACCATAACACTATATACTCCATTACACGGAGACATTGTACCATAACACTATATACTCCATTACACGGAGACATTGTACCATAACACTATATACTCCATTACACGGAGACATTGTACCATAACACTATATACTCCATTACACGGAGACATCTTACCATAACACTATATACTCCATTACACGGAGACATTGTACCATAACACTATATACTCCATTACACGGAGACATTGTACCATAACACTATATACTCCATTACACGGAGACATTGTACCATAACACTATATACTCCATTACACGGAGACATTGTACCATAACACTATATACTCCATTACACGGAGACAGTACCATAACACTATATACTCCATTACACGGAGACATTGTACCATAACACTATATACTCCATTACACGGAGACATTGTACCATAACACTATATACTCCATTACACGGAGACAGTGTACCATAACACTATATACTCCATTACACGGAGACAGCTTACCATAACTATATACTCCATTACACGGAGACATTGTACCATAACACTATATACTCCATTACACGGAGACATTGTACCATAACACTATATACTCCATTACACGGAGACATTGTACATAACACTATATACTCCATTACACGGATACAGTGTACCATAACACTATATACTCCATTACACGGAGACATTGTACCATAACACTATATACTCCATTACACGGAGACAGTGTACCATAACACTATATACTCCATTACACGGAGACATTGTACCATAACACTATATACTCCATTACACGGATACATTGTACCATAACACTATATACTCCATTACACGGAGACAGTGTACCATAACACTATATACTCCATTACACGGAGACATTGTACCATAACACTATATACTCCATTACACGGATACATTGTACCATAACACTATATACTCCATTACACGGAGACAGTGTACCATAACACTATATACTCCATTACACGGAGACAGTTACCATAACACTATATACTCCATTACACGGAGACATTGTACCATAACACTATATACTCCATTACACGGATACAGTGTACCATAACACTATATACTCCATTACACGGAGACAGTGTACCATAACACTATATACTCCATTACACGGAGACAGCTTACCATAACACTATATACTCCATTACACGGAGACAGCTTACCATAACACTATATACTCCATTACACGGAGACAGTGTACCATAACACTATATACTCCATTACACGGAGACAGCTTACCATAACACTATATACTCCATTACACGGAGACAGTGTACCATAACACTATATACTCCATTACACGGAGACAGCTTACCATAACACTATATACTCCATTACACGGAGACATTGTACCATAACACTATATACTCCATTACACGGAGACATTGTACCATAACCCTATATACTCCATTACACGGAGACAGTGTACCATAACACTATATACTCCATTACACGGAGACAGCTTACCATAACACTATATACTCCATTACACGGAGACATTGTACCATAACACTATATACTCCATTACACGGAGACATTGTACCATAACACTATATACTCCATTACACGGAGACATTGTACCATAACACTATATACTCCATTACACGGATACAGTGTACCATAACACTATATACTCCATTACACGGAGACATTGTACCATAACACTATATACTCCATTACACGGAGACAGTGTACCATAACACTATATACTCCATTACACGGAGACATTGTACCATAACACTATATACTCCATTACACGGAGACATTGTACCATAACACTATATACTCCATTACACGGAGACATTGTACCATAACACTATATACTCCATTACACGGATACAGTGTACCATAACACTATATACTCCATTACACGGAGACATTGTACCATAACACTATATACTCCATTACACGGAGACAGTGTACCATAACACTATATACTCCATTACACGGAGACGTTACCATAACACTATATACTCCATTACACGGAGACAGCTTACCATAACACTATATACTCCATTACACGGAGACATTGTACCATAACACTATATACTCCATTACACGGAGACATTGTACCATAACACTATATACTCCATTACACGGAGACAGTGTACCATAACACTATATACTCCATTACACGGAGACATTGTACCATAACACTATATACTCCATTACACGGAGACAGTGTACCATAACACTATATACTCCATTACACGGAGACATTGTACCATAACACTATATACTCCATTACACGGAGACAGTGTACCATAACACTATATACTCCATTACACGGAGACAGCTTACCATAACACTATATACTCAATTACACGGAGACATTGTACCATAACACTATATACTCCATTACACGGAGACAGTGTACCATAACACTATATACTCCATTACACGGAGACAGCTTACCATAACACTATATACTCCATTACACGGAGACAGCTTACCATAACACTATATACTCCATTACACGGAGACATTGTACCATAACACTATATACTCCATTACACGGAGACCGCAATCGATGCGATGATTGCAACATATTTCCGCTCCAAAGTCCAAAACTACATCCGGGAACGCAGACGATTTTCATGGGCATCTGTTCACTAAATGTTGCATGATTGCCCCTACCATTGAACTATTCGAATGAATCTATCATGCTCCTCTTTCTATTAGTTCTTCTTTCTTCTGAGTCAATCTCAATCTCAACCTTCTAAATTATTTATTATGTGTTCTTGTTTCACCTTATTATTAGAGATTATTATCTCTTTATCTTATTGATATTCTAATTTACAGTTTATGATAAAAACGATTACTTACCATTATTTCAAATTGAAATTAATAGTTTAGAAAATAGTACAACACTCTCATATCGTAATTGCATTAAGTACCTTGCTACAGAAGAAGACTTCTATAAGCTATAACTTTCGGTTCTAATCCTTTTACATTCATTTATCTAAATTTTGTGTAAATGTATATTTGTATATGTTGTATGGTTTGAAGAAAACTATGTTTAAAGCGACATTACATTGCAAAAAGCAAATAAAATACATTTTTTCACGTGTAAATGCGTAGCTACTACACATTCTACTGAATACATTCGAACACTAACATTGAATCAATAAACAATGTATTTGTGGTACACACACTTTCAAAAGTGAAAGTAGGATTTCATATAACGGTTATCCATGCTCCTAAATTTACTTTTGTCTGTCATTGGAGTCAATACTAAACACGCGATACTTTCGTTTAGAGATAATTTAACTATGATTAGTCTACACATAAATATGCATAGGCTCCATTGTGAGATAGCACGGTAAATGTGTACAATGCCGCGTGTTACTCGGGATATGCGCTTTATATTACGCATGGATGTCGACCCTATTTACATTATTTTGTTATGTCAACAAACCGCGTATACGACGTTTGTTTATTTGTTGAAATACTCAGATTTTGAGGCAAATATTTGGAAACAAATTATATAATATAATAGCAAATTACATTCTGCAGACATTTACGTTTTCACCGATGTAGTGTCGCTTTAAACTAATCGCTGTATAGTAAATATAGTCTATACTGTATTACAAGGAGTGCATTAACTAGATTCTTAGCTTATCAATACTGAACATCAACCAGTAGGTAACAGTATCCTAAATATCATTTACACGTTGAGTCTAACAAGACGTCTGCAGAACATTAATCCTTCACACCAATGTTCTTTTTCTGAATACGTTTAATTATCGCCGCCTACTGGTTAATGCGGGCGATGCCTCCAGAAATGTATTAGTCATTCTATTTTTTGGAGGATAGTGGAAGGTACAGAAGATGCATTCCTGGTTCTTTTACATTCCTGTAGTATACACCGATACATGACATGAGGATAGTGCAAGGTACGGAATATGCATTCCTGGTTCTTTTACATTCCTGGTTCTTTTACATTCCTGTAGTATACACCGATACATGACATGAGGATAGTGGAAGGTACAGAAGATGCATTCCTGGTTCTTTTACATTCCTGTAGTATACACCGATACATGACATGAGGATAGTGCAAGGTACGGAATATGCATTCCTGGTTCTTTTACATTCCTGGTTCTTTTACATTCCTGTAGTATACACCGATACATGACATGAGGATAGTGGAAGGTACAGAAGATGCATTCCTGGTTCTTTTACATTCCTGTAGTATACACCGATACATGACATGAGGATAGTGCAAGGTACGGAATATGCATTCCTGGTTCTTTTACATTCCTGTAGTATACATCGATACATGACATGAGGATAGTGGATGATAGTGGAAGGTACAGAAGATGCATTCCTGGTTCTTTTACATTCCTGTAGTATACATCGATACATGACATGATGATAGTGGAGGATAGTGGAAGGTACAGAAGATGCATTCATGGTTCTTTTACATTCCTGTAGTATACACCGATACATGACATGAGGATAGTGGAGGATAGTGGAAGGTACAGAAGATGCATTCCTGGTTATTTTACATTCCTGTAGTATACACCGATACATGACATGAGGATAGTGGAGGATAGTGGAAGGTACAGAAGATGCATTCCTGATTATTTTACATTCCTGTAGTATACACCGATACATGATATGAGGCTAGTGCAAGGTACAGAAGATGCATTCCTGGTTATTTTACATTCCTGTAGTATGCACCGATACATGACATGAGGATAGTGCAAGGTACAGAAGATGCATTCCTGGTTCTTTTACATTCCTGTAGTATACACCGATACATGACATGAGGATAGTGCAAGGTACAGAAGATGCTTTCCTGGTTCTTTTACATTCCTGTAGTATGCACCGATACATGACATGAGACCTCGGTTTATACTGATAGTCCCATCTGAAAGACTGTCAATATTATTATGGTCATATTGGGGATTGAACCTGGATTCACAGCCCAACGTGTTAACCACTAGACCTGTCTTTCAAACTGTATTGTAACACGCTGGACTGGTAATAAGTTCAAGGCTGCTTGAGATACACATGTACAGACGGACCTGTAGTCCAGTGGTAACACGCTGGATTGGTAATCCATGGATCGCAGGTTCGACCCCCCGTCTGACCCTAATAAAATTAACAGTCTTTCAGATGGGACTTTAGACCGAGGTCTCGTGTCGGTGCTGTACACCGTGCACGTAAAAGAACCAGAGGAGACTCTGGAATGAATCTATGTCTTATCATTGCACTATCATCCAAAAATCTAAAATGACTAATCTCTTCAAGGGGGCGTCGCTCATATGGACAACCGGTAGCGACGATAAATAAAGGTAAAACACGCACGCACGCACGCACGCACACACACACACACACTGTATTGTATATGCTTTTAGGCAAATGTGCAATGTGATAAAAAAGTGTCAATGCTACTAAGGCATAGTTTTAGTACGAGTTCACAGTTTAAATTGAAGTGTATCTTTTCAATGTAAGTCGTAACTTGAGTATTTTCTTCTTTAATAAGTTATTATGAGATGTTGTCAATTGGAATACTGATATGTCGAGCGCGAAGTACATTATATCTGGGTAGGTGGGAACATATCACGGTCGGTGGAATTATAGCAAGGTTGGTGGGATTATATCAGGGTCGGTGGGATTATATCACGGTCGGTGGAATTATAGCAAGGTTGGTGGGATTATATCAGGGTCGGTGGGATTATATCACGGTCGGTGGAATTATAGCAAGGTTGGTGGGATTATATCAGGGTCGGTGGAATTATAGCAAGGTTGGTGGGATTATATCACGGTCGGTGGAATTATAGCAAGGTTGGTGGGATTATATCAGGGTCGGTGGGATTATATCACGGTCGGTGGAATTATAGCAAGGTTGGTGGGATTATATCAGGGTCGGTGGGATTATATCAGGGTCGGTGGAATTATAGCAAGGTTGGTGGGATTATATCAGGGTCGGTGGGATTATATCAAGGTCGGTGGAATTATATCAGGTCGGTGGAATTATAGCAAGGTTGGTGGGATTATATCAGGGTCGGTGGAATTATAGCAAGGTTGGTGGAATTATATCAGGGTCGGTGGGATTATATCAGGGTCGGTGGAATTATAGCAAGGTTGGTGGGATTATATCAGGGTCGGTGGGATTATATCAGGGTCGGTGGAATTATAGCAAGGTTGGTGGAATTATATCAGGGTCGGTGGGATTATATCAGGGTCGGTGGAATTATAGCAAGGTTGGTGGGATTATATCAGGGTCGGTGGGATTATATCAGGGTCGGTGGAATTATAGCAAGGTGGTGGAATTATATCAGGGTCGGTGGGATTATATCAGGGTCGGTGGAATTATAGCAAGGTTGGTGGAATTATATCATGGTCGTGGAATTATCTCATGGTCGGTGTAATTATATCATGGTCGTGAAATTATATCATGGTCGGTGTAATTATATCATGGTAGTGGAATTATATCAGGGTATGTGGAATTATAGCAAGGTTGGTGAAATTATATCCTGGTCTGTTGGACAAAATCAGGAACGGTGTGACTACATCAGAGTCGGTTGGATAATATCAGGATCCGTGCGTTGATATCAGGGTTTGTTGTAATATATCATAATCTGTGGAATTATATTATGGTTCGTTGAATATATCTGGGTCTGTGGGAATATATTAGGACCGGTGGAAGCATATCAGAGTCAGCGGGGATGTCAGGTTTGGTGGGAATATATCAGAACCGGTGGGTTTATATCAGGGTCGGTGGGCTTATATCAGGGTCGGTGGGTTTATATCAGGGTCAGTGGGCTTATATCAGGGTCGGTGGGCTTATATCAGGGTCGGTGGGGTTATATCAGGGTCGGTGGGCTTATATCAGGGTAGGTGGGTTTATATCAGGGTCTGTGGAATTATATCAGGGTCGGTGGGTTTATATCAGGGTCGGTGGGATTATATCAGGGTAGGTGGGTTTATATCAGGGTCGGTGGGCTTAAATCAGGGTAGGTGGGTTTATATCAGGGTCGGTGGGATTATATCAGGGTAGGTGGGTTTATATCAGGGTCGGTGGGTTTATATCAGGGTCGGTGGGTTTATATCAGGGTCGGTGGGTTTATATCAGGGTCGGTGGGTTTATATCAGGGTCGGTGGGTTTATATCAGGGTCAGTGGGTTTATATCAGGGTCGATGGGATTATATCAATGTTTGTGGGATTATATTACAAGCTCCTTCTGGCATTAATAAAATGCTGGATATTAGAGGGATCAAGTGGAATAAATACATAATTAAACAGATCTATTCCATGCAGTAATCAGTATAAGCTGTATTTATTTTACAACGATTGCGAAGCAAATTCTAGCAACTTATATTAATCACTTTCGTTGGCGCCGATGAGAGCGTAAATGTGGTCATTCGTGTGGGAGGAAACCGGAGTGCCCGGAGAAAACCCACCTGTCCGATCTGACGACGACATTACCATCTCACATACTTCCCGGTCCGAGGATCGAACCCGGGTTGCATTGGTGAGAAGCGAGCGCGCTAACCACTGCGCTAAATGTTTAACACATGTTAATAGTACCCGATCACTACTTGGCCACAGAATGAACGAACATTAAGTAAATTATTCTAAAATGATGTAGTGGGAACAAAATGACGTTAGTGACCATATGTAGTATATTGTAAATACAGACGGATCTATAGCTCAGTGGTAACACGCTGGACTGGTAATCCAGAGATCGCAGGTTCGATCCCCCGTCTGACCCTAATAAAATTAACAGTCTTTCAGATGGGACGTTAAACCGATGTATCGTGTCGGTGCTTTACACCGTGCACGTAAAAGAAACAGAGGATATTCTGGAATGGGTCTCTCTCTGTATCATTGCACTATCCTCCAAAATCTAAAATGACTAATATCTTCAGGAGGCGTCGCTCATATGGGCAACCGGTAGCGACGATAAATAAACGTTAAAAAAAACATTGTAATATTGTAAATGCGGGAAATAGATGATATGTTCTACCGGGGTGCTCGTTGGCGCCTGAAATACTACTCGAGTGGGTACTCTGAGTCATCCTCCATCAATAATAGCTGCAGAGTTGCCATTTGACATACACTGCTTGTTCAACCGACACACACACAAACATAATCACATAGCCATATCAATTAAACCACGCTCAATTAAAAAACATTAGCTAGAATTTCCATAGGGAAATAAAACATGAATACTTCATATGTTCACCGTGAACAAACGGGAAAAACTCCTAAAGCCCTAAGGTATGCATTCACATTGATTCGATCACTGCTAAGAGTTTTGCTAATGTCACCATCCACGTGATTTCAACGGTGGTTAACAATAATGATATATATGTGTCAATGTTGATCCCTGTCAATTTATTGTTGATACAATGTACAGTGGTTTTCATTTCATTGGTGACAATTGTAAAACGTCCACAACATGGTGGCCAGTACTATTATATGGCCCAACGATAACGTGTTATTTACAAGCATGACTATAAATAGGTTTGGAATAAGCCAAATCAATACGTAGGGTGTAATAAATAATCCTGTGTGCCAAGTAATGCATACATAAATGATAAGAAACTTCTTTTTAACCGTACAGACGAATCTGTAGTCCAGTGGTAACACGCTGGACTGGTAATCCAGGGATCGCAGTCTTTCAGACGGGACGTTAAACCGAGGTCTCGTGTCGGTGCTTTACACCATGCACGTAAAAGAACCATAGGAGACTCTGGAATGGGTCTCTGTCTGTATCATCCACTATCCTCCAAAATCTAAAATGACCAATCTCTTCAGGGCAACCGGTAGCGACGATAAACGTAAAAATATAATAAAAAAATAGTTTTTACCCGTTATAATAATATTAGCCCATGCTATCTTTTTCGCGGGAATCACGTTATCGTTGGCGTATAGTGGTTGGTGCGTCCTGTTCGAAATCGTGCGCGAATATTTCGTATCGCTGGACTTGAACTCGCACTTGCTTTTCAACGAACGTCTTCTGTCAGTATCAGGCATGCCAATCTGGCATACGAAAAATATGATACTAGAGGACATAGAAAACGCACACTTCGGATAAGTGTGTTTGTACATGAAAAACAATAATTGTATAAATACATAGTTTTAAACATTTTGGAATATTTTCAGTTGTTCAGTTTGTGTTTTGCAATAAAGATATGATATATCTTTGATGGATTCCTTCGTATTTCGTTTTCATGTAATAATAATCATATAATGTAGGTGTGCGTTTTCTATGTCCTCTAGTATATAACGTAGGTGTACGTTTTCTATGTCCTCTAGTATATAATGTAGATGTGCGTTTTCTATGTCCTCTAGTATATAATGTAGGTGTGCGTTTTCTATGTCCTCTAGTATATAATGTAGGTGTGCGTTTTCTATGTCCTCTAGTATATAATGTAGGTGTGCGTTTTCTATGTCCTCTAGTATATAATGTAGGTGTGCGTTTTCTATGTCCTCTAGTATATAATGTAGGTGTGCGTTTTCTATGTCCTCTAGTATATAATGTAGGTGTGCGTTTTCTATGTCCTCTAGTATATAATGTAGGTGTGCGTTTTCTATGTCCTCTAGTATATAATGTAGGTGTGCGTTTTCTATGTCCTCTAGTATATAATGTAGGTTGCGTTTCTATGTCCTCTAGTATATAATGTAGGTGTGCGTTTTCTATGTCCTCTAGTATATAATGTAGGTGTGCGTTTTCTATGTCCTCTAGTATATATGTAGTGTGCGTTTCTATGTCCTCTAGTATATAATGTAGGTGTGCGTTTCTATGTCCTCTAGTATATAATGTAGGTGTGCGTTTTCTATGTCCTCTAGTATATAATGAGGTGTGCGTTTTCTATGTCCCTAGTATATAATGTATGTGCGTTTTTATGTCCTCTAGTATATAATGTAGGTTTGCGTTTTTATGTCCTCTAGTATAATGTAGGTGTGCGTTTTCTATGTCCTCTAGTATATAATGTAGATGTGCGTTTTCTATGTCCTCTAGTATATAATGTAGGTGTGCGTTTTCTATGTCCTCTAGTATATAATATAGATGTGCGTTTTCTATGTCCTCTAGTATATAATGTAGGTGTGCGTTTTCTATGTCCTCTAGTATATAATGTAGGTGTGCGTTTTCTATGTCCTCTAGTATATAATGTATGTGCGCGTTTTCTATGTCCTCTAGTATATAATGTAGGTGTGCGTTTTCTATGTCCTCTAGTATATAATGTATGTGCCACCCGCGTTTTCTATGTCCTCTAGTATATAATGTAGGTGTGCGTTTTCTATGTCCTCTAGTATATAATGTAGGTGTGCGTTTTCTATGTCCTCTAGTATATACAATGTAAACAACATTATCATTTTTACAAATTTTGAAGCGTTTTAGTACGATAGACAAGTAAAACATATTGATCGAATACCACACGGGTCATGTCGAACCATTCATGAATATCACACGGGTCATGTCGAACCATTCATGAATACCACACGGGTCATGTCGAACCATTCATGAATACCCGGCAATCTACGTCGGAGACTAAATACCGATGTTTCCCGGGTCACTATTGTCGTGCACGTGTTTTGACTCGTGAACACATGTCAATGTCTTGTTCTGTGTAAAATCGTTTTGTTTGTTGTATTTGTATGAATGAAAGATTGTATGAACGTGAATGAAAGCTCTGCATGCATTGGACTAATAAATCGTATGTGCACAATGATACCTCCACCCATGGTCAGAACCCAGGGAAACTCTTGCGAGTAAAATCAAACAATAGAGAGAAGAATTACCTTTCAATTTATATTGAAAGAAGTTTATTTTAGAATACTGTGATTTATATTATGTTAATAACTTCTACATGTACATATGGGTTGAATAATGTAAATTTGTGCAATTATTGAAATGTTTTACACTTTGTTTTTATGTCCTCTGATATATGTCATTTAACTTTGTTTTAGTTTTAGGCCTTTTTCCCATGTATACGGAATAAAGAAATGTTCTCACCAATGCAACCCGGGTTCGATCATCGGACCAGGAAGTGAGATGGTACGGTGGTTGTCAGATCGGACAGGTGGGTTTCCTCCTGGTACTCCGGTTTCCTCCCACACGAATGACCACATTTACGCTTTCATCCGCGCCAACGAGAGTGGTTAATATAAGTTGTTAAAACATGCTTCGCAATAGTTGTAAAATAAATATAAAGTTACGCCTTGTGGCTTATATATGAATGGCCAGTATCACATGCCCCCTATTAAAGTGTGCATGCTAGCCTGATGATAAGTCCGGTGATAATACCATTATTATAGATAGATAGAGATAGATTTCTTTATTTATAGAGGGTGACCTAATTAGTTTTGGACAAATCCTCCTTAGGGCCCT